>JBCNJP010000018.1:13211353-13341034 GCA_039602395.1 Deinandra increscens subsp. villosa | reverse complement strand
ATTCAAGATCCGAGTTACTGGGAAACAGAGAAAGTTGCTCTCTTGAAGATCGCCTGTGTTTCTATAGGTTAGTTTATATCTTTGTGCCAGCTTATTAAATTTTCAATATGCATATTGTGGTGATCTCCATAAGTGACAGTGGAGATTTACTCTGTGACAGGACTGTTTGCACAAATATTTTCCATAACTACTACAACATCACTCATCAGGAACATGTCTCCTCCAAAAAGAGCATCTTGACACATTGAATTGTCGGTAGTAATTTATGTTTTATGTCTTTTAATCCATGATGAGAACTTTTTAGAATCATGAAAAAAGATTTGGATTTTTTAATTTGTGGATTGCCTGAAGTCACTCAATATACTTTCTATAAACTGTACTTTTGCAGTGATATGTCTTAACGTTTTATAAAGGCAATAAAATGGGGGGATACATAACAAATTGATCAAGTGCTTTATTTGTGTATTAGGTATTTATATGATATCAAAACACTTCATTGGATATAGCCTACTTTTCCTTTTGTTCTTGTCTCCTCTGCTCAGTATGTAGAGCTATAGAAGTGGATAAAATTCTTAGAACATGTTCATATTAAACTTCCACTTCATTAAAGTTTATTGATCTTTAGTCTAGGTATGTTTAAGATCAAAACGTTATATCTTTTAGATATCTGTCAATTATGCTTCCACTTTCTTTGGACTCAGATGACCGTTTACCTTGTTCTCGTTTTCAGTCCTTTTTTGTAAGTTATTTAGTCCTTTTTTGTAAGTTATATATGTTAAATAAAGTGCATTTAGAGAAGTATCGAAGAATGCAACTTTGACATATTAAGACACATGTTTGGATGAATTAAGTGAGATCACAGGGAAGTTAAAAGCGCCATTTGAGGGTATACTACCGATTAGTTATCGCCTTATCGGATCATGATGGACTCTGTAGAGAAATAGGTATTTTGACATGGTCTTTAATTTCCTTGGCGTGCTTAGATAAGCATTATTGTTGATCAAAAGCAAACCGTTACTGGTAGAGTTGATCATGTGTCAAGGAGCGGGCCAGTCCGGGTTCAAAACAGAATATGGTGAAAAACGAGTACCGAGGACCGGACTTTTTTTTTTTTTTTTCTGTTTTGTGCCGGGCCACTCGGCTCATTGGATTTCTTGGGTTCTCTCTGATGTTATAACTGACCGGCCCGGACTGGACCAACCCGAGACCAAAACCGAATAAGGTGAAAAAAGAGGAATGATGATCTGACCGATTATATGTTTTGGGTCTGTATCGGGCTGGTTTGGGTCGGTTCTATCAGTTTTCTCGGATTGGCCTCTGAAGTGATCCTGGTTAAATGGACAACATTTACAAATAAACATATCACCACATTTTTCATTTTGGGCTTATTCTTAAACCCTTTAGAGCATGTAAACATGTTTGTATGCCTTCATCATTAGACTTAGATTAGGATCTTTAGAACTTGGTTGACTCGTCTTTTACACTCAGTTCCAACTCATAAAGCAACTCAATGGAGACCTCCATAGTGGAAACCTCTCTAGGAGCCATGCTATGAACTTGTGACAACTTTATGTTGTTCTCTTCTGTTCGGGTTAATTTGCCATCCCTATATGAGATGTATTATACATTATACATATGGTTGTATACTAGATCATTGATAATATTTTCCACTCATTAATTCATTACATTTGCAATTCACACTTACAGGAGATTCAGAACAAAACTCTGCATTTTTATATATGCAGCAGTAATCAAACAGAGTTTTATGTTACCGACTTAAAGAAGCATAACTGTTGATCAAAGCCAAAGCATTGCTGGTCAAGTGTGCAACATTCACAATCTTTCCTCTTACAACACTCTTCATTTTGGGGTCATTCTTAAACCCTTCAGAGCACGTATCTTCATCCGTGATTGCCGAACTAACCCACGTTTGAATGTCGCTCATCACTAGCCTCGAATCTTTGGAACCCGGTTGAACCATCTCCTCAAGTGATCTTTGCAACTCGTACACCGAATCACTCAGCACCTCAATGCAGTCTTTCATGGCTGCAACCTCTCGAGGAGTCATACCATGCACTTTTGACAACTTAACCATCGATGAAGAGGTGGTGCGGGTGGTGTCAAGGGTGACGGATAGGGCTGTTTGGGCTAGTAGCTTAGGGCTTGTTTGGATCGCACCCGCTCGTTCTGAAAGTGAGTTGAAGCAGAGAGTCGGGTAGGTTGTGAAACCACATGATGTTCTTATGAATTCGACATTATTTGTTTTCTTGCATGTGGTCAGATTGATGGAGGAAGCCAAGAGAAGTGTTGTTATGAGGATGATAGAGTATGAACCTGCGGCCATATTGTGTTTGTGTGTGAAGAGAAGTGAATGAGGTTGGTTGATTAATTATGAAGGTGAAGCAAATTGATTCCACATTTATAGGAAGTGGAAGCAGACCATTAACTAATAATTAATAAAAATATCTCATATCTCAAGCTTTAAATAACCATTTTTTTGTCTAATTAAATAATTCTGTACATGTGATAAAATACCTTGCAAGTTGCTCTTGAGTCTTGACAAGGTGCATTAATAATGCACCAACGTTTAGCCATCCCATATTGATGAGGCGAATTTGGAATTTTGTTAAGTCGACTCGATCTATATCTAGCATCTAATCATGCTTCTCTCCCTTCACCCAAACTTACTTTGTGGGTTCCATAGATTTTGCCGACTTATGAGTGAGGTACTTAATGTGTTCAAGTGTGGAATCAGTGGGGGATTAAAGAAACGTATTCCACTTTGTGGCCCAGTCGATACACACACACGACTTTTCATATGAGAGGTCATGAGTTTGAGTCTCGCATGAAGTAATATTGTTCTAGGGTGAGCATGAGGTTTTTCCAGTTGTGGGTTTCCTCCTTAGGAAATGTGCCGAGTCAACAAAAACACGAGGCTTTTTTATTATCATATTTCAAGGAAGAACTAAAGTGAATGGTTCAAGGCATATTGTGCAAGATATCGTCAACTTTCACTCATATCACTCCTTCCTATATTTTTTTCTTATTAGAACGCTGATATGGTTTTTAGTTTCTTAGTTTTTGTAAACGTTATAGTAGCATCACGTTAGATTTTACTCAGTTTATCTTAAATATCGGTGATTTACCGGTTTCCATTGAATTTAGAAAACTAGAGTTTTTATTTATTATTTAATTAAATTCAAATGAACTAACAACTTTAAATGAAATAAAAACATAAATTTAATATTTAACAATAAAAAGACTTAAAGTACACCATCTATATATAGATGACCAACTAACTTTTTCGCAACGTGCTTCACTAGATCTGGATGTAAGTTTTTATATGATCATAGTTCTAAAACAACATCTTTACCCACTTTTTTGGAGAACCACGTACTCGAGACTCAGGGGCGGAGCTATTTGAAGGGCAGGGGTAGCGCCCGCTACCCCTGAACTTTTACTACGATGTGTAATTTTTTTGGTTTTCGGTATTTCGCTACCCCTAAAACGAATTTTCCGCTACCCCTGAAACGAATTTTCCGCTACCCCTCGAATAAATTTTATGGTTTTTAGTTAGATCCTGACTTAAAAATATGATCAAAAGACCGTTAATTACCTAAATTTTTTTTCCGGGGGCGCTGCCCCTGAACCCCCGTTAGTCCTGGTAAATATTTTTTTTTACGCTGCCCCTAAAAAAATTTTCTAGATCCGCCCCTGTCGAGACTTATCGCCCACCCTTCTTGCTTCACAGTCATGTTGTGCAAGATGGTAGTAGGTAGAAACGTACAAAACGTTTCTAATTCAAGCGAGATGTGATGATACGTAACACCACCGTTCATCTACCCCATGTTTACAATTTACAACTTCCTATCATGCATGCTTAGCCACCATCCCACGGTTTCTTTTAGGTAGCATTATATTGTTTGGAGCTTAACTCACTTTACGGGTTTCTATCAAATGAGCCTCATGCGTTTTTAAACCTGTTTGTTTAGGTTATTTGGCCAAGAAAACGATTTTGCCATAGTTGTCTAAGTAGGATACATGCAATCACCAAGATGATAAACATATTAATATTCAAATCCATTAACCACAAATGGACATTCAGGGCGAGTACATTTGACACGTTATTGATACGAGGTGACTGCTGAAGGACATTGATGCCGTTGTTGCTAATGACAGTATCATAAAATACATGCCAAAACCGTATATATCCTTGGAGGCAATTGCTTCCATTATGATCAATGGTTTCATGTGATCATGACGAGTGTATTTTCTTCTCCAATATGTTAGGTAACTCTTCCCATCCTAGTGAGTGGAGTTAATGCTAACTAACATTTGCTTGAAATAATGCACTTCCTCATGTGTTGCATTACTGCATATAGAAGTTGAGTGTCGTGGTAGGTAAGATTACATAGAAATTCTTGTTTATACGAATCCGCGACATTATCAAGTGCATCAGAAACACTTCCATATGTAAGCTGTCGAATAGCAGATGTATACTTCTATATGTACCATCGTGAAACTAATCTTATTTTGTGCATTGTATATATCTGGTTTGAAAATACATGTAATTTCGCATTATATCATTAACAATTTGAAAAAAAAGATCCTTTTGCATTTTGAACCTGGTTTTGTGTGTATGAGATTTTTAGTTGTGAAAATTGGACGTACTAATAAAACAAAGTACAATTCCTTCAACGTATCTTGCGTACTTTGTATTCATCATCATTCATTAGAAGACTCTATTTTTTCATTTCTTTTAAACTCGTAAACACTAAGATACAATATATCTTCCCATCTCCTTTATTTGATCTTTTCTATTTTCCTTCGTTTTCTTTTCTTTTGTTCTTTTCTTTATCTTGTTTTTAACAACATGTTTGGGTTTTATTTTAGAGAAAACCCGGTTATTTCTGAGAAAATCCCTGTCTCCAGCCTCAGGGATTATTTTTACTCACACCTGATTTTAAACCCAAGATCTTAATGTGTCAAGTCCTTCCATATACCATTGACCTATGAGTTCGTTGGTTGTTAGTTTCTTTATCTATTTCGAAATAAATAACACAAGTCTTGAACTAATAATTAGAATTCATTCTATTATAACATTTGCACTTTTTGAGGAACAAGAAGTTAGTAAATAGTATTTTGATTATGAATTATAATATTTTATAGGTTTGGAAATAGTTATCCATACAAACATTGTTATCCTTTTTCTTCATCAATTAATAGTTTGTCCCTACCAAACTCACAATCCAATACTTTTTGTCAAGTTTCCTTCCAATCAAATTGTATCTCTTACGTGCAATGATGTTGAGATTGGGGCCTCATCCAGCCTAGCTAGCGGGTATGAAAATCTTCACATCACTAAACTTTCATACAGTAGTATATTTTTCTAAAGGGCTTACAACAATATCTAAATATAATAAATAAATATAAACTATCATCTCTCTCACGGTTCAAGTAGGTTAAAGTTTGTCATTAAAAAAAGGTTTTGTATTTATTTATTATTTATTTGTCTTGAAGAGCAAATTGGCCCATCCTATAAATATCGGGTTAGGGTTAGACAAAATTGTATTTAGTTTTCGAGAAATTTTCTGAGTATAATAAAATTTCGTGAGTTATTCATCAATATCGTGTTCTTGTTTAACTGATCAGGGACTTGAATCCACATATAACATATATTATATAGGCCTTCAATTCTTTTATACAAAGAATAGTTCAAGTTGGATATATAATATACTTTAACTTAACTTTGAGGATTAACTCATTTTCAGTTTGTAGAAGTATGAAAATAACAAAAAATTAATATGGTCAAACCAGGCGTGTAAAAATATTTGAATCCAAACATCCGAATAAATACCCGAGTTTCAAACTCGAATTATTCGGAAAATTTTGGTATCTAAAATTTCAGATTCGGATAGTAATTTTAGGAATCTTCGATCATTCATGTATTCGAATACTTTAATTATATACTAGCTTTCAAGTAGATAAGAACTTGCAATTTTGTAAACTTTAGCCATCCTATATTGAACGATATATATGAGGAGAACTTCGAATTTTTTTTCTTTCTGTAGTTTATTTGATTAAATAAATTAGGTTTCTCTTGAAATCCAAATATCTTCAATAATGTTAATATTAGCCATCTTAATTCCTATGCATACGTGACTATGAGATATGTATCAAGTTTGTGGCGGCTGCAACAGAGTCGGAACCAGGACAACGATTGAAGTGATTTTGATGTTAAATGCCGTTAAAGAGTTTAGGGCATGTGGTATACATGGTGTTAAAGGATGGTGTTATTGTGCCATGTGGACGATGACTGGATAACACCATTTGGTGTTGTGAGAGGGGTATACATGGTGTGATGTGGTGTGTGATGGTGGATTATTTTTTATTGGTTTAAAAGTAAAAAAATAAAAATAAAAATTACATGGAAAATTATGATTGGAGGAAGCCCACAACACCTCCACCCAAAACGCCGTTGAGAAGTCCACGGCGATGGATCACGCAAAGCCAAAACGCGCGTGGGGGGCGGTGTTCCACGGCGTTTTGGCGTTGAACGGCCCTTCCACGCCCCCATACCGCATGCCCTAACGCGCGTTATGTGAAAAGAATAAAAACTTATAATTAGAGTAAATTATAATTTTAGAATTTTAAACCGATCATAAATAGTACCATTAGGCATACCAACTTGTATGTGAAAAGAATAAAAACTTCGTCATTTGACTTAAATTCAATTTAAAACCAATTTAAATGCTTTCCTTATATTCGCATATCTACTACACCCGCTTCTTTCCGTGTGTTTATCTTTAGTTTTTTTTGTTGTTGCCATTGTAGTGTAATTAGATTGACTATTGATCAATGTGATTTATGACTTATATCGATCGGGTCCGGAGGTGCGAGGTGTACGATCGTATCTGTAAGGTTGTAAGTCGGGAACTCAATGGGGGTTCCAAGAGGGCAACACCCTCTTGACGGGGGTTCGAGTTCAGTGCCCCCACAGAGCGGGCTCCAAGGGGCAGAGCCCGTGACTGGGATCGAGCTAATGTGTAATTTGAACAAAGTCCTTCATAGAAAATGCATCAGAATTTTATTCCGGTCCAAAATGCATTTATTAAAAGTTGAAGGATCTAATGTGTAATTTGATTCAAAATTTGAAATTAACAGTTATCTAATATGCTCACCCTTCTGAATGTAAGTATTCTGGAAATTGGTCGAATTCTTCATTCTCGTTCGAAATTCTCAATCACATAAAAAAATCTCTGGTTCCAATTGACCGTCCAAATTGTATCCGATTGATATTATCGAGTGAACCGTCGAATATTCAATTCGGAAGTGATATCACACTTTCTGGATAATCCAAACAACTTTGCAATTTCTAACAAAGGATTGAATACTGCGTTGTTGAAGAATGGCGAGTGAAAAGTCTGCCAAGGAAATGGGTTCGAAGTTTGATAAGTTGGAGAAATTCGAGGGTCGGGATGATTGATGCCGACAGAAGAAGATGCACTTTCATTCTTACCATTCTGAAGGTTGTGTATGTTCTATCCACTCCCCAACCAGAAGAAGTCCCCGATGAAATTCTGGAACATATCAGAAGACGTTGCAAGTTGGAGAACGACGACTACATCTGTCGCGGCCACATTGATGTGTTGCAAACACATTGGTTTTGTAACAATATAGAATAATGAAATAACTCGATGAATATTATTGATAAACGGAGGTTACATTATATAGAAAATGAACTCTAAACCTTAATACATAAAGTCGGAGCGAAAAAATAATGGAAGCTCAGACTAAAAAACTAGAACACACCAAAAAAAACAAGTGCAATAAGAGAAACTAGCTTCGTTCTCGGTCTTCGACTCGTAAGTCTTAGATTTCCCCAAAATATCTTAAAATAGAATCCATGGTCTGCAATCTCATGTTTGGTCTTGGTTCCTGAAAAAAAACACGATTGGCTATGTCTCAATCAAGCGTTGGTCCCATCTTAGTCGGCAATGACGAGGTAGAAAAGAGAAGAGAACTGCTGAGAAAAGAAGCAACTCAACAACCGGTGACCGTGGTCATACGACGGTGTGTCGAGGCTGTTAGGCAGCGGTATCTTAGATCCGTAGATCAAGAGATAATAACCATAAAACTAATAAAGAAAGATGGCAAAGGCCGAAGACCGTGGTCAAGCTGCAGTCTTCGATAAAGAGAAAAGAAAATTACAAATAGAAAAAAAAAAGAGAGAGACCTATCAGACCATTATTGGATCGACTAAGATCAATGGCAACGATGATTACCGAACAACAAAAAAGGGAAAATTGGATTTTAATAATACCAGTTTTGTCTCATTGGCGGATAATAATACGAGTTTCAAAAATAGCACACAATAATACCAATTAATGAGTTAGGTGCTTATAATGAAATGCCGTTAGTTGAACACTAACGGTGTTAGTGATTTGCTGACGTGGCACCTATGTTGCTTACTTGGCAGCTGATGTGGCATTGTATGTGTTTTCTAATAAAGTTTTATAAATTGAGGGACTAATTTTGTAACTTCAATAAAATTTTATAAAGAAAAGAAAAAGGAACGAGACTTGAACACCTCCCCCTCCGACTCCACTCCGGCGACCACCCTAGCGACTCCGGTGAACAATGCACTCTGGCGACCCCGTTCGAACCTAGCGACTCCGGCGAACCTAGCAACTCTGGCGACCAAGCTCCGACGAGCCTTTACCCCGTTCGAACCTAGCGACCCCGTTCGAACCTAGCGACTCCGGCAAACCTAGCGACTCCGGCGAACCTATAACCTCTGTTCCGTCAAAAGAGACGACCGGCGAGTTTGCCGGCGAACTCAGACAACCGGCGAGGCTCCGGCTTCCTCTTCCCTCTTTTCTTTATTTCCGGTTCGATTTAGGGTTTTAAGTGGCGGAAGATGATGGTCGGTGAGAGGCGGCAGTGAGTGGTGGTTGTCGGGTGGTTGGTGGCGGCCTCCCTTTCTCTCCCTGTCTTCTCCGGTGGCGGCCTCCCTTTCTTCCTCCTTTTTTTTAGTTTTTAATCTTTATGAAAATTACAAACTAGTCCCTTGTTTTACAAAATAACCCCTCCATTTTCAGAAATTATAAAACAGTCCCTTATTGAATGCCACGTCAGCAAATCACTAACACCGTTAGTGTTCAACTAACGACATTTCATTATAAGCACCTAACTCATTAATTGGTATTATTGTGTGCTATTTTTGAAACTGGTATTATTATCCGCCAATGAGACAAAACTGGTAATATTAAAATCCAATTTTCCACAAAAAAGATGACAGTAAATATGGGATAGTATTCATGGGAGAAACCCTAACCATTAAGAAGAATCAGTATCACATCAAAGAGTTGCTGAACCGAATAATTCAACTTGAAATCAATATGTATTTGAAAGCAAAAGCAAGCAACCTACTCGTTCATATGTGTTTCGTGGCAACTAAATCACGGGAAAAAAGACCAATCTTTGAGACAATAATTAATTGCATTAACCACGTATATATGATGGGACTACCAGAACAAAAGGCAACAAGTTTATTCTTATTGTTCTTCACGAAAAATAAATAATATTAATGATGGATTTAGCAGCAGAGGATAACGATCGAAATAAGACTCGGTGACGACGACTAGCGTTTGGATCATTTAGGTTGTGATACCATGTAACAATATTGTAACACCCGTATACAATTTGATGCCAAACTTACACATTATAACGTTAAAAATTTGGTCCCAGAAAATTGTATACAAAACATGATGTTTTGTTACCTATAATACCATCATAGTGGTTTACATTTACAAAATTTACTTATAATTAGTTTGACACCCAAATGTGATCTTCGACTTATATATAAGTTCTTCTCACCATAATACAAGACGGGTCATTCGTTCTCGATGTGATCGGTTCTTCGTAGTCTTTGATGAGCATCCCACTAGGCTTTCCCTTTACCTGCAACATACTCACTTTCAATAGTGAGCTTCTATTGCATAACCATTTGTTACAATATCAAATAATGAAGAAAAACAATAAAATTTGGTTTTCCACTCTGGGGCGGTACGCCCAGAATGAATAATTTCTGGGCGGTACGCCCTGGACCATTTTTGACAGAATATTGGCTATTTTCGGCCAGTTCCATACTTAGCCAAATTTTTGGCTTTCTTTCCCCTGATTTCTACCAGATTTCACCAACCGGTTTTCCATCATTTTTCAAATCATCCTATCATCACAAAACACTTTTTAAGCATGATTTTAATCATATAAACATACCTTAGCCGAATCGAATTCGTACAATGCATTTACGGGTTCGTACAATGCATTTACGGGTTCGTTCAACCCGTTTGACCCGTTAGGGAATTTCCTTGTGGCAATCCCAAAGATTACCATCCATAACATATCCGCAAAGTATATTATGCAACTATAATCACAATTATCAATCATTGGCATGAATATGATTGTATGCACCCTGGTTTGGGTATACAATTCTATTTCCCATTCAGTTTCTTACATTAACCATTTTACTTGAGTTTTTAGACACAAGTCAAACAATTACATTCTTATCATCCTACTTGTCATTGGATTACATAACCAATGTAATTAATATCCAAATGACCCAATTTTCTCATTTGACCCGTTAAGACGGGTCCTTGCCTTTGGATCTTACAATGCTTCATTTGACCACACCTAAGCGTTTAAGATCTATGGTTCTACAAACCATTTAAGATCCTTCTTATCTTGTTACATGGCATAGGCTCTTTAAACCCATTTCCGTCCATGGTAACTTGTTATGCGCTTTATGATTCCTTCGAATCTTACTTATGGTCAAATTTAGTCATTGGAGAACCTCTTGGCTATTGAGCTTCATGGTTCCTAGAACCATTCATCGCCCCTTATTATAATTCATGTTTTATACTATTCGCATGTAATTACACATTTACATATCTACTACCTGTAACATAAACAATGTTACCTTTAGAGCTTGATCCACCGCTTCCACCAATTCCGGAGTTATTCCCTTGATCACCTTGATTGCCTAATGGGTCACTAACAATATTAGGACCTTTATCACCATAGCATTTATACCACATTTTCATTAATATGATTTCTATGCTATACACACACAAACACATTGATGGCAAACAAACGTATTTATCAAGTTTATATCGACATACATGGTTTCATCAACATCATAATATCAATTAAGGCATTCAATAACCAAGATAGCCATGGATTATGATTTCATCAATAATGGGTCATTCATTTGAGCATTATGCTTCCTACAAACATTCAAGCTAAAAATCTAGCAATTTAGGTGTTTTACCAACATATTGATTTCTCTATGGCATTTTATCGAACACCTTGTGTGCACACATATATACACCCATGTAACTCAATCCCTTGAACCTCCCACTTGGCCATTTAACATGGTTTAGGTGAAATCACCTCTAACCCAACATCAATTCATCATATAGCATCGAATTCATGTTAGAATTTCATATCTAGAACCAATTTTTATGACCATCTTAAGTAGTCATCTTCATGGAGGTTCAAGCATAAGAATTTGGTGACTACTTCACCAATTGTTTATCAAGCTAGCAAGTTGTGCTACAATTAAGGTTCCTAACACCATAGGATTCACAATACATCAAGAATTTGCAGATTTGAGGTCCAATTTTTCGTGACCTACACATGTAATATATGGGGGTTTTACTTACTTGACTCCCTAAGGATGATGAGTAGTGATTAACTACTTCGAAACCAAGATTGCATGCCAAAATCGCAGCTTGAATCACTTGGATTGCAGAAATTTGTGAGGAGCAAGACAAAGGGGAGGGAGTTCGATCTCCAGCTCATGATTATGAGCTTCCTCCTCATCTCCCTTCCTTTACCAATTTAAGTTTTGCCTAATTACAGTTCTGGCCCCCATAGTTTGTTTCTTTCTTTTTATTTGTAACAAAACTATTATTTACATATTTAACCCCGTAGTTAACCATGGAATAATTCATACAACATAATAGGTTAGTTTAACTACGGAAATTTCTACTTGACTAGACGTTAACGAGAATTCTATTTATATAAATTTTTTGGGATGTTACAACTCCACCCCCCTTAAAGGAGTTTCATCCTCGAAACGATTTACATACCGAATAAGTGAGGTTGGTAGCGTTGCATCCCCTTTTCACTTTCCCACGTCAAGACGGAGCCTTTTCTATGCTCCCGTTAAACCAACAGTTGGTTCACTTCTTTATTTCGTAGTCGTTTCACCTTGCGATCAAGAATCACTATTGGCCTTTCCACGTAGTTGAGCTTTTTGTCCACTCAACCCATTGGGTAGTTTTAACTGGTATGCCATATTACCTCCCCCCCTCGGGTTGGAATTTCAAATGGTCCCATATACCTAGGACTTAACTTGCCCCGCTTTCGAAAGCGGATAACACCATTTCATGGAGATACTTTTAACAACACTATATATCCCTTTTTAAACTCAACAGTTCACCGCCTTTTATCCACCTAGGACTTTTGCCTATTTTGGGCTGCCTTTAAGTGTGCCCTTATCATGAACATATCATAATGGCTCGTGCATTCAACATTTGAAGTCATCATATAACGCTACAACAATTAAACATAGCATTTTGACTCTTTAGAGTCATCCAACTCACTATCATGAGTTTTCGTATTTTAGATTACCACAGTCTTATGTGTTTGATATAACAATTTGACTAATACTGACCCATGGTTCCCACGAATCATTTATGGTCATTTAACCTTTGGTATATGATCATGGGTCCTATGACCCATTTACATCCATTGTTACCCATTTCTTGACTATTTATGGATCCTATGAACCATTTATGGTCACACCTCATGATTTCATAAATCATGATTTTTTTTTCAAACCATTTACTTTGTTTTGGTCCACCATGAAATCCTACAATATGGCAATTTAACAATTGTGGCTCCTTAGAGCCATTTAATATATTTGACCCGTTAGCATGGGTTCCAACTAGTCCTAAATATCATTAGGCAACACTTTTTCATTCTAGTCTGGTTCATACGGACCATTTATTTATTTCAACCCGTTCGACCCATTAACTTGGGCTATATATTTTAGGCATCATTTACAATCCTCATTTACTAACCAGTTTTCCCTTAATGATCTATAGTTCCTACGAACCATTTATGATTAGTTATCTCATGGCGCATGGTAATGGTTTTCTTTTAACCATTTTACTCCATGTAGCCATACTTTGACTATTTTATGGCTCCAATGAACCATTTATAGTCAACCTTCCTTATTTAATTTAACATGATTCCTTCCGAACCATTTAACTCATTTACATTACAATTTAACTACGCTAGGGTTTCTATAGACCATCAAGCTAACATCTAACAATCGACCACTTTTCACGTTGCCATGATTCATATGAACCATTTAGCCAACGTTACCATTTATTTAGGATGATTATGGTTCCTATGAACCATTTAGTCAACGAATTACATTTATAGATAACTATGGTTCTTATGAACCCATTTATCAATTCAATGATGTAATTACTCATGTTTATGGTCCCTTTGAACCATTTGGAAATCGATTAATGTTTACCTACAAGATTCAACATTTCACATCAACGATGTCGCAATGTAATCTTGTTTCAATTCATCATCGGTTATTTAGAGCTGAACTCTAATTATTAGACTTCATATATTTATTCATATTTACAACTTGACACAACGGGCAAGTTTATTGATTTTCTATCCTGTTTGCATTTCATGATGCCATAGCAACTATGAGTCATAAATAAAGTATGTAACATAGCATAGATGTTACCTCATGAGCTATAACCATTACTGCCCGGTTTCTGCTTATTATTAAGGTTCTAGTGACCATGTCACAACCTTTGTGTCATCACAATCTGTGTATATATAGCCTTCTTGCTCGGGTTTACCCCGACGATAATCCTAGTCGGAATCTCGTCCCGCAGCCCTCCTACTAATTGTGTCCTTGCACAGTTTAGCTGTACCTACACATACTTAGCAGTATAACAATATTTGCAAGTGTTTTAGCATATCACTTGTCGTTTACATTTCACATTCAATAATGTAGTACATTTTTATTAGATGGTTCTTATGACTCTAAAAGCCATTTATACCATCCCTTAACCCTTTTTAGGATTACATTTCGACGTGTCGTCGTTTGACCCATTCTTGGCTTGTATACTAGCCTTTAACACTTATCACCTCAATTATGATTCCTTTAATCATTTGCACACCAGTATACACGTTTTAATCAAGCCATGGCTCCTAAGAGTCATTTAGCTATTTCATATCAATATGACATTTAGCAAGACTTAATCCGTCTTGCTTTATCACTATTGTCACAATTCCTATGAATTGTTTATCATCCAGTTACCCATTAATCTGTGGCTATGGTTCCTATGAACCATTTATTGTTCATTTGACACGTTGGCATATTAACATATTTTTTTGTGTTGCTATGGTTCTTTTGAACCATTTAGCTAGCAATCAACAAATAATCAGCATTATGATCCCCAAGGATCATTTCTAAACAATTTAACATATCGACATGGTTATTACTAACCATTAATCGTCCACATAACATTTTAGCATGTAGTTATGGTTCTTACGAACAATTACTTGTTCATATTACATTCCAACATTTATTTGGAAAATTTTGAGGATACTTATAGGCTAAACTATGTGTGCCACTTAGGCCTACATGATGAATAATTAGTGTTTTTGACTACCATTCGGTTTTATGACTACTGTGATGGTTTGAATTATTAGTAAAGAACTTCTAATTTACTGTTTTTATGCGTATGCATGCTTGGATTGAATTTATGATTGTTGGTTGTTCCGTATGCTATCTGCAAATGTCTTTCGGTTTGGGTAGTGTATCATATTTGTGTATTGTTTCCTAGGGTAAGTTAACCATATGAATAGCTATCAATTCTTTGTTCGTTTTTAGTGTTCTGCTTAGCTTAGACAATCCGAAAGGTGATAGGCTAGTTGGGTAATTAGATGTGCTAGAATTTTTATATCAAATGGCCTCAGGTTAGGGATTTCTTAATTTGAATAACATTCTTATTATTTCATGTCATTGCAACTAGGTCAGAAGTTACTCCTTCCGCCTTTTAGGTGGTTAGATAGAGAGGATGGGATGTAAGCTATTTGTTCGGGTACTAGTAGTTTGTTAGGGACAATCCGGGAGGTGACCTAACCAATCAGTGTGCACATTCAGTCTTTAGGAGTCCTTATTGTATCACACCCGGAGAATGATCTAGGGTCCACTAGGGGTTGTGGTTAAGATCCTGATTTCCATCAGAGTTTTCGTAGCCGAGTGGAGTCATTAGCACTAATTAGAATTCATGGTCTAGGTGGTACTCGTTCTCATATTTGGCCCCGTTTTAAGAATTTCTAGTTTTCGGTAGTTAAAGTCAGTTAATTTACTTAATCAAGTTTTCAATTAGAAACCAAATCAAAATCTTTATCTTTTAAATTATTTCACATTTCATTGTTAATTTTGTTCATAGTCCGGTCTTCCACAAGCTATTCTGCATTCGATAGGTACACTTGCTTGTCAATTCGGTCTAGTTTAGGTTTTCCGAGTTTAAGCTAGGTGTGTCTAGGTTAGTTTTCATTTTAGTAGTTTTAGTGATCGAATTCAGCACATCAAGTTTTTGCCGCCGTAACCGAGAACACTTGGCAATAGCAAAATTAACTTTGATATGTGATTTAGGTTTTGTTTGTTTTTCTTTTATTTTTCTTTGCGTGTTTAGTTAATTAAAGATAGACTTTGTCCTTCAGGTTTTAATTGTTCCTGTGATTGCTTATCTTTCTGTGCCTATAGTTAATTTAGTTTTTTATTTATTTTATTTGTTTTATTCTATTAGTTTATGCCACATACCCACTCATAAGGATTGCCTGAATTTTCTGCTACATATGAACTTGAGAGGGACACCACCACTCATCCCAGAGCTTCGAGATAACTTGAGATATTTGATCGCTAGTCAAGTACGCAATCATTCACCCATTTCTCGTATAACTGAACCCATTCCATTTCCCGATTTAGATATGGCTGCTAGGAGAACCATTCACGAGATATATAGCTAGCTAGCAATGGAGTTGTAGACACTAGGTTTTCCATTGACCCGGCCACCATTGCTAACACCACCAATTGGTAAATTCCATCCCATGTTTTGAACACCCTCACCAAAACCATTCAATTCCTTGGCCTCGACGAGGAAGACGCACCCTCTCATTTGTCTAGATTCATGTGTATTTGTGCCACTTTCGGCCTCACTGGTGTTCAGAATGACACCATATACCTCTGCCTTTTCCCATTTTCACTCGCGTGCAAAGCTACTATCTGGTTGGAAACTTTACCTCCGAACTCCATCGCAACTTGAGTTGATTTGAAACAATTTTTTTTAAAGAAATATCATCTACCAGCCAAAGCTGCGAGAATCAGGGAGCAAATCCACTCCTTCCGCATGGACCCTGATGAGCCGTACTATCTTGCTTATGATCGATTCAATACTCTTCTGAGCAAATGTCCACGGTACGGTCTCACTGAGTGGGCCATCCTTTGAAAAATTCTATAGTGGTCTCACATACACAATGCAGAAGCAATTCAACACGTCTACGGGAGGTTACATGATGGAGAAATTAGGTACTAATAAATGCAAAAATCTGTTTGAGAGCTTCGCGTTAGCTGAACAACAACAACCTGGGGAAAGGCGAGGTACATTGGTACCTACAGGTACACCATCAACTACCAGAGGTGTTCATCACATTGATTCTGACACCACAATTCATGTTGCGGTCGAAAAAAACAAGAGGCTGGACGATATTCAACTCTTATATATATATATATATATATATATATATATATATATATATATATATATATATAGGGTTAGGTTCAAATAAGAACTTTTTCTTTTGAGAACTTTTGAGAACCATTCTGAGCCACTAATTTTCAAGGGGGAAGCATTCAAATTCATGGGGGGATTTCCATATATACAAACTAGTGGCTTAGAATGGTTCTCAAAAGTTCTCAAACCAAATTAGTTCTCAAATGATCCTCTCCCTATATATATATATAGGGTAAGGTTCATTGTAGACCCCCTTAAAAATGTAGACCCGTAGACCCCTTTCCTAGCCGTCAGATCTTAATCGCCGAGTGTTTTTTACTTGGGGCACGATGGTCAATTTTCTATTTTGATAAAAGCTCTTTATCTAATTTTGAGAATCATAAACCCGGCGATCCCCCTAAGTAACGTCCCCTAAATAGACGATCCCCTTAATACTCCAGTTCGTCGGAATCAATTATCGCACCTCTAAATCCACCATCAAACCTCCTAAATCTGCCATCAAACCTTCTATTATCACACCTCCAGAATCTATTCTGATTTACCTCCCAAAATTGCTTGTCGCTCATCCTAAAATCGAACTTATGAACGTAGCAATGGATCTCGAAGCACCTAATCCAGACGGTGAAAACTCAGGAAATGATACACGTTGGATGATGAGAAAAGGTAATCAACATAATAGATCTGTGAGTTTTAAACTGTTATCTTCGTCATTTTGAACTTCAATTTAGGATTTGTAGTTCTGTTATTGTTATCAAGCTTAAGCTTATGAGTTTATTTAGGACAATTTGATTTACAAATAAATAGATTTAAAATGTATATACTTTATCTTAGAGCAAAGTGATATCAGCAGAAGGATCTATTTGTATGCAAACCTGATGTCATCGATGGGTCTTCCTTGTTAATTGGGTGGGTGGGTGGATGATGTTTGGTCATAGATGAATTTAGGGTTTATAGTTTCGTTATCATTATCAAGCTTATAAGCTTATGAGTTTTATCTGATCCACTAATCCTGAATCTGATATCCAGTGAATTTGATATGTTGATTAAAACTCAGTTGTTTAAACATCCGAAATTTTGTTGAGTTTTGATCTAGTGAGTTTTAATACGGTGAGTTTCAACACTAAGATGTGCTTGTTAACATCTTTTATAAGATATGATTGTTAAAACTCACTGCTATCAGTGAAGCAACTACTTTTCACACTTTTTTTAGTTTAATGGTTAGGCTATAACTAATTCAAACATTAGTGGTTAATAGGAGTATTGACAAACCCGTTAAGGATTTGCACCTCGATCTAATCGTTAGCCATGAACTCCCCAAATATATTAATGTTTGATCTTTTTCTTTGACTTCGGTTTGGTGATGGCCTAATGTCCAATCAGCGCATATCATGGGTTGTCAATCTCAGTGAGTTTTAATAATGAAGTTGTAGTTCCTAGTTATGACCTAAACTACAAACTTACAGAGTTATAAAACTCAGTGAGTTTTATTTGTGATTATTTGAATTTTGCAGTGAGTTTTATAAAGCAGAGCATAAAACAGAGTTTTAAACTCACTGACTTTTAATTTTTATATAGCGAGTTTTAAAAAACAAAGTTTTAAACTCACTGACTTTTAATTTGAACACACAATTGAGTTTAAAACACTCTGTTTTTATCTTGTGTGATAAGTAGCAATGAGTTTAATTTGAACATAAGTAGCAATGAGTTTAAAACACTCTGTGTGATAAGTAGCAATTAGTTTAATCATTTGTATAGTCTAAATCTATTTTTTTATAGTATAAACTGCTTAATTAAAGGGAATAGATCTTTATCATATGGCTATTTTGATATCAGTTTGCAATTATATACTTGCAAACTCACCAAGTTATAAAAATCACTGAGTTTTATTAGTGAGTTTTATAAGTCATAGAGTTATATAAAACTCACTGAGTTATATAACTCAGTGAGTTTGGTATAGAAACTAAGACTCACTGAGTTATAAAACTCACTAAGTTTTATAAGTCACAGAGTTATATAAAACTCACATTACTGAGTTATAAAACTCACCTTCAGTTAAGACTCACTGAGTTATATAACTCACTGAAATTTTCCTAAGTTTTAAACTGAATTGGGTATTCCGAATTATTTCTTAAACTGTTATTATAATACACCTTTCAAGATTTATTTGATTTCGCTAGTCCTGATTCATACTTATCATCTCTCACTGCTTAGGTAGCCTCTTCAATTTAGATTACAGTTAGATATGTTGTTCATAGACTTACCACCTTCTCACAGCTCTTAACTGCGATTTATCTTCTCACGACCCTTATTAAGTTTGCAGTGAGTTTTATTTGATTCCCCTAAAACTCACTGAAATTTGTTGAATTTGATTGATGATGAGAAAAATCCTAAATATGACCTAAAACCACTGCAAACTTAATCACATTCTAGATGGATAATATCAAACGGGTCAAATAAAGAAAATAGAATAGAGATGGGTCAAATGGTTAATTGGATGTAAATTTGCCCTGAGCATGTAGTTGTGTAAAAGTGCATTAGAACCTGAAATAAATTCTTCAAAAATTAGATTGTTTTTAAAATAACTTAGAGTCCAATGTTGAATCTAAATTAAAATGTTGGATTTATAATCACATCTTGTGTTTTTATGGTATTAGGTGGCACAAAGGTGATTGCTACTCTTTATGGACCAAAAGCTAGAACTAAGAAAAATGAAAATCCTGAAATTTTACAGTGAGTTCAAAAACACATAATAGATACTAAAAATTCACAAATCAGTTCTGCAATGAGTTTAAAAACTCACCAATCAGTGTGAGTTTAAAAACACATAATAGATACTAATGTTTTGTGTGTTGTTTTTTAAACTCACTAGTGAGTACTTTCTAATTTTTAATTTATTTTCATATTAAAACTCAACAAATGTATACTTGAGTTTAATAATCAACTAAGTTTTATGAACGCATGCATACAAACTTTAAGTTCATTGTGTTCTGTTATAAAACTCACTATTTTAACTTGAGTCCATTGTTGATAAATGAGCTTTTTAATTATCATTGTTGATAACAGAACTAACCTTGTACTTCTTCATCATCACAATATGTTTTAACTCAGTTTTAATCATCATTTGTAGTGAGTTTTATAACTCAATGAAATTCGTAGTGAGTTTTATAAGTTATTGAATTTGTGTGAGTTATAAAACTCACTACAAATTCGATAAACTTAAAAAAATCACAGAGTTATAAAACTCACTTTCAGTTAACACTCAGTGAGTTATAAAACTCACAGAAAAGTCAGTTAAAACTCAGTGAGTAATAAAACTCAGCTAAAACTCAGTGAGTTATGAACCATACTCAGTTAAATAAAACTCACTGAAAACTTAGTTAAAACTCAGTGAGTTTTAAAAGCTATATTGAAACTTGAGTTTTTACATTTTTCTATTCAGTTAGTTTTATAACTCAGTGAGTTTTATTTGTGGTTTATTGAATTTGCAGTGAATTTTTATAAAAAATAAAAGAGTGTAAAACAGAGTTTAAAACTCAACAACTTCTAATTTTATATAGTGAGTTTTATAAAACAGAGGGTAAATCTCAGTGAGTTTTATTTGTGCTTTAAACTAAGGGTGAGCAAAAACAGTCCGACCCTCGATAACCAACGAACTGAACCAACCGAAGCGAAAACTCATTTATTGAGTCGTTTCTCGGTTCTTTAGTTTTGCATATTTGGTTCCCGGTTCGGTTCTGGTGTGAAAAACGGCCTGACCCGTTTGGACCATGAAAACCGAATATTTTTTAAGTTTTACTTTTGATGGGACAACATGCTATACACATACCCCAAAATATCTTGTTTGAAACTCCTTTCAGTTTCTTTTTAAAATATGACCCAGTTTCTAAATGTATCTCCTTTCTGTTTCAGTTTTGTAAAACTAACTGAGTTTTAGTTGTGGTTTATTGAATTTGCTGTGAGTTTTATAAAGCACAGTGTAAAACAGAGTTTAAAACTCACTGAATTTTAATTTTTATATAGTGAGTTTTATAACTTTGTTAAGTTGTACTTTAAAACTCATTGTTGAATAAAACTTAATGAAAAATAAACCGAGTTTTAAATTCATAACAGAATAAAACTCATTGATTATCAACATTGTGTTTCGATTCAGTGAGTTTTAAAAGCTATATTGAAACTTGAGTTTTTACATTTTTATATTCAGTTAGTTTTATAACTCAGTGAGTTTAGTTTGTAGTTTATTGGATTTGCAGTGAATTTTTATAAAAGCAGAGTTTAAAACTCACTAAATTTTAATTTTTATATATTGAGTTTTATAAAATAGAATTTAAAATTCAGTGAGTTTTATTTGTGCTTTAAACTATGGGTGAGCAAAAACCGGTCCGATCGTCGAAAACCGACGAGCTTCAAATATTATTTGTGTTTGGAATACAAAATCTGGAGTTACAGAAGCTGATCTTGCAAAGAGGAGAATAAGAAATTGAAAGAGGAGCTTGCTTTGACAGATTCCAAGACGAGCTTCAAATATTATTTGTGTTTAGTTATTGTTGTCATTGTAATACGGTTCATGATGTAATTTATTTTAATGAATGTATGACTATTTGTTCATAAATAATTATGCACAAATGGCTACTGTAATTGATCCGAATGGTTCTTTATGAATGTTTGTAATTGATCCAAATGGCTGCTGTGAACAAATGACACATATTTGAAGTATTTAATGAATGTATGACTATTGTCATTGTCATTGCACATGTTTTGGCAAAAGTCACCAAATCTGTAGTGACCATATGACAGTTGTTTCATAAATAATTCTGCACATGAAGTAATTAATTAGCAGTGACCAAATGACTATTTTTATGCAGTAAACTAAATGCATAGTGGCCAAGCTAATTGCCTAATGTTAGTTGTACATGATCCAAAAGTAATAATAATTAATCCGCACATCAATAAAATGGTCCAATTTTATTCAAGTTACATCTAAACCATTCAAACCATGCATCTGATTTCATCCAAAGTTAACAAAATACATCAAAACCATATTTGATTTCATCCATAGTTGTAAAGAAAGTTAGCAAGTACATAAAACATACTTAAGGTTTGACAAAATACATCAAATCACTAAAAAAAAAGCATGGTTAAAAAAACTTGCAGCCATCCTTGAACATGTTCGTTCACCCATTTCTTACTATTCTTGTCCATCTCCTTTCTAAAGTTCTTCAACTTCGTCTTCTTCCATTTCTTCTTCCGTCTCTTCTACTTCAACTTTATCTTCCTTATTTTTTCATTCAAGCTCATTTTCTTCAGCCTCTACTTCATCTTCATCATCTTCTCCTTCAATTAATTCACCATTTACATAGTTACTTCTTTAAAATTTCCTGAATATCATAAAAACAATAGTGATTTAAAAAAAATTGTCAATAGCAGAAGTATCATTGCAATTTAAAAGTCAACATTGATTAAAACTCACTATAAAAAAACATTATGGAGTGAGTTTTAACTCAACTAAGTATAAGACTCACCGTAATTGTATAAGACTCGATGAAATTTAAAACTCACTGAAAACACAAATCAGTTGTGACTTTAAAACTCACAACATGATAAAACTCACTGAAGTGTAATATGATTTAACTGTTTTCAAATGAGTTTTAATATGACTCTCTTTTTAAACCTCACTACACTCATATTAAAATTCATTGTTTTTAAAACTCAACAGTGAGTTTTAAAACTCACTACAAAAAAACACTCTACAGTGAGTTTTAACTCAAATAAGTATAAGACTCACTGTAATTGTGTAAGACTCAATGAAACTTAAAACTCACTGAAAACTCAAATAAGTTGTAACTTTAACACTCATAACATAATAAAACTCATTGTTTTTAAAACTCAATAGTGAGTTTAAAAACATTGAGGTTTAAAACTCACTATAGAAAAATATCCGGAATGAGTTTTAACTCAAATAAGTATAAGACTCACTGTAATTGTATAAGACTCGGCGAAAATTAAAACTCACAAAAAACACAAATCAGTTGTGACTTTAAAACTCACAATAGAATAAAACTCACTGCACTTTAATATGAGTTCAGTGTTTTCAAATAAGTATTAATATGGCTCTGTTTTTTAAACTCACAACAGAATAAAACTCATTGTTTTTAAAACTCAACAGTGAGTTTAAAAACATTGAGTTTCAAACTCCCTACAGAAAAACACTCTACAGTGAGTTTTAACTCAAATAAGTATAAGACTCACGGTAATTGTGTAAGTCACAATGAAATTTAAAACTCAATGAAATTTAAAACTCATTGAAAACTCAAATCAGTTGTGACTTTAAAACTCATAATAGAATAAAACTCATTGTCTTTAAAACTCAAACATTGAGTTTAAAAATACTGAGTTTTAAAACTCTCTATAGAAAACATTATGAGTTTTTAACTCAAATAAGTATAAGACTCACTGTAATTGTATAAGACCCGATGAAATTTAAACTCACTGAAAACTCAAATCAGTTGTGACTTTAAAACTAATATCAGAATAAAACTCACTGTTTTTAAAACTGAACAGTGAGTTTAAAACTCACTATAGAAAAACATTTTGCAGTGAGTTTTAACTCAAATAAGTGTAAGACTCACTATAATTGAATAAGACTCAAAAAAATTTAAAACTCACTTAAAACTCACCGCACTTTAATATGAGTTCACTTAATTCAAATGAGTTTTAATATGAAACTTAAAACTCACTGTTGAGTTTAAAAACTCACTACAGAAAATAATAACAAACTACAGAATAAAACTCACTGCAAGATAAAATATGAAAGAAACAAAAAATATAGTTACCTTGCAGCAGTGTCAAATCCACCTACAAAATCAACCACTGAATTTTAAAATAGGCACATGCTTAATTGCAGTGTACATACATGATTTCTTAAAACTCCCATAAGCATCATATTCTGATTTTTTTTAACAATATCCAACAAAGAGACTTTACAATGAGTTCTAAAACAGAATAACACATAGTGACTCAATAACTATCTGTTTTGCCATGTAATTAAGAATCTAAATTCAGAGGCTTTTTTTATTTTAACAAGCATAATGTCAAAGGTCAGAGGGGGTAGTGGAGCTCTTTCTGTTTGTTTTTATGGGTCAGATTTGGCATGGATTAACAAATTTTTTTTCTACTTTTATATGGTTACACATAAATCATTTTTTTATGTTCCGTTATAAATAAGTCTGGTAGTGTTCAAGGTTGGGCAATGGGTCGAACATCTGTGGGTGGTTCTGATCTATTTTGACCCGTTTTAAGTTACAATGATCTATAGGAGTGGTCCATTTTGATATGATGTATAACTTGACTTGGTTCAAACTGAACTGCTATATAATTTGAGTTGACTCAAATGCTACTCATATGTAATTTCGTTTTATGAATGGCTTATGCTACTCATATGAAGTTGACAAACCAAATCATAACACACAAAATCGAAAATATCAATTGAAATATGATTTAGTTGGTTATATTTACATGTGTATGGAATCAGAGCAATCAAATCAAGCCGCTGTTAAATGCTACTGTTGATTTGCGATTAAAAGGATCAATTACTAGCTACTTATGTTCATGTTAACACTCATGACACTCTCATTTTCTTCTTTAACCACACCTAGAAAGACTCTCAACATACCCCTGTTTCACAATCATGAAGTGTAAATAATTATGGTAGAAATCAGAATTCACTTTTGTTATATTACAAATTAAAGTCATATTCAATTATTTGAAAGATATATTCCACGCCTACTTTTCATACTTTAATCGAACCTTATTTGTTTGAACCACACTTCATAAATCTTTTTATAAAATTTGCATCCAATCACTGTGGTGTCTTATTTTTTTTAAAAGCACTGAGGGGTCTTATTATTATCCTAACTCAGCCACAACTTTAGAGGAATGATAAACCTTAAAACTATGGAAATATGTTTTCAAACAAGTCATTTATTCTTCTTGAAATTTACCTATTAATAAGTCATAGCAAACATCAAATTTACCTAGAATAATGTTTAATTAAAACTCACTTAAGTTTTTTTAGTGAGTTTTAGTTTGATTATCGAACTCATGGATTATCACATAACTCACTACAAAATCAAAATCAAATATCACAGGTAATTATCAAAGCTACATAGATTATCAAAACTCACTACAAATAATATAACATCGACTATTAAAACTCACAATATCAAAACCATAAATCAATTAGTAAAGCCATAATCAGAAGAATGAAACGAGACTTCTACGAACTTACAGATCGAGAGAGAGAGAGACGCAGGAGTCTAGGGTTTTGAGTTCCGATAGCCGAACGATTGAAAACCGTGAAATCAAGATTGATGATGATCGATCCGGATGCGACATGATGAATCAAGATTGATGAAGAACGTGATGAATCAATAAAGATGAAAGAACAAAGATTGATCTTCAAGATTGAAGATGGCGACCAGAAAATGAGGGATCTGTTGTCGGAAAATTCTTTATAAATGTAAAAAGCAGAAAGACCTAAGTGACCCTCCGCGTATTTCCTTCTAATTATCATTAAAATTCAGCAGCTGATCTCAACCATCAAATTAAAACGATCCAAGGGTTAAAAATGGGGTCTACGAGTCTACACTTTTTAAAGGGGTCTACAATGAACCTCCCACTATATATATATATATATATATATATATATATATATATATATATATATATATATATATATCAACCAATTAATTATCACATAATTAATCATATCCATATATTATACATGATTTTCGAAAATCATGTATATATATATGATTATCACAACAAATTAATTATCACAAAATTAACTTTATCCACGTTTTATAAATAAAATGTCCATCATTTTATTTAGTTTATTATTATTAATCGTGAAATGTTAATTAAAATTAATATTCTTGTTCGTTGTCAAAGTTTAACCCTTTTGTATCGGATCTCTATAGTTACCTCAAAATGAAAAGTGTTCGTTGCCAAAGTTTAACTCTTTTGTATCCAACAAATGAGTCACATTTAATATGAATAAATAGTTTCACGAAACTTTCCTATGAAAACTAAATTGGAAACCGAAATTACGTAAAAATTCAAAATTTTTATTATTTTTTATTTTAAACCCTAAACTTTTGCCAAAACCACATTTTGAATAAAAATTGAACTTTGAAGATATTGAATATCGAATACCAAAATCACGATTTAAACTAAAACTTTAGATTGACATAAAAATTGAAAACGGGTCGGCTTTTCCGTTTTTGAAACAGACTGATGTTACACATAGTATATTATGTTGGCGAGGCAGAAGGCGTCTATGTCATTGCAAACCTCTTTTTTACCGTGTTTTTTATGACTTGATACATAATTTGTTGATCTTCAATGACTTGATACACAATTTGTTGATCCAAGCCTTAAATTATATTATATACTATATCATTTTGGTTAGCTTGCGTGTACACTGTAATTACACTGTTCATAACCTCTCTTCCTATTACATCATGACACGTTTAATTTGCTTATCTCGCAGGCTTCCTCAAGCTTGGTTTACAGCTCGCTTTTACGTGATGAGTGGTGTTCTTGGGCTGTGATGATTACATGATGGATGTAGTGACTGTTGGTGTTTTGGCGGGGCAAGAAGTACTATTTTCTGATTGCAGGCATAATGCTTACCGGTTAGTACTCAAAATGTCCTACATTGTTACATGATTTAATATCCGATTTCTTGATCTGAGCCTAAATGCTTTTCCAAGACCATACTCAATATTGGTTTCTTTATTTTTTATGAGGATTTACTAATATTATCTGATTGTTGCTCCGGATGTGATGGGCTTAATATTGCTTCGAATGTGATGTTTCATGAGCTATTGGTGTATGTCCCTAGCTTCTCTGAAGCTGATGGTTGTTACTTACTGTTGCTTGGGTTGTGATGTTTTACAGCCGAGCCCTCCATTGGCTGTTTAATTTTGTTTGCCCTTAAGGTGTACAACTCAGCTTCTATAAATGTTATTTGATTTATTCTTTTTGAGGCTGTGATGTTTTCTTTTATGATTGATAAGGCGTTTATCACAACCTCATTTAGATCTGAGCCAGGGGCGGACCTACCCTATGGGTAGGGGTAGCCCCCGTGACCCCTGAACCGTTAATGCGAAGAAGGAAATTTTTTTGAGGTTTTACGTTTTTGGTATTTTGCGACCCCTGAAACGAATTTTTCGCGACCCCTGGAAGAAATTTTATGGTTTTACCTAATAATATGATCAAAAGCCCCTTGAAAATATGATCAAAAGCCCGTTAATTACCTAAAAAAATTTTTCGGGGGCGCTGCCCCCCGAACCCCCATTAGTCCCCGCTACCCCTGATTTCCTTTCCTAGATCCGCCCCTGATCTGAGCCCTATCTAAGTTTCATCTTTTATATTATTTTTTATGTTGGTAAGTTGTGTTAGAAAAGAAAAGTCTTATAGAGCAATCAAAGGGATCAATCTCCGAGCTGTCAATTAGTAAAACACAGCCTTACAAATTGGTTGTAATAAATTTTTATTTCCTTTTTGCTTGTGACCATCGATTATAAATTCTTGTATTGTTCCTCATTGTAAACACATCAATTCAAACAACTATTCTCTCAATACCAACCTTTATACTTGAAATCATGGCATCAGAGCATGGCTGGTTCTAGGACCAACTGTTCTTCATTTACCACTCACAAATTTTTTACCTACAAACCAACATGTCCGACGAAGGCGGCTCAATAAACGCAGAAGGGTCGAATAATAGTGACTGTTCGACCCAGATTGGAAACCTTATCAAGCAAGACCTCAACTCCCAAAACCCAAATCCAAAACAAAACCTTTCAGACGGCCACCCAAGAAAGAATAGCAAACGAGATGGAGGAAAAACCGTCGCCTCTATGGGCAACAATCATGCCACCGGAAATAGAAGCGATGAAGACGGTGGAATTGACGGAATTGCGGCCGCAAAACAGGAAGTAAATAATGGAACGACTTGTATAGGTAAAGGGTTTGAGAATTTATTCTCAGGCCCTCCTTTTATGAACAATTTATTTTCTAGTCCTTATTTAAAAAGGCCTTTATATTTTTCCACCGACTTTGATGAATTCAATGAAAATCATCCTGAGAAAATAGATGATCAAAATAATTACAAATTTAACCCAAAATATTTTGGAAAAGCAAATATGGCTCAACATTATCATGGGAAGAAGGATAAAACATGGATTTTTGATTGTGGTGCTACCGACACCATGACTTTTGAACTATCGGATATTATTTCACAATCAAAGTCAAGGAAAACTCATATTCAAACCGCTAACGGGGAAGTAATGAGTGTTGAAGGTGGAGGAACAATTGAAATTTCCCCAACCATGAAACTTTCCAATTGCTTATATATTCCATCATTGTCCCATAAATTACTATCAATTAGTCATGTGACAAAAGAACTTAATTGCACGGTTCTAATGCATCCTACTTTTTGTATCTTACAAGATATCAGGACAGGAGCGATCATTGGGCGTGGCACTGAACGCCAAGGATTGTATTATGTGGATGAAGTGACTCAGCAAGGTACTGTGATGTTGGCTCATGGAACAACCGGACGGGAAGCGTGGTTGTGGCATCGACGACTAGGGCATCCATCTACGGGTTACCTACACATCCTTTTTCCAAAATTATTTCCTTCTGGTAGTACGTTAAGTTGTGAGACATGTGTGTTAGATAAAAGTCATAGACAAACCTTTAAACCAAATAACACAAGAGTTGATTTGCCTTTTTCACTAATACACTCAGATGTTTGGGGCCCTGCTCCAATTATCGGGGGTCAAAACTTTCGTTTTTTCTTATTATTTGTGGACGATTGAGTCTCAAGTTCCTAAATCTTTTTGGCCCGAAGCCCTAGCAACTGCTACTTACCTTATCAATCGGCTCCCAACCAAAATTCTAAAGCTTCAAACCCCATTACAAACCCTATCCAAATTCACCAAAATACCCCTTCCTCTTACTCTTCAACCACGGATCTTTGGATGTTCCGTGTTTGTCCATATACCCAAAATAAATCGAAGCAAACTTAACCCGTGTGCAGAGAAGTGTGTATTCGTTGGCTATGGAGTAAATCAAAAAGGTTACAGATGTTATAACCCCAAAACTCGTCACATGTTCATCACTATGAATTGTGATTTTCTTGAAACAGAGTACTACTACCACTCCCAACATAATGGTCAGGGGGAGAAGGAAAGTGTAGATACACTGAGTTGGCTAAAGTATCTCTCCACCAACGAACTTAATCACAGTATTAATAGTGAGTCACCCAATACCTCAACACAATCCACAGAATCAATAATCCTCGGTGCCACCGAAGATGATCCTCCTAGCCCGATGTCCAAGGTAAGTAATACTCACTCTTCTGATAATCAATCCATTGAACATACTATCTCTGATCACATCGAGCATGAGACATTAACAGAACAGACAGAACAAGATGATATAATCCCAGATCAGGACGAACTACCAACTAAAGAAACATCAGGGAAATATGTGCTACCTCCGAGAGCAAACAGGGGAGTTCCACCTAAACGGTACTCTCCTGTAAAGGAGACAAGGGGTTCAAGATATCCAATCGGAAATGTTGCTGAGGGAAATTTGACTAAGGAGGCAAAGGCGTTTGTTTCATCATTATATTCTGAACAAATTCCCTCAACTGTGAAGCAAGCCTTAGAGTCAGAAAACTGGAAGGACGCAATGGATACTGAGATGGATGCATTGATGAAAAGTAAAACATGGGAAAAATGTATCTTGCCTTGTGGAAAGAAACCAGTGGGATGTCGTTGGGTTTTTACTATTAAGCATAAACCAGATGGAACTATTGAAAGGTATAAAGCGCGGTTAGTGGCTAAAGGTTACACTCAGACATATGGAGTTGACTACTCAGAGACTTTCTCTCCTGTAGCCAAAATTGACACAATCAGGGTCCTCTTCTCGGTTGCTGCAAACAAAGGATGGCCACTTCATCAACTTGATGTGAAGAATGTCTTTTTGCATGGGGAGTTAAAAGAAGAAGTGTATATGGAAGCACCTCCAGGATTCACCAACGGCTTCAAAACAGGAGAAGTATGTCGGCTAAAGAAATCTATATATGGGCTAAAGCAATCTCCACGAGCCTGGTTTGGCAGGTTCACGTTAGCAATGAAAAAATACGGGTTCAAACAGAGCAATTCAGATCACACTCTCTTTCTCAAAAAACGAAACAAGCTTATAACATGTCTGATAATATATGTCGATGACATGATCATCACAGGGAATGATAAAGAGGAGATGATTAATTTAAAGAAAAATTTGTTCGCAGAGTTTGAGATGAAAGACTTGGGTAGACTTAAGTACTTCCTTGGAATTGAAGTACTAAGATCTAAGCTAGGGATCTTCATTTGTCAAAAGAAATACATTCTTGATTTGTTAGCTGAAACAGGGATGGTCGATTGCAAACCCTCGGATACTCCAATGATGGTGAATCATAATCTTAAAATGATAGAAGGAGCAAAACTAGCTGACAAAGAAAGGTATCAACGGATGGTGGGAAAACTAATCTACTTATCACACACTCGTCCAGATATAGCATATGCGGTAGGAGTGGTGAGCAAATTCATGCATCAACCACAACTACATCATATGGAAGCCGTGTGGAGAATTATGAGATACCTCAAGGGAACAATTGGACATGGCATCCTCTTTAAAACAAACGGACATTTAGAGATACAAGGATATACCGATGCAGATTGGGCAGGAGACAAAGGGGACCGGAGATCAACTTCTGGTTACTTTATGCTAGTAGGGGGAAATCTGGTTACATGGAGAAGCAAGAAACAAAAAGTGGTGGCCCTATCTAGTGCAGAAGCAGAGTTTCGAGGAGTAGCACGAGGGCTTGCAGAGATGCTATGGATACGAAAGCTTTTGACTGAAATCGGTTATCCACCAAGCAAAACTAGCAAAATCATGTGCGATAATGAAGCGGCAATTCAAATATCTGAAAATCCAGTGCAACATGATCGCACTAAGCATGTAGAAGTTGATAGACATTTCATTAAGGAGAAGCTGGAAGCTGGAATAGTTGAATTACCATTTGTTTCGTCTAAAGATCAATTAGCCGATATACTAACTAAAGCTGTTAACGGAAGAATCCTTAGTGATTTTTTGGTCAAGCTGAATATTGGAAACCCCACTATTCAACTTGAGGGGGAGTGTTAGAAAAGAAAAGTCTTATAGAGCAATCAAAGGGATCAATCTCCGAGCTGTCAATTAGTAAAACACAGCCTTACAAATTGGTTGTAATTGATTTTTATTTCCTTTTTGCTTGTGACCATCGATTATAAATTCTTGTATTGTTCCTCATTGTAAACACATCAATTCAAACAACTATTCTCTCAATACCAACCTTTATACTTGAAATCAAGTTGATTGTTTTTTAAGGTTTCTTTTTTATTAATCTTTCTCTATTCTACAATCTAGAAGTGAAATGTTGTGCAGTTCCATGGTTTACATTTGAGAGAGAAAGGAGGCTTTTATCTTTAAATTTGAATGTATTCATGATTAATTGATTCTGGTTTCAAACTTCATTCTTTAGACTAGGGATTTTTTAAACATATTTTATGTATTAGTTAATATCAATATCCACTTAACATTAACAACTCACAAATTAAATACGCGAAATGCTATTACATCAAACACACGAACAATATACTATTACATCAAACACACAAATAATATAGGCTTTAAAACGCAAACAGACTCCGCAACAACGTGTGGGTCCTTTACTAGTGCTACATTAACCCCGCAGCAACGTGCGGGTCCTTATACTAGTGCTACATTAATTAAACATCTGTTTTTTATGTTACCTAGCTACTTAAAGAAGCATAAGTGTTGATCAAAGCCAAAGCATTGCTAGTTAAGTGTGCAACATTCACAATCTTTCCTCTAACAACACTTTTCATTTTGGAGTCACCATTAAACCCTTCAGTGCATGTGTTTTCATCCGTGAGTGCCGAACTCACCCACGTTTGTATGTCGCTCATCACTAGCCTTGAATCTTTGGCACCCGGCCGAACCATCTCCTCAAGTGATTTTTGCAACTCGTACACCGAGTCACTCAGCAACTCAACGCAGTCCTTCATGGCTGCAACCTCTAGAGGAGTCATGCCATGCTTTTCGGATAACTTAACCATCGATGAAGAGGTGGTGCGGGTGGTGTCAAGGGTCACGGATAGAGCGGTTTGGGCTAGTAGCTTAGGGCTTGTTTGGATGGCACCCGCTCGTGCTGAAAGTGAGTTGAAGCATAGAGTTGGGTAGGTTGTGAAACCACATGATGTTTTTATGAATTCAACATTTGTTTTCTTGCATGTGGTTAGATTGATGGAGAAAGCCAAGAGAAGTAATGTTACTATGAGAATGTTAGAGTATGAACCTGCAGCCATATTGTGTTTGTGTTTGAGAGGAGAACTAAATGAGGTTGGTTGATTATGAAAGTGAAGCAAATTCATTCCATATTTATAGGAAACCGAATATGTGAATGAGGTTAATTTATGTACGATATTATAATTAATTATGATAAAATTAATAGGAGGCCGGCTAGCTGAACGTATTTGGGGTCTACAAATGGGATGTCGACTGCAGTCGATCATGGGTTAAATTAAGAAACATATTCTGCTTTAATTAGTCTCTGGACCCCTCTCTCTTTCACACCTACGTACATAAAAGATTCTCACATGCAAGTATGGATGCATGTGACTCGGGGTCTACAAATGGGACGTCGACTGCATGCATGTGACTCATTTCTTTTGGACAAATTAATATGAATACATGATTGAACGATATGGCCCAAACTTTAACTTTTTTTTTAGTACAATGATATTGTTAAGCTAGAATGATTTCATACTCCAAAGACTGCTTTTTTAATTCACACCATCCTCATGTCAAATCACAATCAGTGTCCGTTCGACGATGTGCAAGCCATTCATAGTGTGGTGGCCTCATTTCTCACGGTCGTAATTTGAACGGCCGACTAACAATTTACCAAACGGCTGAGTAAAAGGTAACCGGGGAGGGACTTTTCTGACAAAACCTAGTTCGATCGCATGGTCGTCCGATGTCCCGGACAATGATGTGGCATTAGAAATAGATGGCGGTGGTCCACCAGCGAACCAGGAATTTTTTTGTGGGGGTTGGACATTTTTGAAGTCGGCCATCCACTGTTATATACAAATTTTTTTTTAGACTAGTTTAGTTTGATTCATGTAGGGGCATGTTACATTTTAAGTTTCAATTCTCATGTTTAGTTCGATTCATGTATCATTTCTTAGCTCTGTGTAAATTAGAATTAGATTTAGGTTTTTTATTTATTAAAATTGGGTAATGGGTATTGGGTGATGAGTTGGTAATTGGGTTAGAAATGTTAATATTAGTGTTGGATCTTGAATCAAATATTCAAATGTATTGTGTATATTAACAACAAGTTTTGTTATAGATTAGTTTTTTTTTTATAAATTTGTTTGTAGTACGACTAATTTGTAAAGTTCAACTTTTTAAAACTAGAAATTAATTTTTTTTAGAGTTGAGGGTCGGTGACCAAATTTCTTGGGGGCCGATTAAGATAAAATCGTATATATACTAGTACGATTTTCTTCATGGATGTTGGACAAACCACATGAGTTCCTCTTAGGTACGCCACTGGCGGTTTTGAAGGGGATAGATTGATGGTAAAACGGTGACTTCTTAACTAAAAGGTTGTGCGTTTAAATCTTACGAAGTGTAGGTGTTGTGATTTAACTATTAGATTAGCCACCTATGTTATAGCCTAATGGTAAGAGATGATGTCCTCTTTGATGGAGACTCAAGTTCAAAATTTAAGAGTCGTGTAATTTAGAATAATGTGTAAATAGGTGTGTTTTAGCCGTTAAAATAAAGATGGCGGCGTCTATATAGTATATATAGCAAACCTCTTTTTATAAACACTCTCTACCTTAGATGGATACATGTTGCAAGAGAGGAAGATGTTTATTCTCCTATACATGTTTGCCATCTTCAAACTAACCTGAAACACAAGACTCAAAAATTAAATTTCACAAAAACCGAATGTTTTGAAAAACTGGTTTAATTTTTCGCACATAAACTTTTTTTTTAGCAAAAAACAAAAATTTGCAAAAAGTTATTCACTATTTCTCATAAATGACTTCTCGCTAATAGTATTTACGAAAATATGAAACGCAATGTTTCTGAGAAAAGTTTTCCACCAAACTTCTTTTCGCTAAAATAATCAACGAAAAGTTGAAACAAGGTGTTTCAATCGAGTATCTGTCACAAAACTATTAGATATGAGTTTAGTGAAATTTTGCAAAAACTAAGATTTCGTAGAAAAAAATTGTTTTTTAATAGTTTTCGTTTTTCGTGCCAAACACAATTTGAATCAAATTCGATCCAAATTTCCTTAAAATGACAACAAACGAAAACAATTGCAGAAATGAATCAAAAACAGGTAAACAAGTAAGTAAAATCAACTCGCAACATGTCCAATTGTCAAAATTCTCGAAATACTTCATTGTTAGATGAAATTCACTACGGATCCAATTGAATTTAGCAAATAATTCTCTGATACCACTTGTAGGTCCGGATTACTGATCTTTTGCTATCAGCTGGACTCGAATCGATCACAATTGACCTGGATCTCAACTCAAAGCACTCGTATGTGATGAACACAAAACTCGCAAAAATGAATTAACAAACACAATCAAAGTATAATCGATCAATACAGAATAACGAACTCTTCACATATATTGAATGATTCACGGTTACAAGATCACCTAAGCTCGTAGTTGTAACCGGACAAAGCTTCGCTAGAGAGTCTATGATTGCTACAAAAACTAACCTGATCGAGTCTATATATAGACATAATGTGCGAGAAGTCATTTCAAACTTTTCGCACATAATGGACTTTTCGCAGAATTAAACCTATATATTTCGCACTAGTTCTGTAAAAAGTCACCTATATTTCACAGTTTACAAAACAAACAGAAATGTCAATACAATCTTATGAAACAACCGAAATCAAGATCCTACACGATTAGACTGGGTTGTGGATCTGAGAGTGTGAGACCTATAGATAGAATGAGAAGTAAGTAATAAACACATGGTATGGGGCTTCATGTGTAGGTGGTTGGGTGTGACACCTCGTCCGAAAACCTAGGTCAAACCTCTTTACTTTGACTTTTAATTAAATATTAATGTGCATTAATCGATCTGATTACTGTTTAAACTGTTAATTACTGTGCCTGACCGTTAACTGATGACGTAAACCTAATCCCGCGTTTGTACTTGAAGCGTATACCCGTAAATTTCATAGGGATTCCATGGATTAATTATGGAATTTCAATAACAAGAAAAATAAATATAAAATGTATTTTTATATTTTATCTGGAACTGGAACTGGTGTCGTACGTTATATAATCGAAACAGAAAACTGATAAGTGATCGTATGTTTAAAACTATTCGGTTTTAAACAATCTGGACGGTCGAGCTTAAAACTGTTGCGAACTGACAAAACTGAAAACGTAAACCGTAACCTGTGTACAAAACTGAAAACTATAACTGATTTTTGAAAAACTGTTATAACCGACTCGAACTATTGTTTTTACGAAATAAAAACATCACAAACCGAAATCGTTGTCAAGACTTAAGCCAAACCACAACCGTTAACCCAATTGGGACCAACTAGGCCCAATAGGCCCAATAAGCCTAAAACAACGAAACCGAGCCCGAAACTTTGACCCGTTACATGAACTTGATATTCCGAATAATCATGGTGATCCATAATCCTAACCGATGCATAACTGGCCCGAGCCTCGAATCGGCGCCCCGTTTGGACCCGTACGGCCCAAATCTAACGAACTGGCCCAAATACATTTTTCCTTTAAATGTTTAGGCCCAGTATAAATCCCGAACCCAATGTATTAATTTGATTATATTGGCCCATCAACTATTTATTTTTATAAAAAGTTGACACCACCTTTAATTTTTATAAATGAAAAACTTGTATAATTTTTATACATTATTTATTATAAAAGTTATGGGTTATTTCCACCCAAAAAAAAAAATATTTGTAAGTTTTATAAACTTTCACATAAAATACCCTAGTTTATAAAACGTGGCAACATTTTATGAATCAAGACTCATTTTTTTTTATAAAATATATCACCTACACATGTTTTTTTTTATAAAAATTTGGTAGATGATATGGTTGGTAAGAAAGGGTCATACTTGGCCATCTTGGAGACCACACCATTTACCAACCTACTACCTCCCTACCTACACTCTTCTCTCTCTTTTTCTTCTTCTTTCACGTGAACCACCAACCACCACCTATCCTATTCTTTCTTTTGAAAGACAACACACACCATCACCACCTTTAACATCAACCACCACCTCTTTTTAAGTGCCACCACCGTAACCCACCATGAACCACCACAGCCACCACCCTGCTGCGGTTACTGTTGCTGTACCACCGCCACCCTCTTTTTTCTTTTTCCGGCCAGCAACCACCCCCACCATAAACCATCACCGCCACTCCTCTCTCTCTTCTTCTTGACAACCAACAACCGCCACCCCCCTGTGCACTCCTGATCACTGCTGCTGCAGTTCCGCCACTTCTGCTGCTGCAGTTCCGCCGCTGAGCTGCTGCTGCTACTGGCGAACGCCACCACCAACAGCCGCCACCCTCCCTCTTCTCTCTTCTTCTTTCCTGCCGTGAACAACCAACAACCACCTTCATCATCACCCTCTCCTGTTCTCTTTTCTTTCGGACAGGAACAGAAAACAACCGCCACCGGAACTGCTGTCGCCGGAGAGCTGCTGTCGCCGGAGAGCTGCTGCTGCGCAGCTGGGCTATGGACAGCCGCGAGCCACCATAAACCACCACCTTTCCTTCCATTTTTCTGTCGAGAAAACACAGCCACCACCACCTCCTTCGGTTGCCATCACCACCACAACCACTGCCGGCTGCTGCCACCACCACGATAGGCCGTAGCTGCTGCCGGAGCAGCCCTGCGCCACTGGAAGTTGTTGTTGCTGCTGTGCAGCCGAGACCCGCCACCACACCACCATTACCTCCTGCTACTGCCGTGCCACCTCCCGCCGCCTCTAGCTGCTGTGCTCTGCCACCCTCTTGTTTCCGCAACTGTTCACCGCCGTGAACCACCACACTCAACCGCCATTTTCTGTTCCTCACCCACTGTGAGTAATTCCTTTATAACCGACTTCGTTACGGTTCTCATACGTTAGTAACGTTACCAAACGATCCCCGAGTCTTGACGATCGATTCCTTTAAAACCCGAGTTTCTAACCGACTCATATTTATTTTCTTTGTCTTCCTTTTGCCTTAGTGTTGTAAGGTTTGAAAATGTTAGTTATGAGTTTAAAACAAAAACCTAAGGTTCATTTGACTCATCTTGTGATTTCATGCTAATTAATACATTTTTGCATGGTTAGATTGATTTTGATCTAGTTGCTAATATGTTATGATGCCTAGAATGATCATCGGTTATATGTTGATATTATCATGTATTGATATGTTATAAATGGCTAGAATGTTTAGTGGTGATTTTAGTTGTTACTCGTCTTGTTTATGGATTAATATATGCTAATAACAAATATTCATGGACTAAATATGATATTAGCAACTCATGTGGACTAATATGAACATTAGAAAATGTTACATTAAATTTGGACATGAAATCATGGCATAAAACATTTTAAATGAATTATTATTGTTTAATAACAAAGTTGGTAATTTTATAAACATTACTTGGATATTTAAACCATAAAAATATCATCATAATCATTTTTTATATAAAATGGTCACATTTTATAAAAATATAATTTCTAAAATAAAAGACTTAAAAGTCTTGTTTAGATTTTATAAAAGAAATAAAATGGATAAAATATATATAGATATATTTTATGTTAAAAAATGATAGAATATCAAATTTTTGAACAATTGACAAAAAGTATAAAACATTTGGATTTTATACAAATGGAAACATTTTATGTAAGTGAATTTCTATAAAAGGTCTTTTATTTAAAACCCTAACTTTGTTCAATAAATAAAGTTATTTAAAAATGATTTTATAAAAATAAAATCAAAAGACTTATAGAAACTATGAAAAACATATTTTAAACATTTTTGATTATTTTAAAAGAATCAAAATAATCAAAATGTTTTAACCGGATCAAATGTTTAAACGTTTGAAATTGAAACGAAATCTTTAAACAATTTAAAAACATTTTACGACGTAACGAATCGTAAATTATTATTTTCAACAAATAATTATCTCTACGAATTTTAGAAACCCTAATCTGAGCTAAAATCATTTTGGTTTGTTAATATAATTATTTTTAATAATAATTATATTTACATTAACTCAAAACCCTAATTTTAAAAACATGAGTTTAATATTAAAATAACTTTTAATATTTACCTACTTGTGTTTAATCATTAAATATTTAACTTGTAATAATTTGATAAATTATTCCAACAAGTTAGAATAATTATTTCGATAATAATTATCAACCCTAGTTATATATATTATAACTTAACGCGATTAATTATCCAATCGATCGAGCGAACATAAAAATAATAATAAATATTATTATTTAAAACGATGTTTAATACTTGATTGAACTGATCTTCATGATACGTTATCGCATGTTCATCCTTTGTATTTATTTACATAAATGCCTTAATACGTGAACATTCGCATTTGCTGATTTTGTAAACTGATTAACTAACGGGTTTTCAAACGCTACAAACGGGATTATACGTCAAGACTTGACCGGTATCATTTGGGTACCGTTCGTTACTCAAATGATTAAGTGGACCCTTATGCATGTTGTCTTATGTTTTATTAGGACGTTACTTGCTAGTTGCCACTCGACAATCCATCATCATCACTGAATCAAGTGAGTTTCACGGCCCCTTTTCTTTTCAACTGTTTTACACTTATGGGGGAGAAATCATGAGCTGATCAAATGTTTTTTTTACTTAATGTTATGGTTTACCTGTTAGCCGTATGACTACATGTTCCATTCTGTATCCCAAACAACTGGTACTTTATCGTTATCAACGTTAGTACAACTGAAATCCCACTATTAATTGAATTCGATTAGTTCTGCTCGAAACGATAACTAGTGAATAGATCTATTTGGGTTGACAACCCTGCCCAGATTGGTAGCTCCAATCCTGACTTCGTACATTGTCAAGGGGTACACGTCAGTTATTCTTGCCTGTTCGGTATTCTTGGGATAGAATGCCATGAGTGGGTAATCCGTTAGTATTCGAATTTGAGGTTCATGGTAGGATCTTACAACCACGACAGTAAACCAACGTAACATTTAAGTATGCCGTAAACTGTTATCCCAACATGCCAAAAACTGTTATTCCAACATACCGTAAACTGTTATTCCAACACACTGTAAACTGTTTTTACAAACTTATCATAGAATCATAAACCTATGAACCTCACCAACTTTATGTTGACCTTTTAAAACTCATGATTTCTCAGGTATCTAAGCTTATCATGGAAGACGTGCAAATGGGGCTCACTGTAACTTTCGACCCTGCTTTACCGGAGTCGTAGTCCCGACCTATCTTAAATAAACTGATTTATGATTTCAATATCAATCCAAGACTTTTATTCAAATGTAAGACATTATCATTTCACCACAACTTTCCGCTGCAACATAAATGGTGTTATGTTTTAAATGACGTTTGAATTTAGTAGAAGTTGTTCTGTATATCTGCGACTATGATTCCGTCTCGCTCACACCCAAATCCGTTGACCGGGGTGTGACAGATTGGTATCAGAGCCGTGGTTATAGCGAACTAGGTTAAACAAATAAACAAAAACCAAACCTGGACTATAACCCGCTCCGAAGCTACCGTTTGCACGCAAGACCAATTCCTTATCATATTGGTTATGTAAACTTATATTTTATATATATATATATATGAGTTATTATTACTACAACTGGTGCATTTATACCTTTTATTCTAGATACTGTTATCGTGTTACTAGCTATGTTCCCTCCTGGAATATTATCGCAGAGATGACTCTCAAAAAGGTCATCTGCATATCTGTTTCCTCTAAAAAAGACACAGTCGTGTCTGAGTACACACCTTCCCCTGGGGACCATGAACTGTCCAGCCTAGTGCGGGACATTCTCACCGTCGGTATTGTCTGACAGTCCTCATTACCATCGATATTTCTGAAACCATTGTGACACTGTCTCTCAGACGACTCCTCGGACCACCCGATTCCCACCGCTGCCGCTGGCAATGCGGCCACTGCCACTGGTGACATGCATACGATGTCATGAACAATCCTTTGGAGTGATCGACGATGAGATCACTAGACTCCCCACCTGGACCGATCTGGCGACACTAGAGACCCGTCCAACCGCCATGGAGCATCACCAGGCTTCCACACTTGGTGTTATGGAGTCACTGCACACTCGTAGGAGTGTTGTCAACATGGCCTACACAGATCTGCGGTTGGCCAACGAGTCCTTCCAGACGAGAGTCGCTTACCTGGAAGAGTTCCCTGGGCGAGTGTTCAGTTACATGAACCTCACTGCTCAGATCACCACCACCTTAACTATGCCCTCTGGATCCCCGCCACTCTAGATGGCTTGATTTAGAATCTAGACTTTTGATCCCTAATTCTTGCAATGAAAAATAGTTACATATTTTGTTGCAATGGGACTGCGAACCCAGAATGAAGACTTATCCTCTTCTGACTATCGTATATTCTGCCAGTTAATATGGTTAACGGAAACTAGTGTTATGAATATGAGTATGATTTCCATGTGTTATGATTGATGTCATTTCTGTTGCTGTCGTTATATCATTTTATTCATTCACGCAAGTTGTTCCCCTCCGCTTCTTGTTTCTTGGTCATGCTTGCGCGCGTCAGGTTTTGGTATCATTGATGTATGTCGTGACAGTTATTCTCGCGCATGTAATAACCCCATTCACATATAATCTAGACTTTCCTTTAGTTTGACATTAATAACTTAAGGCGAAAGTATGCCGCCTAGACGCCGAGCCACCAGAGACGCCTCACCTCCTCCGCCCTTGAGCGCTGCTGAAATCGAGGAACTGATTGCTCAATGGGTTGCTGAAACCGTCACTGCTACTGCAACCCAACGTCGCGCGGACGATCGGGCGCGCTGTAAGAACGAATTAACCAAGGTTAGAAAACACCAGACTACAATTGCAGCCAATTGTGTTCAAAGTTTTAACCTAACATTGTAAGCCCTCGTGAATATTCATGAAAGGACTTTATGAATTAAAGCCTACACATTTTAGAGGTTCCGTGAGCTGTTCACCTTGTCCGAAGGACCGGTTACACCGGTACAGCACCTCTATCCCCCAAAAGCAACCTACACCACACTCTCGATTGTGGTAATGGCTACTGTGACATCTACAAGGTTAAAAGACATGTAGCACACGATTGCCCAAATCGCACTTGCTGCGGTTGCTGGGAAATTGGCCATTACAAGGAACGCCCGAAGGCGAAGAATCAAGATGCTGACCATGCTGGAGGAAGAGCTTTCGTGATCAATGTCGGAGACGCCCGTCGTGACCCCAACACGGTGATGGATACGCATCTGCTAGATAGCAATTATACATCTGTTTTATTCGGTACATGTGTCGATAGCAGCCTTGTGTCTATCGATTTTAGTCAATTACTTGACATCACCCCTGTTGCCTTAGACGCTAAGTTTGCGATAGAATTAGCGAATGGAGATTTGATATTGAGCGGAGTAATCTACCCAGACTACCCGCTGACCATTACTTCAGCATCGAATCAATGCCCATTGATTGAGGAAATTTCAATGTAGTCATTGGAATAGATTGGTTAGCAAAGAACCATACTGAAATTATGTGTCATGAGAAAATGGTTGGAGTGCCGTTAGCATATGGCAACACTCTGGACGTACAGGACGAAAAGAGTGGAGCCGAACTAGATATCATATCATGTATGAAGACACATGAATTCCTCCACAAAGGAGGCCATGTGATTCTAGCTCATGTCACAGAGAAGAAACCGGAAGAGAAGCGTATCGAAGACGTTCCTATTCATTACCTGAAAGTCTTTCCAAACGACTTGCCAGGCTTACCCCCGCACGACAAGTAGATTTTCGCATCGACCTAACACCCGGAGCTGCCCCGTTGCCAGGTCCCCTTATCGACTGGCACCATCTGAAATGCAAGAGTTAGCTAGCCAACTACAAGAGTTGCTAGATAAGGGCTTCATTTGTCGAAGCCACTCCCCATGGGGTGCTCCCGTTTTATTCGTGAAGAAGAAAGATGGAACGTTCAGGATGTGTATCGACTACCGAGAGTCGAACAAACAGACTATGAAGAACCATTACCCGCTTCCAAGGATCGATGACTTATTTGATCAACTTTAAGGATCATGCTTCTATCCAAAGATCGATCTAAGGTCGGGGTACCATCAACTCCGAGTTAAAGATGAAGATGTCTCGAAGACATCATTTAGAACACGCTAGGGTCATTACGAGTTCCTCGTCATGCCCTTTTTGGTTTAACTAACGCACCGACCGTATTCATGGACTTAATGAATCACGTGTGCAAACCATACTTGTATAAATCTGTTATCGTGTTCATCGATGATATTCTTATCTACTCACGTAGCAAGAAAGAACACGAGGAACACTTGAGACTCATCTTAGAACTGCTGAAGAGGAAGAAAAAAAAGAGTTGTACGCGAAATTCTCCAAATGTGATTTTTTGATTCGCGAAGTACACTTTCTGGGTCATGTGATCAACGACCACGATATTCACGTTGATCCGTCTGAGATTGAAGCAATCAAGGGTTGGAGTACTTCCACGACCCCAACTGAGATTCGTCAATCCTTAGGTCTCGCTGGCTATCACTGCCGATTCATTGAAATTTTATTAAGATAGCCCAGCCTCTTACCACCCTGATCCAGAAAGATAAGAAGTACATCTGGGATGATAAAACTGAAACTGCTTTCCAGTTGTTGAAGCAAAAACTTTGCAACGCCCCAATCATATCCTTATCAGACGGAATCGACGATTTCGTAGTATACTGTGATGCTTCGCATCAAGGCTTGGGTTGCGTACTGATGCAGCGTGAGAAAGTCATCACTTACGCCTCTCGACAACTGAAGATTCATGAGAAGAATTACACGAGTCACGACTTAGAACTTGGAACCGTCGTCTTTGCCCTCAAAATCTGGAGGCACTACCTCTATGGGACTCGGTGCGTTATATTCACCGATCACAAGAGCCTCCAGCACATCTTTAACCAGAAAGAGCTAAACATGAGACAACGATGATGGTTAAACTGCTTAACGATTACGAATGTGAGATTCGTTATCACCCGGGCAAGGCTAACGTTGTTGCCGATGCTTTAAGCAGGAAGGGACATGCCAAATCGCGTTGTGTTCGAGCATTGATAATGACCATACACTCGAACCTCACGTCACAAATTCGTGACGCTCAAGTCGAAGCTCTTAAGCCGGAGAATCTGGAAAATGAATGCCTGCATGATATGGAGAAACAACTGATTGAAAAGCCTGATGGAACCATGGACTTTTTGGATAGACTATGGGTACCTAGCTTTAGAGACTTGAGAAGGCTAGTGTTTGATGAAGCCCACAAATCAGGATATCCCATCCACTCAGGGATCCAACAAAATGTATGTATGAAGGAGTTATACTGATTACCAAATCAAAAGGAAAAATTCAGACCTTAAAAAGGTGCGTTGCGTAGTTATGTGACAGATTGTCATCACGCAAGACGAACCTAGGCAATGGTTGAGACAACCTATTTCCACTCGCCGAGTTTCCTTATAACAATAGATATCGCTCAAATATTCAAGCCGCCCCTTTTCGAAGGCTTGTATGAAAGAAAGTCTCATTCGCCCCTTCGCTGGACCGAAGCCAGTAACAGTCAACTGACTGGTCCAGTGATAGTTCATGAAACTACTAAGGAGACCCTTCAATTTCTGAAAGCCATAGGTAATCTCTAGGAGAACTACGTTAACACTCGACACGAACCCTTAGAATCTATAAGGGGTTCAAAACCTTATAATGGATTATGTCTCTGACAGAGGTAACTAGGCCTGGAAAGCTAGGTATGCTTAAACCTCATCGGTCCCTTGAAAATCCTGGAACGGATTGGGCCAATGACTTACACGCCCATCTTGTCTAGAACCTATTAAGATCTTAGACTGCGAGGCCTATAGGGTGGAGCCAAACCGCATTTCCATTATTGTTAGGAATCCCGGTAATCAAGGAAGATTCTGCCCGGTAGCGAATCAATCTAAACTTTTCCATAAGCCATCTTGTCCCCGATACATTTCATTTTCCGACAAACTGAAAACTCAAGTATGAGCAAAGCTTAGGTCGATCATGTAAGGCAAATCACAATTGTGGGTGCACACATAATTGTAATTTGAACTGCATGAAAATCCTGGTAGAGCCCTTTCGTGAGAAATCCTGACTTGTCCAGAAACCTTCATACTCAAAACCTCGTTCATCCGTGTGTCAATCCTCATTCTTTTATCAGACTATTGAGATTTATCTGCCGACAATCGTCACAAACCCTTATCCTTTAAAGGGTGACCGCGTCATGTTAAAAGTGTCGCCTTGGAAAGGTGCCATCTGATTCGGCAAACGAGGAAAGCTTAACCCTAGTTACATTGGTCCATTTGAAATCCCTAAGACAATCGGTCCAGTAGCTTACCGTTTACACCTTCCCGTATAGCTATGCGGATTGCATGATGTCTTTTACATTAGAAATCTTAAGAAATGCTTATCTGATGAAACGCTTGTCATTCCACTTGACGAAAATCAAGTTGACAAAATGCCTCACCTTATTGAGGAACCCATCAAGATACTTGACCGAGACCATAAGAAAACGGAGCATAGCCGCATTACCATTATCAAAGTGTGCTGGAACTCATGGCGAGGTCCAGAGTACACTTAGGAACCCAAGGATCAAATGCGTCTGAAATGTCCTCGACTTTTCGGAAACGTCACAAACAACCAGTGATCAAGAACTGAATTTCGGGACGAAATTCTTCTAACTGGGGGAGAATGTGACACCTCGTCCGAAAACCTAGGTCAAACCTCTTTACTTTGACTTTTAATTAAATATTAATGTGCATTAATCGATCTGATTACTGTTTAAACTGTTAATTACTGTGCCTGACCGTTAACTGATGACGTAAACCTAATCCCGCTTTTGTACTTGAAGCGTATACCCGTAAATTTCATAGGGATTCCATGGATTAATTATGGAATTTCAATAACAAGAAAAATAAATATAAAATGTATTTTTATATTTTATCTGGAACTGGAACTGGTGTCGTACGTTATATAATCGAAACAGAAAACTGATAAGTGATCGTATGTTTAAAACTATTCGGTTTTAAACAATCTGGACGGTCGAGCTTAAAACTGTTGCGAACTGACAAAACTGAAAACGTAAACCGTAACCTGTGTACAAAACTGAAAACTATAACTGATTTTTGAAAAACTGTTATAACCGACTCGAACTATTGTTTTTACGAAATAAAAACATCACAAACCGAAATCGTTGTCAAGACTTAAGCCAAACCACAACCGTTAACCCAATTAGGCCCAACTAGGCCCAATAGGCCCAATAAGCCTAAAACAACGAAACCGAGCCCGAAACTTTGACCCGTTACATGAACTTGATATTCCGAATAATCATGGTGATCCATAATCCTAACCGATGCATAACTGGCCCGAGCCTCGAACCGGCGCCCCGTTTGGACCCGTACGGCCCAAATCTAACGAACTGGCCCAAATACATTTTTCCTTTAAATGTTTAGGCCCAGTATAAATCCCGAACCCAATGTATTAATTTGATTATATTGGCCCATCAACTTTTTATTTTTAAAAAAAGTTGGCACCACCTTTAATTTTTATAAATGAAAAACTTGTATAATTTTTATACATTATTTATTATAAAAGTTATGGGTTATTTCCACCCAAAAAAAAATATTTGTAAGTTTTATAACTTCTTAACTAAAAGGTTGTGCGTTTAAATCTTACGAAGTGTAGGTGTTGTGATTTAACTATTAGATTAGCCACCTATGTTATAGCCTAATGGTAAGAGATGATGTCATCTTTGATGGAGACTCAAGTTCAAAATTTAAGAGTCGTGTAATTTAGAATAATGTGTAAATAGGTGTGTTTTAGCCGTTAAAATAAAGATGGCGGCGTCTATATAGTATATATAGCAAACCTCTTTTTATAAACACTCTCTACCTTAGATGGATACATGTTGCAAGAGAGGAAGATGTTTATTCTCCTATACATGTTTGCCATCTTCAAACTAACCTGAAACACAAGACTCAAAAATTAAATTTCACAAAAACCGAATGTTTTGAAAAACTGGTTTAATTTTTCGCACATAAACTTTTTTTTTTAGCAAAAAACAAAAATTTGCAAAAAGTTATTCACTATTTCTCATAAATGACTTCTCGCTAATAGTATTTACGAAAATATGAAACGCAATGTTTCTGAGAAAAGTTTTCCACCAAACTTCTTTTCGCTAAAATAATCAACGAAAAGTTGAAACAAGGTGTTTCAATCGAGTATCTGTCACAAAACTATTAGATCTGAGTTTAGTGAAATTTTGCAAAAACTAAGATTTCGTAGAAAAAATTTGTTTTTTAATAGTTTTCGTTTTTCGTGCCAAACACAATTTGAATCAAATTCGATCCAAATTTCCTTAAAATGACAACAAACGAAAACAATTAGTGCAGAAATGAATCAAAAACAGGTAAACAAGTAAGTAAAATCAACTCGCAACATGTCCAATTGTCAAAATTCTCGAAATACTTCATTGTTAGATGAAATTCACTACGGATCCAATTGAATTTAGCAAATAATTCTCTGATACCACTTGTAGGTCCGGATTACTGATCTTTTGCTATCAGCTGGACTCGAATCGATCACAATTGACCTGGATCTCAACTCAAAGCACTCGTATGTGATGAACACAAAACTCGCAAAAATGAATTAACAAACACAATCAAAGTATAATCGATCAATATAGAATAACGAACTCTTCACATATATTGAATGATTCACGGTTACAAGATCACCTAAGCTCGTAGTTGTAACCGGACAAAGCTTCGCTAGAGAGTCTATGATTGCTACAAAAACTAACCTGATCGAGTCTATATATAGACATAATGTGCGAGAAGTCATTTCAAACTTTTCGCACATAATGGACTTTTCGCAGAATTAAACCTATATATTTCGCACTAGTTCTGTAAAAAGTCACCTATATTTCACAGTTTACAAAACAAACAGAAATGTCAATACAATCTTATGAAACAACCGAAATCAAGATCCTACACGATTAGACTGGGTTGTGGCTCTGAGAGTGTGAGACCCATAGATAGAATGAGAAGTAAGTAATAAACACATGGTATGGGGCTTCATGTGTAGGTGGTTGGGTGTGACACCTCGTCCGAAAACCTAGGTCAAACCTCTTTACTTTGACTTTTAATTAAATATTAATGTGCATTAATCGATCTGATTACTGTTTAAACTGTTAATTACTGTGCCTGACCGTTAACTGATGACGTAAACCTAATCCCGCTTTTGTACTTGAAGCGTATACCCGTAAATTTCATAGGGATTCCATGGATTAATTATGGAATTTCAATAACAAGAAAAATAAATATAAAATGTATTTTTATATTTTATCTGGAACTGGAACTGGTGTCGTACGTTATATAATCAAAACAGAAAACTGATAAGTGATCGTATGTTTAAAACTATTCGGTTTTAAACAATCTGGACGGTCGAGCTTAAAACTGTTGCGAACTGACAAAACTGAAAACGTAAACCGTAACCTGTGTACAAAACTGAAAACTATAACTGATTTTTGAAAAACTGTTATAACCGACTCGAACTATTGTTTTTACGAAATAAAAACATCACAAACCGAAATCGTTGTCAAGACTTAAGCCAAACCACAACCGTTAACCCAATTGGGCCCAACTAGGCCCAATAGGCCCAATAAGCCTAAAACAACGAAACCGAGCCCGAAACTTTGACCCGTTACATGAACTTGATATTCCGAATAATCATGGTGATCCATAATCCTAACCGATGCATAACTGGCCCGAGCCTCGAACCGGCGCCCCGTTTGGACCCGTACGGCCCAAATCTAACGAACTGGCCCAAATACATTTTTCCTTTAAATGTTTAGGCCCAGTATAAATCCCGAACCCAATGTATTAATTTGATTATATTGGCCCATCAACTTTTTATTTTTAAAAAAAGTTGACACCACCTTTAATTTTTATAAATGAAAAACTTGTATAATTTTTATACATTATTTATTATAAAAGTTATGGGTTATTTCCACCCAAAAAAAAATATTTGTAAGTTTTATAACTTCTTAACTAAAAGGTTGTGCGTTTAAATCTTACGAAGTGTAGGTGTTGTGATTTAACTATTAGATTAGCCACCTATGTTATAGCCTAATGGTAAGAGATGATGTCCTCTTTGATGGAGACTCAAGTTCAAAATTTAAGAGTCGTGTAATTTAGAATAATGTGTAAATAGGTGTGTTTTAGCCGTTAAAATAAAGATGGCGGCGTCTATATAGTATATATAGCAAACCTCTTTTTATAAACACTCTCTACCTTAGATGGATACATGTTGCAAGAGAGGAAGATGTTTATTCTCCTATACATGTTTGCCATCTTCAAACTAACCTGAAACACAAGACTCAAAAATTAAATTTCACAAAAACCGAATGTTTTGAAAAACTGGTTTAATTTTTCGCACATGAACTTTTTTTTAGCAAAAAAAAAAAATTTGCAAAAAGTTATTCACTATTTCTCATAAATGACTTCTCGCTAATAGTATTTACGAAAATATGAAACGCAATGTTTCTGAGAAAAGTTTTCCACCAAATTTCTTTTCGCTAAAATAATCAACGAAAAGTTGAAACAAGGTGTTTCAATCGAGTATCTGTCACAAAACTATTAGATCTGAGTTTAGTGAAATTTTGCAAAAACTAAGATTTCGTAGAAAAAAATTGTTTTTTAATAGTTTTCGTTTTTCGTGCCAAACACAATTTGAATCAAATTCGATCCAAATTTCCTTAAAATGACAACAAACGAAAACAATTAGTGCAGAAATGAATCAAAAACAGGTAAACAAGTAAGTAAAATCAACTCGCAACATGTCCAATTGTCAAAATTCTCGAAATACTTCATTGTTAGATGAAATTCACTACGGATCCAATTGAATTTAGCAAATAATTCTCTGATACCACTTGTAGGTCCGGATTACTGATCTTTTGCTATCAGCTGGACTCGAATCGATCACAATTGACCTGGATCTCAACTCAAAGCACTCGTATGTGATGAACACAAAACTCGCAAAAATGAATTAACAAACACAATCAAAGTATAATCGATCAATATAGAATAACGAACTCTTCACATATATTGAATGATTCACGGTTACAAGATCACCTAAGCTCGTAGTTGTAACCGGACAAAGCTTCGCTAGAGAGTCTATGATTGCTACAAAAACTAACCTGATCGAGTCTATATATAGACATAATGTGCGAGAAGTCATTTCAAACTTTTCGCACATAATGGACTTTTCGCAGAATTAAACCTATATATTTCGCACTAGTTCTGTAAAAAGTCACCTATATTTCACAGTTTACAAAACAAACAGAAATGTCAATACAATCTTATGAAACAACCAAAATCAAGATCCTACACGATTAGACTGGGTTGTGGATCTGAGAGTGTGAGACCCATAGATAGAATGAGAAGTAAGTAATAAACACATGGTATGGGGCTTCATGTGTAGGTGGTTGGGTGTGACACCTCGTCCGAAAACCTAGGTCAAACCTCTTTACTTTGACTTTTAATTAAATATTAATGTGCATTAATCGATCTGATTACTGTTTAAACTGTTAATTACTGTGCCTGACCGTTAACTGATGACGTAAACCTAATCCCGCGTTTGTACTTGAAGCGTATACCCGTAAATTTCATAGGGATTCCATGGATTAATTATGGAATTTCAATAACAAGAAAAATAAATATAAAATGTATTTTTATATTTTATCTGGAACTGGAACTGGTGTCGTACGTTATATAATCGAAACAGAAAACTGATAAGTGATCGTATGTTTAAAACTATTCGGTTTTAAACAATCTGGACGGTCGAGCTTAAAACTGTTGCGAACTGACAAAACTGAAAACGTAAACCGTAACCTGTGTACAAAACTGAAAACTATAACTGATTTTTGAAAAACTGTTATAACCGACTCGAACTATTGTTTTTACGAAATAAAAACATCACAAACCGAAATCGTTGTCAAGACTTAAGCCAAACCACAACCGTTAACCCAATTGGGCCCAACTAGGCCCAATAGGCCCAATAAGGCTAAACGGTGTTCTTTACTAACTCACTACAATAAAGGTACCCCCGGTGTGGGTGTTAATGGGTGTCCTACCCGAATAGGATCTACTACGACTCCTATTTGTGTTATAAGAGAGTATAATCAGTTAAGCTAGGGATACGTTGGATCATTGTCTTAGAGTCTAGATTACCATGATCTAGGCCTAAAAGTATACCGACCAAGGTCGTTAAGAATAAACAATGTTGTTAAGGGTTAAACAAGTCATTAAAGATATCGACATCCTAATAATGGATCTTACCCTATTCGTGAGGCTAGTGCATAACTACAAGCACTTACGATTAATCATTCAAGTTTTGTTGATGTAGCCAAGTAAAAAAAAAAGGATGGTGAATACACGCTTAAAAAGGAGATCCTCTCTGATTGCATCCTAGGTGGGTCTTACCCCAATAGGGTTCTCGATGGTCCTGTATACACTACACAATGGGCAATGAGCATTCTAACATGTGGTACAAACAATTTCTACACCTATTCTTGTAAATTCTTCCGGGTGTCCCATTGAAGTTCTCTAAGCACAAATTAAGTCCACTAAATTCTGCTGAAGTACGCTAAGAACAACTTAAGTTCGCTAAGCACCATTCAAGTCCGCTAAGCATAAACAAGTTCGCTAAACACCTCATCAAGTTCGCTAAGAAGGGATGAAGTCCGCTAAGGCCTCATCAAGCACGCTAAGAAGCCAACAAGTTCGCTAAGGGCAACAAGTTCGCTAAGGGCATCATCAAGTTCGCTAAGGCTAACAAGTCCGCTAGGAATCATAATCAAGTTCGCTAGCTGGAAGTCCGCTACGACCACACAAGTTCGCTAAGAACAAAAGTTCAAGTTCGCTAAAGAAGTTCGCTAAGAAGAGTTCAAGTTCGCTAAGAGTTCGCTAAGAAGAAATGTAACAAGTACGCTAAGCTTTATACTTAGAAAAATTTTTCTAACTCAGAAATTTCTAAGCCTCGGGAAAGAAAAATTCCTACCCAAAATCCAATTCCTATTTTGACACAAGACGGGAATTCTTAAATGTAGATCATCTTCGGCATGCGGGGCAGTACTCTTGAGGAATGTGTTGTAACAAAATCTTTTCAAAAACGGTTACAGTTCAGAAATCTTATTTTTTTAAAATGTTCTGGTTCGCTGTAACCAATGGCTCTGATACCAATCTGTCACACCCCCAATTTCCACTAACGGAGTATAACCGTGTGGGGTGTGAACCAGACCAGGATCCAAGACTTTAGTTACAACCAAGCCATAACGGCAGTTTAATAAAAGATAAAGCACGTTTATACAAAATGAAGTAAAGTTTGTCTTACAAGAATCATGAGTTAGTTTAGAAAATCAGCGGAAGCAAATTTAGTGATTACAAGTTTGATATACAAAATGACAAGTTCTAAGGGGTTTTGGAATGTAAATTTCCCAAAAGTTTGCTAGTTGAGTACTGCCGCCATCCGTGCCATCCATGAATCCACCTAACGACCTGAAAAGTAATCAACAATCAAGTGTCAGCTAAAAGGCTGGTGAGTTCACTAAAACAGTCTACACAACACCATGTAGACCAAAAATGCATATGAATAGTAAGGAAACAATTCATACTCTAGTTATACAAGTTGCAAGTATTATCCGTATCAGTAGGTAGCTAGCCTATGCTTATGCTCACCTGAACGTTCGAAACCAAAGCTGACAATGTATTTGATAGGTATTTACCTGTGTAATTTGCCTTCCCCGTGTCTTTCCCGATCACGGTAGTCCTAGGCTAATATTGGTCTCAGTCCGACCGCCAGTCGTGAGGGTGCATCCTGTGCACCGCTGAGCGGGGGTGTCAATCCCCAGTAGTACTACTCAACATTACCTCGCTATTCTATATTAATGGTCCGATAAGTAAGGACTTTTGATATTAAAAGCAATTCAGTGAAACATGTGATATATGTGGGATAACTACTCAAGTAAAGAAATACCTTTACCGTGTGTTGCCATCCCTTACCGGATGCAACAAAAATAGTAAGTGAAACTCACCTTAGGGTGCACTGGTACGCGGCACTTGGCTTTAAAGATTGGCTATGAATGACCTATTTTGGGTAAATATGGTCTAACCGAATTAGAGGTTGTCTATAAGACGAAAATAGCATATAAGCATCTAAACATGTTTCATGCGATCATACAAGTCACATAATGCACATACAAGTCCCAACTTGGGAGAAAATCAAGTAATTGCAACTTAAGTCAAAGTTGACCCAGAAAGTCAAACTTCGAGCACCTAACTAGTGACATAGCTAAAATCCACATTACTTGGAGTTAACTCTTTAAATTTTACAGACATATACTACACATCATTTAGGAAATGTTGCAAAAAGAATCAAGTAAAAATGTTAAGAAATGAGAAAGTTATGCACGTTGGAAATTGGCAAACATCAACATTATTGTCTTTGACACACCATTTGGTGGCATGCCTAATTTGCTCCATACTTGGATTTAAGTTTTAAAATTTTGCAGGAATGGACTACTTAACATTTAGGGAATGTTGCAAAAAGAATCAACTTAAAAAGTTAAGTAACAAGAAAGTTATGCGCATCGGAAGTTGGCAATTTTCAGCTTTTTACAAAATAGTCAAAGTAGGTTTAAAATTTGCATAACTCATTCAAAACTTAGAGTTTAACTAAACCTTCCAGATCTTACTTTTAATATATAAACATCATTTACAAATAGCAAACTCGTCAATAAAACAAGATTGACATGCTCAACCAATTTGAAAAGTTTACTTTTCACAGAAAATGACAGCTTTGCACACCTAACTTGCAGCTGTGTTTTGGATGACCAAACGGAGGTTTTAGAAAGTGTGCGAGTAGGATTTGTAAAGCTAAGACATGAAACTTTACTACGGAAAAAGAATCAACTGATTTCGATAAAAATTGAGTGAGTTATGACTTCTGCAAGTCGGCCTAAAAATCTGGACGAATCTGTCCCTACTTTATAGTTTGCAAAAATTTCGGTTTTCTAATTTTGAGCAACAATTTGGTCATCCAACACCTACTAACATAATTATAGCCATTTCAACATGTAATTTCTGTCATGAACAAGATCATATCAAAATCATAGCAAAATGTGAACATGTGGCTAGCATACAAGAGCATAAACACCCAAATTTCATAACCAAACACTCACTTAACCTCAAGAACACATAGAGCATGAATTTGGGGCAAATTTCCAGATCTAGAACTCTCAAAAATTCTGACCTAAATCAAGAGTTAGCATAACTTAACCTAAATCAAGTTTCATGAGCATACCAACACTCCATTTAGCACATAAACACTCAATAACACACATGCAACTAACAATTTCGATTTGGGGTTTTAGGGTTTTTACAAACCTTGAAGAAAAACGAAAATGGAAGAAGATGTGATGGAGAAGAAGCTTCCTTTAGCGTTCTTGAGCCTTGGGGAAGCTAGAAACCTTGAATCCTTGCTTGATTTGGTGATGGAGGTCGAAATTTTTGAAGTGTGTGTGTGTGTGTGTGCTTAGAACCGTAAGAAGAGAGGAAGGGGAGAAGAATGCGTGAGAAATGAGGGAGGAGAAGGGTGTTTGGCAGATTTTTAAGTTTGAGAAGTTACATGTTTGGCCCCTCTACTTTATTTTTAAACATATAAGGCATAAAACTCATTTAAATGGGTTTTTGCAAAAAAGTTGTAAAGTGAAAATTCTAAAAATGTTTTCAAGTGTTTTTAAATCATTTAACATGTAAGATTTAGTCGGGTTATATAAATTTATCATTTATACATAAAAATCCAAATTTTCACACAAAGCCCGGTTTCGCATAAAAATGTAATTTTTCATTATTAACACATAAAGTCACGAAACGAATTTACAAACCAAGTTACTAAAGTCAACTAACAAGTAAACATAAATAAATACGAAATCATTCAAATAACGGGTCTCGGGTTCGCTAACGGAACTAACGGGACTAACGGAAAAAGTTAACGGAGTTAACCTGGGGAGTTGCAGTTGTTACACTACCTACACTCTTCTCTCTCTTTTTCTTCTTCTTTCACGTGAACCACCAACCACCACCTATCCTATTCTTTCTTTTGAAAGACAACACACACCATCACCACCTTTAACATCAACCACCACCTCTTTTAAGTGCCACCACCGTAACCCACCATGAACCACCACAGCCACCACCCTGCTGCGGTTACTGCTGCTGTACCACCGCCACCCTCTTTTTTCTTTTTCCGGCCAGCAACCACCCCCACCATAAACCATCACCGCCACTCCTCTCTCTCTTCTTCTTGACAACCAACAACCGCCACCCCCCTGTGCACTCCTGATCACTGCTGCTGCAGTTCCGCCACTTCTGCTGCTGCAGTTCCGCCACTGAGCTGCTGCTGCTACTGGCGAACGCCACCACCAACAGCCGCCACCCTCCCTCTTCTCTCTTCTTCTTTCCTGCCGTGAACAACCAACAACCACCTTCATCATCACCCTCTCCTGTTCTCTTTTCTTTCGGACAGGAACAGAAAACAACCACCACCACCGCTACCGGAACTGCTGTCGCCGGAGAGCTGCTGTCGCCGGAGAGCTGCTGCTGCGCAGCTGGGCTATGGACAGCCGCGAGCCACCATAAACCACCACCTTTCCTTCCATTTTTCTGTCGAGAAAACACAGCCACCACCACCTCCTTCGGTTGCCATCACCACCACAACCACTGCCGACTGCTGCCACCACCACGATAGGCCGTAGCTGCTGCCGGAGCAGCCCTGCGCCACTGGAAGTTGTTGTTGCTGCTGTGCAGCCGAGACCCGCCACCACACCACCATTACCTCCTGCTACTGCCGTGCCACCTCCCGCCGCCTCTAGCTGCTGTGCTCTGCCACCCTCTTGTTTCCGCAACTGTTCACCGCCGTGAACCACCACACTCAACCGCCATTTTCTGTTCCTCACCCACTGTGAGTAATTCCTTTATAACCGACTTCGTTACGGTTCTCATACGTTAGTAACGTTACCAAACGATCCCCGAGTCTTGACGATCGATTCCTTTAAAACCCGAGTTTCTAACCGACTCATATTTATTTTCTTTGTCTTCCTTTTGCCTTAGTGTTGTAAGGTTTGAAAATGTTAGTTATGAGTTTAAAACAAAAACCTAAGGTTCATTTGACTCATCTTGTGATTTCATGCTAATTAATACATTTTTGCATGGTTAGATTGATTTTGATCTAGTTGCTAATATGTTATGATGCCTAGAATGATCATCGGTTATATGTTGATATTATCATGTATTGATATGTTATAAATGGCTAGAATGTTTAGTGGTGATTTTAGTTGTTACTCGTCTTGTTTATGGATTAATATATGCTAATAACAAATATTCATGGACTAAATATGATATTAGCAACTCATGTGGACTAATATGAACATTAGAAAATGTTACATTAAATTTGGACATGAAATCATGGCATAAAACATTTTAAATGAATTATATTGTTTAATAACAAAGTTGGTAATTTTATAAACATTACTTGGATATTTAAACCATAAAAATATCATCATAATCATTTTTTATATAAAATGGTCACATTTTATAAAAATATAATTTCTAAAATAAAAGACTTAAAAGTCTTGTTTAGATTTTATAAAAGAAATAAAATGGATAAAATATATATAGATATATTTTATGTTAAAAAATGATAGAATATCAAATTTTTGAACAATTGACAAAAAGTATAAAACATTTGGATTTTATACAAATGGAAACATTTTATGTAAGTGAATTTCTATAAAAGGTCTTTTATTTAAAACCCTAACTTTGTTCAATAAATAAAGTTATTTAAAAATGATTTTATAAAAATAAAATCAAAAGACTTATAGAAACTATGAAAAACATATTTTAAACATTTTTGATTATTTTAAAAGAATCAAAATAATCAAAACGTTTTAACCGGATCAAATGTTTAAACGTTTGAAATTGAAACGAAATCTTTAAACAATTTAAAAACATTTTACGACGTAACGAATCGTAAATAATTATTTTCAACAAATAATTATCTCTACGAATTTTAGAAACCCTAATCTGAGCTAAAATCATTTTGGTTTGTTAATATAATTATTTTTAATAATAATTATATTTACATTAACTCAAAACCCTAATTTTCAAAACATGAGTTTAATATTAAAATAACTTTTAATATTTACCTACTTGTGTTTAATCATTAAATATTTAACTTGTAATAATTTGATAAATTATTCCAACAAGTTAGAATAATTATTTCGATAATAATTATCAACCCTAGTTATATATATTATAACTTAACGCGATTAATTATCCAATCGATCGAGCGAACATAAAAATAATAATAAATATTATTATTTAAAACGATGTTTAATACTTGATTGAACTGATCTTCATGATACGTTATCGCATGTTCATCCTTTGTATTTATTTACATAAATGCCTTAATACGTGAACATTCGCATTTGCTGATTTTGTAAACTGATTAACTAACGGGTTTTCAAACGCTACAAACGGGATTATACGTCAAGACTTGACCGGTATCATTTGGGTAACGTTCGTTACTCAAATGATTAAGTGGACCCTTATGCATGTTGTCTTATGTTTTATTAGGACGTTACTTGCTAGTTGCCACTCGGCAATCCATCATCATCACTGAATCAAGTGAGTTTCACGGCCCCTTTTCTTTTCAACTGTTTTACACTTATGGGGGAGAAATCATGAGCTGATCAAATGTTTTTTTTACTTAATGTTATGGTTTACCTGTTAGCCGTATGACTACATGTTCCATTCTGTATCCCAAACAACTGGTACTTTATCGTTATCAACGTTAGTACAACTGAAATCCCACTATTAATTGAATTCGATTAGTTCTGCTCGAAACGATAACTAGTGAATAGATCTATTTGGGTTGACAACCCTGCCCAGATTGGTAGCTCCAATCCTGACTTCGTACATTGTCAAGGGGTACACGTCAGTTATTCTTGCCTGCTCGGTATTCTTGGGATAGAATGCCATGAGTGGGTAATCCGTTAGTATTCGAATTTGAGGTTCATGGTAGGATCTTACAACCACGACAGTAAACCAACGTAACATTTAAGTATGCCGTAAACTGTTATCCCAACATGCCAAAAACTGTTATTCCAACATACCGTAAACTGTTATTCCAACACACTGTAAACTGTTTTTACAAACTTATCATAGAATCATAAACCTGTGAACCTCACCAACTTTATGTTGACCTTTTAAAACTCATGATTTCTCAGGTATCTAAGCTTATCATGGAAGACGTGCAAATGGGGCTCACTGTAACTTTCGACCCTGCTTTACCGGAGTCGTAGTCCCGACCTATCTTAAATAAACTGATTTATGATTTCAATATCAATCCAAGAATTTTATTCAAATGTAAGACATTATCATTTCACCACAACTTTCCGCTGCAACATAAATGGTGTTATGTTTTAAATGACGTTTGAATTTAGTAGAAGTTGTTCTGTATATCTGCGACTATGATTCCGTCTCGCTCACACCCAAATCCGTTGACCGGGGTGTGACATTGGGCTTAGTTAGAAAGAAATATTAGTAATTGCAATTAGCACGTGAGTACCTAAGAATTAGAAAAAAATAGAAATTAAGAGTCAATTCTCCAACTTTGATTCGATTGCAGATTTTTCGGGAAGAAAAAAGTTTAACTATGGGGATATTTGATGCGTAGCATATTATACTTATTTTCGATGATTAAGTCCCACATTTTAAACGACTTTTGAATGAGATATGATAAGATTTGGTGCGTAATCGCATTACGAGTGAATTGTAGGTGTTTTGGTGATTTTATGGTGATTGGGAAGACAATGGGAGCAATTGGATGCGGATTTGAAAGCGGAAAAAAGAAAGAAATGTAAATAAAAAAGAGTCTGCTAGGATTTGTGGTCCCGAGCCCATTCCTTCATCAATCGGCCCACCAGAAAAGAGAATCTCAGCCCAGCTCATCCTCTCGCGTGTCGTGGCCCATCAGCACCTCCTCCTTCGCGACCCGCGACGGTTCACAGGCGGATCTGACATGAAACCCTAAAATTTCAGCCTATAAATCATTTTTGGAGCCGCCTCTTCTTATCTAGACACATATTTCGACCATAATACTCACATAAACAATTTCTAAGACTAAGAGGTGAAGATTGAAGCTTTTTGAAGAGGAGATTGAAGATTTGAAGCCTATCGGTTTGGATTTTCATCTAGCTTATTAGTCTTTATTCTTTGGAGTGTTATTCTTGATGATGTAAGCATAAAGATTCAATTCTTATTGTTGTTTATCATCATGCTTGGTTGATTTCATTGCTTTCACCTAGACTATGATGAATCTAGAGTTATTTTGATCTTTCGGTTTGACTTTCACCTTGACTTTGTGTTAATTGCTTTATGATGATGACTTGATATGTTTATGATGAATATGTATGTTGTTTTGGTTCCTATTATTGATGAATCATGCGGATTAATCACCATGTTAGGTAGAACTACTAAAATGTGTTGATTTATTCATTGTTATTCAGTTAACTTTTATGGTCAACGAAGTAGATAGAAAAAACTTATACTTGATGATTTGTCTATGATTGGGGCTGATTTAGTGTGCATCTTTATGAGAAAGGTTTGACCGAACCGTTTCATAAACTAGAGCTTATAATTGGCATTGTTTGGTGATGAACCACAAAATCCCACCGTATGTAAATGAGAGATTATAATTCAACTAGGAACCAGCTAATCTAAGAAGAATAATCGATGAATCTAGAAATTTATTGATATCTCAAGTATTTGTTTACAATTGGGATAAACACACAGTAAATGTGTATTTTTTGGAATTAGAAGTCCTATTGCAAATGAGTAAAAGAACTATTTATAGAGCCTCTGAAGTCGCATCTTCATGAGTTGGTCGGATGCACTTGCATCTTGTTCATCTGCAACTGCATCGCTTCCAGCTCATTCTCTGTGTGACACTTGCTCTCGGGATCTTTACCATCGAAAGTGTAGATGCCAGGACACTTGCATGTCCGGTCTTGACCTATCCTCATCATTTGGTATGTTAGATTCGTTGCGACCGTGAGTTTCGAGCCTACTTATTCGTGTCTAGCGGTTTCTAGGTTATAAGTGTTTTGAATCATCATCATTGCATGTTTTAGGTGCTGCTTAGAAAGACCTTCTAGTGGTTCCCCTTTTCATGTTGGGTTAGTGTGCTTTGACCAAAGTTGCTAATCCATTGAGCAGTTTTCACATTTTAGCTATCTATGCTTCATTTAGGATTCCTTGAGTGTTTGGGATGTGTCTATAGTCCTAGATATTTTTGGTTTTTCATATTAGACGATAGTGTTCGTGGTTTTTAGTCATTCCGAGGGTCTTAGTGTGTTTAAAGGAGTTAGTCTAGGTGATGCATCTCTCACTCTCTCGTTTTTTAATTGTTTCTGTCTGCGTAGTTAATCTGCTTAGTTTTCATAATTATTAGTTCTTCAAATCACCTTCATCGGTTAGATTTTAACAAAGATTCGGTATCGGAAGACTGTTGAACGTCCACGCATTAATATCCGGTTTTTAACAATACTTATACTGCATACGACGGGTGCACTTGCCCTAGTGTGTAGTTTGGACCCTTGGTTGGATACCATTTTTAAAACTTAAGCTATTATCTTAGACTAAATTGAGAAATTCCATTCATCAGTTTCTCACCCATCACCTTCTTACTCTCATCTTTCCTCCATCACAACTGGTGATCTTTTCACCATCGGAGGCCTCTGGATGATGCCCTAATTTCATGGTAATTCTGTGTTTTTATCTCATTGATTCTTCTCTTATTGATTTATTTAAGATTAAGCTTTAGTTTGTTGGTTTAATTTTGTGTGGGTTTCTAAACCCTAAAACATGGCCGGCGATTAACAGTTTTGTCATTTAACTCGCATTTTTCTTTGAGTTAGGTCAAATTTACAGTTCAAATTTGTGATGATAGATCTTTTTAAAACTCTGGTCACTGTAATCTTAAGTTGTAGTTTAAGTTTTAATGTTTTTTTTTACGAGTTCTTTGTATTACCATTGTTTGTGAACCCTGATTCATGTTTTGTGATTGTTTATGGATTAGTGTTTTTAGGGCTGCTCCATGTCTTGGGTCATAGTACGTAGTTTAGATTTAACCAATTTTAGTATTTAATTAATGGCTTATTTATGTGTTATCAATATACTTATATACCAATGGAAGTCTCATATTGATTGGGTGTTAAGAGTGACCAAGAACTACATATCAATATCTTTTAGTATTCAACTAATAGGTATATTAGCGGTGTCAGAAGTGAAACATGGCAATTAAAAGGCATTTGGTTACCCTATTATCTTTACAAAATCTTGATATAACTCAAACTGAGATTTATAGTCGGAGCTTGAGATTTAATAATATAATTAGGGTTATGAATTGATTATTGATCAAGAGGTTATAAATTATGATTTGGATACTTCTAATTTGAAGTTAGGTCAATCCTTATTGCTATGACATTGATTTATTTTTGGACGTATACTATCCAAGTGATATAACTGCTTGTCTGCTTTGGCAAAAGACAAAATGTACACACATTCACATTAATTTATTTACGATTAAGACTTGAATTAGTTATTAAATTTGTTAAAACGATTTGACTTTTAAAACGATAAAAAAACCATTGTAAAAGAAAGTCATTAAACGTGATTTCTCATGGTTTTCAAATAGTATTGCGTAAATTGAGTTGGGTGATTTATTATGTTCTCAACCTGATCTGAATATTTTAATGTCATCTCACTAGAAATTCAAGTATCAAAGTAAACGACCTTGAAATAATTCATGACCCACCATTAAAATACATCTACTTTCTTTTTATTAGATTAAGGTCCTGTTTGGTTCAGCTTATTTTTGGCTTAATCTGACCGAATAAGACATTTTTGTCATATGGTGTTGTTTGGTTCGAATGTCTGAATGGAAATTGTCTGACCGAAAAAGACATTTTTGTCTGTTTCATCATGCCCCAGATTTGTTGCTGAACGAAAAAGACAATATCGTCTTTACCATACAACTTCTTATTCATTTGTTGCTGAACGAAAAAGACGAACCAAACAGCCCCTAAGATTCAATGACTTAAATTTTTTCTTATCCTTCTTACCAAATTAAACTTCTTATTTAAACCTCTCTTATCAAATTATATCCCTTAATTATATGCAATGATGTTGGGATTGGGCCTTCATCCAACCAATTTTTTTTTTTTTTGAACAACAAAGTATTATTCACACACTAAATTACACAATTGTCTAGGTTTGAAGACCTCCACCTAAGAGGACAAAACCTCTACCAAGTGGGCTACTCCCACATTGGCCCTCATTCAACCAAGTGGGTATGAAAATGAAACCATCTTCATCACACTAAACTTTCATACAGTATCCGAAAAAGGGCCTATAACAAAAGTTCAATCACATACATGTTGGTACTAATGAACATACCTATTTAGGCATTCAATTCAATTCTTTTATATAAAGAATAGTTCAAGTTGTATAAAGTGATGACACTCTAACTAAAAGATGGTAGGTTCAAATCATGTGAAGTATAGATATGAAAACATGGCGAATAACAGGCATTTGATTACCCTATTATCATTACAAAATCTTGACATAACTCAAATTGAGATTTAAAGTAGGAGCTTGAGATTTTTTTTTAATAAAGTTGTCACACTCAAAGTTTATATAGAAATAGAAGGCAAACGGATAACAAATTGCGCCGCTAGTCCTTGACATTTAATAACTTAATTAGGTGAATTAACTGCTAAAAAGAAAAAAAAACTTAACTTCAAGGAGTTAACTTAATTTCGGCATCTTAACTTAATTTTCAATTTGTAGGAAGTATGAAAATAACAAAACTATGATTATATGGTCAAACCGTAAAATAATAAAAATAAACCTATGATTTTATTTGTGAATTTGTTTAAATTTGGGACTTGAGAGCTTAATATGTAATAAATTTTGCCCATGTCATATGGATTTGATCATTCTAAAAGATAAAATAAGGTAGAGATTAGAATTTAGAAGTTGAAATAGAATCGCAAAATGATTTTGTATTAAAACTAGATGTGCGGGCGCGTTTTTCGCAGACTCGCCAATTTAGTTATTTATGTTTGATAACATGTTGTCACGCAAATGACTGGTTAAAACAGTGACATTATTAAAGCACTACTTAAAACAATAAAATACAAAAAGACAAACAATTCACATTGGTTAAATATAACACTCAAAGAAAATAGTTACTTAATGTAAAATTTAAAATAATATAACTTTTAAAAAATGATTTAAAATGAATTAAAGAACTAGAAAAACAATATATAAAATAAAGATAATAAAGAGTGTGTCACAAACTACATAAAATTAGACACTTAAAAGAAACGTTGTAAAACTAAACTAATACCAAGGAGAAAGAAAAAAAACAAAATAAAAAGTAATAGAATAATAAGGTGCCACACCATGTCACGTGACATGTATTGTACACTTGCTCTCTTGCAATTGTTATCTATACATATTAGATTGATAAAAAATCTTTTTACTTATAATTTAAGAGATTTTAGAGGGTAAATATGTAAATTACCATCATCTATTAATTGCTCATAAACGAAAGTAATAAGCTTATAAATAAGTTAAAAATAGTTTGTTAATAGGAAAAAATACCAAACGTATGGATAAGCTATGAGTAAAGTACACTCTGAGTTAATTGCTTAACTGTTTATGTGCATATAAGGACCGTACTAATTACCATATTACACTCTCAATTAATTGTTCAAAGTTTACTAATGTTGGTGTTGGTGTTGTGTGTTGTATTTCCCACAAGGTCTAAAGGATAACGAAAGTAGCTTTAAATGTAAAATAATAATGATGAATCCAAACCCGAATGATTTCTAACAATAGCTTTGGAAGAGGCGTGGATTTTAGTTAGATTTGAGTTCCTACAATATATACAATAATGACTAGACAAGTTTAGAAGGTGTAGAAATATGATCAAATCTTTTTCAAAGTAGCTTTCAAGTAGCTCTTAACAACTTGCAATTTGGTTATCTTTAGTCATCCTATATTGAACGAACGAGATACATATGAGGAAAACTTTGAATTTCATTTTCTTATATTATTTGATTAAATGAATTGGGCTTTTCTGTGAAATCCAAATAGGCAAATATCAGCCATCGTAATTCCTCTGTGTGAGATATGCGTCAAGTTTGTGGCGGGCGGCTGCAACTGACTCGGAATTTAATGTTAACATCCGATTAGACCACATGGTTACTCAACTTAAAGAATCGATGAGTTTAGTGTTATTAAGCAATTTAATGTAATTGTAATTCGATTTACTTAATATAAAAAGGGAATAAGTATATACGTTATATGAGTTATTGTTGACATTTTTGGTTGTTTTAATAAGTTTGGGTCTATTTTGTATTATTTGTTAAAGTTCAGGGGCTGTTGTGTAACTTTTGATAAGTAGCCGTTAGGTTAGTTGTAGCTTCGCGTATAAGACCTGTAATCCCAATCTTCTTGTTACTTCTGATTAAAAATAAAATTCCAATTGTGTGCGTGTGTAATTTCGAGTTTCTGATCTCATTTGGTATCAGAGCAATCAGGGAGGATTGCTCCACCGATGCAAAAGTTGTGTCTCTGAGGTTCTCACCGGAAAGAGAATCAGAGCTTGATTTCGGTCGATCCTTCTCTCCAAGTGATCAGAAATCATGGCCGATGGTGGTGGTAATCATGCGAACAATCCTAGGCAGGAATTCGAGATAATTAATTACACAACGATCCCGCTGCAATGCCCGATCCTTACTCCGATGAACTATACGATATGGTCCGTCAAATTGAAGGCTATCTTCAACGTACATGGGCTTTGGGAGACTGTATGTCCTCTAGAAGGGGCCGAAATTGATCCTAAAAAGGATAGCGCGACCATAGCCTATCTCTATCAAGCCCTGCTGGAAAATATGATTCTTCAGGTGGTAAGACTTGAGCATGCAAGTGAAATTTGGGCGGCGATCAAATCAAGGTTTATTGGGGTGGAGATATTGAAGAAAGCACGGCTACAAACGATCAAAAGTGAATATGAAGCCCTCCGGATGAAGGACACAGAAACTATTGATGATTTTGTGGCAAGGCTAAGTGCTATTTCGTCTAAGGTCTCTGAATTGGGAGAACAAATAGAGGAAGCAGTTCTTGTTAGGAAGTTGCTTGACTCAGTGCCAAATCACTTTATCCAAATTGTTGCTTCCATAGAGCAATTTGTGGATCTTGAGACGATGAAGTTTCAAGAATTAATTGGCAGACTGAAGGCTTTTGAGGAGAGAACTGGATTAAAGAAAAAGGTTGATGCAAGTCAAGATCAACAAGTACTCCTGACATATCAGGAATGGCAATCAAGGTATAGACAATCCAAAGAAAATGGTAAGAGCTCAAAAGGTAAATCTTCTAAGCCTTATACTAGTGCTGCTAAGACTGATGACAGGGAAGATAGAAATCACAAGAATGGGAAAAATATTCAATCTAGTAGGCCTAAAAAGGATAAGTCTAAGATTAGATGTTTTTAAATGTGATAATCTAGGTCATTATGCTAGTGAGTGTTCCAAGATTAAGGCTAACAATCAGGAGAGTAACTTGACTCAGGCTGATGGCTTAGATGATGAGCCAACTTTGTTGATGATTAGTACTCAAGATGATCATAGGGAAGTTGTCTATTTGAATGAGTCTAAGGTAATGCCTGATAAGTATGGTGTTGATGGCAGTGAGCAGGAAACTTGGTACCTAGATAATGGGGCTTCCAATCATATGACTGGTAAGGAGTCTCAATTCTCTTTTCTTGATAAGAATGTGGTTGGGAATGTAAAGTTTGGTGATGGGTCTAGTGTAGATATTAAGGGCAGGGGGTCCATAATTCTGCAGGGAAAGGGTAATGAACAAAGGGTAGTATCTAATGTTTATTACATCCCAAACTTAAAGAACAACATTCTTAGTTTAGGACAAGCAACTGAGAATGGCTGTGAAGTGAAAATGAAACAGGATAAACTGTGGTTGAATGACAGGGATGGTAATTTGATCTTGAGGGTGAAAAGGTCACCAAATAGACTATACAAGGTCAACTTAAGAACAGGGTCTCCTAAGTGCTTCTTGACAGGAATTTCTAGTAATGAATGGTTATGGCATGGAAGATTAGGCCATGTTAATTTTCAGTCATTAGAAAATCTCTATAGGAAGGAGTTAGTCCTTGGTTTGCCACATATAGGGCAGATAAATCAGGTATGTGATTCATGTATGGCTGGCAAGCAGGTTAGAGAAAAATTTCCTAGTGAATCTCATTATGCCTCAAAGAAGTTGTTAGAACTTGTGTCCATGGATTTGTGTGGACCTATAGAACCAGCTACATCAGCTGGCAATAGGTATTATATGCTGATTTTGGATGATTATTCTACATATATGTGGGGTTATATGTTGCAAAGTAAAGATCAGGCCTTTGAGGTGTTTAGGAAGTTCAAGAGTGAAATAGAGAACAAATTAGGCTGTAAGATAAAGACATTAAAGTCAGATAGGGGGGGGGGGGGGTGAGTTCACTTCTACTGAGTGTAGTGCTTTTTGCAGGACTAATGGTATAGAAAGGCTCTTGACTGCTCCTTACTCTCCACAGCAAAATGGTGCGGTGGAAAGAAGGAATAGGTCCATTATGAATATGGTTAGGAGCTTACTTAAGGCAATGTCAATTCCTAATAGGTACTGGGCTGAAGCAGTAAGGCATTCCATTTATATTCAAAATAGACTTCCTACTAAGTCCTTGGTAGAAAAGAACCCCTTATGAAATGTTGAAGGGTAGAAAACCAAATGTTCAACATTTAAGGATTTTTGGATGTGTGGGACATGTTAAGGTTGTAAAGCCTGGTACTAAGAAACTTGAGGACAGGAGTACCCCTATGGTATATTTAGGAGTTCAAGAAGGTTCTAAGGCTAGTAGAATGCTAGATGTTTCAAATGATAAGATTGTCATAAGTAGAGACATTAGGTTTGAGGAGAAAAGGAAATGGGACTGGAGTAAAGGTATGGCTGAAAAGGTTGACTTTGAAAAGGTTGACTTTGGCACCAGTATTGACAGTACAGATATTGAGGAAGGTCCATTTGAAAATAATGGCCAAAATGATCATTCAAGTGATGATGAGTCTCATTATGGAGAAGGTGAGGACCCATGTCATCAGGAATATCATGAGAATCATGATCATGCTGATCACTTTGGTGAACAGGAGCTCAATGAGGGAAATGTACAAGACCATGGGCAAAATGGTTAACACAGTAACCCAGGGCAGAGTAGTCATGTGAGATGTGTGAGAAAGTCAACTAGGAAGTCTAAGGTTCCAGGGCATTTGAAAGATTTTGTACTGGATAATAGGCTGAAGCAATTGGAGAATAGGCAAGATGAACAAGATCAATTTGAGTTGCTTTTAGTCCAGGATGAGGAACCTATTCAGTTTAGAGATGCTATTATGAGTGCTGAGTGGAAACAGGCTATGAGAGATGAGATTAATGCTATAAAGAGAAACAAAACATGGTATCTCACTGATATACCAGAAGGTCACAAGCCAATAGGACTTAAGTGGCTTTATAAGATAAAAAAGGATGCTAGTGGTAAGGTGACTAAGTATAAGGCTAGGCTTGTAGCCAAAGGGTATGTTCAATAGTTTGGAATAGATTATGAGGAAGTGTTTGCACCAGTTGCTAGGATAGAAACCATAAGGGTATTATTAGCATATGCGGCTAAATTGAATTGGAAGGTTTATCATTTAGATGTTAAGGCTGCTTTCCTTCATGGGGATTTGAAGGAAACTGTTTATGTTAGTCAACCTGAAGGATATGTGAAAAAGGGTCAAGAGAAAAAGGTTTACAAGCTTGAAAAAGCCTTGCATGGTCTGAAGCAGGCTCCTAGAGCCTGGAATCAGAAATTGGATCAAGTTATGAAAGAGCTTGGCTTTGTTAAGTGTCAACATGAGCAAGCAGTGTATACTAGAAGGAATGGTAAGTCCATTTTAATTTTAGGGGTGTATGTGGATGACCTGTTGGTTACTGGTAGTGATATAGGAGATGTAAACAGTTTTAAGAGGCAAATGCAAGAAAAGTTTCAAATGACAGATCTAGGATTACTATGTTACTACCTAGGAATGGAGGTTAATCAAAGAAACAATGGTATAGTGATCAAGCAGGAAGCTTATGCTAAGAAGTTGGTAAAGCTTGCAGGTTTAGAAGAGTGCAATGAAACTAGAATCCCTATGGAATTTGGTTTAAGACTTAGAAAAGAAGAGGGAGGTGAGGATGTGGAAGCCACAAATTATAGGAGATTGGTAGGTTCATTGAGATATTTGACTCATTCTAGACCTGATCTGTCTTATTCTGTTGGATATGTTAGTAGATTTATGGAAAGTCCAAAACTTGCACATCTCAAGGCTGTTAAACAAATCATCAGGTATGTAAAGGGTACAGCAGGGTTTGGGATCAAATATGAGAGGTCAAATGGACAAGGATTAATTGGATATTCATACAGTAATCATCCTGTGGACAATGATGATGGTAAGAGCACATCTGGTAACATATTTTTCTTTAATGGGTCAGCTGTGAGTTGGTATTCCCAGAAGCAAAAGATAGTGACCCTCAGCAGCTGTGAAGCAGAATTTGTTGCTGCTAATGCTGCAGCATGTCAAGCACTTTGGTTAAGTGGTTTGTTGAAGGAAATAACCAAGGAAGAGCAGGGTCCAGTGTTATTAAAAGTTGATAATAAATCAGCTATATCTCTTATGAAAAACCCAGTTTTTCATGGGAGATCAAAGCATATAGCATTAAGATATCATTTCATTCGAGAATGTATTGAGCATAATCAAGTTCTAGTTGATTTTGTCTCAAGTAATCAGCAAAAGGCTGATGTGTTAACAAAGGCCTTAGCAAGAATAAAGTTTGAAGAAATGAGGCAATTAATAGGAGTAGCAGCTTTCAAGTGATCAAGGCTGAATCAGCTTGAGATTTCTTAAAGATAGGAGCCTCACACATTAGTACAATTACATCCATTGGATCACTGCTGTGCAATGCTAATGTGAGGTTGTTATTAATAAGAAATTGAGGCTGGTTATGATTGAAGAAGTGCTGCAAGTGAAGATTGGTATTAGAGAGTGTATGTTGACATTTTTGGTTGTTTTAATAAGTTTGGGTCTGTTTTGTATTGTTTGTTAAAGTTCAGGGGCTGTTATGTAACTTTTGATAAGTAGCCGTTAGGTTAGTTGTAGCTTCGCGTATAAGACCTGTAATCCCAATCTTCTTGTTACTTCTGGTTAAAAATAAAATTCCAATTGTGTGTGTGTGTAATTTCGAGTTTCTGATCTCAGTTATATGAGTCAGGAGGTATGAAATACAAATTTGTACGAGATTGTTCTTGATCAGGGAATTTCTACGGATTCGGGATGTCTTGTGCATTAGGTAAAATAGGCCATTAGAAATATACGTATACACACCAAATTCATTAGTACTCCGATAATTGTTATATCAATAAACAAAGCAAAACTACTCTACTACATTGACTTATCTTACGTAGTTATAGTTATATAATTAAATCGTTGAACTCTCATAGTATTTTTAGTTATAGTTATATAAATCGTTAAACTCTCATAGCATTTTTGAAACACAAAATTGTTAAATCAAGCAAATGAAATAATGTCTAGTTGAAAAAGAATTTAATTTGCTAACTTTATAGACTTATGTAATAATTGTCGAGACCTTGTGGGTAATTTTGAATAATATAACAATTAGTAATTTGTGCATAAACTTGTGTTATACCTAGATGGTTGAGGTTTATTTGTTGAAGTCCTAGCAAAATAAAAAACTACGCGCGTTGTGGATTGTAGGTAGGACAGTAAACAAGTTGTGTTATACCTTAGATGGTTGAGGTTTATTTGTTTATTTAGTATAAAAAGTTTATGGACCTATAAAAATATTTAAAAAATGGGGTAAAATAATAAACTCACATGTAAAAAATCAATAATATAATAAGAATTATAATAACAATAAACAAAACTAACATGTTGTAGTAAAATATTTGAATTCAAATAGTTAAACAAATCGTGAGGCTCTTATAGCATTTTTATAGTAAAATTTTTGATAAACCCTTCACAATTAATATTCTCAAATCTATCGTTCTCAATATATAGGATTGTCAATCTATTAAATTTTTATTGGGACGTTGTGGATCGTAGATAGGACTTTAACAATTTAAATATTAAAAGTAACTGGAACAATTAATAAGACTTCCATCGAATGATAGGATTGCATAGGAAGTTACTAGTAGAAAGAAGATGAACCAAGAGTCTATCTTAAAAGCTGACTATGAAAATAACTAGGAAAATGTAAGGTTTGTGTACTTAATAATAATTTTCATTGAGTAGTATTATAGTTTCTACATCCAAAATTTTGTAAGCACATATTCAGAGAGAATAAAATTAAGGAATAAAAAAAATCACAATTTTTTTTGTTTGAGTTAACCATCCCTGATAACACAATAAATTGTTTGAGTTAACCATCCCTGATAACAAAATATATATTTTTTTGTTTGAGTTAACCATTATATATTACACTTCTAACCGTTATAGAAAATAAGAGAGAACATTATATATTACACTTCTAACCGTTATAGAAAATAAGAGAGAAAATAGAAATGAGACAAAAAGAAGTTTACAAAAGGAACAAAATAACAATCTAGAAATGAAAAATATAATTATGAATGTGTTACTTGCAAAATTACCTAAGGGGCTAAGGGTTTTACCACATGCATTTTTTCATCATATCACCTAACTTATTTGTGAATTTAATTGTTTTCACACACATATATACACATTTAAAAAATTATATAACATATATAAAAATTTGAAAATTTCGGGCCCCTTAAAAGACCGGGCCCTAGGCGGCCTTCCCCGCATACCCCTGAGGCCGCCCTTAACCCACACATGTGAGTTTCCTTCATAACCTTCCAAAGTCCAAAATGTTAGCCGGTTAGAGCATTGATATTCCTTCCAGCTGGGGGAGTTCAGCGAATCGAATTTCAAAAATAATTGAATTAATCGAATCAAATTCTTCGAATATCAAATTTTAAAACTTAGATTCGAATTAGATTCCACCAATTTGATTGAAATTCAAATTCGAAATAGGAATCCCATTCGAATTCGATTTGATTCGAATTCTAATCGAATTTGAATAAATTCAAACTTATTTTAGTAAAAAGTAGAAATCTATAAAAGTATAAAACTAATAAAACATCTAAAAGACAAATGAAAAAAGTCATAGTTTAACATTCAAAATGGAAACATTTAAATTAGACAAAGTTTAGCTTAATGTTCATATTATTCATATCTAAAACAATTATGTTTAGTAATTATCGTGACAGACAAGTTATCATTCAAAATGTCAAAATGAGGAGTTGTTCATCAAACATATAGAATGCGTGTTTTCAAATTAGAATATTTTTAAACAACTAAAATATTAAAGATTTAAATGGGTGAAATGAGGAGTTGTCCGTAAAGCTAATTTAATATATTTGTATAATTATATATATTTGTTTATTTACAAACTAAATGTATAGTATACACACACACATATATATATATTAATACTTTTAATTTGAATTTCGAATCAAATTCGAAATTGAGATTCAAACTCGAATCTGATTCAAAATTCGATATCAGAGACCGAATCGAATCGAATTCGAATTTGAAATTTCAAACCGGATATTTTTTAATCGAATCGAGTCGAATTTTGAATTTTTCGAATATTGAACACCACTACTTCTAGCGAGTCGGTTAAAAATATGTATCATGCGATCTTTACTTGCTTTCTTCTTTTCTTCCTTAGTTCTTTCATACAATTCAACCGTTCGTCTTCTCTTTTTGTATTTTTCATCACATCTTCATCACTAGCCAGTGAATGTACTGAGCATGTGTAAGAGGTGGGACTAAACAATGCTATCATTTTAGGGCCCATATTAAAATAGTTCCTTTTAAATTTTAAAACCTAAACTAATAACATAATCTACTTTAAAAAATAGCCCAAATTAGTTGTTTTATATTTACACATTTAGGGACTAATTTTAATTAAAGTATAATTTAATTATCATATTATTTAGGCTCTTTTGTAAACTTAATCTTTTACTATAGCTTAGTTTTTGTCTTATTTAAAAACTTTTCTTTTTGCAATTTCCTTTTTCAAATAGGGCTCACTTTTTTAACTCGAACAAAGCCCCTAGATACTCTGGCCAGATCACTTCTTATACGTAAATTTTAAGTTGATTTTTTTGTTGGTTCATGCTTTTTTTTTCAAATGTATTTTTTTTTTTGTCTTGTCTTCAACTTAAAGTTATTGATCAATGTATCCCATGAATATCATCTTCTTCGCGTAGTTTTGTTATGCCATCAAGATAGATTGTATGTATTCTTTGATGCACATTACATATGTTCATAATATAGCATATACTTCCTTGAATTTGGATTTGATGGTTTCACATAATCCACTTTCTTCTAATTTTATTAATGATGGGTTCTATTCTTGTGATTTGGTTTCTCCGACCCTATCTGCGATTAATTTGTGTTGGTGGCTAGTCTTCATTTATGGTTTTTGTCTTCTTAGAATTAAGATCTGAAAATATCTCTGATTTTCAAGCTATAGTTTTAGACCTACGTTAGATTTTATTTTTTACAATTATATTTTTTTTAAAATTTTCGGGATTTTTTTTACCCTTCCTAGTTCCTAGGCCTATGCTAGTTAATCTAAACTCAGGACCGGTCTTGGGTACGCCCAGGGCCGACCCTGGGCCTGGGCGAGCTTGGCTCCAGCCCAGGGCATCATACTAGAAGGGGGCAGCAGCTAGGAGGATTTTAAGCCCAATATATTTAGACATAGTGGGCAGGGTTTTAAGCCCAATATACTTAGACATAGTGGGCAGTGACCGGCCGATCAAATTTTTTTTTAATGTAATTACCTACGTCAATACTAAATACGTCGTGGGAACTGGGAAACCAAACGCCAAACGTGATATTATCTCCTAATCTCCAGTTGATTTCATCTCCAGTCTCCAGACGGCGATCATCAATTCCGATTTGCGATTTGGGAACGACGATCATCAATTCCGATTTGCGATTTGGGAACGGCGATCTGCAATTCTGATTAGCGAACGGCGATCTGCAATTCTGATTAGCGAACGGCGATCTGCAACGGCGATCATCATTTACAGACTCCGGTTGATCGACGATCATCTCTGCGAACGGCGATCTGCAACGGCGATCATAATTTAACTGTAAGTTTGAAACTTTTTATTTAGTTAATAAAAATCGGCGTGGGGATGAGCCGCCAGGCTTGACTAGGTCCAAACCCTTAAAACTTGTGTTGTACTATTTCAAGTTAATTTTTAACAGGGGCAAATTTTCGCTTGCGCCCTGAGCATCCAAATTCTCAGGACCGGCCCTGGGTACGCCATAGAAAAATGATGCTCTGTGGCGATACGCTAGAAAGTTCATTTCCAGCAAAACCCTAATTCTCCACTATTTATGCATCATTAGCCCCCACACTCCTCATTTCCAGCCCAAATCTCTCTCAAAACGACCCTAACATGTTGTGCACGAATTTGCCTTCACTAGCTAATCTCAAGTGTTGGTGTGTTTTGTTGAGAATTCAAGCTCGTTTTTACTTTTTAGATCCGATCGCACCCTACGTTGTTGGTATGTTCATCTTACATGCATGTTTATCTAACTTGAAAGTCATCATGATTGAAACTTTATGTTAGATCTAGGCTTGTATGATAATGATATGATGATTCCATGCATATATCTAGTGTTATATGTGATAAAATTTGAATTTTTATGAAAATGATTTGACTTTTGTGATGATTATGTATGATATATGCTAGATCAAGGGTTTATGTTCATGCATGATGATAAAGATTAGATTTTGATTCTTGATTCATGTCATGGTTACATGCAAATGCTAGATAGAGGGCTTAGATGACATAAAGTCACAAACTTTACGTAAGATATGCGATAAAAATCCGATTTTGATATTCATTTATGTCGGATAATGAGTAAAGATAGCTTCTTGATGCTCGATCTATATAAATTATTTTGCTACTTTGAATTCACAATACGTTGGTTCTATTCAAGTTTCCTCCAATCAAATTGTATCCCTTACATAAATGATGTTGAGATTGGGCCCTCATCCAGCCTAGTGGAGTAGTGGGTGTATATGAAACCATCTTCACATCACTCAAACTTCCATAGGGTATCCGAAAAGGGCCTACAACAAAAGTTCAATCACATACATGTTGGGTAATAATCGACGTGCCCCATATATTATTTAGGCTTTCACTTCTTTTATATGAACAATAGTTCAAGTTGGATGAGAGGGCATATTTAACTTAACTTCGAGTTTCTCAGGTATAACTTGATGGTAATTAAATGTTGACTCCACAACTAAAAAGTTATGAGTTTAAATCATATGAAGTGCATATGTAGTGAATTAACTAATAAAAAAAACTAAACTTAAGAAATTAACTTAATTACTTAATTTTCAATTTGTAGGGAGTAAGAAAATAACAAAACTATGATAATATGACCAAACCGTCAAAAAGAGAAAAAGAAAAAGAAGAAGAAGACATGTGATTTTATATGTGAATTTGTTTTAATTTGGGACTTGAGCCTAATCTGTAATAAATGTTGCTTTAATCTATCATATGAATTGGGGTCTATTATAGACACCCCTTTAAAATTTGGCCGACACCCCTTATATAGATGACTCTGTGACTTAATAGTCACCTCCATGGATAAAAAGCTCACATAATGCCCTAAGAGTCACCTCTAGGACAGGTGTGGTCAAGAAAACCATGAAAAACCCGTCCAAATACGCGAACTAACTTCGAGATACCCACTACAATTTTTATTGAGATGTGAGCTACTAAAAATTCTAGGTGACACAAAGGTCTCGAGGTGAGCTATAGTCAAGGTGAAATAAAGGAGTTGAGGTTGTGAGGTTCAGCTCAACTCTTCAGCTAAGAGCAGTGGCGGACTGAGGTTTGTGGGTATGGGTTCGCCCGACACCCATGAATTTTTTCCGCGATGTGCTAAATTTTCGATATTTCACGAACCGAACCCCAAGAAATTTTGTCACCGAACCCCATGAAATTTTTAAACCGACCCTCAACATAAAGAAAAAAAAATTATGTTTTAGATTTTTTTCCAAATCACTAATCACTAATAATTAATAAACTAAAATAACTAAAAAGATAAACAAAAAAAATACAAAATAATCTGTTAATAACTAATATTAAGCCCAATTATTAAACTAAAAATTTGGTTAAGCCCAACTTGGTTAAGCCCAAAAAAACAAAATTAAAAAAATAGGGATTTTGTACAACGACTCAACGAGAGAGCAAGAGGCCGAGAGAGTTACGACTTACGAGCGGGAGAAATTCCGATCTCCAGTCGGCAGTCGCCACTCGCCACTATCGCCGGAGGGCTGAGGTCTCTCGCCGGAATCGGAGGAGTGAGGAAGGCCTTGCTGCTGCCTGCTGCCGCTGCTGTTTGCTGCTGGCCTGCCGGAATTTGCTGCTGGCCTGCCGGAATTTGCGCGGATTTCGGTGCTGGAAGCCTGCAATCGGAACTCCGATTCTCCAAACTTGGTTACTCGGTTAGCCCACTGCCCACTTTAAAAAACCCTTTTCAAAATTCACCTAAAAATATAATCTTTTTAATGTTCTTGAAAAGTTGAAATTAAGAAAAGAAAATAACAAAAACCCAGAAAACTGGTTAACAAAATGTGAGAAAGGAATTGAGGAATAACCGAATAAGGGGTTTAGTTTAGTTAGGTGGTGAATGCATATGTTAGAATGTTAGCCACTGTTTCTTTTTAGCCAATGTTTTTTATTAGCCAATGTTTTTTATTAGCCACTGCCCACTGTTTGACAAATTGTGATTGTTTATTTGTTTTGAACAAAGTTTGATAAGAGTTTGAACTTTATATGTAGGTGATTATGGACCGATTTGTGGTTCGTAAAGTGCAATCTTTATCTTCAAAGACTCCCGAATATGTTGATGTTAATACACTTCCAAGGGATCCCGGTGAACGAAAACCACTGACATCATATAATCCTAATCAACGAGATGATATTAGAAGATATTACTTAACCAAGGGACCGTTTCAACCAAGACTTCAAAGTTTTAAACGAACGATTATTGGTGGCGAGGCAAGACGTTTTCAAGCTAATTGGTATGATAGTTTTAAAAATTGGTTGGAATATAGTGAAAAAAAATGATCGGGCATATTGTTTGTGTTGCTATTTGTTTAAGGATTACTATGGAAATCACAAGGATGCTTTTGTAGATGAGGGGTTCAATAGTTGGAATAAAAAGGAAAGGTTTGAACGTCATGTTGGTCAAGTGAATAGCATTCACAACAAGTCATTGAAAAAGTGTGAGGATTTGATTAGAAAAAATCAATCGATACAATTTGTGTTTGTGAAACAAAGTGATAAGCAAAAACATGAATATCGACTTAGATTAAGTGCATCGATTGAGGTTGCCAAAACATTATTGAGCCAAGGTTTACCCTTTCGTGGTCATGATGAATCAAGTGATTCTTTAAATAGAGGAAATTTCTTGGAAATTTTAGATCTAATGGGAAGACAAAGTGAAGAGCTTGGCAATGTTATTTTGGGGAATGCTCCTGGGAATAGTAAGATGACGTCTCCTAAAATTCAACTAGACATTAAACATTGTTTTGGAGAAGAGGTACTTAAACAAATTTTTGAAGATCTAGGGGATGATGTGTTTTCTTTACTAGTTGATGAATCAAGTGATGTGTCAAAAAAGGAACAAATGGCGGTGGTTATTCGATATGTGGATAAATATGGGATTGTGAAAGAACGTTTTATAGGTCTTGTTCATGTAATGGACACTTCTGCATTATCTCTTAAATCTACCATTGATGATTTATTTTCCCGATATGGTTTGAGTTTGAGTAAACTAAGAGGTCAAGGTTATGATGGTGCGAGTAACATGGCCGGTGAGTTCAACGGGTTGAGAGCTTTGATCTTAAAAGAAAATCCTTCAGCCTTTTATGTACATTGTTTTGCCCACCAACTTCAACTAGTTGTGGTGGCGGTTGCAAAAAAATATGGGGGTGTTTTAAGGTTTTTTTAATACTGTCGCTTGTTTGACAAGACAAGCTTCGCGAATCGCAAAAAAATAAATTGGAAGAGAAAAAAAAAGAATTTGGAAATCGAGTTTAGTACCGGTACCGGTCTGAATCAAGAACTTTCTCTCACAAGGGCAGGAGATACTCGTTGGAATTCACACTATAAAACTGTTTCTCGTTTGGCTACTTTATATGATTCGATCATTGAAGTTCTTGAATACGTTGAAGAAACGTCCTCGAATTCTACTATCATCACACAAGCGGGAGGACTTATAGAAGATTTGAGAAGGTATGATTTTGTATTTTACATGCATTTATTAACGCACCTTCTTGATTCAACAAACAATTTGTCTCAAAGTCTTCAAAGGAAGGACCAAGATTTGTTGAATGCAATGTCATTGGTTACATCAACCAAGCATGGTCTTGAGGATTTTAGATTAGAGAGTTTTCCATCATTTCTTGAGACGGTCAACTCTTTTTGTGATACACATAATGTTCAAATGGTAAACAGGGATGATGTCTACATTAACCCAAGAAATCCAAGAAAAAAGACAAACATGACGTGTCGACATTATTACGAGTATGATTGTTTCAACACGGTGGTGGATATGCAAATACAAGAGTTTGGAAATCGTTTTAACGAGGTAACTTCTGAGTTATTTACTTGTATGGCTTGCTTGAGTCCATGTGATAATTTTGCATCTTTTGATATACCAAAGATAATACGGTTAGCTAAGATGTATCCATGTGATTTTGATGAAGAAGATAGAAGAAGACTTAAGATTGAACTCACGATCTACATTGATAATTTGAAAGGAGATATAAGGTTTGACAATTTGGATGGTTTATCTAGTCTTGCACGATTGATGGTTGAAACAAAAAAACACCATTCATTTATGTTGGTGTACCGATTATTAAAGCTTACTCTTGTTTTACCCGTGGCAACATCAAGTGTTGAGAGATGCTTTTCTGGAATGAAGATTGTGAAGTCTGATTTGCGTAACCGAATTGGAGATGAAAATTTGAATGATAGTTGTATATGTTATATCGAGAAGGAGTTGCTTAAAAATGTGACTACGGATAATATGATTGATAGGTTCCAAAAAATGAAAACCCGTAGAGAGCAAGTTTAAGTGTTTTGTAATTATTTAAGTTGGGTAATGATGAAGTTTTTTATATTTTTGTCTTGTTTTATAATTTTATTTTCGAATGCCGATTGATCCGTCACCGACCCGAACCGAAACGGACAAAAAAATTATTTGTATATAGGGTGGACGATAAAAAAAATTGTATAACGATAAAAAAAATTATATTCCGAAAATTTCCGAACCCCATAAGAAAATTTTCTGGGTTCGCCACTGGCTAAGAGGTCACATATTATGAGAAATTATAGGTGAAGCCGAGATCTCGGGGTCACCTATTATACTAATACTAATTATTTTATTATAATAATATTAATTATTATTATTATTATTATTGTTGTTGTTGTTGTTTTATTATTATTATTACATATAAATAAATAATACAAATAAAATATAAAGAAACCTTCAGGGTGACATAAGGATCTCGAGGTGAGATATAGTACTCCTTTATGAGGTTCAGCTCACCTCTTCACCTGAGATGTGACCTATTATGAGAAATAAAAGGTGACGCCGAGGTCTCGGGGTCAGCTAAAAGGCTCATATCTTACCTTTCAGGCTGCCTCTAAGGTCTCCGTGTGACCTATACAATCGCACCTCCTACATATTTTTACACCGTTACCTCCATACACACACACATACAAACACATACTAATACGTTATCAAACCACACATATATATTCATACATACATGATAGATATTGACTTAACATAAGTTTATCTATACATACATATGGTCACGTGGATATAACCTCACAAAAAACTCCGTTGGTATATTGTATGTACTACGTCCATATTTACATACACATACCAACACACTTACATGCACACACATATGTACATACAATATCAATATAAATAAGCTTAACATACGTTCATATATGCATACATTACAATTTTACATGTATATAAACATGCATACGGTAAGTAAACATATATAATAATTATTGTTGTTATATTATTAATATTAACTATTATTATAATAACACTAATTTTTATATTATAATAATACTAAATATTATTATTATTATTATTATTATTATTATTATTATTATTATTATTTTATCATTATTATTATTACATATAAATAAATAATAAAAATAAAATATAAAGAAACATTCAGGTCACCCATTGGTCTCCGCGTGACCTATAGGGTAGGAGTTTTAGTGAGCACCACTTTTATACGTGAGCTTTTGGGCTTAAGGTGATGTTTTCTTAGGGACACCCCACATATAGGTGACCTAATGACCTCCGAGTGACCTCTAGGTCAGGTGTATCTAAAAAAAAGGGGAGTGTCTCTAAGATTTCCCTATGAATTTGATCATTCTAAAAGATTAAAAAAAAAAGTTAGAGATTAAGTTGAAATAGAATCACAAAATGGATTGTATCAAATTTTGTTAAGAGGTCTAAAGGATGTAAAAGAAACCAATAAATAAAGATAGGTTAGTGGGATAAGTTGGATAGTTGGGTGGGAAAAAAAATGTGTAAAACTCTCGGCAACTCTCGGCATCTACATGCCGATTTTCTTTTTTTTTTTACCGAAATCACCATGCCGAAGGCAATGGTGTACATTGCCGATTTTTGCCGAAAATTTGGGATGCCGAAAATGGTTTGCCGAAAAAAAAACTCGGTACACCGCCCACGCTTATAACAATAACTTTGGGAAGAGGCCTGGATTTTTGTTAGATTTGAGCTCCTACATTAATGACTAGATAAGATTAGAAGGCGTGGATATATGATCAAAATCATTTTCAAAAATAGCTTTCAAGCAGCTCCTAACAACTTGCAATTTGGTCATCTTTATTCTTTAGTCATCCTATATTGAACGAGATATATATGAGGAGAACTTTGAATTTTCATTTTCTTATATTATTTGATTTAATTAAATGAATTGGGCTTTTCTTTGAAATCCAAATATCTTCAATACGCATTAAGTTTGTGGCGGCTGCAATTGAGTCAGAATTTAAGGTTAACATTCGATCAGACCACATGGTTACTCAACTTGAAGTAATTCTCACTCTTAGAACAGAAGATGATTTTAGTGTTATTGACCATTTGATTGTAATTCGATTTAGTTAAGAAAAAAAGAGAAGTAAGTATATACATTATACGATTATACGAGTTAGTACACATTTGTACAACTGTACAAGAACTTGAAACTGAGAACTTGGATCTCGGGGGCCGGAGTAGTAGGGTCTTAGGAGTGACAGCCTCTACTGAGGTCTAAGGGGCAAAGTCCCTTGTGGCAAACTGAAGATCGAACTGGTTTCAAAAGCCACTTTTATTTTCGGTACAAGAATTTCACTCTATTGTGACAACTGTCGTCGTGATGACATCTATCGTGAAAACAAATGCCATCACAATGGGGTTTTTTTTCTGTGAAAATTTGACCAGTCAAGACCTTTTATGACGACATATCATCGTCATAGAGTAAGCGTGAGCCTAGAAAAAAATGAGGGTCATTCTCTAAAACTTTTGCAAGGACATGTCGCGAAGAGTAATTTATTAATACTTAACAATTTATTTAATACAATAAAAATAGAAAATAAAATATTTCATTAAAATCATAGGCGACACATGTTATCGTCACGAAGTTAATATATATTTTAAAATTTCTTTTTACATATCCGGCCTTTTAGAAAAGCAAAAACGTCATTGTTCTCAAACATGATCTATGGGTTCGTGCCATCTAAATTTTTTTAAATAAAATTGAAGGGGTGATGCTTATCTTTAGCAACTATCTGACCATAAAGAAAAGCATGTAGCTTCTTCACCACACTTCTCCCTCTCGCTCCGTCTCTCTCTAAAATATGAGAGATTTCTTACCGGAAAAATTGGTAAGAACTGATAGAAGCAAAGAAATCAACACGAGAACCAACGTAATACAAAGGACGCATCGTTATCTCGAAGACGATGAACAGCAAACTTACCCCTCAAGTCTGTCGCCTAATCTCTCCGACAAAGAACAAGAATCAGACGAGAACGGGGACCAAAACCCATCAACTGATTATGATCATGATCATCTTCCATCCAAATTCTCACTTTATCAACAATCTGTACAGGTATTGTTACTAATTCAAACAAAACCCCCTTAATTCGTTTAGGGTTATACATGAATTTAATGTGAGTCGTCTAAAGGAGACAGCTGATTGATTCTGGGTTTTAAAATCTCAGATCTAAAATCGACGTCTGTTCGTTTTAGGGTTTCAAACCCACGGTAGGATTTTCGAGTCGATGTTATTTATGATTTCTTTCGGTTTTTTGGGTCCTGATCCTTTGGTCGGCTGATCTTGGTTGCTTAGTCGGTTGATTTAATGTTCTGAAATATGTTTAATTTAAAGGAAAATAATATTTTCGTTTTTTTTTTTTGGTTTTAATGATTTGCAGATGAATGTTTACGAGAGTCAGAGAGCATCATGGCACACAGCAAACCCGATTGTCACATGTGGTTCAATTATGTGGTTCACTTTCTGATTACAGTTAACCCACTGCTCAGCAACCAGATTCTCTTATGGTAACCCCTACTCATTGTATGGTGAGGTTAATGACTAATCTTGAAAAGTGCCATCTAAAAAATTAGCAAGGCTTAAAGCTCTGTTATGTAGATTAGCTCTATAGTTGTGATCATGCTAGCAAGCTTTAAGTTTCTTAAAAGGCCCTCAAGTTTGATGAAATCATTAATTATGTCCAGTACCAACAAAATCAAGTTGAGGTAGTTATTTGCTTATGAATTATTAAACAAATTCAACCTTATGAAGTAATTAATTAATAGATAAACTAAGGTTTTGTGGGATTTTATTTTATTTACGGAAAATGAATAAAACTGTCTGTTGTTATGATATTTATACAATATGGGTGTTTGTTGTCTACCGTACAGGAAGCAAGAGAATATTACAACCTGAAAACAACAATTTCAGGTGCAAAAAGCATACCGGACTATTTCTGCACTACAGGTACAATACAAACAAATCTAGACAATTTACAGGTATGTTAGAAAAAGAAAAATCATAAGTAGATTTCTATTTGATCTCTTCTTTTATTGGTTTTTCAGTCTGTTATACTCAAAGCCAGATCGACGGGTAATCTATCCTCTATTCATTTCAATTTATTTCTTTTCTAATTTCTTAGCTAATTGTTATGTTTCATTGCTTAGCATCTGGGTGTTCATTTGAGCTTCATGCATGTTTTGAAAGTGTTTTGGTTTTCGTCTAATCATCTTTGTTTGTTAAACAAGCAGGAATCAGCTATTTCTGTGGTGAAAGAGTTATAGGAATCAAGCATGTTCGCTTAAAAGTCAGTAAAGGATGAACATAGCTTCATATCTTTGATTACTATAGGCATAATCTGATTGAACATAACATCAGGTCTATAGGTATTAATCAAACCCTCAACTCAACTTGCTGTATTTTTATGTGTGTTCCTTCTATAATCAATTTAATGTGTCTTGGTTTTCTGATCCTCTACCTGTGTGTCCTGAATGTTTTTAGGGCTATTCTTGCCACTTATTTTTTATTACTATATGCATCGTCAAATAGAAATATGGTTAGATATGTAGAGTTTCATTTTAGATCAATATCATATACCCGCATCGTGTTTAGACTTAAATATCTCTAATGAAGGTTGTGATCAGTGTTTTTTTTTTCTTTTCTCTAAGTGGTTTTTACATGATTCAGGTTCTACTAATAGTACGTCTGACTTTGGATCCGATGTTATCAATTTCAATCTTTCTCACTGTTATTGACAGCTTTAATCTTTAACTTAGGTTTATTTAACTTTAGCTACATGTCATATGTGTTGTGGCTATTATTTTGCATCTGCTTTCAGTTTAGATGGAGATGTTGTTAAATGAATGGATTGGTTGTTTGGTTAGGATGGTATATTTTTGGAAGAATGTGATGGGTTTTTTGGGTTTATATTTTTTGTGACTTTAAGTGGTGGCTTTGATTTGTAACTTTGTGTTGTTTTTAACTTGCAAAATAAAGATGCAGGAGTGACGTCGGTAGAATTAATGTGCGGTTGAGGTATGTTTGTTGACCTTTTTTCCATGTCTTTTGTATGTTATATTTTCCATGTTCATTAGATAGGTGGCCTCTATACTTGCCTTCTTTATTTACTTTTGCTTTTAGTACCTGAGGTTACCAAATACATCCACACTCAAAAGTAACTATAGCTATCCAATTTGATGATCAGGTAAGTTAATTACATGTATGGGTGATTTAATATATTTATACATATCTAAGCTAATTTTTGATTTTATTAAAATTTAAGATGTGTTTAAAGATTATGTGATTTTAAGTGACATAAACAATATTGATCAAATTTTTTTTAAGGTTCGATGATCGATTTTATGCCTTTTCTAACCTAAAATAATACCTATTTTTCATGTTGAATCATATTACCTATTAATTTGATATTCTATGTAATGTTGTGCTTTGCTTCTACATTATTTAGTTGCAGCTGAAAGGAGTCGGGCCGAAATACTATGTTTGAAGCAGATGTACCATAGAGGTTAAGATAAGAGCACCATGAGTCAAGCTTTTCGTCAAACCATACCTGATCTTCTTTTACCGGATGTACTTTGTGAGCTCTTCCTCTTTCAGTTTTGTTAATCTGTTCTATCGCCCTATCTGTTCTGTTTCCTCCAATCGTTGACACATCTCGCTTAATCTGTCAGTTTTGGTTTTTGTATGGCTTTTCTATTTTATCCTTTCTTTTTTGTTCTAGATCACCTTTTTTGGTATGAACACTAAACGTAATTTAAAATGTATAATTACCTATAATATTTTAAATTTTTTTATCTTTGGAATTGCATAATATATTTTAAATGCAAATATTAACTGAATGTTTTTCAACTTAGTTTGTTGCGTTACGGTATGGTTGTAGCTTAGACCAAGGTTCGAATCTGCCATCAAACATTTTCTTTATAATCCTAAAATACTAGATATGATTTTATCTAATTTATGTAATTAGAGGTTTATACCTTTCAGTGAACTCTATTCTTACAACTCAATGTGAAGGAAATTTTAAGTTTCACAAAAATTAACCTACAATGTTTCGAGCTCAGTTTAACTTTTATTTGTTTTCTTTATCTTAGCATTGTTAGTGTAGTGTTTAGGTTGTTACGTAGTTTTCTTTATCTTTGTTAATTTTATATACATTTACATAGGTTTAGATAAAAAAATTACACTCATAAATATTTAACTCTCCTAATCTTTTTATTCACAAAAGATTTATTAGTTTTTTGTGTTTCGTTCTTTTACATGGCTACTTTGATATCTTTTGCAATGTACTATCTAATACTCTTATCAACTATAGATTTTCTCTTTTTTTTCACCCTTTTGTTGTATTTTTCAGGATTACCGCAGCAACGCGCGGTTGATCTCTAGTTTATGACAAATACATAGAATGAAGACTGAAAAAATAGGCATCCTAAGAAAACATTTTGCGACGAACTTATTAATTTTGATTGCATTTTTTGCCACAACCCGAAAAAGGGTAGAATTGAAAACCGAAGCCCGGATCGGGTTTTCCGGGTTTCGGTCCTTCGGTATTTGATTCAAGCTCGAGCCCGATTATACCATAAACATCCCCTTTAATTCCAATATGGGAATTCGTATTTCGTGAGCGTTGATAGTGTATGGAGTGATGGTAGTGAGTATGGAACAAACTGAAAGTGAATATACACACAATGGAAGAGGGAAAGGTACCGGAATGTATCACAGATTTGTAGTGTATTTTTTATAGATATTTATTGTTTTTTTTATGATAAAAATAGGAATACATATGATTGAATGGAAGATATTACAAATTTTTATAGATAGGTATTTTTTAGATGATAAAATATTTGATTTCCTAAAAAACTTACACAAAATACGCACATAAATTTATTATTATTTTTTTTTAAATTGAAAGATCGTGTTTTTAGGTTATTTTCCGGTAAAACCCGGGCCCAGGCCCGAGACCAATTTTTATTGAATTCAGGGCCCAAAGCCCAAATAATTATATTCACACCGAGCCAGATTTCGGATATTTTCGAATCAGGTTTCGGGTCTTAGATGAGCTACTTGAGTTTTGCTCACCCCTATGATTATACTCATAAATTTTCATCCAACCCTTTCATTTGAATGGAAATTAGCTACAAGAAGGCCTCTTCTCAACAACTTAAGCCCCTCAACTATTTCTTTTAATATTTCAACCCCTTAACCATATTACTCGTACAACTAAAAAACAAAATTACAGTGGTTTCCAAAAAACCTCTTAAGCATTAATATCACCAAAGTCTTATCTTTTGAAAATTAAGACAAGAGAATAAATCTGGTTGAAAATTACCACTAAATTTTAACTAGAATCCTATTCAACAACACAAACATATGAAAGTGGTTGAAATTAAAGGTTACAAAATAAAATATGAAATATATTATACATATGAAGGTTACAAATAACAGATGAAATATATTATACACATGGTGGTGCAGTACTAGATCATATTTTTCACTCATCAACTCATTGCATTTGCAATTAAGGCTGGCAGCACTTTGCCATATATATATTCACACTTTGCTGTAAGGGAACCAGAATAAGATTTTCTCTGTTTACTGAGTTTTATGTTACCTATTTAAAGAAGCATAACTATTGATCAAAGCCAAAGCATTGCTGGTCAAGTGTGCAACATTCACAATCTTTCCTCTTACAACACTTTTCATTTTGGGGTCATTCTTAAACCCTTCAGAGCACGTATCTTCATCCGTGAGTGCCGAACTAACCCACGTTTGTATGTCGCTCATCACTAGCCTAAACTTTTTGGAACCTGGTCGAATCATCTCCCCAAGCGATCTTTGCAACTCGTACACCGAGTCACTCAACACCTCAATGCAGTCTTTCATGGCTGCAACCTCTAGAGGAGTCATACCATGCACTTTTGACAACTTAACCATCGATGAAGAGGTGGTGCGGGTGGTGTCAAGGGTCACGGATAGAGCCGTTTGGGCTAGTAGCTTAGGGCTTGTTTGGATCACACTAGCTCGTCTTGAAAGTGAGTTGAAGCATAGAGTTGGGTAGGTTGTGAAACCACATGATGTTCTTATGAATTCGACATTTGTTTTCTTGCATGTGGTTAGATTGATTGATGAAGTTAAGAGAAGAAGTATTATTAAGAGGAAGTTGTGGGATAGTGAATTGATGGAGTATGAACTTTCCATATTGTGTGTGTTTGTGTGAAGAAAACTCTTGCCTAGCTCTTGGTTAGAAGCTTATAATGAGGCTGGTTATGAAAATAGAGCAAATGTATTCCACATTTATAGGAAACTGATTGCTGTACATGTGACAAAGTATCTTGCAACTAGTTGCAAGTGGAAAGTGGAATAGTGGATAGTCACAAAAAATCAGATATTTTGAGATCAAATTTGGTCACAACCCATTCTTCAAAAACATTAATTGAATAATCAATTAGGCAGCGGCAACACAAGTGTTTTGATTAAGAACAAAACCACAATAACAACAATATCACATAATTGCTTTTAAAATTAAAACCTTATTTTTTCAATATTATAAGTCTAATAATTGCAAAGTTAGATCTATAGTCACGGGATTTATGATTTGTAAGATCTTTATATCAAGACAAGAATGTTTTGGTATGAACTTACATCATTATATTATCTTATGGATTTGAATAGTAAAACTAAGTCTTTTAAAAATTAAGATTAAGTCACATTACAGAATGGAGTCGCATCTAGGTTAAAGAATAAATGCTCGTGTTCGAAGATAATGTCATTTTATGTTTTGGATGTACTGGATTTCGATGCTATGCTCAGAGGGAGTTTAATTTCTTTTTTTTTTCTTTTTTTCTTTTTTGTCAAAATGGAGTGGTAATGGTAATAGTGGTAAAAGACTACTTTTTCATGGTGATGGATTGGTGGGGCCTATTGTGCTAGGTTAAAAAGTCAGGAAGTTTTGGGGGCTTTTCTTGTTTTATCAAAATTTCAAGTGTGGCTGAACACGGTGGGTGGTACTACAACTGGGGGATTAAGTTTCAAGGATGGTTAGATGGTTATACGAAAACAACAATTGACAAGACTTTTTCACAATATATGCGTTTAGAAAAGATCAGCTAAATCGCTCAGAAACATTCTTATTAAATTTTTTAATTATATGGAAAATTTCATATTTAAGTTTTTCGAGTGCTTTAATAAAGTAATTTAGAGTTTTTTTTTTTCTTTTAAAGTTTTTTTTTTCTTTTAAATTCATAATTATATAATTTTTTATAATGTTTAAAATATTTATTAAAACTTAAGTTAGACAAATAAAAATATATGAAACAGTAGGGGATTGGATTTTGGAAGGCTGAAATCAATATGTAAACCTTTCTGAATGGGCCGAAGCTTGTGGAGGTTGGTCAAATGCTATCCCTTTCAACAATTTACAAGACTTTTGGAAATGGGGGTGGATGGCAATTAGGGGACGCGGTATGGAGGGGGTTACCACGTCGCGGTTCCAAAGGAGCCGGGCGGCTCCTGCCGGCAACCATACCGCCTGAGGTGGTTCTCCCTCCACGGCTCCAATTTTTGGTTTTTGGCGGTTCCTCCAAGCCAGGTTGAGCCGGCCAAAAAATATCCGTTACCTTTTTTTTTTTGACCGTTGAGCCCCCAATGGCTCTTTTCTTTTTTTTTTCTTTTTTTGTTTTCTAATTTTACTATATATACACACCCAAATATTTTAAAAACCACACCTCATACTCTCATTTCATCTCCAATTCTCTCTACCAAAAATTTTATAAAATGAGTCTTAACGATGAGGCCGACTTTATTCCACCACCCGAGATTGGGACTTCGTCAAGCAGCTCCGATGGTTCGTACGAGGACGCGATGAATTACCTTAACCTATGTATTAACGTCATCCAACAAGAAGAACAAGAAGAGGTTTCCGCTCCTAAACGGAGGAGACGTATTTACCGTGATCGTGAAAACGGTCACCAACGATTGGTGGAGCTTTATTTTGCCGAAAATCCCCGTTACCACGAGGGGATTTTTAAAGACCGATTCCGTATGTCTAAACGGCTATTTCTGAAGATTGTTGACGACATCACAAACAACTTTCCGTGGTTCACACCCCGTTTGGACGCGACGAATAGAGAAAGTTTCACGCCTTTACAAAAGTGCACGGTGGCTATTCGTCAACTCGCATACGGTAACGTTCCTGACGAATATGATGAATCTTTAGATTTTTCTGAAAGAACTGCACGTGAATGCCCACACTATTTTTGTGATGCCGTAATTAAGCTTTACAAAGATGAATTTTTGCGTACACCTACTAGCCACAATATCACTCTTTTATATAATGCTCATTTAGAAAAGCATGGTATTCCGGGTATGATAGGTAGTATCGATTCTACTCATTGGGAGTGGAGAAATTGTCCTAGAAAGTATAGGGCACAATATCATCGTGGTGATCATAAAAAAACCGACAATTTCACTCGAGGCGGTTGCGTCCCAAGATATGTGGTTTTGGCATGCGTTCTTTGGTGTTGCATGTTCAAACAACGACATCAACGTGCTTAATCAGTCACCTTTGTTCAACAATGAGATGCATGGAGTTGCACCTTGTTTGCAACGGTCGAGAGTACAAACGTGGATATTACCTTGCGGATGGCATATATCCCCCTTGGTCGGTCTTTGTGAAGGCATTTCCACATCCTTATGGGATTAAAGAGAAGAAAATGAAGAAGATACAAGAGGGGGCTAGAAAAGACGTCGAAAGAGCGTTTGGTCGGATAAAGGAAAAGTGGGCAATAGTGGATCGAAAGGGTCGTCCAATAAAAAAAAGTTAATGGAGAACATTATGTACGCTGTCACCATTCTACACAACATGACTCTCAAAGACGATGACTTTGCTATATCACCGGTCCACATTCGAGATCCGCCAGTTAACCGGGTTCTCGACCCGAATGTTATTTTCGAATTGCGAGATAGTAAGACTCATTTTAAACTCAGATTCGATATCACCGAGCACATCCAAAACACAATGGAAGTGTTTTTAACCGAGGAGGAGGTGAACGCAAATCCTCAACCCTAGATTTGTATTTTTTTTTAATAAAAGTTGTAATTTTTTTATTTTATTAATGAATGTTGTTAAAGTTGTAATTTTTTTTAATGAATATTGTTTACTTTTATTATTGATTATTTATTAAAAGTGTTGTATAAAAGTGTTTTATACCATGTGGTGTGGCTTCAAATGACTTCATTTTCCTTCTATTTGAGTTGACATGCTCCTATTGGTTGGTGGGCATGGCTTCTTGAAGCCTTGTGACAACCATACCCCCTCCCCTAATAAATCACCCAACTCAATTTACGAAGTACTATTTGAAAACGATGAGAAATCACGTTTGATGACTTTCTTTTACAATGGTTTATAAAATGTTATACAAGAAAGAATGAAACATTTAATTGAAGTTAAGTGAGTTTAGAGTAATAATATATAAAAAAAACTTATACAACTTTAATAGAAAAACTAATATACTTTATTAGATTTGCTACAATGTATTAAAAAAATGTCACCTTTAAAATATATTACAAACATCTCTTAGGCTTTTAATTTTTTTTAACACCAACATTTTTTTCCAAAAAAGTATCACGAACATTACAAAGATTTGAATCCTCATAATTTTTATAAAAAAGGCATTTATCGTACCACGCACTAGGCTATAAGACCATGAACTCTTAGGCTTTTAATATCTTGAAATAAATCCCATATTTAACGTCCTAAGTCCTAACTTTGCAACCTTGATTAAGCTCGTTATGGCAGGATTTTGGATTAAATAAGTACTTTTTAACCATTATTGAGCACACCTACACGTAAATTTAAGCATTTTCAGCTAATACTCGATTGAAACTCTGAATTAGGGTTCTACTAAGGGGCTGTTTGTTTCAATCTGTTTCATTAAATGCTCTATGAAACAAATGTTACCTCCTCTAAAGCTTGTAGGTACTTGGAGACAGGATTGCCTCACCAACCACAATTATCCTTGTCGTTTTTATTAATAAAATAGTTAATTTGGTTCCTACTAGTGAAATGTTTTTTTCCTCCAAATAAATTATATCCCTTAGCATTGATGTTGAGAGTGGGGCTAGGTCGAGTCAGTGTACCCCATTTATATATTTTATTAGTTGCCGCCATACTCACAAATCGAAAGAAAATAAGCATACATTCATCCTTGGTAATATGTGAGATTAATCATGTTTATTTTCAAGTATTTAAAGTTATTGTGTTGTAATTATGTAAAATTAAGACTAAGTCCATGTGTCATTATGTCAGGTTAGAAAGTCTACAACTATTAGCCTACACGCAACGGTTACTAGAAGCCCTTCCCACAAACTGCCTAGTCACCATGCCACATCAGCTTTTTTCCAGCCCTTCCCACAAACTCATTTTGGCCCCAACAATGCCCTTCCCGCAAACTTCTATTTATTTCCACATCACCATTTCTTTTATCCAATAAATTAATTATTTTTATTTATATAGGTATTTAAAAAATAGACGTTAAGAAAAAGACAAAATTAAAACTAACTGTTACGTATAATTAAATAAATAAATGAATAAATTAACATTATTTATTAAACGTATAATTTCAATTTTTATAAAAATTTAACATTTATCAAAATTAAAAATAAAAAGTCAAAAAAGAAAAAAAGAATAAATAGGAAAAAAAAGGAAAAAAAAAGAGATGATAAGATTTGTTTGAAAAAAACAAAAAAAAAATTAAAATCATTCAATGGCCCCCACCACCTTCGCCCGTTCTTCGCCCTTCTTCAAGGGCTACACCGCCCGGACTTCTGCCACGTCGCTACCATTATCGGAGGCCCGCCGGAAGGGCACCTCCACGTCGGATACGGGCGGTGGATTTCCCCACCGTTGTGTGTAGTCTTAGGGTGTATATATATGTAGATGCCTACAGAACTCGCAAGTGTGAATGAATGTATACGTATTCTTTGTTTCCAGAAGTTTATTCAATCAGATTGTTTGTAAAACTCAAGATCCAAGAGATTAGGGCCATTAATCTGTCATCAGGGCCACATTTTTGCACTCCATCAATTTCCTTTCTTTGTTTTTCAATCATCATCATTCGAATTCCATCTTCCACTTTCTGTTTGATCGATTTGCAAAATCCGATTGTGTTAATCCATTCTTGAAATCGACGACAATCATAGTCTCGATTCCAAGTTCGAAGGCCACAAGAACATAAGCCATTTTTGGGGTTGTTCACGTTTGCATCATTCCGAAATCGAAGAACGGGAGTTGTTCTCTCGCAATTTTTCGAACAATCGAAGTTGGGAGTCCAACTTCGACTTTATTCAAAACAGGAAGCAAGATTATTATTAATGAAACACCATCTTTTTTTTCCATCTACAAGAATAATACATGAAAACTTACCAATTTACCCGACGAACATAGAGTAATTGGTCTCAAATGGGTATTTAAGACAAAACGAGATGCTAAATGGCTAACACATTACACATACCCCTTTATAATACATTCCTAAACTATAACTTTAAAAAATACAACCTATATCAGATTTTTAAACATGGAAGAACCTAGTTCATGAGAGAAAGAGGAGGAGATATATAAGCCTATAAGGGATGGAGTGTTCACTTATATGTGATAAATGGGTAAGTCTTTATGGGCTTTTCTAATGTGGGCCGGTTCAAGTTTAATAAGCCCAATATTATTTTACTCAGACTTATCAAAGAGATAGTAATCTGCTTACCGCCTTACCTCATCGGTTAACATATATCTATCTTTTTAACAACACTGCCATAACATATGATTCTCCTCAATAATTCTTATTAAATCAAACGACGTAATTTTTAACATTTTTTTTTAATAACTTTGATTTGATTATTAGATTTAGAACTTATTATAAGGAGATAGAAGGCCTTGAAAATCTCTATATTGTATGGAAGATCATGAAGTATTTGTGTACGTCTCGGGATTAATTTTATGGGGTATACTCCAACTTTGATAGTTTATATATAATATATTACGTCATTGAGAAAAATGTTAACGGTATATAACTAGGATTTCTCATCTCTCTTTTGTTTTGCTATTGGTTCTTTTGTAAAACTCAGGTGACAAAAATATTTAAAACTGAACAGTTGTTTTCTTCGATTTTACATATAGGTTTTTCCGTAAATGGTTTAGTTGGTTTTTTTCTCACCTAACCAAACTTTGTAGAACTTTAGAAGTAAATAAAGCATGTATATTTCTCACCTACTTTTCTCATTAAGATCACGTTTCTTAGTGTATATATTTCCAGTTTTCCACTATTTATATCCTTCACAATATATTCTTCGACGAAACCATCTTTCCACACCTCCTTCCTACTCACTTTTCAATTGAAGTCCATCTTCATTACCTCTTTTATATAAATCCACACCTCTATAAAATATAAATTAACACCTCTATAAAACATTATGTCCTCCGATTTTATATATAGGTTTACCAACATCCCTTACGACGTTTTTCAAAGCTTTATTATAGCCAGGTATGCTAATTATATCTTCTTATAATTTAATTCTTCAATGATTTTAGAATTCACATACTATTTACAATCTCAATCTTTTATCGAAAATCTATGTTACTTCCAGTCAAGAACTTCGGTTCCCTCAAGCAAACAATAATATGAAGACAATAAAACATTACTCGAGTTTATAACAATAATAGGAACTTCTATATTTTTATTAAATTTGGGTCAATAAAATTTCTATAAATTCATAAAATTATTCAAATTCTTCAACTTTTTTTAGCTTAACATACATATTTGACCATAAAACAGCTTAACATACATATTTGACCATAAAACATTACTCGAATTTATCACAACCTTTCATATAGCTTGTTTTAGTCTAAAGTTTATATATGTTGTTTTATATGTTGTTTGAGTTATTTTTGAATCTTGATATAAAGACCTCAATAGTGTTGCTTGATTTGAATAACACAGAGCTCGTTTTGCTTTTGGAATCACCGGGTTACAAAAAAACCTAGTAGGAAGTTATATATGCAGATATTGTTGAAGGTCTCTTAAGACGAAAGAATCAACCATTCGAGATCAAGTCTTCTCATTCTAGTATCTTATCAGCTAGGGTGACAATCAACTTAGAGACAAAATAAATTGTCATGAGGTATAAACTCATAATTAGCAAGATTTTTAGTAGTAACCATTCACTATATAACAATTTAAATCCCTTCTAAAGTTTTTACACTCGTAACCTTGCACCTAGGGATGAGCTTGGTACCATACCGGTATCGATATCGATTAGTACTGGTTTCGAATTTTCCAAAATATGAGTACCTGTCCTGGTACCGAATATTTTGGTACGGTACCGGTTCGGTACCGGTACCAGTATCGGGTTTTCGGTATGGTACCGATTCAGTACCCGCTTTAATTCTTTTTGCTAAAAGTTTTAACCAAACTTTATCAACACACAAACTTATGGTCACTAAAAAATTTAAAACCAAAATATTAAACTAACAAATTATTATATATTTACAATACATGAATATGGTCATTTGTGTAATTGCACTTGATATAAAGAACCTAACGAAGCTTCGGTTATTATCATTAGCCACTTTCGTTACAACTAAACATTATAATTGAAGTTACCTAATGAATTCAACATTCCAATTGCACATACCTCTAATTATATATTTTAAATTATAATAAAGCTATAATAATAATCAAATACTATACTCATGATTTATCAGTTGCTATACAATGTAAAAAACCATATTGATGTGTACTTATAATTCATTAGACCAAAGTTGAGTACTCATGAACTTAAATATAAAAATTAAAAAATTCAAATGTAGAAAATCAGATAGATGAGTCATAAATTAAGCACTCATGTTCAAATATAATAAAAAAAATTGAATACATGTGAACACATCTCCTTTCTAATTTTATATACACATGAACACACCCCCTTTATAGTTTCTTATTATGGATGTATTTGACAACCTCTAACATATTAATATAGAGCAACGTTATTATGTTTTTTCGTGAATCATATATTCTACAACAAGATTATCGACAAAGATAAGAATAGATAATTTATTTTTAAAAATTCAAGATCCTTCATATTCCGGTACTTATTTGGGGAATACTGATTTTTACCGGTACCGGATTCAAAATTTAAAAAAAAGTCGAGTATCGGTACCGATACCGAAGGTACTCGGTACCAAAAGCCCATCCCTACTTACACCAACGTATTCAAAACCTCCATACTTTTCTTATGACGTTAAATGCTTTAACATGTCCTAAGTTTAAAGATGACAATTCATGTATAAAATTTTCATGCATATATGTGAAATAAATTATTTGAGCAAATGAAATGTAAATCATGTCCAACCAAATAATGATTATGCTCCTCAATAAACTGAAAACCTTAAGTGATATACCATCAATAGAAATGTATACAATATGTGCATGACAACCTACACGAATCAAACATTTTTTCTACGGTTTCATTTTGTTTTTAACCTTTCCAGAAAGTTTATCATAATCATATCTCTTATATGGCTTGTGGGTTGTGGCCCTCTTTAAAACAAGTATAATGCTTCACCTTAATCATATCATCATTCTCATATCATATAATTTTCCTTTTCAAATGGAGAAACCTCAATGTTTAGCACAATAAAATTAATATGCTTCAATTCGTCCAATGATGCAAACATCATGTCTTTCAGAGGTTTGATTGACAAGGGTATGGATGGAATAGAATGATCCTCTTGTACGTTATTTGCATTTCATTTACACATATCACACAAATTAGAATACATAATCACGCTTCTAGTCATATCAAATTACGCAACTAATATATATACTGATAATACATAATCACACATATATAATGGTATTTTCTATTAACATATGCACAATCACGCAAAGATATTTTTCTAATTTTAAAATAACGCAAATACTACTATTCTATTAAAGTATAAAGCATATAAAAGCAGCATGTCTGGCTGTCTGTGGGGTGGACCCTCATCTCCTCCTCTACGGAGGTAGGATAGGTGCGCGATGTCCTAACCCATCGTGACCAAACATCGCCGTTCCAAAAAAAAAAAATATAAAAGCAGCAATAACGCAATGAATACTATTTAATCACGTTAATCAATAATACATAGTCACGCATTTACTCATGTCAAAACACGTAACACATGCATCTACTGAGTTAACGAGCATGTGTTAATCAAAGTAAATATTCACACACACATATATATGTATAGGTATATATATATATATATATATATATATATATATATATATATATAGCATGTAAACACTATAATCAAGCAACCACTTTCATCTAAAAAGAAAAAAGCATTTGAATACTCTGATCAACTTCACCACAAAAAGAAAAAGCATAACAGAGAATTTAAGATTATATAATTCAATAAAATGCTAAGACTATCAATTTCAATAACAAAAGCTAAAATTAGACAAAAATTCAATCAAACAAAACAACTTATTTTCAATTTCATCATCAATCATTAGTCATTGATCGTATGTCTCAATTACAACAACGCCATACATCAACTATTAGAACAATCTACTAAAACTAAATACATATTCAATCAAATAAATTAATATTCAATTAAATAAAACAACCTACTAACAACCATGTACTTCTTGTAGTTCTGTGCCCACACCGTCTCAATTTACGTTCCCATTGTAGGTTGGCTGATTGATGTACCCAAGAAGAATGCCGCTCACAAATGCCACGGAGCATGCAATGGTATATGTCAAAAACAGCCAAGCAAAATAGTGTCCTCTTAAGCATCCATTTCCATGATGAGTGTAGTTTATAAACACAACGGATAGAGATAGTAGGAAAGAAGAAACACAACAGATAGAGATAAAATGAAAGAAGAAACACAACGGATAGAGATAGTAGGAAAGAAGAAACAATAGTGAATGCTTCAGCGATTGATTAAATTATTTAAACATTTTTAAAACCAAAAATCTCTACTACGATGGTTGAGAGGTGCCCAGCATGACGTCCATAACCAATCCCAACAATCGCAACACCGACAATCAGATGTGTACTTTTGCAAACTAGGTAACCAATAATCATGAAGATTACACTATTTTTTAGGAACCATGGTCATCCAATTGTAAAATTAGCCAGAATATAGTCACTTGAAAAGCCAAAACTTAGGCTTTCAAGGAAACAAAAAAAACTCCACACTGCAATAATATTTTTAGCCTTTGCACTTGAGTCTTTCAAGGCTTGGGAAAATGTGTTAATGTAATTGTAGAGTGAGGTCGCGAACCCCATCGAAAAGGCAGTTAAGCACGCAATTGCCCATATTCTCATTGAAAATAAAGCTGCAAAATAACCCATTCTATCATCCTCACTTGGTGGAGGAGCAGCAACACCAGCCCCTGATGGAGAACCACTATGGTCATAGGTCACTCTCTATGCGCGGTAAAACAGTGGAATCGATCCTAAAAGGAGAAGACCAATGTCACAAAGAACCACCCATTCTTTTTTGTCTAGAAACTTAAATGTGTTGTCAAAAACGATACAAGTACAACAATTGCTCCAATCACAACCCCAGAAACTAAGAAACCCATAAACATATCACCATCGATCACTTCTTCACCATCGATCTGGAGACGGTGTGATCCGAACAAAAGTAGCATGGAACAACTGAAAACACGATGGTGAAACATCCTATGAAAATCATAAAGACATTAGTTTCTCCATCTAAAAAAGCCTTATTCAACCATATGTAAAATGAACGGCTCAAGTGGAAGAACCCTTACAAAAATTCGTATATTTAAATCAGTTTAAGAAAATTATAAAGAAGAAATTAACTTTAAACGTGCATCAAACCCACCATCGGTCTCGTATGTTAACTTTAAACCACAATAGTCACCTCGCTAGGAGAATGGTTAGCCTATAAACTTCTAATTTAAGGTTTAAAAATCAACCAGAACATAGTCACTTGAAAAGCCAAAACTTAGGCTTTCAAGGAAACAAAAAACACTCCACACTGCAACGATAGTTTTAGCCTTTGCACTTGAGTCTTTCAAGGCTTGGGCAAATGTGTTAATGTAATTGTAGAGTAAGGTCGCGAACCCTATCGAAAACGCAGTTAAGCACGCAATTGCCCATAATCTCATTGAAAATAAAGCTGCAAAATAACTCATTTTAGCATCCTCACTTCGAGAGGAGCAGCAACACCAGCCCCTGATGGAGAACCACTCTGACCATAGGTCACTCTCTATGCGCGGTAAACAGTGGAATCGGTCCTAAAAGGAGAAGAGCAATGTCACAATGAACCACCCATTCTTTTTTGTCTAGAAACTTAAATGTGTTGCCAAAAAACGATACAAGTACAACAATTGCTCCAATCACAAACCCAGAAACTAAGAAACCCATAAACATATCACCATCGATCATTTCTTCACCATTGATTCGTTGGTGATAGATTTGGTGATACGTACATTCATGATTTGTAATTAAATTACACGAATCATAGTGACGTAATCGACTTGACGACTCATTGGTGATAGATTTGGTGATACGTACATTCATTATTTATAATAAGGATTGGTCCTAGAACTAAGGATGCAATTTATTTATTTGCATCTCAACCAAAAAATATACATTTTTCATGGTTTCACAAAAAAAGTCATAGTCATGATTACCTTCCTAACCTAAATTCACAACACATGGATTCAAACAATCATCAAGTTTAATATTTTTTCATGAATCTAATCCTAGATCAAATAACAATATACAACTTTTCATGACAAAATCTTAGATCTATAATATGATGGCAATTTCTCATTAACATATTCTACGGGGCTGTTTGTTTTGGGTTGTATGGGGTCTGAAGGGTAAAAATGCTGACCGATTCAGACATTTCAGGGATAAGGTCGTGTTTGTTTCACCGCTGAATAGCTTACCGAAACATACATTTGTGTCTGGCGGATCCAGCCACTTTTTTGTTGCTTTCCGAAACAGACGCGGACTGAAGGGAGACGCGGGCTGCTGTTGCGCGAGTTCGAGGCCTGAACAATGCAAAAACACCGTTTTTCGGAGCCAAGCTAAACGTTTTGACATCTTTGGAAGAAGAAAAAAGAAAAAGAAAAAGAGCTGAAGGAGTCAAAAACCAATTTCGTGCTCGACCCCGGTTTTCGTGTCCGCAGGTCGTACGTACGGGAAGGCAAATCTACCAAATTTGCACCCCCTCTGCGCGCGGGTAGATAACGGAGTAAAACACAACATAAGATCTTAACATGTCATGTAGGTTTTCATATATAAGCTAACTATGTTTTTGTTCCCAAATCAATGTGGGACAAACTAAAATGAAAGAAAAAAATAGAATTTTTATTCCCACACCAATATGGGACAAGGTAATGAAGGAAAATTTTGGTCTTTTGTTCCCACACCAATATGGGACAAGGTAATGAAGGAAAATTTTGGTCTTTTGTTCCCACACCAATATGGGACAAGTTAAATGAAAGAAAAAAAATAGATTTGTTAGTGTTTTTTTTGTTTGATTATACAGTCATTCAGATGTCCAAACAAACAACACATTATGATTCAGCACCTTATTGATTCAGCACTTCTTTACCATACAGACAGCTTATTCATTTAGCACTAAATGAAACAGACGAACCAAACAGCCCCTACATCTAACATTTAAAATGATATTTTACACATAAGCTCATTCTAGATCTAAGCTCAATTTAACATTTCACATGATTATATGGCATCATACTCTAGATCTAGCATTCATACACATTTTTCACAGCCAAATTTCTAGATCTAATGTCAACATAACTCTTTCATGAAGTTTCAACCATCAAAACATTTCTTTTAGAAAAAAAATTCCATCATCCAAATCTAATCAAAATCATAGTGGTTTCCTAGATCTAATATTGACATCATAGATAGATTTAGACTTAGAAAAGTAAAAGGAACACGCTTCATCATGAAGAAGGAGAAGATCTAGTAAATTTTCATCATGAAGAACATTAGATCTCATAAAACTATCATAAAAATATAAACTTGATTATGGATTTCTTAGATCTAACATAGATCTACCCAAATTACATTAAAATCAACAAGATTTGATCAAGAACGGGAAAAGAACATAGAGAATTTGAAATCTAACCTCTGATGATGAAAATTAACAATTATCACGCCTTGGATCCACCAAATTTCGCTCAAAATTGTAATAGGATGATGAAAGAAGATGAAATCGGCTCTAATGGTCGTTTCGGACAATTAGGGGAAAGAAGGAATGTTGTGAAATGAGGAAAAATTGATTAAAAAGGCATAAACCATGATTTTGACATGTTAAGAAAGTCGCAGACCGCCAAAATATTACCAGGAAAAGTCGTTGTCCGCGACCCCACCAGGACTGAGCTTCTCTTTCTGGTTTTCCGTTTTCGTGTTCGGTTCTTTGTCATTTGGTGTTTTCGAGTCCCCTTTTCTCCCAAATTACCCATTTCATCATCCCAACATGTTAACCACATATGACCACTCAAAATGAATATAAATAAGGCACCACATAACTCAAAGAAATGCACAGTTAGGGTCAAATTATGCGTTTTTTATCGGTTTTGATGTAGGTGTCGATTTTGGGCATTTCACCAACGTTTCACGACGCGTTTTAGTGTGTGATGACTCGTGACATGATATGTGATTATTAAAATCATAAATATGTTGAAATTGACATACGATACTAAAATACGGGATTCTCGTTAAACGAAAAATAGTGTACCGAAATCGCGAAAAAAAACAGAAATTGCTTTATTTTCAATTCGACGAATCCAATCTGAATCCAATTGATTGTAATTATGTATTTTGTTTTGATAAATGATTGTAAATCATTTAGAACCATTAATTGGGGTATAAATACCCAAAATTCTTTCGGTACTCAATAGTTCACAAATCGGTAAAACACGAAATTTCAAAACGGGTCGGATTTCTCAACCGGGTAAAATAAAAATGCTAAAATTTATATAGTAACATCATTTCGTAACCGACAATAGTTATTATGATTATTAACTGACTTTTATACGTACGTTCACAAAAGTCATTAGCAAGCCTCAAACACGATTGAAACCACCATTGGACGATTGTTTTCAAGTTCGAGCACCATAGCCACATCTTCACGTTAAACGTTAAACACTTGTTATGTTCAAGAAAGTGTTCCGGCCACCAAAACTTAAGACGCTAGACATGTTGGCTTGATTAACTCATAAAATGACCGACACTACAAGTCGGTAGATGGGCTCGACCTGTTTCTAGTGTGTGTCTGTGGGGGGGGGGGGGGGGGGGCTGCTGCGGGTTACTCTTAATCTGTAGAGGGACCAAATAGCTAATTCTAATAATGTGTTTTGGTTAGGAGGAGATTGTGTTAGACTCTAACATGTAAGCCTTGTTCTCCTAGGCAAGTTTAGGTCTATATATATAGAGATCAACTCTAGGGTTTCAATGTTTTAAGAGTTATCGAGTCCCAATTAAACTTGAAGGCATCTCTATATCTGCTTGTCCCACCGCTACTCAGATTCAGCCACCGTCATCGCACCCCATCACCAACGCTACCATCGTTATCGATTCTGCTTCATTTGCAACCGTGAAGGACATGCCTATAATTAGTAAGTTGTAATTGAACCGAAATCAGGCAAAAATTTTATGTTCTCGTTTGACAATTGTGTCGAAATCAAAATCTAAAATTCATCCTTGAGGTTTGGAAACACAATGATAGTGAAATAAAATTAGTGTTTCAAGAACGGGATCCTGCTGCAATTAGGTTAATTGGGGAAGAAGATAACCGAACCTACGACGTTGAGAATGATGGTGTTGCATTTAAATATTTTGGATGCATCTAGTTGGTGTGTGTTAGAGAGACGTAGGTAATTACAGAGTATGGATGGCAAGATGGTGTTGCCGAATATGCCCCTTCAGTTTATTTTCTCTAATAAAGCACGGACTTATGTTTTTTTTTGTTTGTCAAAACTTACCATAATTAGATTGGTTTTTAGGTTTTCACAATAAGAAAGGTTTTCAATAGAACCCTACCATTTTGTTAAAAAAAATTCAACTACACTTAAATGGTAAATAAGTTTGCAATTACATTAGTTTGGGGAAAGAAAACTCACGCATTTATCCCGGACTTGGCCTAGAGAAGTGTGTTGTGTTGGATTTACAAAGAACACTAAGACAAAAGAAATTAAATAATACAAGGAGATGGGCATACTCTTAGAATGTTCGTTCATAAATTAAATTACAAGCCAAGTTATTAACATTTTAGAGCTATATACAAACATACAAACGTCGTGACAACTATAGGTGTAAGATATATGTACCTTCAACTTTTATATTAATCAACGAGTTTTTTTGTTAAATCTATTGTTTAATAATGTGAAGAATGTCTGATTTCCAACAATTGGTATCAGAACGAGTGATCGAAGGAAAGGAAAAGAGATGGAAGAATGATTGCGGGTCTGTCGGTCGAATAGCAACAGGGAGTTCGATCGGAACGAAGACTTCAAATAGCAGAATTGTAATCAACACGGGTTTTTTTGGTGATCTACATCAATAGAAGCGAGTGCGAGTTCTTGTTCGATCACGGAAAAAGGGCGTGGTTGATTGGTACTTCTTCCATCATGGTTTAAAGTCAAAACTTAGAGATCAAGTTTGAAATTATAGCTTGCGAAGGAAGCAGACGAAAAATTCTGACGTGAAAAATGGTGGCCTTACAATTGAATTGGAGTTTGTTTTGGACGAATTTTGTCTTGGACGATTTTCTTTCATAGTTTTGTACATGGTAGGGCTGATCCAAATTGGAAGATTTCTTTTGTGACGCTAGTGTCAGGAAAAAAAACTAGGGAAGGAAGCTAGATTTGGTTTATTGTTTAAGGGTTTTCATCAGAGTAAAAGATGGATATCTATTCTACTGAAGAAATAGAAGAAAAGTTGGAAATTACATTGAACCAGTCACGTCACAGGCTCCAGTAGCCACCGCACGTACTGGCCGATCCGTGGCCGCTGGCCGACAACCAGTGTTTTCTGATGCTACTGAACCAGTCACGTCACAGGCTCCAGTAGCAACCACGGCTCCCCCAGTGGTGTCTCTCCCGATAGTACATTGGGGACCTAGTGCACAACCTTCGTACCAGAACGTTTTTCCTCCCCCGTATGGAACGTTTCTCATGCCACAAACATACCCCTATACCGGGCATACAGGTATGCCTCCTTTCCCGCAGCCTACCCCAGCGATATGCGGAAACGAGTGGTGGGTGGAGCAGCAGAGGAGTATGCGGGAGTATGACCAATTTGTGCGGAATGCAAGAATCGCAGAGCTGCGCGCCCAGATGGGTCCAGCACCAACCTTCACTTACCAAGGGGGCGGTTCTCAGCCTCCTGTCACCACCGCCGCGTCACAAGCGATACCACCAAACCACGGTAGGAGAGATCTTCCAGACCTAACGGCTCCGTACTGACCGGCTGTTTTGGTGGAGCAATCCAAATTCATCCCAGCCATAGCCTCTGCGAGTTTTCCGCAGAAGCTGAAAATGCCATCAATAGTCTCTAAGTACGACGGCACAACAGATCCGGATGACCATGTAAAGGTTTTCACCAGTGCGGGGGGAATGGAACTCTGGTCCATTCCCGTCTGGTGTCACATGTTCGTACAAACATTGGTCGGTCCCGCGCGTTTGTGGTATGAAAGCTTACCAACCGGCCAGATAACTGGTTTTGAGGATTTACAATCTAAGTTCCTGCTGCACTTCAGTCAGCAGCGACGTCATATCAAGGATCGTAACGAAATACTGCACATCAGACGGCGGGACCATGAGTCTGTGGAAGATTTCATTACGAGGTAGAATTTAGAAAGCTTACAAATAGCTGGTGCGGGAGAGGACTTGCGGGTGGCTGGTTTTATAAACGGGGTACGGTGTGAAGACCTGATCCGCAGGATACACGGCACGGAGGGGCCACCGCAGACTATGACCGCGCTGATGACGGCCGCCAAAGCGTTCGTGCAGGCAGAAAAATATGTTCGCATTCACAGAGATTTCGACAAAAGAGAAAATAAGCATGAGCGCGATCCACAGCCACCTGCCGATGGAAAGAATCATAGGGGCAATCGGTGTCAGAAAGATAAGCCAGGGGTGACAGTAATACCAGCCATACCGGCGGCAACAACAGCCGAAGGACAAGGTTCGTCGTTGCGAGGGGATCACCCGCGGCATAAGGAGCGTCCTCCGCGCCCAGTCTGGGTGAATAAGCTCACCAAAACTCCTAGCGAGGTGCTTGCTTCGGAGAAACTAAATCTAGATCCACCACCTCCGCTACGTTCACGCCTGCGCAAAGACCCAGGTAAATTCTGCGATTATCACAAAGATATAGGACATCATACAGATGATTGTTGGCAGCTGCAGCAGCAGATCGATAAAGCTCTGCAAACGGGAAAATTGTCTCACCTGCTTAGGGACCTCCAGGGCACTGCGGCACCCATGCCCGTAGCAAAAAAGCAAGTCAAGGTGGTAAATATGATATAGGTCCAGTCTTTTGGAGTGAAGCGCAGGGGGCCTCGGCTAGAACCATGGATGTGCAGGCCGGTTTCTTTCCCACCGCTCAATGGGAATGCACGGGAGTCCCCGGTGATAATCCAGGCGATGGTAGGAGTGTATGACATACGGCGCATCCTGGTTGACAGCGGAGCAGGATCAGATATTATGTATGAAGGTTGCTTCATGCAACTAGAATCAGAGGACCAAGCGCAGTTGGAACCAACTAACATCGTCCTAATGGGTTTTTCGGGAGAAGCTTCGCGCCCACTGGGAGAACTCTGGATGCCCGTAACATTGTCGCAAGGGGAGCGCATCCGAACCGCGGTCGTGCGGTTCATCGTGGTCGCGGCAAATTCACGGCACAATCTAATTCTCGGGCGGCCCGGCCTAGCGTCTTTCGGGGCCGCCGTATCCACGGCCCACGGGGCAATTGCGTTTCCAACGTCGAGGGGCCCAACTTTGGTCTATACAAGTGAAGAATGCTGCAACCTAGCTGTGATAGGGGCTGACGGCCCATTATCGCTGACGTCATTGTCACCTGAAGAACAAGCGCCAGTACCGCAGATGATGAACGAACAATGGATATTAGATCCGTGTTACCCGGAACAGCCAATAACCATTGGTCCCGGCTTATCTGACAGGGTAAGGACGCGCCTCACAGAGCTCCTATTTGAGCACAAAGATGTTTTTGCCTGGACTCCTTCGGATATGACAGGGGTTCCACGGGAGCTGGCAGAACACTCCCTAAATGTAAGAGACTCCGCACGTCCATATACCCAACCACGAAGACATATGGGAGACGACAAGCGTCGAACGATCAAGGAACAGGTGCGGGCCCTAGTTACGGCGGGCATACTTCGACCTGAACGTTACACACTTTGGTTAGCAAATCCAGTATTGGTAAAAAAGGGGAATGGCACATGGAGAATGTGTGTCGATTACACGCACCTCAACAAAGCATGTCCGAAGGACCCGTACCCTCTTCCGGATATTGACGTAAAGATTGATTCCTTGGCCCCGTACAAGCTCAAATGTTTCCTGGACGCATATAAGGGATATCACCAGGTACAAATGGCCATTGGGGACGAGGCCAAAACTGCCTTCTACACCAGGGAAGGAATTTTCTGCTACACAAAGATGCCCTTTGGCTTAAAAAACGCCGGTGCCACGTATCAGCGTCTGATGGAAAAGGTGTTCGAGGGGCAGATAGGCAGAAATGTCGAAGTATATGTTGATGACCTGGTAATAAAAAGCCGTGCGGAAGCAGTAATGCTCGCAGACATTCAAGAAACAATATTGAGTCTCAAATCGGCCAACATAAAGTTGAACCCGGCCAAATGTTCATTTGGGATGGAGGAAGGACGTTTTTTGGGGGTCGTAATATCCAAGGGAGGTTTTCGTGTTAGCCCAGAGAAGGTCCGTGCAATAATACAGATGCAGTCTCCCACCAATTTGAAGCAAGTGCAGGTCTTGAATGGCCGATTGGTGGCAATCAACAGGTTTTTGGCAAAGCATGCCGAACGGGCACTCCCTTTCATCCAGACTCTGAAGAATTGTCCCACTAAAGACAAATTCGTATGGACAAGCGAAGCAGAGAAGGCCTTTCAAGAGATGAAGCAACATTTGGCGCGGCTGCCAACGCTCACCGCGCCAGAGCGCGGGGAGAAGCTTTACCTTTACCTAGCCGCATCTGATTGGGCTGTAAGCTCCGTCTTACTCGTCGAATGATGGCGGAAGTGGTGCGGGCCTGATCCTCACGGATCCATCAGGGGTCGAAATCACCTACGCCATACGGCTAGACTTTGCAAGCACTAATAACGAAGCAGAATATGAGGCCCTTTTGGCAGGGCTGCGGCTAGCTCATGAGATGGGGGCTAAGAAAATCCGCATTCACGTTGACTCACTTCTGGTAGTGAATCAGATAAACAACACCTACGAAGCAAAGGGCACCAACATGAGTCAGTATTTGTCATTGGCTACCAAGTTGCTCACCAGATTCGATCACTACACGATCGAACACATTCCTCGCAGCCGCAACAAGAAAGCGGACGCACTCAGTCGCCTCGCATCTGTACAATTCAGCCACCTAGCTAAAGATGTGCGGATAGAAACTTTATCTGCACCATCTGTATATGAGACAGAGGTCAATGAAATTTCGGAAGCCGGGTATACATGGATGACTCTGATCCATAATTATCTAAGTAAAGGTGAACTGCCGGAAGATGCCGGAGAAGCCCGGAAGGTTCAGCTGCAGGCCTTGCAATATACCCTCGAAGATAACCATTTATACCGCCGAACGTTCGCAGGGCCACTCTTACGGTGTGTAACCCTTAGCGAGGCCGCACACCTCGTTGAGGAGGTACACGAAGGGACATGCGGTATTCACGCTGGACCAAACCTGGTCGTTTCCAAGCTCAGAAGTCTCGGGGTCTACTGGCCTGGGATGTACCCAATGGCTGCAGAGACCATTAAAAAATGTGTAAGTTGTCAGCAGCACGCGCCTAAAACTCTAAGACCAAAGAATGAGTTGGTACCCGTTACAGCCGCGTGGCCTTTCCAGAAATGGGGAATTGATATAGTGGGTCCGTTTCCAGAATCTCCCGGGCGAATCAAGTTCCTAATTGTGGCGGTGGACTATTTCACCAAGTGGGTGGAAGCCAAACCAGTAGCATCAATCACCGCGACACAAGTGAAGCGATTTCTGTGGGAAAACATAGTGTGCCGTTTTGGTCTCCCACTCTACCTCATCACAGACAACGGTACACAATTTGCGGATAAAACTATTCAGGAGTGGTGCGGAGGATTGGGCATAAAACAGGTACGCATTCGTAGCACACCCACAAGGAAATGGCCAAGTGGAAAGGATCAATCGTAGTATCGTAGAGGGTATCAAAAAACGAGTGACCAGTGGCGCGGTCTCATGGGTGGAAGCTCTTCCGCATGTCCTATGGGCACACCGAACTATGCCTAAGACAAGCCACGAAGAGACACCTTTTGCATTAACTTATGGACATGAGGCGGTGATACCCGCAGAGGCAATTCTACCGACAGATAGGGTACGCGCTCCTCCCACCAACAATGAAGAACTACTGCTAGAAAACTTGGATATGTTGGAAGAAAGACGCACCTTAGCAGCAGTCAAGGAGGCACGGTACAAACAAAAGCTTTCAAAGTACTACAACAAGAGGGTAAAGCCTTGCACCTTCTCCCCAGGTGACTACGTGCTCCGGGACAATGATGCAAGCCACTCCAGGCCCACCGGTAAGCTCGCCTCAAAATGGGAGGGTCCGTACATCATTAAAGAGGTAAGGGGGAAAGGAGCCTATGCATTACAAAGGCTGGCACAGATGTGCCGCGAACTTGGAATGCCGCACAGTTGCGCAAATGCTACATTTGACAGAGTAAGGCAAACATGCGCTAACAAGTATAGCCCAGAAATAGGTCATTTGTAAGAACCTACGGCAAATTATTATGAATGAAATGCTTTTACTTTATATATTGCTTTCTTTTAAAAATCGTAAGACGCGGAATAGCGCACTTGATCAAAGCAGTTGTGCTTTGAAAGAAGACCACCATACACTTAATAGATTTTACACAATCAAAGTAATCGTTAAGTGACATGGCAACAGTAAGACGAGTTGGCTAAGTAACACAAACTGTTAGGTGACGACCTGACCACCGCGATGGATGTCGCGTTACTTTTAAGCCTAAAATAACTTGCACAACCAAAAAATAATTGGAAAATAAACGAATCTTAAAACAAGATTTCATAGTCCCATTAATAGGGTTCCGCAGAAGCATCCGTACATCGGTACATCAAAACATCAAAAAAGATAGCAAAGTCAGAAAGGCCACACCGACAAGGACCCATGGAACTACAAATACATCAAAGAAACTAGACAACAGAAACTACAGGGGTTACATCAAAAGCTTCAAAATTTTGCAAATATCTTCAGGGAAGGGCATCGTCCCTAGGCTCATCATGATCAGAAGGCTGGTTCCCGGCTGGGTTCGCATGATGCTTTGTTTCCGCATGACCATCTTCCTCATCCTTCTCTTAAGCATAACTCAAAAGATACTCCTTCAGCTCAGAAAATCCATCCTGATGAGACATAGACGCCAGGGTATCAAGGATAGGGAACCTCATTACTGCGAAAGCATCCTGCGCATCCCTTAGCCGCACGGGGTTGAAATATCGATACCCTCACATTGGTTCAGAGGGGTTCCCAGTTCCGCAGCCGCATAGCCCAGGGCAATGCCTTCGTTCTTGCCAGTGATATCCGCCAGAGCGTTTAGGGCAAGGATATTATCCATGAATTCGTCACTTGAACGGATGGCTTCGAAAGCTAATGGTAGCCCATCTTTTATAACCCAAGAATATTGTTCTTTCCACATCCCTGCTCCGGACTCCGCAAGACTCACCCGGCCTTCAAGATGGGATTTCTCTTTCTCCAAACCAGACAAGCGAGACTGAGCTTCAGCAAGTTCATCCACGCGCCTTTTGGCCGCATCAGCTTGCGCTACTGCCTCTTCTCGAGCTTTTGACAACTCTCCCCGAAGAGTCTCCAATTCCTTCTCCTTCGTCTGCTCAACCTGAGCCAGTTTGGCTTTTAAGTTAACCACAGCTTGAGTTTCCAACCGTAAAGACTCGTTGACCCGACGGCATCCCTCTTCCCATTTCTGCATAGCCTCGGTATGAAGGTTGGTTTGCTCCTTGTTCAACTGACCCAAACGAGCGCACTTTGCTCTCAACTCTTTCACCTCAGAGCGGATGTCTTTACCCGCGGCTAGCTGGTCTTCTCTCTCAGTCCATTGGCGGGCAATCTCCACTGAAACGCTAAGAAGCCCTGCCAGGTGAACAACCATCTCGTCACTAAGAGATGCCTTACCGGCCCGCATACGGTCCTCTCTCTCAGAAGGAGGAAGACAGTTGGCCAAGAAATTCCGGCAAGTTGCTGGGTCCCGGAGTTTGGAATCCCTATTGATGGCCCAATCTGGAATAAACCGATTGGATTGGCTAAAAGAACCACGGGCCTCTGACGCCGGCCGAGTAGGCATCTTTACAGTAGAAGCTGCGTCATCAATCACTTTCTTCCCTTCAGCTTTACTTTGCTTCACATGGTCAGGGGATGGGAGCTTCATGTTGTCTCCTTCGTCTTCGTCCCCTGCGACCGGAGAATTCAACGATGCTTGAGGTGAGGGGAACGAATGAGCGGGTGATGTGTGCGGAGGAGAGGGTCGTTCCTCAGAATGGGTCACCTAGAGCTCCGGCGTAAAAACCGGACGATCCGCATCGGCAGTAGGGTGTGGCCCAGAGCCTCCGCGCCCCGTTCCCCGACCAATTCCCACGGGCACTGCAACAACAACAAAAAAAAATAAAAAAAATAAAAAAAATTATTAGAAATCAAACAAACCTCAAGCACGGCAATGCCCAAAGAAAATACGAGCTACATACCTGAAATACGCCCTCCTGAGCCACCAGCAACAACCCGCCTCTTGACAAGTTCATACCGCTCGGCGGTACTTTTCCTTTTTCCCCCGCGCGGAGAAGTTAATAGTGGACCCTCTGAACCAAGACCACTACTATCTCCACCTCCACCAAGATTAAGCGGTGTCAAAGGGGTGGCAGGTTGCACTTCTGACCCTTGGCTTGATGCGGAAAAAGGTAGGGGGGGCGGGGTGACTCCTAAGGGTCCAGTCGCACCCTGAAGAACAGGCCCAGCTGAAGATGCACTGGCAAAACCAACCGCGGTAGTAGCTGCGGTGGAACCAAAAGAACCGGAACCAGAAGAAGGATTGACAGGAAGACTGGACGCAGTCCGCCGTCGATGGAGAAGCGCGGCAGCATCCCCTGAATCAGAGTCACTCAGTATAACCGAACCGGTAGTATCCGGAGAGAGAAGAAAGGAGGAGATAGCACCACCTGTTGGCATTGACCTAGCGACGGGCGCACTGGTAGAGGCCCCGGTTGGAGGAGGGGGAAGGTAAAAGTTTTCCTGATAGCGAAGATGAAAACTTGGGTTCCCAGGCGCAGAAACCATGCAAACAGCTTTAAGGCCCGGAGGAGGAGGAGACAGCACAGCGTTATACGGACTCACCCCTGCAAAGGCATAAGAAGTAAAGAGGTTAGGGTAAGGCAACACCAGTCAGGAAACACTGCAAGAAGAAAGAAAGATCTTACTTTGACCATTCAGAACATAGGCCGGGATCCGCAGGGGGTCTTCCCAGTTGCGGCTCATTCCCACGCTCAGCCGGGTATGTTCCTTGAGAACCTGGTAGGATACCGGAGTCTCCGTCAATAGATTATAGTTTGGATCGCCAGTAGGGACCAACACAGTCGGAGGGGAATCAACCAGGGGATTTCGCACGGATCGCATAGCCAGGTCGGAAGGAATGATCCGCGCGGAAAGGAAGAAGAAACGACCTTTCCACCCCCGCATACTCTTTGAGGGATTAATAGCATGAACACCTCCACCCCGGCGCTGGTTGAAGGAATACCAAGAATCCTGAATCACCGGTCGAAAAAGGGTATTGAACAGACTTACGGAGGGTTCCAAGTCAAGAGCACGGCTGCAGAACTCAAAAAAGATGACCCTTTGCATACCGTTCGCATGAACCTGCGACAAGTGGAATCCGTAAAACCTCAGGATCTTCACTAAAAACATCGTCACCGGAACTCGGAAGTTGCGATGGGTAAACCATTCCGCATACATGGCTATCATGCCAGAAGGGGGGTTAGCAGCGGTCTGGCCAGGGGAAGGATGGATAGGATTCCATCGCACAAGTTTATGCTCCGCCACAAGGTTAGCGTAAGCATTCACGGACAATGTGCAGGGAATTCTTCCCCAATCGGCCTCATCAGAAGAAGAAGTCATGGCTTAAAGTGAAATAAAGGTAAGGGACGGGGAAGGAAAATATGATAAAGCCGAATTCACAGAGGAATGGATGAAGAACGGATAAACAAGAGGGAGATATTTATAGGAAAAATATGGAAAACCCAAGCGGCCTAAAGAAGGTCTAGTGGGAAGCATGCGTCATCCTCGAGCAGCGGAAACGTCCCGTCCGGAAAACACGCGGCACGGCACCACGTCACGTCAGCCACGCTATAAGACCTATGTCTAGCCCACACCCCACGTTCCCAAGGGCGCGTGTAGAGCGGACTAGGGGGACATGAAGAGGCCCATCAAGTTCTATGGTCCGTTATCCCAATTCATGGCCCAATAGACTTGGCCATATAATAAAAAGCCCAATGACCGGCCCTAGGTCTGAAGCCTTTCTCAATCACATGACCGCACTTCTCTTACTAAAGAGATGTGCGGATAAGCGCCACCTGACATAAGGATAAAGGACAAAGGTTGAAGCCCAATAAGGAGGAGAAACCCGGCCCGAGAGGTGGTTAGGGTTGTTAGAACTCTTGTACTATAAATAGGCAAGTACAATTCCCAAGGGGATTATTCTCTGACACTCAATTGTACAACATTCCATTATCAGAATACATACTATTCTTCAACCAGCACTAGGGATTAGCAGGAAGAACAAGGTTGAATGCGGGTACAACAGGGTTTGTTAATCAAGACGGCACGGGAAGTTGTAGTGATCAAGGATGTGTGATCAACAACAGCGGGACTGTCGTCGCAATCAAGGAGCAGTGATTGCAATCTAGATCAAAGGAGAAAACCCAGGTTATAGTGTCGGATCTGATCAACAACAAACTTCAAAGGTGGTGAAGCAACGAGCTCGATCAAGGTAGAAGAAAACGGATGTCAATTTGTTTGTGGTTGAGGGTTCAAGTGTTTGGACAAGTTTTGGGTGTGAATATCCCAAAGGAGTCGGAGAACAAGGGTGCGATTTTGTGTTGGTTGCAGCAAATGTGTTGATGCAAAGTGAACACAAAAGACCGTGGATTAAGGTGAAAGAACTTCGGATCTTACTCGGTATTCAAGACCTTGGAGGAACATTACAAGATTAAGAGGGTGATTATTGGGTTAATCTTTTATAATTAAATAGTTTAAGGATTAAAAAGTTAGTTAGGTAATTATATATTTGGTAAGGAGATTTAATTAGGAGAATAATTTGTTTTTTAGGTTTAGGTTACTTGTTCTTCAAGTTTAAGAGTATTATAAATAAAGTTCATAAGTGTAGGATTTATGTACCTTCAACTTTTATATTAATCAACGAGTTTTTTTTTTTTGTTAAATCTATTTTTTGATTAAGTTGAAGAAGGTCTGATTTTCAACAAATGCTTAAGTGTATAGAAAAAACATTTAAAGCTACGACTGATTTACTCTGTGTATTGAACCATTGCAAAGTGGCAGCATTCTTGAGCTTTGAATTTCCTTTTGTTTTTAGATATGGTGGTTTGCGAAGTCAGTAATATTTGTTCTTATGTGACCTTTATGTTTGTATGTAAATTGATTTTATCAGGGCTAGTCTTGAGGATTTAGAGGCTCTGTTAGAGTTTTTTTTAAAAATAGGCCCAATTCGAAAAAATTACAAACAGAAAAAGTTCTTAAATAAAAAAAAATAAGTTATTGCAATAAATATAAGAAAATTATTGTTTTATAATGATATTCTAATTGAAATTAGGCCCTAAATGCCCAAATATTTAATAACTAATTGGACTATCTTTTTTAAATTGGATTATTTTATTAGTTTAGGTTTTAAAATATAAAAGTTAAATTTTAAAAGAACTATATAAATATATAAAAGATTTTTTAAAAAAATGGGCCCTCTAAAATGATAGGCCATGTTCCGTCGCACCTCGCACATGCTCAGGGCCCCTACTGGTTTTTTTGATGCATTGGAATTCCTTTTTGTATCAATCTTGCTTATAAGTTGTAATTTGAGTCTAAATTACAGGTAACCATAATATTTATATGGCATATTTTATCTGTTCTTATGAGTTTTACTTGTCTTTGATTGCAGGTACCTGTGGTTGTCGGTAGCATGCAGCTGCTATACTAGGACGTTTTGTATGTTTTCTTTTTCTTCACTCTAACTACTACGTACTTTTCATTAATCTGTTCAAAATATTACAGGTGAAACCTCTCACATGAAGGAGGAGGCTAGAAATGCCAAATAGAAGCCAAGATCAAACCTAAAGTGATAGCATTTTAAAAAACTATGGAAGTAGATGCAAAACTGCACTATTAATGGCAATTTTGAATAGCAATAAGAAGGGTAGAAATATTTTGCAGAGATGTTCCTATTTAATAACAATACTTAAAAATATGTAGTAGTGTAATAGTTTTAATAAATGCCTCTATGGTTGATATTGCAGGTTTGCATAAATAATATACTAGCTATAGCCTATATGGCTCTTTTGGTTTGTGTTAAAAAGTGCCTCTTTTCCATGCCACTAAGGAGGGCAGCAACCATTTGTATAAATATACTTGCCATATGCCTTAAGGCTAACTTCTGACTCCAAAAACAATTCATTCCTAAATGGATAGCTTATGATACTTCAAACCATCCCTAAAATGGTCAACCAAAACCTAAACAAATATTATGTAACAAGATATGATGATCGGTGGATATCTAAAACAGGCATCATACAGTATGAATGGACAGAAGTCTCAACTCAAATGCCAATCAGTTGGGAAATTGATTGGATTTGGTCGGATGCTATCACCCGACTATTGCATAACTGACAAATTAAATTAATCCATTTTGACATTTTGTTATTTATTATTTTGACCTCCATCAATCGAATCTGGAAATTCAGAGTAGTCCAAAGAGATTCCCTACCACAATAACGATTCATAAAACTATAAAAGTGTTAAGGCTGTGTGTAATCATAAAGCCCCATCATGGGGCATTACGCGACACGTGTCGCTGACATGGCAAAGGGGGGTTATATTAATTTGGGTGTATAGTCATAAAGCCCCTTACATGACACGTGTCGCTCACATGACAAAGGGGGTTAAAAATCAACCAATAATTGAAGGCTACTTTGACTTATTGGAGGGCATGAGGCGTCATGAGGGTAACGCCGGTTGACAAAAAAAGCCAACATAGCGCCCCGGGGGGTGCCAAGGGCGCTATAAGGGGCGTTATGTTGGTGAGTTTGGTGCTATAACGCTCGATTACACATAGCCTAATAGTGATTCATCAAGGTGTTAATAATGATTCACCACCTCGAGCAAATATGTAAGCATACCAGCAATACTCATCATATGGTTTCTCCCTCTATTAGGTTGGTGGTAATACCTCCACCACACTATTTCAACTCCAAACTTTTTTTTTTCACCTCAACGTCACATCATCACATCACATTTTTGACATTTTACCACCTGTAATTAGGGGTGTGCAGAAATAACCGAAATCCGAATAAACCGAAAAACCGAACCGTATCCGTATCCAAATAAATCGATCCGAATTGTGAATTTGGTTTACGGTTTGGTTTCAAATCGTATCCGAACTGTGAATTCGGTTTATGGTTTGGTTATGATTTTTGATTTTATTTTTATTTGGTTTATTTGGGTTATTTGGTTATCCATTTAAACCGAATAAGATTTATATATATACATATAATATATAATATATATGGGGAAAGTGAATATGGAGCTGTTAAGCATCTAAGATTAGATGCGAAACTCTTCAAAACTACGTAATTTTGATAAAATCAATTAAAAAAATCAATAAAAAAAGTCAATCCGATGTCCTCTGATCTCGTGAATATCAATCTTCGTTTTCCTTATCACATATTCATCCATAAGCAAATTAAAGAAGACAAATCAAGCCGTATGATCTTCTCGTCTGATCATCCGAAGAAGACTAATCAAGCATTCATACTCATTTGATATTGCTCGCCTATTTTTTGCAATCCGATGGTAACATATTAGATGTTTCATCATCTTCATGATTTTAGATTTACTCTTTCTTGTTTACAAACCATCCCTAAATGAATGAATCGGATTATTATTAGCATTAAAAATCATGAAGTTGATTACAAACCAATCCCATCAATAATAACATTGTTCGGACGTTGACTACTTTTTTTTTACTTCTTGTGTCAATTGAAAATCAATCTTCAGCTCTTGTTGATGGATTAATATGTACCATTTGAACACCTCTAAACTCTAATCAATAAAGATTCAAGTGACTTGAGCTATCCCATAAATAATCGATTTTGCATAAACACCATTAGTGATGTGGAATTGGACCTGCTTGTGGATGATGGTGAATGTTGATGTTTGTATTGGTCCACCCGATGAGTATGAATGCTTGATTAGTCTTCTTTGGATGATCAGACGAGATGATCGTGCCGCTTGATTTGTCTTTCTTTAATTTGCTTATGGATGAATTATGAATATGTGATAAAAAAAAAAGTAAGATTGATATTCACGAGATCAGAGGACATCGAATTAAGTTTTTGCATTGATTTTTTTTTAATTGATTTTATCAAAACTACGTAGTTTTGGGGGGTTTCGCATGTAAGCTTATATGCTTAACAGACCCATATTTACTTTCCCCAATATATATATAATATATAATCGTTTTTTATAAATCATTTAATAATAGGGTTTTTTAGCCCACTTAGAAAGTTAAAAGTTAAGCCCATATTAAAAGTTAAGCCCATATAATGACCCATTCTAAAAAAATTGGGGTTAACATTTACGTATAACGTACGGTTGTTTTTACAATCGTGATTGACGATTGAGAGGCTTCGTCCTTGCAACCTCACCTGTTTGTCTTCCCTTCCAAGAATCACAGATCACTTCTGAGTTCCCACGGCAAAATATGTTATTCCTTTGAATATGATTTATACGGTTTGAATACGGTTTATTCGGTTTTGAACCGGAACCGAACCGTATTGAATATGGTTTATTTGATTTGGTTTGTAAGTTTTTCAATATGGTTTAGTTTGGATATGGATATGGATGTGATAAAAAATAATTACAAACCAAATAAACCTAATCGAATAAACCAAATAAACCGTAAACCGAACCGTTGAACACCCCTACCTGTAATACCCACCCCACACCACCATACACTTTTTTATTATTAAAAAGGAAAATTGGCCTATATTAATCCTAGTTATCACCTATTGGCCGATAATAACTAGGGCTGATTATCGGGTCCAGACCGGACCGAACCGGACCGGAACCGGAACCGAAAGCACACCCACTAGAGAACCGGAACCGAACCGTTAACTACCATACGGTTCTGGTTCGGTTCTTTATTTGTCGGGTCGGGTCTCGGTTATGGGCCTGGACCGGAATAAAAACAAAACAGTGTATTATATATTATAATGAGGTTGAAAATGATTTATAAAATCTGGACCTGTGAATTCTTGAAAATATGACCTCGGACCGAGTGCTGGACCGAATGTTAAGTTTTTTTTTTTGAACGGCAAATTTGGATCACTGACGGGGGCATTACCCACCCACCCGATCATCTCCAATCCCCATCAGGAGGAAACTCACCATAGGTGAGAATACCCCCTGGCCCAACTTGTAACCCCCATTTATTTATTTTTTGTTACAAGTGGGACTTGAACCCAAGACCTCCCCTTTATAATGTCTTGGGTACCTCCCCCTAGCCAATTGAGCTAGGAATTATTTTGAGTTTTGACTGTGGGGCATGAGGGCTGGACACTCACCTTTTTTTGTCCACTAGTTCTTTATTTAATTTAATGCTGCATCTAATTTAATACACAATAATTCTATATTTAATGCACAATTGCACATCATTTGCGAATCATGCACAGACCACCCAGTGTATCGAATGCTTGAAATGCTATTTAATAAATCATTTTTATAGTGTAACAAAGCAACCAGTGGAAAAAATAAATGGCTTAAAAGCTGCCTATATAATGCACATGGTATGCTATTATAAGATTGTTTCCAGCAAAAGATTGTTTACAACATAAAGGAACTTAGATGAAATAAAGAAGGTTCCAACAAAAGATTGTTTCCAACAAACATTCAAATTCCATCACAAAAGATTGTTTCCAACAATCATGGAACGAACTTAGATGAAGTAAATCCAAACAAATTGTAAACAATTCAAAATGTTTCAAAAGTCACAACCCATCATCTTGAACTCTTCAATCAATGATCATAGACTCGAGCGTCTCTTCAATATCTAAAATAGTTAAATATTCAAACAATTAGTAATAGTTAAAAGTACTTGAATATGATTAATGAATTTTGATGAATTACCCTTTGCAAGCTCTTCGAAATTTTCCGAATGTTCAATGTCATGAATTCCTTTTCTTCCGAGTCGAATCCAGTCTTGTGTATATATTAATGCCTCAACGATTTTTGGTGATAATAAACTTCTATAAGAGTCCACTACCCGTCCACCGGTTGAAAATGCCTACTCAGAAGCTACAGTTGAAACCGGAATAGCTAATATATCTAAAAAATATAATAACTATTAGCATCTAATATATTTTCTAAATAAACAAATAAATAATAATTATTACATTTGGCCATTTTGGATAAAGTAGGATATCTACATGAATTACCCTTCCACCATTGTAGTATATCAAAATTATTGTCTTTCTTTCCTTCAATGTCATCTTTGAGATATTTTTTCTAATTCAGTTTTCTTACTAAATTGTACCATTTTCATCTAAAGGAGGAGAAATAGGTTGTGCATTTGCTGCAGTATTCATGTCCCATCCATCAGAAGTCAACATTTAAAAAAAAAAGTTGAATTATCGGTTTTCGCGGTTCGGTCCGGTTCGGTTCGTCGGTTTTCGCGGGTCGGACCGGATTTTGCTCACCCCTAATAATAATCCCAGTTATGGTTTTTCCTCACAATAATCTCAGTTATTAACATGTTGGCATGTATTAATCCCCCGTTAAGTTTTGACTAACGGTGTTAATTTTTTGATGACTAGACATCCTAGTAGGATCCTACGTGGCACTGTATTTAAAAAGAGCTTTTATAAAAATTAAATAAATAAATCGTTAATAAAAAATACTATCTTGTTAATCACGTTCAAAAATATTCAAAAGATAATATATTGCAATCACTTTTAAAAAGCTTTTAAATGCCAGCCCCAACTTTGCGATCAAGTTCAAAAATAAACACCAGTTCTTATTTGCGACGTTAAAAAAAAATCACAGCATACGGGTCTATGAATTTGCGTTCTTTATTTGACTTCGCAAAGTTGGGTTGATATTTTAAAAAACTTTTTTATTGGGGATTTGTTTATTTATTTAATTTTTTTTTAATTTTATTAAAGTTTTTTTAAATACAATGCCACGTTGGATTCTACTTGGACGCCCGGTCAGTAAAAGTTAACACCGTTAGTCAAAACTTAACGGCGGATCAATACAGACCAACATGTTAATAACTTGGATTATTGTAGGGAAAAACCATAACTGGGATTATTATCGGCCAACAAGTGATAACTGGAATTAATATATGCCAATTTTCCTATTAAAAAAAGGGAGAAAGTAAGAGAGATGGTGTGTGTAATTGGATGAGAGAGAGAGAATGAAAAAGTGTGAAGCTCAGTGACCGAACACCGAAGTGGGGTGGATAGCTTGGCGCCCCGGGGGTCATTATGGTGTTCCCGCGCAACACCGAGCTCCACATCATCATCACCGAGATGCTCGGTGCTTGTATTACTTCCAAACATATAGCAAGGCTCACAGGAAATGAATCTTAAATATTAGGTGTAAATGTACTTCCTGTTTTTTCAGGGCTTTGATTGACCGTTAAAAAAACAGCTAATCAAAGTAAAAAAAATATATAAAAAATAATAATAATAACCTTGATCATGATCTATTTAGAGATGTTGCTAGAGGTTTGGATGGGTTCATCATTCCTCAGTTCCTCATTCATAACATTAAGGACATTCTCTTAATTTCTATATATCTAGAGCAACGTGAAAGAAAGAAAAAAAAACAACAATACCACCTTAAAAGAAATAGGATAGGTATATAATTATGTTTTTATTTTAAACTGGGCCAATTTTTTAAACTGCATCAAATAGAAATAACCATATATAAGTACTAGTAGGTCCATCTTTTTCACTTTGTTCTCCACTTCACAAATCAGTGTCACCGTTCTTGGATGGCGACCGAAAAAATTGTGGCCAGTGCATTTTTTCATATTTTCTTTTCGCATTGACCACACTACATCTCCACAACAACAATTTTAGAGGGTCTAATTACAAACAAAAAAAACGACAACAAAGTTATATATATGTATTAAAGAAATTCTGGCGACCGAAGGGTCAACGGATCCCCTTTGTTTCCGTCACTGGAATCTTGAATTTTCATTTAGAAAAAAAAAGCATTTAAAATAATAATTTTATAAGGTTTTTAAATAAAAGATTAAAAGAAATGTATAAAACTGTAAATATTAAAAATGAAAAAAATATAAAAGAAGCATTTTAGTTAGAAATTAAATAAGTAACAAAGTGTTTTATTAAAAACCAAAAGAAGCCCGACTCTAAAAGAAGAATTTCAAGATTCAAATTAAACTATATAAAAACTTTATAAAAATATTAATCTAAAATAATAAAACAAATCTTTATAAGAATGCTTAAAAGTTTATAGTAAAAACGTAAAAGTTTTCATAAAAAATGTAAAATGTTAAAAAACAATAAAATTCTTTTTTTTTTTTAACGGCAAATTTGGATCACTGACGGGGATATTACACCACACCCACCCGATCATCTCCAATCTCCATCAGGAGGAAACTCACCACTCGTGAGAAAACCCCTTGGCACAACTTGTAACCCCCATTTTTATTATTTTTGTTACAAGTGGGACTTGAACCCAAGACTTCCACTTAAAGAGTCATACACCTTTGTCACTAGGCTAATTAGTGGTGTGTCAATAAAATTCTTTTAATAATATAAAGAAAGCACTTTCAATAAAATTTAGAAAGAATTTTTTTTTAACTTTTTTTTAACTAATTATTTACAAAGGTAAAAAAGTTATTATAAATAATGTTTATAAGTAAAGAATAATTATTAGTATAGCAATAAAATATAAAAAATAATTGAAAGCATAATGACGTGACAATTAGATAAAAATCATAATACATATCATGTGCATTGCGTTGGATCATATTTAACGAAAAAATTAATAGTTTTATCTTATTGAACTAAAACGGTTATAAAATGCAAATGATAGGACATGATTTGTTAAAAAATTCTTTTTTCTACTGAAATAGTTAAACATTTCAAATAAGATAACAGTGACCAAAATAGTAATTTACTTATTGTCTTATCATTTGAATATTTATTTTTCAAGATTTATTTCTATAGTTTGAGAGTTTGGGTCAAATTATGTTTTGTTAATGTTCTCTAAGATTCATGTTAGTATAAATAGATGGTTATGGCTATTGTTTTATTTGTGAGTTTGATAAATAAACAGAAAGAGTCATGAGGAGTTTTCCATAAAATATCGATGTTTTCCGTGTTCTATATTAGTTTGGGTCAACAGAATCTTAATAAACTGGTTCAATTGATGTGTGTAAGAGATACTATAAAACATTGCACCAATAGGAAAATTTTAACGGAAAGAGATACTATAAAACATTGCACCAATAGGAAGAGATTTTTTTTTAACGGAAAATTTGAATCACTATCGGGGTACTGGCTTACCCGATCATCTCATTCTCCGACTACAAGACTTGAAGATCACCCTCAAAATGAAACTTACCATAGATGAGAAAATCCCCTGATGGTGGGAATTGAACCCAAGAACCTCTCCAGCCTTTGAGTGTTTCACCTTAACCAGTTAGTGCATTTAGGAAGAAATGGTAGTTAATAAATGGTGATGATGGGGAGACTCGTGAGTCGTGACCTTAGGTCACAAGTTCAATCCCTGGAGCTCCGAGGTTTTACCACCCGGTCGTTCACGAATGTAAGTTTTTCCTAGAATATGCTCAATTGACGGACTTGGGCTACCATAACATTGCATGTGGTTTACGAGTGGGGATGCCTTTTGTCATTGGGTGTCCCGGGTAGCTGAGCTTTATTCGTTAGACCGTAGAAAAATAAATGGATGTGTTGGAAATTCCCGAGACCGACGAGTTCGAGATTTGGTTGATGAAACTCAACGTACCACTTACCGTTTGACCGTTCGCACAACACGGTGAAGTTTATGACTCGAGACTCTCATTAACCGAAGACATGACATTAGTGACATTATTATTTATTGTTGTATTATTTATTTGTCACTAAACTAGTTGTTGGTTATTTACTAGTTTGCCATTGTTAGGTTAGTACATATAGTTTGGTCTTTCATTTGTGAAGAGATGTATGAGTGTATGTGAGAGAGAGCATAATGCTTTGAAGTTGTGTGTGGTTCATGAAGACTTGTTCATGAACCTAGCATGAGTGGTGTAGGTAAACTTGTAATCATTCAACTTCATCTATGATTATCTCTAAATTATCTTGTTCTTCACTACTTCTATTTTATCCTCATCATCATCATCACATCTCTAACACCATTGTTGAAGATCCAGTCCATCATGCTCTTCTTGGTGTTTATATTTGTTCTACAAAGACGAAGATCACAAAGTCTCCGATACGCTTCCGCTGTGTCATCGGGGTTTGGCTTGGCTCACCGACCCTGGTTTCAACAATTGGCATCAGAGCCATGGTCGAGAAAACGCAACAATATTGGTTGGTTTTTTCACCTTTGTAACAAATAGAGATGTTTATTGAATTATTTGGGTTCCTTTTGTGTTAGATATAGTCACATAAAAGAAAATGAGTTCATGTCTAAACTCATCCCAAATAGTTAGTTTCGCAGATGTTCATACATTTGAAGATTGTTTGTTTTAATTTTGAGTGATTAAAATAAAGGGAAACTAAAACAAAACCCATAAAGGTGAATAGGAAAAAGTTAGTAGACTTTTGACTAACTTTTAAAGCAACCACTCTATTTGTCCCCACCTTTTGTACTTTTTGTACTTTCTCTCTCCTCACCTAAACACTCAACCTTTTAGTCAATATGACAGATTTATATTGTTGATGTTTATTGTTAATTTTTTTTAACAAAGTGATGGAAGAATAAAAACTCACAAGACTGCAGCTTGTAACATCGAGTTTTTACGTGTTCTTATTTGGGAGAAAATGGTGATTAATCAGTCGAAATCCGGCATAACTCAGTTACGGGGCAAATTTTTTTTCCGGAAGATTTTTTTTTTCTAAGGAAGAAATTCCTAGGGAACTAAAACTTTTTCTAAGGAAAAAGTTCCTAGGGAACTAAAAGTTCCGGAGGAACTGAAATTTTTTCTAAGGAAAAAGTTCTTAAGGAACTAAAAGTTCCGGAGGAACTCAAATTTTTTTTCTAAGGAAAAAGTTCCTAAGGAACTAAAAGTTCCGGAGGAACTGAAATTTTTTCTAAAGAAAAAGTTCCGGAGTAACCTGATAGTTCTGAGGGAACTTAAATTTTTCTAAGAGAAAAGTTCAGGAGTAACGTAAAAGTTCCTAGGGAAACTTTCATTGAAGAAAAAAAAAATTCTAAGGGAAAAGTTCAGGAGTAACCTAAAAGTTCCTAGGGAACTTTTCAGTGAAGAAAATTTTCTAAGTGAGAAAGTTCCTAGGGAACTTAAAAGTTCCAAGGGAACTTGAAAAACTTCCAAAGGAAGTCACTTGGTGCACCAGTTAGTCCGGAATACTTGCCAAAATTACTACAAGTCAACGGGGTGTGAGTCGTTAATGTCCATCGCAAAAAATTGGTGTATAACTAAGGTACACTTGTAGAAATCAAATTATTTTTCTATTTGAGACGCTCTTCGTTATAAGCAGACGTGTTTAGAAGTGGGTTAAAAATTGAATAATGTGCACAAATTTGGGTTTTTCTACATTGAAGAATTTGTTTGCTATTGTTGGATTAAGTTCTAGCTTTTGAAGAATCCTTGAGCCATAACCGTGATGGTAAAAATAAAGGCAAAGTTGGAGCTTATGACTTGTTGAAGTAATTTATTTGAAGTGGTACTATCTTTGAGTGATGCATCGATTTGGTATTCACAAGACGGTTGAATTATGGAATTAAATCTCTAATTTTTCTTTGATGCTTTATCTTGTTTACCTTTAACCACACTTAGGATGATGGTGACATCCTTAAACGTAGTGTGTTTTGTTAAATTTTGGTAAACACCCTATGGGCCTTTTTTATTGGTTTCGGGCTAGAAGAACAACTCTTCATCATCTGGGGAGCTTCACAAAGGAGAATGGTTAAATGAAAGATTTGAAACCATATGAAGATTTTCTTGAAGTCAAGTTGCAAGAATACAAGGGAACCGATTGTCACAAGAGTTGAGTTATTTATTCGTTCGTTCATCTACCAAATAGGGGGAGATTAGCAACACCTGAGTATCCAACCATGAAGCCATCATCTGCCTTTTCAGCAAACTTAGCTAAATTCTCACTGGTTATTAATATTGTAACAGGACAGCCAAAAACTTTGAGAAAGTGAATACTTGGTTTTCTTTTTCTCCAAAGTTCATATGGTGTCTTGTTTTTACCTTTGACCACAAGCACCCTGTTCTGAACATAGCAGGCAGTGTTCACTGCTTCTGCCCAGAAAGTTACAGGGAGCTTAGACTCAGCCAACATTGATCTAGCAGCCTCAATCAGTGTTCTATTTCTCCTCTCAGCAACCCCATTTTGCTGAGGAGTCCTAGCAGCATTGAACTGCCTAGATATCCCTTTTTCTTCACAAAAAGAATTTAAAACATGATTTTTAAATTATGTGCCATTGTCACATCTAATTGTTTTGACTTTGAAATTGACTGATTTTCAAGTTGAGTGATTAAAGAATTTGAAATTTCAGGTGTTTCATCCTTAGTTCTTAGGAAGAAAACCATGTGTATCTTGAAAAATCATCAGTGATAACAAAACAATAAGATTTCTTTTCCAAACTCATTACCCTTGTAGGACCAAAGAGATCCATGTGCAACAATTCTAAGGGTTGAGAAATTGAATTTTCAGATTTGGACTTATGAGAAGACTTGTGTTGTTTACCCTTTAAACAAGCAGTACAATGCTCATTACAGTTAAATGTTTTTGTGGTAACCCATTTACCAAACCTAAATTAACAAGTTTGTTCATGGTTTTGTGATTAACATGTACAAGTCTTCTGTGCCAGAGGTCAGACGCATCAATAGAAGCTCTTGATATCAGACAAGTATTGCCATCAAGAGATTTGGCACTTGCCATATCAAGTAAGTACAAGTCATCCTGTCTTTTTGCTTTTATCAAAATCATTTCAGCAGGAAAGTTGGAAAAGATAAGTTGCTTGTTCAAGTTTATGTGGATGATATCATCTTTGGGTCAACCAATCCTAAGTTGTGCAAAGAGTTTGAGACCCTGATGCAAGATCAATTTGAAATGAGTTCAATGGGTGAACTTAATTTATTTCTGGGTCTCCAAGTTAAACAAACTGCAGAGGGCATTTTCTTGAACCAATCCAAATACATTCAAGATATGCTCAAGAGATTTGATATGCTATCTTCCTCTTCTGCAAAAACTCTTATTTCAACCTCTCACAATCTGAATTCAGAATCAGAAAGTGAACCTGTTGATCAGCACACTTACAGGGCAATGATTGATTCTCTAATGTACTTAACTGCAAGTAGGCCTGATATTATGTTTAGTGTATGCTTATGCTCTAGATATCAGTCTGCTCCCAAAGAATCCCACATGAAGGCAGTGAAGAGAATCTTTAAATATCTCAAAGGGCAACCAAAACTTGGGTTGTGGTATGCAAAGAACAATGACTTTTCTCTTGTTGCCTACACTGACAGTGACTATGGTGGCTGCTACTTGGATAAGAAATCAACATCAGGAGGATGTCAATTTCTAGGAAATAGGCTTGTATCATGGCAGCGCAAGAAACAAACCTGTGTTTCTACATCAACTGATGAAGCTGAGTACATTGCTGCTTCAAGCTGCTGTGGTCAAGTGCTTTCGATTCAGAATCAAATGCTAGATTATGGAATCACATTTCTGGAAACTCCTATGTATGCAGACAACACCAGTGCCATTTCCATCACCAACAATCCTGTGAAGCACTCTAAGACAAAGCACATTGAGATAAGGTATCATTTTATTAGAGATTGTGCAGAAAAGAAATTGATTAAGTTACACAAAGTTCATATTGATCTTCAATTAGCTGACCTTTTCACAAAGGCATTTGATGAGGCAGGATTCTTCTTTCTTATCACAGCTATTGGGATGATGAACTTTGGTTAACTTTTGCTGTCAATTGTTACTTTTATGTACATAACTTTCTGTCAACTTAAGTGTCTCTGTGTCTTAACATCCATCTCTTTAAAAGCAAGAAAATTCTTTCAAGGAATGTCTTCATAACCAATTCTACACAAAAATTTGCTAAATTTCTTAAGTTATGAGCATTTCTGAACATTTTGATATTCCTAAGTAAGTTCCGAGGGAACAATATTGTTCCGGAGTAACTTACTCCTGAGGTTTTTCCTTCTCGAGAGAGGTTCCGTGGGAACTCTCTAAGGTTTCTAATGAGTTTCAAGTGTTTTTCTAAGTATTTTAGGTGTTCCGGAGTAAATTTGCAACTCCGAGGGAACTTCCTACGGAAGTTTTTCAGGAGAAATGAGGAAAAATACTCCAAGGGAAGAAGTTTCGAGGGAACTTCACTCTTCCGAAGGAACAAAGTTGTTCCGAAGAAAAAGTTCCAGAGGAACTTTAATGAAGACTTAATCGTTTTGTTGGATTAAGTGGGACCCTTTGCAGTAAACATTAACAGTGACGGTTAACTGTTGGCCCCACTAACCCCACCTTTTCCGTTAACGTCAATTCCCTCTCTCCTCACCTTTTAATTGTCACTTCCAGAGAAACCCTTCACTTACGAAACCTAAATCCCAAATACTCTTCAATCGCTCTCGTTTCCTTCTCAATTTAATCAAACCAAATCTCAATCTCCTGAAGAATCACTCAACACAGAACAATGGCAGCATCCGCGTTTCATAACGAGCACAATCAAAGAGCATTTCTAGAGAAAACAGAGAAGTCGGCTCCGTTTGACGGGATGATTGACTTCCTTACTGCGTCTGAACTACATTTTGCCCTAACTGTAAATCCAATCATCTATGATGAAACGATTACACAATTCTGGGCAAACGCAGTAGTAGGTGCCGGGGTTGAAGACGGCAAGCAAGTGATGCAAGTCGAAAGCAAGGTACACGGAAGAGATGTGTACATCACTGAAGCCATGATCAGAAGTCATCTAAAGTTACAGGATGAAGAAGGTATCTTAACTGTTCCCAGGGAAGATTACCAATTCACTCTGATGGGCATAGGTTATGGAGGAAATCCCAACAGCAAAACGGTGAAGAAATGTCACATACCACCCGTCTGGAGATTTCTTGCCCATACCCTAATGGTGTGCCTAACCCCAAGGCGATCACATGAAGAACTTGGTGAAGTCCAAGCAACTGCTCTTCATGCTGTGATCAGGGGAGATTGTTTTAACTTTTCAAAAATGATTTTTGATGGGCTAAGGGAAAATTGCACAAAACCTTTTAATATGTATCCAAGGTTTTTACAACACATTTTGGATACACAATTCCCTGATGTCCCAAGAGCTGGCACTGTTTTTCAACAAAAACACTTAACTGAGAAAATCTTTTCTTACTTGCTTTCTCCAAAAGCTGCTGCCAACTGTCTTGGTGTGGAAAATGACCATCCACTACCAGAACCAAGAGTTATTCCTGCACCTAATGTGCAAGAACAACCAGTTGAGATTCAAGAACCCACTGAGCATGTTGCTCCAGGTGACAACACTGAATCTGCACCATCAGTTGTTGAACCCACACCTGAATCTGACCCTCTTGAGAAACTAACTGTCAATATCACCTATAAAAGGCAGAGGTTCAGGCACTCAAAAACTTCCACCACCAAAACTTCCTCACCTACTCCATCAAAAGTTGTTGATAAGGAGACAGGGTCTACTCCACCTGTGTTTCCTACACCCACCCAAACTGAAAACCTTGAGCATGACCCACTGTCTGCTCAACATCAAAGCCAAGGGTTTAGCCATATTGCTGATGATCTCTCACTTGAGACCTCATCTTCTATTAGATTGGATGCACAACCCTCATCCCTCTTGTTTACCTCCATAGACCTAAACCTAGATCTACCTGTGAATGAAGCAGAAACTGATCTAAATCCAAATGAGAATATCTTCTCATCAACCTCACCTCATGGAGATGATTGGATGGATATTGATCATGTTTCTCCTAACCTCCATTCACCCCCTAAGGAGTTGAACATCAGGAGTGATGAAGATGTTCATATAGAAAGGGTTGCTACTACATTTGGTTCCCCACTGGAACAATTGGACAGTAGTAACATACTTAAGACCCAATCTATGGCAACCAGCAGCCAGGATGTACCAAAGGAACCAGAAATGGAACCTGAGGCTACTACTGTGCCTGCAGGGAATCCCAGGCGCCAAGACAACCAGGGTGCTGAGCTTGATCAAGCTAGGCTTGATGGCTCTTCTTTGCCCAAGGATACTGAGAAATCAGTTGAGGGCACTGCTTTACTACTTGAATTGATGGCTAAACAAACTGAACTGCAATCACAAATGCAGTCCCTGCTACAAACAGTTCAACAGCAGGATATTTTGATCAATAGGCTCAAGCAGGAGAAGGCTAGTGCATCAAACCCAACTGGTGAAGCTGTTGCTACCAAAAAGGGGGAGAAAACTAGCTCTTCAACATCTTATCAGAAGATTTCTGCTGAAACCAAGCCAAATGAAGACTCTGCTAGCTCAAGTGAAATCGACTTTGATCCAGATGAGAGGTTACCTGAGAAGATGAAGAAGAAGCTATTCAAAATCTGTGCAATTAAGCCCTTCAACCCAATAGAAGGTTTGCTTAATGTTCACATGGATCAGCTGATGCAGGTAGCACCTGAAGAATGCAAGGTCAATCACATGGAGTTCTTAAGATTTGTGATGGCTGCTTCAGGTGCTCACCCTCAAAATATTGGAGAAGTCAGGAGCTTCATAACTGATGTTTACATAGCAAGTAAGCAAGAGTATCTTCAGACATGTAAAGATCAGTTTGAGGCTAAAGGAGAAGAAAGAAGTGAAGAACAGGTTGATGAACCTGAGAGTGAACCAGGAAAGGATGTGGATCTGTTTGATATTGAAGTCACTGAAGCACTTCTTGATTTGAGCAAACCCACATCCCCATCGGCAAAAGATACAACTGAAGAAATTCCTAAGGAAATTACTCTGGAGGAGCCAATCATCACTGATGAAGCTCCAAAGGATGCTACTCCAGAGGAACCAATCTCCACTGCTGAGGAAATTCCGAAGGAAGTTACTCCGGAAGAACCCCTCACAACTGAGGCTGTTCCGAAGGAAGTTACTTCGGAAGTTGCTCCTGAGCAATTGCCTAAGACTATTCCGGAACAAGTTGTCCCGGAAGACAGTCCCAAGGTAGTTACTTCGGAAGTTAGCACTAAGACTATTCCTGAGCAAGTTACCTCGGAAGCCAGTCCTATTGCTGCAACTTCACTTCTGGAGTCTCCAAAGCCTGCCGATGGTGATTCTCTTGATGAAAGAACCATATCTGGTTTCACTGACCTGGAGGATGACGATCAGAGCACAGGTGGTCAAAATGAAGATATGGACCCTGTCACAAAGGCTCTGATTGATCAGTTGGAAAAGGAGAATGCTGAAATGCAAAAGAAGTTCCAAGAACAGAAGGAGGCTGCTGTGTTTGAAGAAGATAAAAGACTACTCATAGAAGGAGGTATTTATGAGTATGTCATCAACAACACAGACCTGATGTTCTTTATTAATGGAGCTAGGCTAAGATCTGATCAGTACATAGAAGAAAGAATTGCCAAAGCTGAAGAGCAAGGTCTTTCAGACAAAGTTGATAAGTACAGAAGGGTCTTAGGGAATGAGTACAGGAGAATTCAAATGAAGAAGAATGAAGATAACAGAATTTTCCTAGCTCAGTTCAGTGTAATGCTCAGAAGCAAGGAGTGTTTCACTGATGCATGGGTTGATGAAATGAAGGGTGATGACTTGGTGAATTGGATGTATATGATCCTCACTATCCGAGCTGATCAAGCCAAGGAGATGAATGTAAAGAGGTTTGTTGATTACACTTTTGAGCAGGAGAAGGCACAAGAGAAGCAAGGTACCAGATATCAAACATTATCTGAGGAAGATGACTTGCTGATTCAAAAATGGTAGTTCAAAGAGATTGCATTAGAGAATCCAAGAAGAATCAACTCTTACAAACTGCCTAGGCTGAGACAAGACTATGATGCCATCAGGAAAAGTGAAATAGAAAAAGAAAGAGTTACTGGTGAGAAGAAGCCACCAGGTATGTATACTCTGTTTGACACTTTACATCCTGAAGGTCTCAGCTATCTCAAGGAGAAGAAGAGAAAGGCTCCTGTCTCAACTGCTCAACAGAAGAAACCAAGGATCAACATTGTCAAGCAAATGTTTGACACCGTCTCTGATCCTCATCTCTCATCATCTCAACCCTTCACCACAACATCACAACCCACTGCTCCCACATTTCAAACTCCAAATCAGCCAATTCCATCTTCACCACCTCCTAAAAACCCAAAGCCTGCACAACCCGAAACTGAATCCTCATCCCAGCAACCTTCAACCATACCACCCATTCCTCTTTCCTTTTTTGGAAGAAAGAAATCCATGGCTACCAGAAAGAGTTCTATAGCCAAAAGGAAGAAGATTGTAGTGAGTGAATCTGAAGAAGAATCAGAACCTTCAGATGCTCCTAATCCACATGTTGATGTCACTCATACTTGTATGCTAAGGATTGAATTACACCAGAGTGAAAACATGTACTACTTCTTCAAGAGCAATGGTGAAGTAAGGAAGAAACCTAATTTGAAGATGGATGATTGGGATAAATTGTACCAGATGGACATCATGGCCATAATGGGAACTCCTAACTATAAGTGCATACCATAAGGTTGTGTTAGAGCTCAAGTAGAAGCATCAAGAAGATTCAGACAGAAGAACAGTTTTTGGTAGCAACATCTTAGGGGGAGACTGTTGGGAATGTTCAGCTCGGCTGAAATTCTCTAAGTCAGAGTTCCGAAGGAAGTTACTCCGGAACTTACTTCACACTAACTAGTTCCTCCGGAACTCTTCCTAGTGTTACTCCGGAACTTTGACTTATCCCCTGGTGCAAGTTCCAATGCAGAAAAGCTGTCA
>JBCNJP010000018.1:13191588-13210853 GCA_039602395.1 Deinandra increscens subsp. villosa | reverse complement strand
TTATTTAAAATTATTAGTATTTAATAGGAGATTGGGGAAAACTTTTAGGAGACAAAGATTGGAAAGCTATGGTGGGTGCGAATGTGAGAAATGATACTAGACATGTCACCAATTTGCTTCATTACGATAGAGATTACATAGCTCTTCATTTTTCACACACTCCGATACAAATATACCCAAAATATCCCCGAAGTATTTAGTATCGAACGTGACACCTGTAACTATTTGGCTTCAGAAACAATTTCGTATAACCGCTATAGCTATAGAAGAAAACTCCATCTACTTTTTTTTCTCTAATTGTAATTAATTCTTAGGTTTTCTAAGATAAAATGACCACTTAGACTTAGGTAAACATTCACATTGGATACAAAATACAACAATCCGGTCAGGTTTTAGCTTGGGAACAATAATCTTCATAACTTGATTATCTTCCTCTATTTTCACAGCATTTGTATCGTACATGTCAGGCTGTAAATCAACCATCATGCAATAACCCCCGTAATAATCTTTCTCACAACCATCTTTTGATTTCTGCACTACTTGTCGTTCAAAGATGAGAACGGCAGGTCGATTTTCACTCTCGAGTTCTTCTTCTGTACCTTTCAAAACATGAATCTTTGATATGCCGCCAGGTGCATCATCCGAAATCACACTGTTTTTTTCAACACAGACCCTCCGAGATGTCACCGTTGCCTTACCGCATCCAGATGATATATTTGGATGTAGGAACATCAAGGCTTCCTCGTTTTGCATCACCGTCCATTTGCCGCTAAGACGATAGGGTCGCCGGATTCTGGATTCCATAAAGTTTAGCGAAAATCTCATCAATCCAACCGGTGACAAAGGATTGAGATCTGAAAACATTAGCCAACTTTTGTTCGTTATAATTAGAGATTAAGAGAATTATTATAATTGGTAATTAATTAGTTAGAGTATTCAATTGGCTAGCTCATATAGAACTATACATGTTGGGTGTGGGTGAACCTTCACGTATAGAACTATACATGAAGGATTTTAATTTTTAAAAAAAATATGTATATAGCTACTGGCGCGGTCGATTTTGAAACACGAACGGTATTAATTTTTTTAAAACATATAGACAGCTAACGTTAACTTTAAAACACATTCCTTTTTTATTTGACTCTAGCATGATAGCATCAATTGGAAACGTATGTTTAAAAGCACAAGAGGTTTTCTTGTCAAATAAAAAAATTAATGTCTTCTAAAATTGACGTTAGCTATCTGTATGTTTAATTTTCTTTAACATCGTACGTGTTTTAAAATCGACAGCGCCGGTAGCTATATACATCTTTTTAAAAAAAATTAACATCCTTCACATATAGTTCTATACGTGAAGGATCACCCATACCCGACATTTTCTGACGTGGTGATTTCGAGGTCTGTTGACACACTTGAAGGCGTGCTGATTTCAAGGTCTGTTCACACACTTAAAGGATAGATCTAAATGTGAACCTATATACGTGAAGGCGAGACCTATCATTCACGTATAGAGAGGGTGAACCCCAAAGATGAGGAGGGGGTCTCTTTATAAGAACCCTATATATATGGATGAATTTCTTCTAATTTTGTAATTGATGAGCTAGTAAATGCAAGTTTCTCATTTTAATTTAGATCCTCTTTAAAATGTAATGAGTTCTTTCGATCTGTGACGTATATATATACCATACCACGGAGAAAAAAACGAGTTGTACGAAAGCAATCGACAATAGATACGCTGCCGCGATGGACATGGTTAGATACGCGATGTTGGGAATCCTTACTTCTGGTGTTGAGGAAACGAGAAGAAAGTGGAGGGAATTGAATGTTGGATCTGCAGGTGAGGAGATTGGGAGGAATAATAAGCTTTCTCAGAGTTAGAGAGGAGGCCATCTCATCTCCCTCCAATCTTTAAGGAAAGATCGAAAATTGGTAGATCGAATATATATATGAGGTATAAAATACCGATCTATATATGGTTTGGGTTTGTACGTTCAGAATTGTTCGACACTAATTATAATGCAAACCATCCATTTTCTCATTTTCTATTTAGAGTCGCTTTGAGTAAATTACATTTTGCGTCTTTTAAGTTTATAGTAAATTTCAGGTTTCGTCTTTAAACTAACAAAATAAAAATCATCTTTTACGTTAATATTTTGTAACAGTTTACCTCCCTTCCTCTAATGGATGTTAGATTTTTATGTTAATTTCAGTCACGTACCTCGCGCGTGAGGATGATTTTGTCTTTTCACACTTAACGCGTGAGGATAGTTTTGTCTTTTCACACTTAAAGGATTACTTTTATAACTTAAGAGGGACTATTTTTCTAATTTACTCTTATTTCCTAACCACACCGCCACCAACAATCGTCACTGGTGTTTGTCATCGATAGTTTTTTGAACAAACAGTAACTATAGGAACTTGTATATACAGAAGGTGACCGGCGGAATGAGATATCATAAGTGGTGGTGGTGGCTGTGCAAAAAGGAGAGAGGATATGGTTCATTAAGCCTGATTTGGCGGCATATGGCAATGTCGTTCGGAGAAGAAATTGTTCCGTACAGACGCACAGTCGGAAGGTGGTTTTATCCAAGGCGGATGGTAATTTGGATTTTGATTATTTTCTCCTTCAAGAACCCATCCATGCGTTGAAATTGAAGTTCAAGAACTTGATTTGGGTTAATGGAGATAAATTCGGGATTTTAAGGTGAATCAAATTGGTGCAGTTTCTGAAGTGGGAATCGAGAGGAAGAATGACGTGGAAGATTTATTTCTTTAACGGAGTCACTTGAGTTGCATATAATTCCGGTGAAGTTGCAGATGTGGGTGAATTGAAGAATATTTGTAAATAGCCGGTGAAGATTTTAGTGGTGGTGGATGATGGATCAATTAGAAAATTCTTAGAGAGAAATTCACAGGTTATTTCGATCTTAAACTTTCATGAACATTACAAATGAGGGTTTACATCCCTATTTATACTAATCGAAGGGTTGCGACGGTTATGGCACCCCTTCGTTCATATTGTTCTAATCTATGATATTCATGTTACAAATTCTTATTTTAATTGTACTTTAGGCTAAATCGAAATTGTCGATTTATAACATTCTCCCCCGCAATTTGAATTTAGCTTTTATATCTTCATAGTAGTATTGGATCTTCTTCATAAACGAAATGAGACTCTTCCTCGTTCTCTTTCTTATTGTCCTTCCACTTGGTGCATTCTCTTGCGAAATGACCAGTTCTTCCACATTCATAGCACTTGAACTTGCTTTTTTCATAACTTGTGCTTCTTTCTTGTCTTTTTCCTTTCTTGTCAAAATTTCTTCTATCATTTCTTCCACGGTTTTGATTATCACGTCCTTTTCCATGGTTGTAGCTTTCAGAATTATTATCTACGTTTGCAATCAAGAGTTTTTGATAACTTTCCTCTGGCTCATCTTGGCTTTTAATGCGTTCTTCAAATGCTGTTATTCTTCCTACTGCTTCTTCAAATGGCATGTTGTCAAAATCTGATGATTTCTCAATGGTTTCCACTATTGGTAGGAACTTCATTGGGACCGAGTGAAGTGGTTTTCTCACAATCACTTTATCTTCAAGACTGGTGCCGAGACTTTGAAATTTAGATGTTATTTCACTTAACTTGCCTGCGAGGTCTCTCACTGTCTCATTTGATTTCATCTTTAGCGTCTCTAACTCACTTCTCAAGGTTTGTAGACGTACTCTCTGTACTAAATCTGCTCCTAATTATCATACTTTAATTGAGTCCCATACTTCTTTTGCAGACGTATATTGTGCAACTTGCATTAAAACATCTTTTGGCAATGATTAAAATATCAATGCCTTCGTTGTATGTGACTTCTTCTCATCTACTTCTCCCGTTGAAGTAATTTTTTCCCAAAGGCTATGATCCTTCAATATTGTTTCCACCAATATTGCCCATGTACTGTAATTCGTTTCGATCAATTTTGGGCATTGAAGGGATATGTTTCCCTGTTCATGTATCAGTACTGACATGCTTTCGTCTTTCTTTGGTGGCATGCTTTCTTCGTTTGTCTTCGTGGTCTTCCTTCGACCTATCTTTCCTCCGAACTTGCCAACTTGCTATTAACCACACAAGTTTTTAACTTGCTATGAACCACACATGTTCGGTAAAACCACACAAGTTTTTTTTTACTCTTCTACGAACCACACATGTTTGTTTTTCCTTGCTAGTTGCTACGAACCACACATTTTCGTTCTTTTTTCCAACTTGCTACGAATCACACAGATTTGCTATCTTCAACTTGCTACGAATCACACAGATTCACTATTCCTTCTTGCTACGAACCACACATGTTCGTTTTTCTTTCCCTTGCTAATTTAAAAAAAAAAGAATTTTCTACTTTGTTCCCTTATTATAGAACTTCATAAAATAGGAAGGGTATTACTTGCAATTCCTTGAACGTACAAGGGTTTAAATCGGTTTTTCTCCTTCTCTTCCTTGGTTTGTCCGTACGTGATTACTTTATCACAAAGGAAGGTTTTTTTTTTCCTTTCTCTTTCTGGTTTCCCTACCGCCGCACGGTGTTTTTTTTTTCTTTATCCTTCTAACAACGATCTAAGGGGTTCTAAGTGAGATTCCCTTTCGATCGATGATTCACGATCTCATCAACGTCTCTGGTTTTCTTCTTCGCATCGAACAAACGTACAAGGGACGAAGATGATTTACAGCGAAGGCGACGATGGGTGTTCGTGTCTTCACGGCGGCGGTGGTTCTCTTCCACGCCGGCGGTTGTCAAATTCAAACGGGGCCTTTTTAATATCCTTCAAAAATACGATCGCAGATCCGTTAATTGGAAATTGCAGTGAGCAGATTTCAGAGGATATAGCGGCATTCAGAAGTCCACGGCATCAAACGGTTTCCGGCGACGGTTACATTACCTGCCGACGGTTACAATCGCGGTTAGGCGACGGTTTTCAATTTTCGGCGACGGTTACCGACTTCTGGTGGGCGGTTTCCGACGTGACTATGATGCCAATTTGATTGATTGATCGGAAAAATCTTAGAGAGAAAATCACAGGTTCCTTCGATCTTAAACTTTCATTAACATTACGAATGAGGGTTTACATCCCTATTTATACTAATCAAAGGGTTGCGACGGTTATGGCACCTGTCACACCCCCAAAAATCCCACGCACGATAACGCGCCGCAGGGAGCGTGACAAACCAGGATCGCCGTCCATTAGTTACACCAAACGACCAGTAATTAATAAAAAAAATTGTATATTTCATTAAAATATAAATACAGAGTTTTACAAATGCGGAAGCGTAAATGCAATGAAAGTATTAATGTAAAAACACCATCACCCAAGGGGACGTGGCTTGTTCAAAGACAATAAAAGGGTTTTCAAATACTCATGCATGCGTACTCGTGATACTCGAACATCCGCAACCTGAGAAATAACATGCTAAAAAGTGTCAACACAAAGGTTGGTGAGTTCACAGGTTTAGTTCATCAGTTGAATGTAAATCGACTGTTCAACAACAGTCCCAGTTCAGTGTAAATCATTTGTTCATCGACAGTTCAAGTTCAGTTTAAAATTGATTGTTCAACAACAATCAAGTTGAGTTTAAGATTGACTATTCAACAATAGTCAAGTTGAGTTTAAGATTGACTGTTCAATAACAGTTAAGTTGTAAGAGCATAATCACTAATATATATCAAATAGCTAGCTAGGCTATATACATGAAACTTCGCACGTTGATGGTCACCGAAGCTAACAGTTGTTTACAGTTTATGCAGTTTGCCTTGTTGTGTTTAGGACGAATATAACACCCGTTCGATATCCAATCGTGCCAGAGCGACTGGCCCGGGTGGGGTTTGTCAGACCCAGTAGTACTACAATATATTTCCCGCTATCGTCATTAATATTAACGGTACCATAGGAAGGACTTTGTTGTATCTGTGCTTCAAGTACTTCAAGTGATATATAAAAGTCTAATTATCTCAGTTGTATAGTTCATGCATGTAAATCTCCCCCAAAAGGATTAAAGCAGTAAAATGGGGCCGTGAAACTCACCTTAGGTTGCACAGCAAAAGTTTCCAGGTAAACAGTTATGCAAGTAGCAAGAACGAGTCTTGTGAAAGCAATCAATCACCTAACGAGCGTACAAGTATAAGTGTATATTCAAGCAAAATGACTAAGTCTAACGTAACCGACAAAAACGAATGATCGTGAAGTCCGAAACAAGTCGAGGATGGCACACGTGTGCCAAATCCGCGCGATTAACGAAACGACGCGAAAGATATAATATACATACCAATATTATATATTTTTCTAAGTTCAAGAATCCAAAATAAATATATATAATATATATATTTAAAACAAACGTGCAAATGATGTTGATAACGAGTTTGCGAAACAAGAAGCGTATATTAAAAGTTTACGTAAAGTATCAAATCGACTCAATAAACCAACGATACATGTTTATTTATATTAGTCTACGCAATATATATATTTTACCATTTTATGTGAACCCCAAAATTTTATATTAATATGTATATATATAGATGTTAGAACTATATTTTAATTTAAAATGACAAGTTAAACATATTTGCAATTCAAAATATGATTTAAAGAAATCGAGGTCCAAAATATATTTTTACGGACTTAGGATACGATAAAGAACAACCTTGGAACCAAATCAAGTGGTCTAATGCTCAAAAGGGTGCAAAATAGTAAAAATATAAAATATGGAGGTCACTGGGTTCGAACCCGTGACCTCTATATCCTGGCACAGCGATCAAACCACTTGGCCAGCGGCCTGTTTGTGTTATATTTCCAATCGAAAACCTTTTGTGTGCAAACAGTGCCCAAGAATCAAATCCAGCGAAAATAGAGAATTAAAAATGATGAGGCCGGGACTCGAACCCGAGCCTCCAGCGAACAACCCCCGCGCCCAAACCAGTTGTGCCAGATTGGCGTCTGGTTATGATCCGGCCTATAAACCTTATAACCCGACCCAGCCAGGCACCATCTTCCTCACAGTGACCTGACTTCGCCGGAACCCTAATCCGGTCGCCGGAGTTTTTACAAAACACGAAAATAAATCTATAAAATGAAGCGACAACAAGAGGAGATCAGTACCTAGATACGAAGATGAGAGATTATCACTCTTTGGACACCAAAACGAATCCCGAACCTTAGACGCGAACACCGAACGTCGTCACGAAACTCGAACTTTCTTGCTCCTGGATGCTCGTTGGGAGTTCGTAATCACAGGGACGTGTCGCATGATGTGAAACAGTGGCTGGGCAATGGTGGTTCCGTGGGTTTCGCTTCGCCGGAAAACAGAGAACGAGAGGAAAGGGTTGCGAGAGAGGGAGAGAGAGACTGGAAACGTGAATGATTGTGATGGTATAATCCGCCCTATCATTGAGTTAGGAGTTATCGTGGGTTGAAACGGACGGGCAGTGATGATGGTCGGTCGAAACCGAACCGATCGTTGGTTCTAATGAATTCACGTAACCGACCGACAATCAATTCAACAATGGCCTATTTACGCAATTAGTCCCCCATATACTTACAAAAGGTGGCACCAGGTCTGAAACAATTACAAATTTACTCCCTCAAAGTTTAGGTTACAAGAAATAAGTTTGGGAGTTGACAAAGTTAGCCCTTTAAGTTTAAAATAGGTTAATGAACTCTTGACGGAGTTAACAGAAAATATTCTTAACGACGAATATACGAGGGATGCCAAAATATATTAATCGTGTAACATTTATAAAATATATAAACCTCGACCGTCACATAAAGTCATAACTAACAACCCATAATTATTTATTTTAGGTTCACATAAAATCATAGATTTAACTTACATGAAATCATAAAACAATACGTATAATTTTCAATGACACGTTGTTACCTAAAATCATAGAATAAGTAGTGTGAATATGTATACTTATATCATATAAAATTATAAGATGAAATCATAGAATATCAAACGTTTGAACTTAGTGCATGCTCGTATAGTGATGATTACACAAACCCTAATTTGCTAAAGTCACCAAAGTCAACACATAAATGTTCACACCATATTTAATACGGTTTACGTTCAGTTAATGTCAGGAAATGACCTGAAAAGGCGGTACCTAAAATCATAGAATAAGTAGTGTGAATATGTATACTTATATCATATAAAATTATAAGATGAAATCATAGAATATCAAACGTTTGAACTTAGTGCATGCTCGTATAGTGATGATTACACAAACCCTAATTTGCTAAAGTCACCAAAGTCAACACATAAATGTTCACACCATATTTAATACGGTTTACGTTCAGTTAATGTCAGGAAATGACCTGAAAAGGCGGATTGTCACAGTATCCCCTTGTTGAGGAATTTTCGTCCCGAAAATTGAATAACGTGGTTACAAGCTGATAAAAAAAAATTCTCAGTCGTCACATCATCCCCTTGTTGAAAGAATTTCGTCCCGAAATTTAAATCATTGACAATTGTTTAGGGAGTCGAATTGACAGTAACGTATCGAAAGAATTCAGGTTTCCTACTCCCAAAAGGAGTGATAGATGTTATGGTCAAGAATGTGTACCAGATGTTGAGAAGATGCCAAATGTTTAGATGTTTTCGAAAGTAATTCTAATGAAAAGTATAGAAAGTGATTTTCTTATCAGGCTCTCTTACAAGAGGAGTTGAACAAATGTACTTCAAGAATCGTGTTGCGTGAGCAGGCCGAACAGAGTGACATGATAACATAAGTATCATAAATCAAAATTTCAATATGAAGAACAATCATAATACATCCGAGTAGTTTCTAGCTATTGTACCCATTGCTGGGAGTGAGGTTCCCACGTCGCATCCCGTTTTCAGTTAAGGAATTCGCATTCCCCAATAACCCAGGTGAATCGAAGAGAAATAAATTTGTGTATGAGAAAATCGTGTGTGCATCAAGTCAATCGGTGTTTAATAAGCCCATTGTCTAACAAAAACGTAAACGTGTGATCTTACCTACCAATTAGCAATTAGCGTAGAATTACACAAGACTAATCAAGTTAACATGAGGACCCATTGATTGATTTAGTACTTTATGGAGCTATGACCGCTTAAGTTCACATGATTCATAATAACATTCAAATTCACATTTCACCCAATAATGGTTCAGATAACATACGAGTTTCTACGAAGATTTCTTTTAAAGGTTGATGTGGTCAAAGCGTACTAGCATGCAATATATCATGAAGGTTTTACCATACAATGCATACAATTGTCCCAACACCTTATATACTACCATACAATACCAGCATGGCATATCTCGAGCATATAAGTTCATAGACTAACCAAGACAACCCATACGATGCAAAGTTGACGGGGCAACTTCACACAGTCTTGTCATTCCCACCGAGGTAGGAGACTTAGGACCTTGTATGGCGTATGGTTTTCATACTTAATCAAGTTAATATGTTCATAACATGTCATTTTATGGTACCTATCATATTTTATACACATAACTAATCATGTAATTTTATGGTACCTATCATATTTAAAACTGCTTTCTGACAGCTTTTCTGCATTGGAACTTGCACCAGGGGATAAGTCAAAGTTCCGGAGTAACACTAGGAAGAGTTCCGGAGGAACTAGTTAGTGTGAAGTAAGTTCCGGAGTAACTTCCTTCGGAACTCTGACTTAGAGAATTTCAGCCGAGCTGAACATTCCCAACAGTCTCCCCCTAAGATGTTGCTACCAAAAACTGTTCTTCTGTCTGAATCTTCTTGATGCTTCTACTTGAGCTCTAACACAACCTTATGGTATGCACTTATAGTTGGGAGTTCCCATTATGGCCATGATGTCCATCTGGTACATTTTATCCCAATCATCCATCTTCAAATTAGGTTTCTTCCTTACTTCACCATTGCTCTTGAAGAAGTAGTACATGTTTTCACTCTGGTGTAATTCAATCCTTAGCATACAAGTATGAGTGACATCAACATGTGGATTAGGAGCATCTGAAGGTTCTGATTCTTCTTCAGATTCACTCACTACAATCTTCTTCCTTTTGGCTATAGAACTCTTTCTGGTAGCCATGGATTTCTTTCTTCCAAAAAAGGAAAGAGGAATGGGTGGTATGGTTGAAGGTTGCTGGGATGAGGATTCAGTTTCGGGTTGTGCAGGCTTTGGGTTTTTAGGAGGTGGTGAAGATGGAATTGGCTGATTTGGAGTTTGAAATGTGGGAGCAGTGGGTTGTGATGTTGTGGTGAAGGGTTGAGATGATGAGAGATGAGGATCAGAGACGGTGTCAAACATTTGCTTGACAATGTTGATCCTTGGTTTCTTCTGTTGAGCAGTTGAGCAGTTGAGACAGGAGCCTTTCTCTTCTTCTCCTTGAGATAGCTGAGACCTTCAGGATGTAAAGTGTCAAACAGAGTATACATACCTGGTGGCTTCTTCTCACCAGTAACTCTTTCTTTTTCTATTTCACTTTTCCTGATGGCATCATAGTCTTGTCTCAGCCTAGGCAGTTTGTAAGAGTTGATTCTTCTTGAATTCTCTAATGCAATCTCTTTGAACTACCATTTTTGAATAAGCAAGTCATCTTCCTCAGATAATGTTTGATATATGGTACCTTGCTTCTCTTGTGCCTTCTCCTGCTCAAAAAGTGTAATCAACAAACCTCTTTACATTCATCTCCTTGGCTTGATCAGCTCGGATAGTGAGGATCATATACATCCAATTCACCAAGTCATCACCCTTCATTTCATCAACCCATGCATCAGTGAAACACTCCTTGCTTCTGAGCATTACACTGAACTGAGCTAGGAAAATTCTGTTATCTTCATTCTTCTTCATTTGAATTCTCCTGTACTCATTCCCTAAGACCCTTCTGTACTTATCAACTTTGTCTGAAAGACCTTGCTCTTCAGCTTTGGCAATTCTTTCTTCTATGTACTGATCAGATCTTAGCCTAGCTCCATTAATAAAGAACATCAGGTCTGTGTTGTTGATGACATACTCATAAATACCTCCTTCTATGAGTAGTCTTTTATCTTCTTCAAACACAGCAGCCTCCTTCTGTTCTTGGAACTTCTTTTGCATTTCAGCATTCTCATTTTCCAACTGATCAATCAGAGCCTTTGTGACAGGGTCCATATCTTCATTTTGACCACCTGTGCTCTGATCGTCATCCTCCAGGTCAGTGAAACCAGATATGGTTCTTTCATCAAGAGAATCACCATCGGCAGGCTTTGGAGACTCCAGAAGTGAAGTTGCAGCAATATGACTGGCTTCCGAGGTAACTTGCTCAGGAATAGTCTTAGTGCTAACTTCCGAAGTAACTACCTTGGGACTGTCTTCCGGGACAACTTGTTCCGGAATAGTCTTAGGCAATTGCTCAGGAGCAACTTCCGGAGTAACTTCCTTCGGAACAGCCTCAGTTGTGAGGGGTTCTTCCGGAGTAACTTCCTTCGGAATTTCCTCAGCAGTGGAGATTGGTTCCTCTGGAGTAGCATCCTTTGGAGCTTCATCAGTGATGATTGGCTCCTCCAGAGTAATTTCCTTAGGAATTTCTTCAGTTGTATCTTTTGCCGATGGGGATGTGGGTTTGCTCAAATCAAGAAGTGCTTCAGTGACTTCAATATCAAACAGATCCACATCCTTTCCTGGTTCACTCTCAGGTTCATCAACCTGTTCTTCACTTCTTTCTTCTCCTTTAGCCTCAAACTGATCTTTACATGTCTGAAGATACTCTTGCTTACTTGCTATGTAAACATCAGTTATGAAGCTCCTGACTTCTCCAATATTTTGAGGGTGAGCACCTGAAGCAGCCATCACAAATCTTAAAAACTCCATGTGATTGACCTTGCATTCTTCAAGTGCTACCTGCATCAGCTGATCCATGTGAACATTAAGCAAACCTTCTATTGGGTTGAAGGGCTTAATTGCACAGATTTTGAATAGCTTCTTCTTCATCTTCTCAGGTAACCTCTCATCTGGATCCAAGTCGATTTCACTTGAGCTAGCAGAGTCTTCATTTGGCTTGGTTTCAGCAGAAATCTTCTGATAAGATGTTGAAGAGCTAGTTTTCTCCCCCTTTTTGGTAGCAACAGCTTCACCAGTTGGGTTTGATGCACTAGCCTTCTCCTGCTTGAGCCTATTGATCAAAATATCCTGCTGTTGAACTGTTTGTAGCAGGGACTGCATTTGTGATTGCAGTTCAGTTTGTTTAGCCATCAATTCAAGTAGTAAAGCAGTGCCCTCAACTGATTTCTCAGTATCCTTGGGCAAAGAAGAGCCATCAAGCCTAGCTTGATCAAGCTCAGCACCCTGGTTGTCTTGGCGCCTGGGATTCCCTACAGGCACAGTAGTAGCCTCAGGTTCCATTTCTGGTTCCTTTGGTACATCCTGGCTGCTGGTTGCCATAGATTGGGTCTTAAGTATGTTACTACTGTCCAATTGTTCCAGTGGGGAACCAAATGTAGTAGTAACCCTTTCTATATGAACATCTTCATCACTCCTGATGTTCAACTCCTTAGGGGGTGAATGGAGGTTAGGAGAAACATGATCAATATCCATCCAATCATCTCCATGAGGTGAGGTTGATGAGAAGATATTCTCATTTGGATTTAGATCAGTTTCTGCTTCATTCACAGGTAGATCTAGGTTTAGGTCTATGGAGGTAAACAAGAGGGATGAGGGTTGTGCATCCAATCTAATAGAAGATGAGGTCTCAAGTGAGAGATCATCAGCAATATGGCTAAACCCTTGGCTTTGATGTTGAGCAGACAGTGGGTCATGCTCAAGGTTTTCAGTTTGGGTGGGTGTAGGAAACACAGGTGGAGTAGACCCTGTCTCCTTATCAACAACTTTTGATGGAGTAGGTGAGGAAGTTTTGGTGGTGGAAGTTTTTGAGTGCCTGAACCTCTGCCTTTTATAGGTGATATTGACAGTTAGTTTCTCAAGAGGGTCAGATTCAGGTGTGGGTTCAACAACTGATGGTGCAGATTCAGTGTTGTCACCTGGAGCAACATGCTCAGTGGGTTCTTGAATCTCAACTGGTTGTTCTTGCACATTAGGTGCAGGAATAACTCTTGGTTCTGGTTGTGGATGGTCATTTTCCACACCAAGACAGTTGGCAGCAGCTTTTGGAGAAAGCAAGTAAGAAAAGATTTTCTCAGTTAAGTGTTTTTGTTGAAAAACAGTGCCAGCTCTTGGGACATCAGGGAATTGTGTATCCAAAATGTGTTGTAAAAACCTTGGATACATATTAAAAGGTTTTGTGCAATTTTTCCCTTAGCCCATCAAAAATCATTTTTGAAAAGTTAAAACAATCTCCCCTGATCACAGCATGAAGAGCGGTTGCTTGGACTTCACCAAGTTCTTCATGTGATCGCCTTGGGGTTAGGCACACCATTAGGGTATGGGCAAGAAATCTCCAGACGGGTGGTATGTGACATTTCTTCACCGTTTCGCTGTTGGGATTTCCTCCATAACCTATGCCCATCAGAGTGAATTGGTAATCTTCCCTGGGAACAGTTAAGATACCTTCTTCATCCTGTAACTTTAGATGACTTCTGATCATGGCTTCAGTGATGTACACATCTCTTCCGTGTACCTTGCTTTCGACTTGCATCACTTGCTTGCCGTCTTCAACCCCGGCACCCACTACTGCGTTTGCCCAGAATTGTGTAATCGTTTCATCATAGATGATTGGATTTACAGTTAGGGCAAAATGTAGTTCAGACGCAGTAAGGAAGTCAATCATTCCGTCAAACGGAGCCGACTTCTTTGTTTTCTACTAGAAATGCTCTTTGATTGTGCTCGTTATGAAACGCGGATGCTGCCATTGTTCTGTGTTGAGTGATTCTTCAGGAGATTGAGATTTGGTTTGATTAAATTGAGAAGGAAACGAGAGCGATTGAAGAGTATTTGGGATTTAGGTTTTGTAAGTGAAGGGTTTCTCTGGAAGTGACAATTAAAAGGTGAGGAGAGAGGGAATTGACGTTAACAGAAAAGGTAGGGTTAGTGGGGCCAACAGTTAACCGTCACTGTTAATGTTTACTGCAAAGGGTCCCACTTAATCCAACAAAACGATTAAGTCTTCATTAAAGTTCCTCCGGAACTTTTTCTTCGGAACAACTTTGTTCCTTCGGAAGAGTGAAGTTCCCTCGAAACTTCTTCCCTTGGAGTATTTTTCCTCATTTCTCCTGAAAAACTTCCGTAGGAAGTTCCCTCGGAGTTGCAAATTTACTCCGGAACACCTAAAACACTTAGAAAAACACTTGAAACTCATTAGAAACCTTAGAGAGTTCCCACGGAACCTCTCTCGAGAAGGAAAAACCTCAGGAGTAAGTTACTCCGGAACAATATTGTTCCCTCGGAACTTACTTAGGAATATTAAAATGTTCAGAAATGCTCATAACTTAAGAAATTTAGCAAATTTTTGTGTAGAATTGGTTATGAAGACATTCCTTGAAAGAATTTTCTTGCTTTTAAAGAGATGGATGTTAAGACACAGAGACACTCAAGGTGACAGAAAGTTATGTACATAAAAGTAACAACTGACAGCAAAAGTTAACCAAAGTTCATCATCCCAATAGCTGTGATAAGAAAGAAGAATCCTGCCTCATCAAATGCCTTTGTGAAAAGGTCAGCTAATTGAAGATCAGTATGAACTTTGTGTAACTTAATCAATTTCTTTTCTGCACAATCTCTAATAAAATGATACCTTATCTCAATGTGCTTTGTCTTAGAGTGCTTCACAGGATTGTTGGTGATGGAAATGGCACTGGTGTTGTCTGCATACATAGGAGTTTCCAGAAATGTGATTCCATAATCTAGCATTTGATTCTGAATCGAAAGCACTTGACCACAGCAGCTTGAAGCAGCAATGTACTCAGCTTCATCAGTTGATGCAGAAACACAGGTTTGTTTCTTGCGCTGCCATGATACAAGCCTATTTCATAGAAATTGACATCCTCCTGATGTTGATTTCTTATCCAAGTAGCAGCCACCATAGTCATTGTCAGTGTAGGCAACAAGAGAAAAGTCATTGTTCTTTGCATACCACAACCCAAGTTTTGGTTGCCCTTTGAGGTATTTAAAGATTCTCTTCACTGCCTTCATGTGGGATTCTTTGGGAGCAGACTGATATCTAGAGCATAAGCATACACTAAACATAATATCAGGCCTACTTGCAGTTAAGTACATTAGAGAATCAATCATTGCCCTGTAAGTGTGCTGATCAACAGGTTCACTTTCTGATTCTGAATTCAGATTGTGAGAGGTTGAAATAAGAGTTTTTGCAGAAGAGGAAGATAGCATATCAAATCTCTTGAGCATATCTTGAATGTATTTGGATTGGTTCAAGAAAATGCCCTCTGCAGTTTGTTTAACTTGGAGACCCAGAAAGAAATTAAGTTCACCCATTGAACTCATTTCAAATTGATCTTGCATCAGGGTCTCAAACTCTTTGCACAACTTAGGATTGGTTGACCCAAAGATGATATCATCCACATAAATTTGAACAAGCAACTTATCTTTTCCAACTTTCCTGCTGAAATGATTTTGATAAAAGCAATAAGACAGGATGATTTGTACTTACTTGATATGGCAAGTGCCAAATCTCTTGATGGCAATACTTGTCTGATATCAAGAGCTTCTATTGATGAGTCTGACCTCTGGCACATAAGACTTGTACATGTTAATCACAAAACCATGAACAAACTTGTTAATTTAGGTTTGGTAAATGGGTTACCACAAAAAAATTTTAACTATAATGAGCATTGTACTGCTTGTTTAAAGGGTAAACAGCACAAGTCTTCTCATAAGTCCAAATCTGAAAATTCAATTTCTCAACCCTTAGAATTGTTGCACATGGATCTCTTTGGTCCTACAAGGGTAATGAGTTTGGGAAAGAAATCTTATTGTTTTGTTATCACTGATGATTTTTCAAGATACACATGGGTTTTCTTCCTAAGAACTAAGGATGAAACACCTGAAATTTCAAAGTCTTTAATCACTTAACTTGAAAATCAGTCAATTTCAAAGTCAAAAAAATTAGATGTGACAATGGCACATAATTTAATAATCATGTTTTAAATTCTTTTTGTGAAGAAAAAGGGATATCTAGGCAGTTCAATGCTGCTAGGACTCCTCAGCAAAATGGGGTTGCTGAGAGGAGAAATAGAACACTGATTAAGGCTGCTAGATCAATGTTGGCTGAGTCTAAGCTCCGTGTAACTTTCTGGGCAGAAGCAGTGAACACTGCCTGCTATGTTCAGAACAGGGTGCTTGTGGTCAAAGGTAAAAACAAGACACCATATGAACTTTGGAGAAAAAGAAAACCAAGTATTCACTTTCTCAAAGTTTTTGGTTGTCCTGTTACAATATTAATAACCAGTGAGAATTTAGCTAAGTTTGCTGAAAAGGCAGATGATGGCTTCATGGTTGGATACTCAGGTGTTGCTAATCTCCCCCTATTTGGTAGATGAACGAACGAATAAATAACTCAACTCTTGTGACAATCGGTTCCCTTGTATTCTTGCAACTTGACTTCAAGAAAATCTTCATATGGTTTCAAATCTTTCATTTAACCATTCTCCTTTGTGAAGCTCCCCCGATGATGAAGAGTTGTTCTTCTAGCCCGAAACCAATAAAAAAGGCCCATAGGGTGTTTACCAAAATTTAACAAAACACACTACGTTTAAGGATGACACCATCATCCTAAGTGTGGTTAAAGGTAAACAAGATAAAGGATCAAAGAAAAATTAGAGATTTAATTCCATAATTCAACCGTCTTGTGAATACCAAATCGATGCATCACTCAAAGATAGTACCACTTCAAATAAATTACTTCAACAAGTCATAAGCTCCAACTTTGCCTTTATTTTTACCATCACGGTTATGGCTCAAGGATTCTTCAAAAGCTAGAACTTAATCCAACAATAGCAAACAAATTCTTCAATGTAGAAAAACCCAAATTTGTGCACATTCTTCAATTTTCAACCCACTTCTAAACACGTCTGCTTATAACGAAGAGCGTCTCAAATAGAAAAATAATTTGATTTCTACAAGTGTACCTTAGTTATACACCAATTTTTTGCGATGGACATTAACGACTCACACCCCGTTGACTTGTAGTAATTTTGGCAAGTATTCCGGACTAACTGGTGCACCAAGTGACTTCCTTTGGAAGTTTTTCAAGTTCCCTTGGAACTTTTAAGTTCCCTAGGAACTTTCTCACTTAGAAAATTTTCTTCACTGAAAAGTTCTCTAGGAACTTTTAGGTTACTCCTGAACTTTTCCCTTAGAAATTTTTTTTTCTTCAATGAAAGTTTCCCTAGGAACTTTTACGTTACTCCTGAACTTTTCCCTTAGAAAAATTTAAGTTCCCTCAGAACTATCAGGTTACTCCGGAACTTTTTCTTTAGAAAAAATTTCAGTTCCTCCGGAACTTTTAGTTCCTTAGGAACTTTTTCCTTAGAAAAAAATTTGAGTTCCTCCGGAACTTTTAGTTCCTTAGGAACTTTTTCCTTAGAAAAAATTTCAGTTCCTCCGGAACTTTTAGTTCCCTAGGAACTTTTTCCTTAGAAAAAGTTTTAGTTCCCTAGGAACTTCTTCCTTAGAAAAAAAAAATCTTCCGGAAAAATTTTTTGCCCCGTAACTGAGTTATGCCGGATTTCGACTGATTAATCACCATTTTCTCCCAAATAAGAACACGTAAAAACTCGATGTTACAAGCTGCAGTCTTGTGAGTTTTTATTCTTCCATCACTTTGTTAAAAAAAAATTAACAATAAACATCAACAATATAAATCTGTCATATTGACTAAAATGTTGAGTGTTTAGGTGAGGAGAGAGAAAGTACAAAAAATACAAAAGGTGGGGACAAATAGGGTGGTTGCTTTAAAAGTTAGTCAAAAGCCTACTAACTTTTTCCTATTCACCTTTATGGGTTTTGTTTTAGTTTCCCTTTATTTTAATCACTCAAAATTAAAACAAACAATCTTCAAACGTATGAAGATCTGCGAAACTAACTATTTGGGATGAGTTTAGACATGAACTCGATCATTTTCTTTTATGTGACTATATCTAACACAAAAGGAACCCAAATAATTCAATAAACATCTCTATTTGTTACAAAGACAAGCAGACTAACACAAAGGTGAAAAAACCAACCAATATTGTTGCGTTTTCTCCACCATGGCTCTGATGCCAATTGTTGAAACCAGGGTCGGTGAGCCAAGCCAAACCCCGATGGCACAGCGGAAGCGTATCGGAGACTTTGTGATCTTCGTCTTTGTAGAACAAATACAAACACCAAGAAGAGCATGATGGACTGGATCTTCAACAATGGTGTTAGAGATGTGATGATGATGATGAGGATAAAATAGAAGTAGTGAAGAACAAGATAATGTAGAGATAATCATAGATGGAGTTGAATGATTACAAGTTTACCTACACCACTCATGCTAGGTTAATGAACAAGTCTTCATGAACCACACACAACTTCAAAGCATTATGCTATCTCTCACATACACTCATACATCTCTTCACAAATGAAAGACCAAACTATATGTACTAACCTAACAATGGCAAACTAGTAAATAACCAACAACTAGTTTAGTGACAAATAAATAATACAACAATAAATAATAATGTCACTAATGTCATGTCTTCGGTTAATGAGAGCCTCGAGTCATAAACTTCACCGTGTTGTGCGAACGGTCAAACGGTAAGTGGTACGTTGAGTTTCATCAACCAAATCTCGAACTCGTCGGTCTCGGGAATTTCCAACACATCCATTTATTTTTCTACTGTCTAACGAATAAAGCTCAGCTACCCGGGACACCCAATGACAAAAGGCATCCCCACTCGTAAACCACATGCAATGTTATGGTAGCCTAAGTCCGTCAATTGAGCATATTCTAGGAAAAACTTACATTCGTGAACGACCGGGTGGTAAAACCTCGGAGCTCCAGGGATTGAACTTGTGACCTACTGTCACGACTCACGAGTCTCCCCATCATCACCATTTATTAACTACCATTTCTTCCTAAATGCACTAACTGGTTAAGGTGAAACACTCAAAGGCTGGAGAGGTTCTTGGGTTCAATTCCCACCATCAGGGGATTTTCTCATCTATGGTAAGTTTCATTTTGATGGTGATCTTCAAGTCTTGTAGTCGGGGAATGAGATGATCGGGTGAGCCAGTACCCCGATAGTGATTCAAATTTTCCGTTAAAAAAAATCTCTTCCTATTGGTGCAATGTTTTATA
>JBCNJP010000018.1:13172912-13191088 GCA_039602395.1 Deinandra increscens subsp. villosa | reverse complement strand
ATTGAAATAAATAATAAAATATAAAAAATCTTTATAATCTATTAATTTTTAAAGCTTAATAAATTAGAACAAGATTTAAAGTCATATATTACTTTAAAAGATAATTTTATAATTCTTAGATCTTCATTATTTGTTCTTATCTTACGGGTGTATTTTTAAAAACATTAATTATTTCTTATACATTTACGTCTAAACTTATGTTTAAAAAATATAATAAGAAAAATTTATGGCCAATACATTTTTCATATTTTCTTTTCGTTTCAACTACTCTACATCTCCACAATAACAATTTCAGAGGTTCCAATTACAAACAAAAAAACGACCCCAAAGTTATATATGCGTATTAAAGAAATTCCAGCGGCCGAAGGATCAACGGATCCCCTTTATTTCCATATCTGGTTTAATAACATTATTAACTCTTTTTATTTATTAAAATTGACAAAAAAATCTTGAATTTTCATTTAGAAAAAAAGCATTTAAAATAATAATTTTAAAAGGTTTTTAAATAAAAGATTAAAAGAAATGTATAAATTATTAAAAATGAAAAAAAAATAAGCATTTTAGTTAGAAATTAAATAAGTAACAAAGTGTTTTATTAAAAAACAAAAGAAGCCCGAATCTAAAAGAAGAATTTTAAGATTCAAATCATCATCATACTTAGTTACTATTATATAAAAGAAAAGATTTGGGACACATGTCATTCTCACATTACACCTCATAATAATTTTTCCTTCTAAATCATCCTCTCTTATTTTTATTTTTTGTATATCCATGACAATAAATAAAAAATATTTATTATATGAATAATCATCACCCTAATTAATTAATTATTTGTATTTCCATGACAATAAATAAAATATATATTTATTGTAAGGATAATCAAAGTCATAATTAATTAATTATTAATTTTTTTCTATTAAAAGAAAAGTTTTGGATATATATATATATACAAATTTTTTTTATTGCCTCTTACATTATTTATTACTCCCAAATCATCCCCTCTTATTTTTAGTTTTTGTATTTTCATGGCAATAAGTAATTACTCAATTATTTGTATTTTCCATGACAATAAATAAAATGTATTTATTGTAAGGATAGTCACCGTCAATACTTAATTAATTATTTAAATTTTTTATATTAAAAGAAAAGTTTTGGATATATATATATATATATATATATATATATATATATATATCGACTTTTTATTTATTGCCTCTTAAATTATTTAATTACGAAATTAAATTTATAATATAGTTTACTAAATTATAGTTTGACAGTTCAATAAGAGTTTTATTTACTTTATAGTTTACCAATTATTTACTTTAACAGTTTTTTTGGGTTATTGGATTTTAATAATCCAAGTTATTACCTATTAGCCAATATTAATCCCAATTTCAAAATTGTCCTACATTAATCCCAATTATTAAGTTGTTGGATTTCATTTGACCCCCGTTAAGTTTTTCTTAACTCCGTTACTTGAATTTAAGCGCGTGGATGGGTTCTTGAAGGAGAAAAGAATCAAAATCCAAATTACCATCTGCCTTGGATAAAAAACCACCTTCCGACTCTATGTCTGTACGGAACAATTTCTTCTCCGATCGACATTGCCATCTGCCGCCAAATCAGGCTTAATGAACCCTATCCTCTCTCCCTTTTGCACAGCTGCCACCACCACTTATGATAGGTCACCATCTGTATATACAAGTTCTTATACTGTTACTGACGTTCAAAAACTATCTATGACGAATACCGGTGACGATTTTTGGTGGCGGTGCTAATCCTTTTTTGTGAATAGCGACGATGACGTGGTCAAGTCAGGGAGAGAGACCTGTTACAAAATATTAACGTAAAAGTTGATTTTTATTATTTTGTTAGTTTAAAGAAACCTGAAATTTACTATAAACTTCAAGGACTCAAAATGCAATGTACTCAAAGTAACTCTAAATAGAAAATGGATGGTTTGCATTATAGTTAGTGTTGAAAACTTATGAACGTACAAACCCAAGCCATATATAGATCGGTATTTTATACCTCGTATATATATTCGATCTATCAATTTTCGATCTTTCTTTAAAGATTGGAGGGAGATATGATGGCTTCTTCTCTAACTCTGAGAAAGCTTATTATTCCTCCCAATCTCCTCACCTGCAGATCCAACATTCAATTCCATCCACCTTCTTCTTGTTTCCTTCACACCAGCAGTAAGGATTCCCAACATCATGTCTCTAACCATGTCAATCATCATCGCGGCGTATCTATTTCCGATTTCTTTCGTACAGCTGGTTCTATTCTCCGTGGTACGTATATGCATCTTAGATTTCGAAAGAACTCGTTGCATTTTAAAGAGGATCTAGATTTAAATGTGAAACTTGCATTTACTAGCTCACCAAATACAAAAGAAGACATCCATTCATATATATATATATATATATATATATATATATATATATATTTGAACAGCAAATCCCCGATCACCCGGGGTCCCCCAATGCCAAATGGTTCTCCCTTCCACCTAGTAATCTGAAAGTGTGGTGACCCAGCGTCCTCATTCATCTCAGAGGAAACTCACTATCCAAAGGCACACGATAATAAAACCTCAGCCCACCTTTATAATTTTTTATTCATTTTTTATGTCAGGTGGGATAGGTAATGGTATATCCATTCCACCAAAATGGTGGGGGATACATCCATATATAGGAGCGAATTGAATACTATAACTAATTAGTTACCAATTATAATAATTCTCTAACACATTTCTCTAGTTATAACGAACGAAATCTGGGTAATGTTTTCAGATCTCAATCCCTTGTCACTGGTTGGATTGATGAGAATTTCGCTAAACTTTGTGGAATCCCGAATCCGCCGACCCTATCGTCTTAGCGGCAAGTGGATGGTGATGCAAAATGAGGAAGCCTTGGTGTTCCTACACCCTAATATATCCTCCGCATGCCATCAGGCAACAATGACATCTCGGAGGGTCTATGTTGAAAAAAACAGTGTGATTTCGAATGATGCACCTGGTTGTGGCATATCAAAGATTCAAGATTTGAAAGGTACAGAAGAAGAACTCGAGAGTGAAAATCGTCCTGCCGTTCTCATCTTTGAACGACAAGTAGTTCAGAAATCAAAAGATGGTTATAAGAAAGATTATTGCGGGGGTTATACCTTGATGATTGAATTACAGCCTCACATGTACGATACAAATGCTTTGAAAATAGAGCAAGATAATCAAGTTATGAAGATTACTGTTCCCAAGCAAAAACCTGAGCGGATTGGTGCATTGCGTATGGTATGGGAATGTAAACCTAAGTGGTTAGATTTTCGTAGAAAAACCTAAGAATTGCTATTAGAGAAAAAGTAGATGGAGTTTTCTTCTATGTCAAACGTTAGCGGTTATACGAAATTGTTTCCGAAGCCAAATACTTACATGTGTTGCGTTCGATGCTACATAGCTTTGGGTATATATTTGTATTGGAGTGTGTGAACCATGAAGCGCTATGTAATCTCTATAATAAAAAAGCAAATTGGTCGCATGTCCTGTATCATTCACACCCATCATAATTTTATCATGTTTGTCTCCTAAAAAATTCCACCAATCTCTTATTAAATACTAATTATTTTACATAATTAAATTAAATAATAAAATATAAAAAATTGTTTATAATCTATTAATTTTTAAAACTTAATACATTACAACAAGATTTAAATCATATATTATTTTAAAAGATAATTATATAATTCTTAGATCTTCATTATTTGTTATTGATAATTTTAAATATTCATTAATTCTTATTTTACGGGTATATTTTTAAAACCATTAATTATTTCTTCTACGTTTATGTTTAAACTTATGTTTAAAAAATATATAAATAATTATATACGAAGTTATTAATTATATTATTTAGGACATCACGTATAAACCTAATCAGATGCAATGCACATATGAATATAGAGTTTGTGTCTGTTAAAACTAACCTGAAACTGCGAGGTGTCATAATGATGGGGAGACTCGTGATTTTAAGGTAACAAGTTCGATCTCTAGAGCCTCTAGATTTTTTATGGAATGAGCTCAATTAATGGGTTTGGGCTACCCTAACATTGTCTATATTTTACGAGTGGGGGTGCCTTTTGCCATTGGGTTTCCCGGGTAGTTGTGCTTTATCTGTTAGCCGTTAAAATATAAATGGATGGCTTGTGACATGAAGAGAGATAAATAGAAGAGCAAATTGCATTTTATGCCGTTTGGTAATTACCTAAATTTCACTTTTTAAGTTTAAAGTAAGGAAATAACAATTTATGTTTTGTAACAATTTATGGGTGTTTTGGTATTTTTACTTTTACAAAGACTTTTATATTACTTAATGAACAAGTGGTACTATTGTTGTAATTATAAAGATTTATATTATTATTAAAATTAAATATTAGGTTAGATTTTCTAGAGTTTTTTTTTATTAAAATGGAGTTGGTGGAAAAAGTATTTATCAAAATGGAAGATGGAATTACTTTTCTTCTCTTTTAAACGTCAGCGATCATACGAAATTATTTTCGAAGCCAAATAGTTATATGTGTTCCGGTGGATGCTAAATACTTTGGGTATATTTGTATCAGAGTCTGTGAACCATGAATCGTTATGTAATTTTTAAACTAATAAAGCAAATTGGTTACACGTCTCTCGTGTCATTCCCACATTCACTCCCATTATGATTTTCTCATTTCTGTTTTCTAAAAATTCCACCAATCTCATACTAAATACTGATTATTTTAAATAATAATATATCAAAATCCTAAATCTTCTTAATCTAATATTTTTTAAAACTTAATAAATTACAATAAGATTTCAATTATCTTATCTTAAAAGATATCTTTATAATTCTTAAATCTCCGTTATTTGTTATTTGTTATTTGTAATTTTAAATATTCATTATTTATTTTTCACGGGTGTATTTGTATTTAAAAAAATCATTATTTCTTATACGTTTACGTTTAAACTTATATTTAAAAAATATAATAAGAATTATATACGAACATCTTGTGTAATACACCGATTAATATAACTAGTATATAATAAAGTAAATCAGTTTTAGCATCTTTAATCCTAATAAAGCAATAAAATGGGTTGCCACATAGCTTTTATTTAGGACTTCCACATCATCATGTCCACATGTCAATACCAGATTAAATCAATATATAAATTTTAAAATCAATTTAATATATTACTACAACTTTCCAAATATAAGTTTCAACATTGCATTTAATAAATTTAAATTTCTAACTAAATGTAATATAAGGTCAAATCTTTTAAATTTTCTAACTAAATGTAATTCTAAATTCAACCCGTATAGTATACGGGTCACTAACCTAGTTTGTTAATAGAGATGAAAAGTTTGGCTAAATTATTAGCAAAAAGATGCAACTATTTATTCTCTAGAGCATGATAGATCAACGTCAAACCCAATTTTCCCCCCTAAATTTCATGTTAGTCTAGCTTAGAGGTGTAAGTCTCAAATCAGTTTTTCAGTTTTAGACCGGTTCGAACCGAAACCTATCAAAACCGGTTTTGACCCCGGTTCTCAAACTGTCAAAACCGAACCAGTTTGAACCGGTTTCTCCCATTCATGAACAAACCGATTCCGAACTGGTATTTTCACATGCATTTTAAGACTATTAATATATCCATTTTAACCATATTCCTTTGTATATATAGCCCCATCGTGTGTTACAAACATTACTCCACTTCTCTACCTCTCAAACACACTCAAACACACTAATTTTTAAACTCCAAATGGCAAGTTCTAGTGCTCAAAGTAATGCTAACGTTGTTCAGTGTACATTTTGACTTTGTTGAGCTGAGTCTCGAACAACTTGTGTTTGAAACCTATCTATCTTGAACATCTATCTTTATAACCTATCTATCTCGAACAACTTGTGTTTGTAGTGTATTAAGTTTGAATTCAATAAGAAGTATGTTTTATTAGTTTATATAATGATGTAAAATAAAATCAAGCGGAGGAACCGGTCCAAACCGGTTTCGGTTCCTAAACACTAACCAGTTTGGGTGGTTCGACAATTTTCCCCTAGAAACCGGTTTTAGCCCAAACTAGTCAACACCCAAACTGGTTCTCAAACCGAACCGGTTCATTTTTTAAAACCGGTTTTTGCACCTCTAGTCTAGGTATTGTATAGTCAAGGATACTTTGGTAAATGATTTAATCATCGGTGGTGCTAAAGTTTAAAGTTTGTCTTTTATTTATTACGTTGTAGGTTGGAATTTCTAACGTAGCTTCTTGCTAACAAATTTAGGGTTTCTTGTAAATGAGAATGGAATGTTTCTCGGATTATGAGTCCAAAGGTTTTACAAGTCTCAAGTCGAGAATGTTTGGGAAATTTAATACTATGTATATAGGTGTTTTAATTTGGGAACAATTATGTTTTATGAAAAGCTTGAATGGGTTGATGTATGTGATAGTAGTTTCATTGTTTTGAAATAGGTCTCTTTTTATAAGGAATTCGAATTTTGTTGGACAATATCCCACTCTCACTAAGTACAATCGATGCTACCGATCATGCCTGGAAGGCCATGCCTTTCTAAATTTGTATCATACAAAAGAGCAATATCGTGGCTAGTAGGTGCACGTAGAAATTCATCTTTATATAGCTTAAGTATAGCATCGCAAAAATAATGTAGGCATTCACGTGATATTCTTTCGGACATGCATAAAAAATTCATCATATTCATCAGGAACATTATCATATACCAGTTGACGAATAGCAGACGTGCATTTTTGCAAAGGTGTGAACTTTTCCGCTTCCTCGCGTCGTGACGTGCTACAAACCACGGGAAATTTTGTTCAATATTGTTTACAATACTTATAAACAATCGTCTGGACATCCAAAATCTATATTTAAAAAAAAACCCTCGTAGAAACGGAGATTATCGGAGAAATATAAGTCCGCCAAGCGTTGATGAGCATCAACACGGTCACGAAAAATACCTATCCTTCGTGAACGAACCGTATCTTCAAGTTCTTCTTGTTGAATGATGTTGTGACATTGTTGAAGAAATTCTAATGCCTCTTGGTTTGAACCACTCGAACTGCTAGATGACATGAGAAACTCCGCTGGGATTAAAAGCTTGGAACGATTCTTTTTAAAATGTAGAAAATTTATATAGAATATGGATGAGTAGGGATTAGAAATGAGGAGTTGCGTAGAAAATATGTAAAGTGGAGATATATATAAAGTGTGATGGTGATTAAAAATTAAAAAAAAATGAACCGTTACTCAACGGTCAAAAAAACTCGGTTACCATCGGTTTGGAAAACTCACACCAACCCTTGAAACTTAACCGATGGCAAGAAACCGAAGTGGGGGGACGGTACCCGATTTTACCCTTTGAAACCGAAGTAACTGTGGGGGTTACCCGAACCAACACTGATGCATGGCATCTTATACATAAAATAAATAAATAAAATCCCTTCATATAATTGGTTTTTAATTAAGAATTATTAAGTTTTGGTGTTTAAATGTTTATATTTGAATTTTAGATAATTTGGTGGAACTTTGGTTATTATTTGATAAATATTTAAAGTTCACATTTAATTTGGTATTTAATTGAGAAAACTTTACAAGTTAGAATTTTAATTGAGAAATTATAAAAGATATGGTACTTAATTGTTTTCATTTGTGAATTTTAGGTGTTTGGTGTGTGCGTGATGAATTTAGAAGGAATCAGAAAAAAACGAGAGCGGATTCGAATATCGGATGCGAAAGTTATGCTTGATTAGAGAAGAAATAAATAATAATATGAGCAGCCAAGTCTAGCCCTTGGCCCAACAGTCAAGCATTCGCAGCCCAGTCCCATTTCATGTGTTCAGCGGCCCAAATCACTAAACAGCCCACCTCTGTTCAGCCCAGCAGCCCAGCACAATTATAAAAAATTAATTGGAGTCCAGGAGGGTCGAACCAGTGACCTCCAGGTCACCTGCGCAAAGTTCAACCCACTGAACCAGAACTTTATCTTGGTTTAAATTTGGTTTGGCATTCTCTTATTTCCTTCCTGCAGCAGCCCAGAAACTTCCCAGTCGTGACCTGATCGTAATTTACCCTATTTTTCCACTATAAAATCATTTTTGCAGCCGTCATTTACAAGGGGGAACCCCTAAAAAAACCCTAGAAACGACCCAAAAACACTGTGGAATCATTTGGGGAGATCAAGGAGGTCAAGATTCAAGCTTTGGAGGGTAAAGATTAGAGATTTTGAGACTTTTTCGGTTTGCAAATCATCTAACTCTTTTTTTTTCTTCTTTTTTTTTTGTTTCTTGAAGATGAATGTATCCAAGATTGAAACTTTATTGTTTATTATCATGATTCTTGGCTGATTTCATCTTGTGGATTACCCAAACCCACACCGCATGCCCTTATAAATTATCAAACAAAGAATAAATTATATGAAGGTAAAAGGTTTCATAATATTTCATTCACAACAAGGGTACATATACAAGAGGATCCCAAGAATTAGGGATTAAACATGGAAGGAAATAATACAGGAAATCTCTACTAATTACAATTGATCCTATCATTAAATATAAAATAAACTATTTACGGTCTTGATGCTCAATATTATCTTTGGTGTTAATACGCCCCCGCAAGATGGAGGTTCCATCGGAAACACCAATCTTGGAGCGCAAGGAAAGAAACGGCGCCCTCGAGAGCGCTTTAGTGAGAGGGTCGGCTAACTGATCCTTGGAATGAATATGCGCCACCCGTAATGTACCTGCAGCAACTTTTTCACGAACGAAATGATAATCAAGCGCCACATGTTTCATGCGAGAATGGTAAACCGGGTTGGCACACGCATAGGTGGCACCCGTGTTGTCACAGAACAACCGCGGAGAAGTGGAAAGAGTGATGCCAAGTTCTCGAAGAAGATTCTCAACCCAAGCTAACTCAGAGGCCGCATTGGCAAGAGCTTTGTATTCAGCCTCGGTGGACGACCGAGAGACAGATTTTTGGCGGGCCGATTTCCAGGAAATGACGTTGCCACCCAAATAAATAACATAAGCAGTCGTGGAGCGACCCGCGGTATGTACACCACCCCAGTCAGAATCTGAAAAAGCCGTAAGATCAAGAGATAAATTCCGGCGCAGATAAAGACCATGATAAATAGTACCCTTGAGATAGCGCAACAAGCGTTTGAGAGCTTGCCAGTGAGTCTGTGTCGGCCGGTGCATAAATTGCGACAATCTGTTAACCGCAAATGATATGTCCGGCCGAGTAAACGCAAGATACTGTAACGACCCGATGAGCCGGCGATAAGGTGTGGGATCGACCGTAGGAGATCCATCATCCAAAGTAAGAACCTGCGATGAACACAAAGGTGTCTGGACCGACTTAGCGCCGTCCATATTTTGACCTTCAAGAAGATCAAAGATGTGTCGATGTTGCGACATGAACAACCCATGCTTAGTGTGAATGAGTTCAACACCAAGAAAGTGAGCAGGAGTTCCCAAGTCCTTGAGAGAAAACCGAGAAGCTAGCCGATCGACAAAGGTGGTCAAAAACGAGTCCGTGTTGGACGTAACAATGATGTCGTCTACGTACACCAAAAAATAACACATGATACCTTTGTTATTGTAGATGAAAAGGCTAGCATCGGCAAGAGACTTGACAAACCCGAGCCCAAGCAAGAAAGAGGTAAGCTCCAAATACCAAGCACGAGGAGCTTGCTTCAACCCGTAAAGAGACCTGCGAAGCTTACAAACATGATTAGGAAATTGTGAATGTTCATAGCCAGGCGGTTGAACCATATAAACCTCTTCTTGTAAGTGACCCTGCAAAAAAGCGTTATTAACGTCAATTTGCCTCGAGGACCAACCCCGGGATAAGGCAATGGCAAGAATGGTACGGATGGTAACCGGTTTAGTAACCGGGCTAAATGTATCGAAGTAATCCTTGCCATATTCCTGAGAAAAACCTTTGGCTACCAAACGAGCCTTATATTTGTCAATTCGACCGTCAGGATGTCGCTTAATCCGAAATATCCATTTGCAACCGATCGGAGTCCGGCTTGTAGGTGCAACAAGCTCCCACGTATTATTCCGTAGGAGCGCATTATATTCATCATCCATCGCTTTTCGCCAAAGAGGATCCTTAGATGCTTGCAAATACGTGTGGGGCTCAAGCGATGGTGGGATAGGATGCGCCGTAGTAGCGACATTGACAAAATTGGGGTTGTAGTACTTGGAGTTGAGGGTCCGAGTGCGAGGCGGCAGGTCACGGGTGGGCACGGCAGCGGCGGCGGCTGGGGCTGAATTTGAAGTGGGGCTGGGAATGGCGGTGGTGTGGTCCTCAGAGCCAACAGCGGAAGGGAAGGAGGAGGACATGTGGGAGGACGGCGGAGTGGGCGGGGACGACGGAGATGGAGGAGTCGGCGGAGTGGATGGTGAGGAGGAACCGGAAGAAAGGTCAGAGGTAGTGGCGGAAGCAGAATCGGGATCGAGAGAGGCAGTTGGGGTGGCAGGAGCGGGATCGGGTGTTGGAGGGACAGATGGAGGAATCGGGGATCGACGATGGTTGGTCGAAGGGACAGTAGGGAAGAGTGAGGGAGGGGATAGAAACTCATCACTGTTCGGAAGAGTGGAGGAGTTGGGCAAGACACCTTTCGAGGGAAAAATGTCCTCGATGAACGAGACATGACGGGAGTGATAAAGGCGATTTGTCTTTGGGTCAAGACACTTATATGCCGATTTCGAGACTGAGTACCCAAGGAAGACACAGGGCTGCGATTTTGGTTGAAGTTTAGATGTTGTATACGGTTTGAGCCAAGGGTAGCATAAGCATCCAAAGGTTTTGAGTTTGGTATAATTGGGCGAAGCACGATAGAGGACATGATAGGGAGATTGATTTTGGATAATCGGAGTTGGCAACCGATTAATGAGATACACGGCGGTCTGGAAAGCATGAGACCAAAATGTTAGAGGAAGACCGGCATAATGTAAAAGCGCAAGCCCGGTCTCAACAATATGACGATGACGGCGCTCGGCCGTGCCGTTTTGCTCGGGGGTGTGAGGGGGGGTCGTGTAATGGGAGATGCCAACCGTTTTGAGGTAGGAGGCTAAGCCAATGTACTCACCACCATTGTCGGTGAATAGCGAAATAATGGGAAGTTGAAAGTATTTTTCAACTAACGATTTAAATTGAGGAAAAATTATAGCAACATCCGACTTCTTTTTAAGAGGGTAAAGCCACACATATTTTGAAAAATAATCAACAAATAAAACATAGTATTTGAACCCGTCAATAGATTCTTGGACGGGGCCCCATACGTCGGAATATAAAAGTTGCAACGGTTTATCCACGACAAATGAGTTTGGTCCAAATGGCGACTTGTGACATTTATTAATAGAACACGAAGAACAATGCAAATTTAAAGAGTTCAAAGATTTAAATTTTAGACCGAGGTCTTTACAAAGAAACTTAAAAGTACGTAAAGACGGGTGTCCAAGTCGATGATGCCATTGGAGAGGAGAGGTGGCGGTGACGGCATTGATAGAAGGAACGGGTGGATCTTCGGTGAGATAATAGACATCATTGACGTTCTTTCCCCGCATGATAGACGCCCCCGTTTTGAGATCCTTCACAAGAAAATGAGAGGGAAAAAATTCAACCGAACAATCGTTAGTACGACATAATTTACGCAACGGAAATAAGATTAGTGCGAATAGAAGGAACACATAACGCATCGGAAAGTACCAACGGTTTAGTATTGTTCGGAAAAGTTTTTGAACCAACATGAGTAATAGATAAAGTCGTACCGTCACCAAGGAAAATCTCGTCGGGACCACCATAGTCCGAGACGGACGAGAGTGTAGCCGGGCAGGAAGCAAGGTGGTGGGAGGCACCACTGTCCATCATCCAAGCCGATGGACCAGGAGCGGTCACGGCCGCGTTTGCCATGGGTGGAGCAGGATTCTGAGCCAAGGCCATTTGGTTGTCTTTGAGGAACTTTTGTAGTTTTCTACAATCCTTGGTGTCGTGACCGGGTATATCACAGAAATTGCAATATTGGTTATTGCGAGAGGCGGAATTGTTGGTAGCGGGTTTGGAGGAGCGATTATGGTCGTTGGTAGGAGGAATTGGGTTGGCGGTTGGGGCGGTTAAAGGAAGCCGACGAAGAGGGAGTGTAGGGCTGAGAGGATTGGCGAGTGGCAACATTGGCGGTGGCTAGGACAGGGGTCGGAGGTTCGACCGTGGCCAAGGAGCGCTCAAAGTCGACAAGTTTGTCGTAGAGCTCCGGGTAGGAGAGGGGTGTGTCACGAGCCTTGAGGGCTGCCGTGAAGGAGTTATATTCATCACCGAGTTGGGATAGGATGTAAACCATGAGGTCTTCATCGGTGACAGGGCTCTGAACGAGCGCGAGCTCATCGGAGATGGAACGCATGTCATTAAGAAAGTCGGCAACGGAGCGGGTGCCTTTAGGGTTTTTCGTGAGTTTGGTTTTGAGGGATATGATGCGGGTGCGAGAGGTGCTGGCGAACGAGGAGGATAGACGTTCCCATGCATCTTTAGCGGTTAGAGCAGAAGCAATCAAAGGCTGGATTTCATCGGAGCATGAACCCAGAAGAGCACTGTAGATTGCTTGATCCTGGCGAACCCAGAGAGTGTATTCCGGGTTTGTGACAGAGACATTGTTTTCGGTTTTGGTTTTGGAAGGCGCCGACTTGTCGCCGGTGAGAAAGCCTTCAAGATCAAGACCGATCAAGGTGGATTGAACATGGCGACGCCATACAGGGAAGTTTTGGTGGGTGAGTTTGATGGTGAAGTGAGTAGAGGCTGTGATGGTGACAATGGTGGATGACATGATGAAGTAAAGAAGAAGAAGAAGGTGCGGTGGAGAGGGGTTGGCGGCCGGAGGTAGGAGACGAATTTGGGAGGGACTCGAAGGAGTGCTAATGGCTCTGATTACCATATGAAGGTAAAAGATTTCATGATATTTCATTCACAACAAGGGTACATATACAAGAGGATCCCAAGAATTAGGGATTAAACATGGAAGGAAATAATACAGAAAATCTCTATTAATTACAATTGATCCTATCATTAAATATAAAATAAACTATTTACGGTCTTGATGCTCAATATTATCTTTGGTGTTAATAAATTATATGTAATGTTTTGAAGATAGATTGACGCGCCACACTCTTGTCTTGAAATTACTTTTAGCGTGGGCGGTATGGGTGACAAAAAAAATCGGCAACCATGTTTCGGCAAGGAGGATTTTTCGGCAATGGTTTGGCAACCATACCCCCATGTTCGGCAACCATTTTTCGGCAAAAAAAAAAAGAAAAATCGGCATGTAGTTGCCGAGAAATGCCGAGGACCGTTGGGGTGATTTCGAACGTTGGCTACTAGCCAACGGCTAGTAGCATTCAATTTTTTTTTGTTTTTTTTTTTTACAACTTTTTCTCCTATATAAACCCCTCAAAACTTTAAAATTTTTACACCACATTTCATTCTCTTCTTCTACTTTTCTCTCCAACAATGGATCGCCGCTTTGCATAATTGGGAATGTGATTTTTAGATTTGGTTTTAAAATTTGTGAAAGTGGTTTTTTTTAATTTTATGTAAGTTTTTTATTTTTAATGAAAAATTTAGTTTTATGTTTTATGAAATATAATGTTTTTCTTTAAATATAATATATAAAAATTAAAATAAAAAAAATAAATAAAAAAAAACTATCCAACTTATCCCACCCAACTTATCCCACCCATACCATTCAAAAAACACAAAAGACATATACTTTTTTCTCTCTCCTGTGTCACTCTCCTATTGGCCAAAAAACTTATCCTATTTTACTCATCCTAAAAAATTTATCCCCCATACCGCCCACCCTTAGAGGATTATACGAGTATAAAATATAAATACTCGAATCTGAATCGTACATCGTGATATATTGATCATGCCTAATAAAACATATTTTTACAAGATATTCTAGTATAGTACGTAGGTAGTCTCAAAAGCAATTTGCATATAGACATACATAAACACATTTTTGGCTATACGTCTACACGCCCGGTACCAAAACTAAATACTTGAATCCAATTCGCATATTATGGTTTACAAACCCAATGTAAAGACACTTTTAGAGAATATGAAGTAACTTAAAAAGTGAGTCATGTATCCTTATCCATGAGCAAGACACTTTTAGAAAAGACATTTTGTTAAGATATGTTTAATCTTAATAAAACACTAAAATGGGTGCCACATGTCTCATTTCTAGGAGGTCCACATCAACATTGCCACATGTCAAAACCACATCCAGGTATAAATTTATTAGATTATTAATTAAATATAATTACCAATTTTATCAAAACTAAATTTATATTAAAAAAATTGACAAATTTAATATAAATTTGATAAATTTACTCAATAGTTTGATTATTTTAAGAAACTAATCAATAATTTGTCAAACATAATAAATTTGATTATTTTAACCGTTTTTTTATATGTATCTAATATTATATTATACTCAACCCGTGTAATACACGGGTTACTAACCTAGTGCGAATATATAGAACTTAGTTTCTCAAATCTTATTCAGGTAATATTATCTATGAGCAAAAGAAAAGAACCATTTTACACAGTATGAAAAATAGATGATTAAATTTACTCGTTTATCACGGTGAGATTGGAAATGAGAAGTAATTTTTAGAGGATACGTGATTATGTTCTTAAGTTAATATAGCTATAAATACTCTTAGTATTGTGATAATTATTTGTATTATTACTTTCATTATGAATATTATTACTATTACAAATTAAATTAGGCATCTAGGTTAGCTTGAATTACAAACAACTTCTGATATAATGATTATAATTAATAGTGCATAACATAATAACATGAAACATAACATGCTTTCAAACAATCTACTGCTTTAAACAAGGGAGTATATTACTATTGATAATATTGACAATTGATCTTATAGATTTTGTTTATTGATGCTTTGCACAATAAACCCCTTTTTATTGAATTAACTAATTTTTATTTATTTATTTTTGTGTGAGAGGTTGCAGGAATATATGCATCATGACTACTAAATATGATAGAAGCTGAAGCAGTTGATTAGCTTTCCTTGTTATGGTTTTGAACCGTCTATTGAGTCTTGAGCACTCTTTACAAGCACGTCATAATTTATAGAAGCCAACTGAGACAAGTTCTGATCACCAAAACAAAACCATAACTTGATTAACGGTAAAACGAGTAACTTTATATACAAGAGGTAAACGGTTGGATCAGTTTGACCCAAAATACTTTTTTCAAAACTATTAACTAATTTGTAAAATATGACTACAAAAACTATATTATATATTATTGATTTAACTTTTTTTATAAAATGATTTCAGAAGGCTTGATTATATTAAAATGCATTTTCCGTGTATTAAAAATATATGTTACCTTAAATGAGAAATTACTGAATGAGTAATTCCCGTTGATAGTCGAGGCCCCAAATTCTGCTAGGTTACCACATTCGTCGCCCTGCTTAAAACGATCAGATGATTAGAAATGAAAACTAATCCATTATCAATCATCAAACAACATTGTGAGCATATGAGAAAAAACGTTAGTAGACTTTTGACCCGTTTGACTCGCTTCATTTGTAGCTACTTTTCTACATTCGACCCAATTGACTCGCTATTAAAAAAATGAGAATTGACTACTAAGATGTTTAGTAAGAGGGTATAAGATAGAAGGGATGAATGTACCTCTTCATCTAGCATATTGCCATATGAACTATCCCCAAATGTGCTGCCTGTGTCTGACATGTCATCAAAGTCACTACCTCCATCAACCTGTTCGTCTTCTGGATTCCATATATACCGACTCATAAAATAACTGGTGTCAAGTGCTTCAGCAGATGGTATGAATGTGGCCTGCAGGAAGGAAAAAAAAAAGTCTTCTTATAATAGTTGCTAAATATAAACAATCTTATTATGTCACATAAAAGTATAAGGTGGTGTTTGTTTTTACTGAAAAAGCTCTTCTGTCCTCTTATGTCTGCGTCGCGCAGACCACGCGCAGACATTTAGGTCTGCAGACTGTTTGTTTTTTCGAAGACATTTCATTAAAAAATGTCTGCGCGGCCTCTTCTTGGTGCAGATGTGGCCCAGCCACTTCTGACATCTTCTAACATCTGCTAACATTCTCTTTAAACTGTTTTTTCATAAACAAACATTTTTTAACAAAGTTTTTTTTTAAAAAAAACATTTATAAACAGTTTTTTCTATAAAAACGTTTTTTTTAAAGTTTTTTTCTAAAAAAAAACTTTTTAAAAACTTTTTAAGTATTTTAAACAGATTTTAAAAAACTTCTTTAACCAAAATTTTTTTAAAAAGTTTAAAAAAACGTGTTAAACAGTTTTAAAAAAAAACATTTTTAAATTGTTTTTTTTTAAAACCTTTGTAAACAAATTTTATAAAAACGTTTAATAAAGACGTTTTTTTAAAAAGATTTTATCAAAAAAATGTTAGTTTTTTTAAGAACGTTTTTTATAAAATTTATATTTAAAAACGTGTTTTATTTATTTTTATTTTTAGAAAACGTTTTTTATAAAGTTTTATTTTTAAAAAACGTTTTTAACAATTCTTTTCAAAAAAGAATATTTTAAATAGTTTTTAAAAAACTTTTGTATACAATTTCTAAAAAACGCTTTTTAAACAATTTTTTAAAAACATTTCTAAACCGTTATTTATAAAAACGTTTTTAAACATTTTTTTTAATGGTTTTAAATTGTTAAAAATTGTTTTTTAAACAGTTTTTTAATGTTTTTAAATTGTTAAAAAAAATTTAAACAGTTTTTATAAAACATCTTTATAACTTTATTTAAGCGAAAACTATTTTAAAAATAACTTTTTGTTAAAATATACAGAAAGGAAATCAAAAGGTTTGAATAGTAATTAACTATAAGTTTTAAAAACAGTTTATTTAAATTTCAGTTTATTTTAGCAGTTTGCAGAAGTTAAAAAACAAACAGTCTTCTTCTTACAGACTGCAGAGGTTTGGTCCACCTCTTCTTCTACAGATGTCTGCAGATGTGGTCCGCAGACTGCAGACGTTTTACCTCTTAAAAAACAAACAACACCTAAGTGAATGTAAGATTAAATCACCTTCTGCCTTGCAAGTGTGTCCCAGTGAATGTTCCTAAAAAACGGGTGCGTCTTTACCTGTTTATAGGATATAATAGATAAATTTATAACTTCCGTTGTGTGTGTTTCTGTGTGTATAGGGTCATTCAATGGATATTATATCACTAAAGCACTACATAAAAGTGATTATGTGATTCTCTGCTTAAAATTGATTCTGTAATGAACATGCTATATATATGAAGAAAATTTTACCTCTGCAGAGCCCGTTGCACCAAGACGTTGAACTGGATTTTCAATCAACAACCTGAGATAAAGCAAAATGTAAGTATTTTGATATCATACCAATTTTAAGCTAGTTTGGTATAAAAAAAATGTAAGAGGTTAGTATTAGGCTAAATTTATAATCATCAAACTTACTGATTAATCAGATCATATGCTTCATAGCTCATCTCCTCAGGAACTTTGGGCCATGGTATGTCTCTATTCATAATGTTGGCAAATACTTGCTGCACCAAACAAGATGATTTTCGAAAGATATTTATGAACTAAAAAGTAACATTGACATTAATAAATTGAGATTTTTATTTTTAGTGAGGATACCTGCGGAGATTCTGCATTAAATGGTGGGATTCCTACAAGTAGCTCAAAAAGAATAACACCAACAGACCACCAATCAGCTGTTGCACCTGCAGGAAGGAAAGCAATCCATGATGAGTATGAAGAGAAAGACAATAAATAAGGGTAAAATTGTAAATTGTGAAGTTACAACCATGTCCCACGCCGAGAAGTATCTCAGGAGCCAAATAGTCAGGAGTACCAACAACTGATTGTTTTTGTCCACTTTCAGTTGTAACTTCATTCTCCCCATAAACAGGAGCCCTGTACCCTGATGTCCCTGATAAATCCTCTGTGCTGTTTATAAGACCCACCTTAGATAGCCCAAAATCTGACAACTGAAACAATCAATTATAATACGGAGATCAGTAAAAGTAGTATAGCTTATTATATTTACTATGTAGTAATAAAAAATAAAT
>JBCNJP010000018.1:13039534-13172412 GCA_039602395.1 Deinandra increscens subsp. villosa | reverse complement strand
ATCACCTTCTGCCTTGCAAGTGTGTCCCAGTGAATGTTCCTAAAAAACGGGTGCGTCTTTACCTGTTTATAGGATATAATAGATAAATTTATAACTTCCGTTGTGTGTGTTTCTGTGTGTATAGGGTCATTCAATGGATATTATATCACTAAAGCACTACATAAAAGTGATTATGTGATTCTCTGCTTAAAATTGATTCTGTAATGAACATGCTATATATATGAAGAAAATTTTACCTCTGCAGAGCCCGTTGCACCAAGACGTTGAACTGGATTTTCAATCAACAACCTGAGATAAAGCAAAATGTAAGTATTTTGATATCATACCAATTTTAAGCTAGTTTGGTATAAAAAAAATGTAAGAGGTTAGTATTAGGCTAAATTTATAATCATCAAACTTACTGATTAATCAGATCATATGCTTCATAGCTCATCTCCTCAGGAACTTTGGGCCATGGTATGTCTCTATTCATAATGTTGGCAAATACTTGCTGCACCAAACAAGATGATTTTCGAAAGATATTTATGAACTAAAAAGTAACATTGACATTAATAAATTGAGATTTTTATTTTTAGTGAGGATACCTGCGGAGATTCTGCATTAAATGGTGGGATTCCTACAAGTAGCTCAAAAAGAATAACACCAACAGACCACCAATCAGCTGTTGCACCTGCAGGAAGGAAAGCAATCCATGATGAGCATGAAGAGAAAGACAATAAATAAGGGTAAAATTGTAAATTGTGAAGTTACACACCATGTCCCACGCCGAGAAGAATCTCAGGAGCCAAATAGTCGGGAGTACCAACAACTGATTGTTTTTGTCCGCTTTCAGTTGTAACTTCATTCTCCCCGTAAACAGGAGCCCTGTAGCCTGATGTCCCTGATAAATCCTCTGTGCTGTTTATAAGACCCACCTTAGATAGCCCAAAATCTGACAACTGAAACAATCAATTATAATACGGAGATCAGTAAAAGTAGTATAGCTTATTATATTTACTATGTAGTAATAAATAATAAATATTGACACTGTCTTTAATATATTGGTTATTAGAAAATAAAAACAGCAAGACAACATTCACTTTTTTCCTTGATCTTAAAAGTTATAAGAGAATTCAGTAACTAAAAGCTTAAAGAACGGGATAAAGATAATAATTGTGGACCTTGATGTGGCCATCAGGACCAATTAACAAGTTGTCTGGCTTCATGTCTCTATGAATGATGTTCAAAGAATGTAAATACTCCAATGCAAGAACCTGCAAAATAACCGGTCAGAATTCATGTTTACATCAAAAATTACTTTTAAAAGTAAAAAAAATAAAACAAAATAAAAAATAAAACACTTACAACTTCAGCAATATAGACACGTGCCATATTCTCTTCTAAGCAACCAAGACTTCTCAATAAAGAGAAAAGATCTCCTCCATTTAAAAACTCCATAACCAGATATAGATTTTCTTTGCATGTGAATGAGTAGAAAAATCTGACCTGTTCATGTCATAAACAATTTCATGAGTTTAAACTACAAAAATGACAACTTTGTTTTGAATAATTATTTTTTATGTGCTTCTAGTCTCACCACAAAAGGATTGCGAACTGAAATCAATATATCACGCTCAGCTAAAATGCTTTCAACTGCATTCTTACGAATCATATCAGCTTTCTTCAAAACCTGCAATACTTGATCCAAATTAAGTTCTTTTAGCTCTAAAACTCACACATCGTTTTCATATTTTATCACACAGATTATTTAAATTCTTCCAAGTTAGTTACTTCAGGTTGAATGAAGCTCTCACCTTTATGGCAAATACATCACCTGTTGCCCTTTTCTTGGCTAGAAAAACTCGCCCAAACGCACCTCTGCTGATTGGTTTTATTATTTCAAAATCTTCAATAGATGTCCTGTCTTTAGAAAATGTATTCACAGGGCTTGCCCGCAGACTACGGGCTGTTTCATCTTCTACTGAACTATCTTCATTGGCCATGGCACTTGATGATTCTATCTTATCATCATCTATCTGCCCACAAAGAAGTACATATTTCTCCCTGTATTTTGCGAAGGAAAAGTTTTCAGTTTAGAGATGAGATGATATCAACATATAAAGTAAAACAACGAACTTCATGCCAATGATCTACTGCAGATTGAAGGAGAGTAATCCTCAGTTTCATATTCTGTGATGCAGTTTTAACTTTGGAGATCAATGCATACATTTCAAAATGATAACCATTTATTGTCTTTTAGTGAATAAAAGATGGGGCAAATTACATAATAACACAATAACGCAACGAACTTTGATCTGATTCTTGCTTTTGGATTGCACGCACAAAAAAGACCAGACTTTTTAAACTTCTAAGTTAACTTGTCACCTATCATCACTCTTGAAAAAAGTCAACAATGCCAAAGTTGTTGACATGTCACTGACAAGTCATTATTTTGACTGGGTAACTTGGAGATTGCCTTGCATCGAAAAAGTTTAAAGTTCGAGGTTTTTTCTTCTAACTTCCTCAAAGTTCTAGCCACTTTCTGAGTGAAAATAATACTGGCTACCCAAAGCAAAAATAGGACCAATGTTTGTTACTTTCTAATGCAATTTGCCTTTAATAGACTATCTAAATTTTATTACTAAGTTCTAAGGTGAACTGAATTCCTATTGGTTTTAAATTTTAGGATTTGTAAATTTGACCTCTGCAGATTATAGCGTCTCTAGCTGGGAACAAACATGCTTTTGCACCAATCTAAGAATATATGATTGAAATACTTACTGTAATAGTTTCTCTATACGTCTACCAAATGTTTCGACAACAAGGGCATCCGCCTTTCTGTCTTGGATAGCATACTTGAGGTCGGTTAAATGATCAAGCATGATCTCCAGTGCACTGTACTCATTAGTGTTAATGCTGGCCACCGATCTAGCAATCTCCAGCAGCTTATTTATCTGCAATTTGATAGATGCATTCAGTATCTTAAAACTATCTATTGCAGTAATGACGTAATGTCAGTTCAACATCAATATGGAAACTAGTGCATGAATCTTATAAAATAGATGGGACATTAATAACTACCTGCTGCCAGTTTTCATGATCATTTGTGGTCTTTCTTTCACTCAAAAATACTTCAATCTGATTGGTTCTTGGTGTTAGTAAAGGTGATCTTGGTGTCAAGCTTCCACCAGATGAAGCTTTGCGACATGTGACAGGTGTTAGGGTCCCACGTGTTTCATTAGACATATCAGGCAGACTGTGCAGGTTTTCCATCGCATAACCAGTGTCAGCTTCATGAACACATTCTAGTATTTCTTCAGAACATTGACAGGTCAAACGTTGTTTTCTAGGTGATGATTCGTCAGAGTCGTCTGGTGTGCTGGAAGAAGATATTCTTCCGATCTCTTGATTTCCAATAGCAATATCTGCACTCTTGGGTGTACATGCATCGATAATCCTTTCAAGAGTCTCTGCAACTCTATATAGTCTTTCATTGACAGTTAGACCTTTTAAATCACATCTGTCAGCAATTGCACATATTCTAGAATGTTCTTCCACATGTACGGTCGGTATTTCAACTTCACATATACGACAAATCAATGAACTCTCATAAGCTGCATGATGATGAGCTACTGAAACCTCGGACGTAACTCTTCTTAGATTTGATGACATCTCCAAGTCCACAGGAGGGCAAGCTGGTATTCCAATAGTTAAGAAATGATCATCATCTTTAGGGTCAAATTGGTCAGAAACATCTTTTGTTGGGGTGTCCACATCATCATGGCCTTTGAGATTCTTTTCTCCTGAAGATGAAAACTTATTCCAAGATGAGTTTCTGAAAATACTTTTTGATGAAGCAACACTTTTAGCAGTACTAACATCCACATTGTCAATTCTGTCATCTAAATCTAATATTGTTTGATTGTGTTCTTCATTTTGGTCAATTTGTGTTTCGTTTACTTCAGTTTCTCCTAACGAGCTACTGGCATTTTGGTATGTAGATTCTATAACTTTCTGATAAACACCAAGATCACTAAGCTGCTGAAGACCTAAAATATGGTGACCTTCTTCACAACCACATTCCTTGTGGAACTGCACAAGCCGAGTGCATCGAGTAAGGATAAACAAAAGACGGGTGTGAACTTGTTTAAGAATACCCGTTGGTAAATCTTGACGGCGATCATCTAAAATCTGAACAATGTTTTCACACTTCAACCAAAACTCATTTGCCGCCATTTTCGCACACCTTCTTGCAATAATTAACAAATCCTCCAAATTTTCTTGCCATTCCGGGTGAGATACTGAAGTTTCTTCAAGTATGCCCACCAAATCTCCAGCGAATATAGCCAGATCAGCATCGACTTCCTCCTTTAACTTATCAAACTTCCCCCTAAGCATCACCAAAATCTCCTGAACTTGATACATAATGCAATGGCATAGAGTAAACAGGTTAAGAGTGAACCAACTATATGAAATTTACAACAACATGAACCATGTGAACCAATGAGATACCTCCACACGCCCAAACCCACGAGATTTAGAAAAAGATAGAGGCCTTGCTCCTTTGGCGCTGAGCTCGTGAGAGAAACTCTTGAGATCCGATGCTCTCTTTTTAAGACCACTTGTCGCCCTCAGTATGGCCTGAAACCTTGGAGATTGCATTTCCTTAGACAGAGTTGCACTACCCTGCAACCAATAACAATAAAACAAAAATCTAAGCCACGCATTGATTCAATTTAGTAGAAAGCTATGAATTAGTAAATGTACTACCTCCAGGCCACCAATGGGCGGTGGAAGGACCCGTAACGATTTAAATTGACTCCATGACACCTTCTTTCCTACAGGATTAAAAAAAAAGGCAATGAAACATGTCAAAATAGCATATCAAAAACTCAAGAGTTGAGAAACTAAGTTCCTAAAATAGACCTAGATTATTTGTTAGCTAAATTGTAGTTCATTCTACCTGCAGAATGCATTAAGCTGAAATACAAATCCCTAATCCCTAATTCAAAATAAGCAAACATAATATATTAATAACTGGGAGCAATGGAAGGTAACCTGGATCAGTGCACCTAGGGAATTGTTTTGTGTGAACTTCTGCACGAGGAGCGATTACAGTCTTATCTTTATTGTTATTATTAGCGCCCAAATTTGAGGGACTATTGGCCGAAGAAACAACCCTAAGGGGAGAAGGAACAGAGCAAGTACGAATGTGATTAAGGCCAAGGGCAGAAGCATGGAGTAAGTAATCTTCCTCCAGCTGACGCTCGTATTCCGCCATGTCGTCGTTGATGTTGTAATCGCCGTCGCCGTCGTCACTGCAGACGCCGTCGCTGCTTTCCCCCATTTCAGCCATACTTCGGCTATGGCGAATCGGAATCGGAGGGATGTTCCTCAATTTAACGATCGAATGGGAGGTTTGGCGATTTTGATGGAGGTTTCTGTAGACATGATCGATGGAATTGTGTGAGGTTTGTTCGGGTTCTGACGAAGGCGGTGGGTTTGACATTAGTGGAGATAATGTTGTTGTTGTTCATGAGATTTTTCAGAGAGTGATGTTCTTCAGTAAGAAGGGAAGGGAAGGGATTGAAGATGATGATGATGATGATTTCTAGGTTAGGTTTTTTAGAGTGGCATTTTGGATCAAAAGCTTGTTCGATTTGGGGAAATTTTGAGAAACAGAGGAGAGGGAAGAACATATAGGGAGATATTCGCGGGAAACGGGAATGGACACGCACAAAAGGGAACCGGACCATCCGACTATTGTTCGGGTTTGAGCTATGTAGCCACTATTTTTCGACCAAAAGTTATAGATTTGAGTTGCATATGGTAAAACTTCTAATGAATTAATTCTATAAAGTTTGGGTATACTTGTTTAAATAGAAAAATCGTATTCATCCTTTCAAAAAAAGTCAAATGTTATTTTCGTCTATCTGATTTGTCATTTTTTATCCCACGTTAGTTAGGAAGGAGAACAAATGCTTTCTTATATGGGGTTGGATATATTTTCTAATTCCTATCAGACGTTTTTTAAAACAATGAGGGGCGGATGCCTGAGGGTGTGTCAGCTGTCAAAGCGGACAATATCTGATTTGGTGGTTTGGACTGTTACAAATGGTATCAGAGAGAGACAGGTTCGGGTCTGTGTGCCAGCGAGGGCGTTGGGCCACGTCGGCTGGGAAAGGGAACGAAAGTTTCTTATATGGGGGTTGATACCTTCCCTATCAGGCGCGTTTTAAAACCATGAGAGGCGAATGCCTAAGGGAGGTGGCTTGGGTTGCTACAAATGGTATAAGAGACAGGGTCGGCCCGGTGTGCCAGCAAGGACGTTGGGCTCTCTAAAGGGGTGGTTTGTAACATCCCACGTCGATTGGGAAGGGGAACGAAAGCTTCCTTACATGGGGCTAGATACCTTTCCTATCAGACACGTTTTAAAACTGTGAGAGGCAGATGCCTAGGGGCGTTCCAGCTGCCAAAGCGGACAATATCTGATACGGTGGCTTGGGTCGTTACAACGTATATAGGCGTAGCGTGTCAATTAAGGTATTAAACGAGTCTATATAGTAGCCTTAAACACTTCATAAAACATCACACACAAGGTTAAGTTTCGAAACATTGTTGATTAATTAAAAACCAATACTTGTTACAAATTGCATGCATAATTGTTACCGTATTTAATCGTATGAACATATTATGTTATGTGGCATGTTTATACTTGATTTTATTGGTTTGAATGTGGTTAATATGATGGTAAATAAATAAAAAGTGAAAACGTAGAAAATCGTGACCAAAACCTAAAAAAACGCGCGAAATAAGCACTAGTCAACAAAAGTCAAACTGGGAGGCCATTATGGGCGCCTTTCGGACCGCAAGGAACCCAGTCTGAGCATACCCGCGATCCACATCGCTGCTAAGTCGGCAAAAAATTATTGGGTTGCACTATTTAAGCATCTTTAACCCCTCATGCACCTCGTTTACAGCCCCAAATCACCCTAAACACACATACTAGCCGCTGTGAACGAATTCCTTCTAGAAATCCTGAAGTTTTGGTGTGTTTTGATTGAGATTCCAAGCTTGTTTTCATTCCCGGTCGTTTCCTACATCATTGGTATGTTCATTTTCTTTGCTTAAAAGGTCATCAAGTTTCCACATTTATGTTAGATCTAAACTCGTATGATGATTGTACGATGTTTGCATGCATAGATCTAGTGTATTATGTGATAATTGTTTGATTTTTATGATGATATATGCTAGATATAGGGTTTTGCTTTATGGTTGATGATAAAGGTTGAGTTTTTATGTTTGAATCTTGTCATGGATGCATGCAAATGCTAGATTTAGGGTTTAGACGCAATAAAGTTGCAAACTTTACGTGAGATATGTGATAAAAATTCGATTTTTACGTCTATGCAGGTTATGGATAAAGGTAGCTTCTTGATGCTTGATCTATGACAAAGTATGGTAAAAACATAACTTTGATAAATATATATTTCGGGTAACTATTTATTTATGTGTAATGCATGCGTATGAACCTATGAATGGTTGTTTGCTTGTTTACATTGATTATGTCAAATTAATTATAGGTTATAAGCGTGTACAAATCCTAAGTCTCCTACATTGGTGGGAATGTCGAGATTTTGTAATATCGCCATGTCGATCTTACATCGTATACGCGGGACAATTAATAATTAATTTTGACGCATGAATATTTATTACTATGTGACATGTTATATGAAGTATATGTGTTAGGATAAATATTTGTAAACATTATTGAATCACCAATGTGTTGTCGAGTCAACTTGTCAATTGTCCATGTTTATCGGGACAGTCGATCAACACGGTCAAACACTTACACAAGTTATGTGTCTTAGGTGAAGTCAAGAGGATTCATCGTCTCGTATCATCTTTTGGTTGTGTGATTTCATTTACGCACCCAAGGTGAGTTTACCTCCCCTACTTTAACTTGTTTTGCTTTTGGGGGAGAAGACATGTGGTAACGTTTATTATGAAAAACACAAACTTTGATTTTATATACCAAGTCTTGTAAACCATAGATGCTAAACTTATGCCAGAAAGTCCTTCTACAATGTACCGTTAATATCATTGATAACCGAAATGTATGAGGTAGATCTACTAGGTCTGACAAGCTCTGCTCGTGCTAGTCACTCTAGCCCCACTTGCCAGTTATGGAGTGGAACGGGTACTATTGTTCTAATCTCTCTCATGCTCAACATTTATATGGGAAGAAGGCAAAATCTTAAAATTGTCTCTAATGGGGACACAAATCTTATGGGTTACAATAAACTATGGATTAGCTATCCACGGGTATATAAATCAGCTTAATGGGATTTGAGATCCTGCCTTTGGTTAGGTCTTGTATAGACAAACCAGTTTACTTACTGTTTTTTATAAATGTTTATTTATCTGCTCTTCTACTTAAACTCTATGAACTCACCAACCCTGAGTTGACACTTTTTAGCATATTTCTTCTCAGGTCCTTAGGTGGCACTCTAAGGAGCACGTTAGGAGTTACATGTTTCATTTCATTACTCTGCATTGTTTGTTATAAACCATTTAACTTTTGGGGCCATGGGCGCAAAACATTTGAAACTTATTTTGTTGGTTTTACGCTTTCGCAACTCTAAAAACTGATTGTTAAACTTTATGGACTTTTAAACTCTGATTTTGAATTGTTTATTTATACATATAGACTGTTTCGTGTGTCTGATGACTGAGATTCTGGTTTGTCACTCCTACAATGCGGTGATACTTCGCATGTGGATTTTGGGGGTGTGACAGATTGGTATCAGAGCCATCAGTCATAGAGAATTTAGGATTGCATTAGATCCTGGTTTTTAACTCCTTCAATGCGGTGATCTTCGGGGATTGACCTCTTCATATCGTGGTGTTATTCTATCATCGTGACTCCAATATCAAGTGAGTATTCATAGCCCATTTTCTTTATTATTTTTTTGGTGCAACATGTACGCTATCTCAACGCAAACTATTTATACTTTATTGTAAATCTAGATGCAACCTCTATTATAGTTATGTGTGCTCTAGTATGACTAAACTTGTATGGATTATTGATATGGGCGCTATGTGAACTCGAAGACTCGCGTATATCATTAACACACTGAGCCGGGGTAGCAATAATATATCTATTGGCGTGACGACCCACCCGACTTGACTGGTAATTGGCGTCGGGTGATTGGAAGCCTAATTGTCAAGGGTTTAATTACACTACTTATAATATGCTCTAACTCATTACTTGTTTATCATGCTTATGAATTATCACTTATACTCACCAACTATTCGTAGTTGACCTTTATGCTGTACATGTTGCATGATATGATATTAGATGATGATGAACTTGTTGATGACACTTAGGATGCATGTGGACTTAGTTGAGACCTTGAAAATGAATATATTTATGATTGTTTTATTGTTGGATTATGCTGTTATAAATATATTGAAATGGGATGATTAAGAATTATCGCCAACCCTAATTTAGTGTTGTGTGCATCTAGACAATCATCGCGCCCCGACGTATCCCGCCGTCGATTGGGGTGTTACAGTATCAAAAATTTCACTCTTAAAGTTCATTATAATCAGGGGAGGACTTACCTAAGAGGGCGGGGGTAGCGCCCGTTACCCCCCTGAACTTTTATTGCGATGTGCAATTTTTTTAATTTTTTTTACGCTTTCGGTATTTCGTTACCCCTGAAACGATTTTTTCGCTACCCCTGGAAATATTTTACGCTACCCCTCAAACATTTTTATGGTTTTTATTTAAATCCCGACATGAATCTAAGATCAAAATGCCGTTAATTAATTGAAACCGAACAACTAATAGGTTTGTGCAATTTAAAAATACATGTTGTAAGTTTAGGGAGTGAAGTGAAACAAATGGAGTGGATAACATGACTACATCGACCTTTGAAATTACCGACACATTTTGGCCCCTCAAATTTAACTTAATGCATTTTCGGACAGAAAATTCTGATGTATTTTTAATGAAGGACTTTTGTCCAAAATTTAGCTCGACCCCAGCCAGGGGCTCCACCAGGGGCTGCCGTCCCTTGGACCCCACTTTTCTCGGGGGCGCTGTCCCCGAACCCCCGTTAGTCCCGAAAATATTTGTTTGAACACTACCCCTGCATTTTTTTTTTGGATCCGCCCCTAATTATAATCACACTATATGTGGAACTAAATATTTGTCCATCAATCATATTACGTCCATAAGATATTAACACATTATAATATGGACAAACTTTATCTGCTAAGCATACTTATAGTTGTCTGGTCGCTAGACATACAAAAAGATCTTTACTCCCTCAAGGAGATGACAGAAAATTACCTGGTCTAGAAGTACCATACTGAAGCGCGACTAGACCACTAATATATCTCGTAAATATCATGAGACATGATATTACACTCTCACCACATATGTTAGCGAAATATAATTATAATCCAATACATTGCATTCTTTTTCCCTTCACTAAGTTTTATTCCATTCAGTGGTTTTCTTAATAAGGTTTTTAACGAGCCAACATAATCGATGCAATAACATCAATTTATCTTATAGTCTCATGAGTACGAGTTTAACATCATAAAGTGTGTTGTGAATTATGTAAAATGAACAATAGTATATCCCAAGAGGATAAAATATGGATTGCACTATATTTTTCCTTTGCTATGGTTTTTTGTCCCACATGGGTTTTCCTGACAAGGTTTTAACGATGTATCATCATTAAGCATATTAAAGTATAAGTTGGTATCTTTGTAGGACTTGAGACTGGGCAATCATTAAAGCAACAACGCATGCATGACAATTTCAAAGTTTCAACATATTTGAAATATACGGACTAAAAACGATCAAAATAGTCAAACTACACTATATGAAGAAATTACAACATGTCCTGTTCAAATCAAAGGAGAATACATCAAAGATCAAAGGGGTCGTAGAAGACTATGCAACATACTGAAGGATACACATCCTAAATGGGGGGGGGGGGGTATTATACACGTACTCTTCTTCATTAACTAAGATTTGTCACACTGAGTTTTTCTTAGTAAGTTTTGTTTTACTGAGTTTTTCTTAGTACTCTTTTTAATAAGAAATCATAACTCATCATGCAATATCATTTAGTATTGGTATTCAAGATCCGAACCAATATTATCCGGTAATATAATACTGATAGTGTAGAATATAAAATGTCTGAAAAAAAATATTTTATATACAACCATTTTAGACGCAGCCCAATATTTCACGGGCTTTAAAATTTTATGTTGTATCCCAATATAATGTAATGTGTGGTGTTAAAATGACTTTCCTTCCTTAAGTCTCTATTTTCTATTTCATGACTGAGTTTTTAGTAGTTTTTCTTAATTAAAGATGAAAACAATAATAAAGAATGAGATATGAATGACGACGAGCAAACCTTAAAATTACATATCCAAAAATAAATGTATAACAAATTTTATATAACTAGAGGTACTAGACTTGTAATTTTGTCAAAGTTGTATGTTAAAACCAAACAGTTTTATTGTTCGATTGTTAGTTAACTTCTCGCACATTCGGGTCCTTTTGTGTTCAACCTTTCCCCGTAACCATCAGCTCAGGTTACCACGGCGGCGCCACCGCGTCACCGGAGAACTATCATGGCTGCCCTAATCCGCAGATCTCCTTCAATTCTTCGCTCCAACTATAACTATCCGTCACTTCTTTTCACCTGCGGTGCATCGCATGGAGGAGACCGGTTTATATGGATGCCACCATTTGAAAAACCCTAAGGGATTTCAGCGTATTGTAGATGACGCCATTGAAAGGTAAAATTAAGAAATAAGAACGAATCAAACAGAAAGTAAACTGAATTACTTTTTATGCTTGTGTAAAATTGTAAAGTAATCATGTATTGCTTTCGTTTTTCGTCACAGGTCTAACGAACTTGTTGGCTACATTTCTCGAATGCCGTCTTCTTCTGAAATTATTAACGCAATGGATGAAATATCAAACACAGTAAGGATTTTGGGGGTTTTTGTGCTCGTTTTATACCCTAGATGTCAAAATTTGTGTATAGATTAGTATTAGCACTTCAATTTTTACAAACATCCTTATCAAATTTGCTTTTCTAAAGTACGATTAATCTGTTGATTTGATTTGCTTGTTGTGGACTGATGCATGTACTCTTTGAGCTTCAGGTATGCCAAGTTGTGGACTCTGCAGAACTCTGTAGACACACACATCCAGACAGGTTTTTTTTTTTTTTTTTTTTTTTCATAAATGAGATTGCATACATGTTGTTGGCATCATTTTCTTTATGTTCTTTTAGTAATTAAGTTCAAATACAGGGAATTTGTGGATGAGGCATTGAAGGCATCGATGAGGATAAACGAATATCTACATGTGAGGTGACAAGTTACATAATTGGTTTTGCTATGCCATTAAGGTTAATAGGCTGTTTTAGCTATCAATGCTTTGATTTTGTGGCATGAGAATATGATATTATACAAGAATAGTAACTTTTTAGTTCTGTTTTGGAAACGTTTCAAAATTACTTAATGCAATTTTTTGATTTCAATGGGCCCTTGCAACGATTATTGTGGTGTTCATGATCAATGTCATGCAGTATCTCAATACAAATTTCACTCTATATGATGCGGTGCTGAAAGCTGAAAAAGATCAAACTTTGACAAGTGAAGAAGCTAAAAGAGTTGCTCGTGATCTTCGCGTTGATTTTGAGAAGGGTGGAATTCATCTCTGTGCAGGTTTTTTTGTTCACTTTGTTGTATAAGTACTATGTTTAGTAAGTCTATAATATTTACTGAGTGGTTATTTTTATGTCTCGAACAGAAAAGAAAGACCGAGTGAGTCAGCTAAATGTTGAAATTGCTAAATGCTGTGCACAGTAAGTAATTGTACTCTATATTGCTTCTTATTTTCATCGCACTGTTTGAATGCATTCAACAAAATGAATCGTGGTTTGTATTGAGTAACTTTTGTTCATCAGGTATAATGAAAATATAGCAAAGGATCCAGGTTATGTGGATGTATATCCAGCATCACTCATTCCAAAGAATTTGCATAATCTTGTTAAGCCTGTTAGTCGGTCAACTTCACGGGGTTCAAGATTCAACATTAGAGAAAAAGGGTTCAGAATAGTAACAGAACCAAGCACCGTGTCTGCTGTTTTGCAATGGACATCTGACGATGAGGTACAATATGGGTACTTTAAATAGAAATGTTCTCACTTTATTGATTTTGATCAACTGGGAACTTTCATAATGGTAAATTTGGAACAAGTAACTGAACCACACGAATTAGTAAGTTTGGAATGTAGGTGCCGTTGAGTTAAGTTGAATATATATTTTTCTGAAAAAAACTGAAGACTGATATAGGAAGAGATCTAAAGCTGACTTTAACACTTTTGGCTTGATTACTTTATAACCTGTCGTGTTAACTTCAATATTTGAGATCAGATATTCAGATAAACCAAATATTTTATTTGTTGATTAACTTTCAAGCCATCAGATTTGGCTTTTTACCAGAAAGAAACTATGTTTCATGCCACAATGCCAAGACAACACTATGCTTTATGAGTGAGCGATTTTGAAACAAAAGTTTCAAGCTTGAACGTGTTCATGCACTTGGGTTTTCACTACATATAAAGTATGAACATCTTCTCATTCTAAACTCCAAAGTGTAGTGTGCTAGTGTTGCTTTTGCATTTGAAGTAATAATGCCCTTTTTGCAGCTGGTTGAAAAGTTAAAGTATTTCTAGCGTATTGCAAAATTTCCTATCCATGAGTCATGGTTGACTGCACTTTTTCTTAAGTTGACAAAGTTTTCTATGTATTTGTTTCTCATCCAGGTCAGGAAAATGACATATATTAAAAGCAATTCTGTTCCACTTGCAAATCTTGGTGTTCTTGACAAGCTAATCGCTGCACGCCATGAAATTTCGCAGGTTTGTCCTTTTGTATGACGAGGGTTCTTGTATACACTGTATTCAATGCATCATGAAGCATGTCATGATACTACATGGCCCATAAAATGTATTTTATCTTCGAGTTTATCCCAGAAAAAATATTTGTCCAAGCATCTCACCAGAAATAATAAGACCGTGTCATTTTATGTTGTGTATAGATCCTACATATTTTTAGTGAACTGAACTGATTAGTACCAACAATATTTCTAGCCCATCAATTCATCATGCCTTTTATGTTATTCATCACTTCATCATAGACATGTGTCTCAAATGTTCATGCGTTCATTCAACAAGTGGGTATATGCTTTATCTAACGAAACTAATCATTTTGCATCTGGTTTATTTTGTAGATAATGGGACATAACTCATATGTTGAGTATGCTTTGCAGTCAAATATGGCTTCATCACCAGATGTTGTATCATCTTTTTTAGTTGAGCTGAGTAAAGCTGTACAGCCCAAGGCAGTTGAGGTACTATTCCTAGAATGTGTTTCTAGCAATGAGTTCCAGTTAGAGGCGACAACTTGACGCATTAATGGGTTATTCTAGACTATAAAATGGGCAAAATTACTAAAAAAGAAAATGAGTTATGTGCGTCAAAGTCACCCAGAGTTTACTCAAAATGTATAGAACCTCATCAGTTGTTTTATTAAAACAAATATGATTATCATGTAAAAATATAGTTATTGTTTGCACATTAATTATTAAGATAACTCTCTTAAAAGGAGCGAAAAAGTCTTTGCAGGTTGCATTCCAACAGTACTAAAGGTATAACTGTTTTGGCTTGTTACCATACAGGCCCATTTTGCCACCTGTAGTTCCAGTACTCCATTTTTCTATTTTTCATTCTATGCTTACATTGCTTTAATCTGTTAGGAGTTTGAGTCAATGCGTGATTTCAAAAGGAGAAAAAATAACCAGCAAGATCTAGAATTAGAGCCATGGGACGAAGCATATATTTCAAGGTCAATGAAATCATCTGCTTACGACTTGGACTTCTCAGTATGTTACAGTGTGTTTTTCATTTCGTAACAATCTAAATACTCTCAATGATGTCTTTGTGTAATCATCCCCCCTTCAGAATTTAGTTATCAGTTTTAATGATATCCTTTCACAGGTTGTCGCTTCATATTTTTCTTTATCACAATGTATCGAGGGTTTTAAAGTTCTGGTTGAGTCTTTGTTCGGTATGAAGTTTATTAATATTCCTCTTGCACCCGGTGAATCATGGCACCCGGATGTGCTGAAGATGGCCCTACATCAACCCAATGAGGTGCACATTTTTATCAAGATTTTTGACCAGGACACGTAATAATTTGAATGCTGATATTCTCTTGTGCGTTGTATCACTTAGGCTGTGTTTGGCGCACTAGCCTGATAAGCTAGCTGGTAAGCTATAAGCTAGCTGTTAAAAAATAACGTTTGATAAAAACTAGCTGATAAACTAGCTGAAAAATAAAAAATGACATAAAAGTACATGTCATAAATGTAAATAAAGGGATTTATTTATAAGTTAGGGAAGGGTAAAACTGGAAATATTATAAAAGCTAGTTGAAACGCTACTCCAACTAGCTTTTTCAAAAGCTAGCGTATAAGCTAGCTTTTTGACGTTACCAAACGAGGCTTTTTAAAAAAGCTAGTTTTTTTTTAAAAGCCCCGTTTGGTAACGTCAAAAAGCTAGCTGATAAGCTAGCTTATGGCGCGCCAAACACGACCATAGAGGTAGCAAAATGGGTTGGTCAGGTGGGTTGGGTAACAGTTTGAAATCTGTAGTTTTGAATACGGGTCAAAATGGGACAGGCTGACCTGCAAACGCTTTTTTGTATCCATTCTAATAAATTGAGAATAATCAACATGTTAAATATGATTAAAAGGGCTATTTATTACAATGATAACATAAATTTTTGAATAAAGCGATTTTATATGTTACACTTTGGCCAACATGTGGCCCATTCCTTTTTTTTTTAAATTATTTATTTGATTTGATCCACTTGATACAAAACATAACCCAAATCGACCCATTCATAAGTATATGGGTTGACATTGGCACCTCTAGTATCACATAATATATCACATATATTTTGGACCCGATATGGGTCCTGTGTTCTGACATTACATTTTTTATCGCAAATAAGTCACTTTACCCAATATACAGTGGTCTTAGCTTCTTCTTCTTTTTTTCTCCCTTAATAATTTGGTGCTGTATTTTTCAGGGAGATGTAGGGTATATATACCTTGATCTAAATACTAGACCTGGAAAATATCCCGGCTGTGCCCATTTTGCCATCAGAGGAGGGCGCCGACTTTCCGAAACAGAATATCAGCTGCCAGTATGCTATTTTATATTTTTTCCTTTAATTTTTCTATTGCATTCATTAGTAAACAGATGCAACATAAGCCACTGATGATGAAAGGGTAAAACTAGAGAGCTACCCGTATCTATATCTTTAAGTAACACTGAAGGAGAATAAGAGCTTGTTCATTGTTGGTAGTTTACAGAGGTGGCAAATGAGTGGGGTTGGAATGGTTTGGTAATTGGTCAAAATTGTTAGTACATGCCAAAGAAGACAGGTTGACCTCATCACCTTTTGTCTTTTCTTCATTGAAATTTATAAATAATAATGTATAAAGAATGATTATCAAAACAACATCATCACTTATAAGTAATCTAATTATTTGTAATTATTTACAAATATAGAGATTTTGGAGGGTTTACATATTTTTGGATGACACTTGACTCGTTTGACCTGTTTCCTTTTTAGCTAAATTGATTACCCATTTGATATGTTTGATCCACTTACCCTTAAGTGGGTTGAATTTGACACTTCTAGTAGTTTCCTCTGTAATTGTTGAAGTTGTCCTTGTAGAGAAAACATGCGACCAAATGTTTTCTTGATTCTTGTGCAGGTCATAGCCCTTGTTTGTAATTTTTCTAAGGCACAACATTCCACAATTGTGAGGCTTAATCACTCTGATGTAGACACACTTTTCCATGAATTCGGGCATGCTCTACATTCCTTGCTTTCGAGAACAGTATGCACACTTTGATTCCCCCAACTTAACTAAAAGTGTTGCTCTTTGGGTATCTTATTGTAATTCTCATTTACAAATTGCAGGATTATCAACATTTTTCAGGTACCCGAGTGGCTTTTGACATGGCTGAAACCCCTTCAAACCTTTTTGAGTGAGTTCCAAGTACACTGCTTCAAATAACTACTCATAATGACACTGATTTTTTAGAAGTCTATTCATACATGCTTTAATTCATTTAGTAGTCCAACCATGCATTTTTAGTATGGACAAATTGCCATGAAAGATAACTTAAATTCCCGTCAAGCTGGCCTATATTCTTTATCCTAAAGGATTTAATAATCTAATTTGTAACATCTAGGGGAAGATTAACTTGAATAAATAATGAGGGCACAGTCAGCAGGTGACTACTTATGTGGCAGTCCATGTAAGTATCATGTCAGTCTATGCCTATGTTAGTCTCATATTTGACGGATTTAGAAAACTTAAAGTCATTTGCTGTTAATCTGTTATAGAAGTTCATTTTTTTTTCAATCAGAAAAATCAGTAAATAGTATAAAAGTCATTTTCTAAGTTCTAACACCGAATTTATATAGAAAACCAGTGATTTTATATGAAAAAAGTTTAGTTTTCATAAATCTTCTTATGAAAGAACTTTCATATTTTCTATAAGAATCATTTTGATAAGCCATTTGGTTTTTTTTTAATTATAATTTTTATTTACCATATGACGTTTTTGGTGTTCACTGAGGGTCCATCGATCATAGATGTTACCATTACTTCGACAGCCACCGACACACAACCTGTTGAGCACCTCCTTTGACCACTTATCAGTGTATCAAACTGAATCTACCAGGTCGGTGTAAAGTGCAAACACAGATTCTCGAACCCAAACCGGAGCTAAACTTGAACAACCTAATTGAAACAAATTAAAACCCACACGGAAGCTAAAACTAAAACCGAACATCATAATCCATGTAAACTCAGGTTCAAATTTGAAATGAAGCTAAACTAAAGAAGCCAAATCGGTTTAAACCTGCAAAGATTCACAAAATTAATAAAAAACCCAAAAAGATTCACGGATATTTAAAAGAAAGAACCCCACATCTTGAAACTGATGACTGATCCAAGTTCAAATTACAGTAATAGAAGAGATATATCTAAATACTTAAAAAGATCCACAAGTACAAATTGATCCATTATTAAACTTCTTCATTTTACTAGTTTGCAGTGGGTGTGGAGATCTCCACATGGGATTAAGGCTGTGGTTAGTGTAGGAAGTAAGAGAGGGAGGGAGGGTGGCGGAAGAGAAAAAGAGGGATGATGTCCAGCGAATGAAGGGGGGAGGGAGGGAGCTTTTGTGTGTGTGTGTGTGTGTTTTTTTTTTTGGGGGGGGGGGGGTAGATGTTATTTTCTGTTTTCTTTTTAATTTGAGTTCTATCTATTAAACACTACATAATCTGTTTTTGTACACATCACTTGTCCGCCTAAGTTAGGAGTAGGTTTGCCAGTTACCTTTTCACACAGGTAACTTATTTCCCTAAATGTTACAAACTAGATTTGTCAATCCTTAGAGGGAAAAATATTTATGTGCCCAACATTGGCAAATTTAGTATTTTAAGTTACCTTTCTTGGCAATTTGTCTATGGGGGTGTTCGGGTTTGCAAAGTCTGTGATTTTGAGTAATCACTAATCAGCATCAGATAATGAGCTGTACTAAGGTGGACTACTGCCGAAAGTGTTCGGATGTGTTTTTGATATCTGAAGTTGTTATAAGCAGATAAGCAATTCTCTGAGTTTGATAAGTTCTAATTACCAAAATAGACATTCATGTAAAAAAGAAGACAAGCCTTGTGCACATTAGGTTAAAAGAAGGGGTGGTTAGGTAAAATTATTTCACCTTTTGATATATCAGTTTTGGTGCAGCTAGTATGAAGTTGATTGTCCAAATTGTTTATCTGACCTCTAAATAATCAGATAATTTAGAAGCAGACTGTGTGCATCCAAACATTCAAAAGTGATTATCATGACCGCTAGCTGCAATAATCAGCATCATAAGGGGAATCCAAAAACCCGTCATGACAAATCATGTGATTTGACCTTGGAACTCTAATTTAGCACTTCGTTGATCTTTCTTATAATTTTGTTAATGATTTTAGGTACTATGCATGGGATTACAGAGTTTTAAAGAAATTTGCTAGGCATTATTCTACTGGTGATATCATTCCTGAGAAACTTGTTACATCACTGCAGGGATCCAAAAAGATGTTTGCAGCAATGGAACTGCAGCAACAGGTCAAACTTTTAGTACTCCATTTCTTTCCCTTTTAAAGCCTCAAATGAGATTTTGTATTGTGACATAAACCACGAATAATGATATCATTAATGACTCATGCTTTGATCTTCAGATATTTTATGCAATGGTAGACCAAACATTATATGGTGATCAGACATTATCACCAATTGATACCACCTCGGTTGTTGCTGATTTGAGAAAACAGCATACCAATTGGAAACACGTTGAGGGTACACATTGGCAAACACGGTTCAGTCACCTACTATATTATGGTGCAGGTACATTTCTTGTCAAGCCATAGTTTCTCTTAATTATATCCGAGTATGCAAAATGGTTGGGTAGGGTTGGGTTGGAACTACTATACAAATATAAATCTAAAACATGAATACAATGCTTTTGGAGGTTTTATGCATTGAAATCGCACTCTAGGCAACTTTTGCCCTGTTCTACACTTCTACCCATTTTGACTCCTCACATCGCTCATTACTAATCTTTTATTTTACCTGTTAAGAGATAAGATAAAACCCAAATCGACCGATCCCTAAAGTAAATGGCTCGAATTGGCACCTGTACGTAAAAAGACATAAATGAAACAACTAAGTTTAGACTCTATTGTAAAGATATCCTTGCTTGGTGCACTGACTTCATGTATATTTGCATCACTAAATGCTAGTGGTGGCAAAACTAGACGTATAGACGAGTTGGGTTACCGGTCAAAACGGGTTTGTGTCAGAACAACTGGTTAACTTGGTTTACGTCGGCTGGTAAACTGTGGATTGCCCATGTTCTTGAATTTATAGATAATTAAAAATATCGCAAAAAACTTCAATTCTTAAATAGTAATCTACTTTTTGTACTAAAGCGATTTATGACACTTTGTGTCACAATCAACCCATGTAATGATGGATTTAATCTTATGATAAATTAATAAAGTAAAGAGGTATTGAATAAAATAATAGAAGATAAGATTTGGCAGAAGGTAAGATTTTCAGTCTAGTTGTGATTCTGTATTTAATGATCAAGTTAGTTAACCTTTTCTACAAATAGGACTATAGGAGTCTTAAGAAATGTTGTAAGAATGTGGTCTGATTTTAACACAAGAGGAAAAGAGACGTGGGTTGTCTTTTACTCACAAAAATCTGCTGTCCTTGTTTATCTTGATCCATTTTCTAACGGGTAAATTGCTTGAAACTTGAAGCAGTCATCTCTAGTAAACATTTTAATTTGTTAACTAATAAATGGTGTGTAGGTTATTATAGCTACTTGTATGCCAAGTGCTTTGCATCAACCATCTGGGAAAGAATATGCAAGGACGACCCGCTATCATTAGAAACAGGCACTGCTATCAGAACAAAATTCCTGCAACACGGGGGTGCCAAAGATCCTGCACAATTACTCAACGATCTTGCTGGAGATGGTATTACAAGGTACCAAAACGGAGGTATTATTCCCGATATTACAAGCCTTTGTCATGAGTTGAACTTGAGGAAGTGATTAATAAACCAGTATGATAAATTAAAAGAGCCAAAAATGGAAGAAAAATAGAACTGGAACCAGTTATTTTTTGTCAAGTCAAAAGGGATCTCATACAACAATTTTGATTCAAGTGAGTGGGTGGAAACAGTGATGCTAAATGCCATTTTTGCCCCCACCCCACCCCTTCTCAAATATTTCTTACAGTAGGGTTATTATTTCTGGTTTGGTCAAGTAGTTATACATTAAAAATTTTAAATGTAACAGTAATGCAATGGTATGTGTTGTGCTACATGGCAATTTTGTTTCATAGTGCTGTTTTTGGTTTGATGAGGAGTATCAAACTTGTATTTGTAAATTCAGCTCTAGAGCATGGCCCTGCCTATGTGTGGTCAATGAGCTTGATAGGTTGACATGGAGAACTCCACGGGAAGGTGGAAGGAAACCGGCGACTATATAGCCTATATAGCCGTTGAACGACTAGATTTAAATGATAGTAATAATTAATTTTATTAGTAACTAACCTTGGATCCATACTCTTTTTAACCTACTTTCAACTTTCTTCCCATTTCGACCTTCAAACATATTTTTTATTTAAATGGACATTCTAAACTAACCCTCTTCGGACTTGAAGAGGTATAGATCGGTTATTTTTTAGACAATCAGTAGCATTTTCGCTCAAAAAGTAAAAGATGACACCGAAGCTTGAACACAAGGACGTTCACAGGAAGATTGACATTGCATAGAGATCGTAAAGTGGCACTAGATCATTTGGTTTGTGACTTGTTTGTCGAATAGAGATTGTAAAGTGGCCCTAGATCATTTGGTTTGTGACTTCTTCGCCGAGGATGTCGTTTACGACTTTACAGCGAGGAGCTTTTCAGACGGCGGTTCCGAATGAACAAACAATTGACGTATGGTGCTAGTGGTAAAAGAGGATTTACTACTTTATAAAAGATCATCGAAACGCTTCTCCAACTAGCTTATGGAACCACACTCAATTTATTGGATGAATACTTGAAAATGTCTAAGAAAATCGCACGGGTTAGTGTTTACAAATTTTGTAAAAACCATCATCAATAATTAGGGCCCAAATATTTACCCAAACTGACCTGAACCATTTCTCCCTAAATGTGAAGCTCAGTGGAAACTAATAAGATGCTCAAGATGAGAAAGAAACATAAGAGCGTATGACAAATTGGTATGTGGAACGAAATTAGTGGTGTACAAAAACTGGTCTAAATTGAACTGATGACTTGAAATCTGGTATAAGGTTAGAATCTGGCTATTACCACTTTCGGTCAAGTGGTCAACAAAGTGGTGGACTGTTCTATACTTCATGAGGGATGAGATCAAGATTCAAACTTGACGATGGTAAAATTTAGTAAAAAAATAAAAAAGAAATGTTGTTAAAAAAAATGTAATATATTATGTTATACACATCGTAATAACTTCTTTAACCAAACATTTTGAATAACTGTTAAATTCTCGTAACCCCGAAGTAGATACCCATTTATCAATGGTTTAGTTACGCATGGCGATGTGCTTCGCATTTCATTAAGGATGGTCCGAATGGATAAAAAGTTTCAACTCTCCGAACCGAGTATATGATACCAAAAGGAAAACATCATAAACGAGTATGAAGATGTCTATAAGTATAAGGGGTTAAAACGTACATCACAAAACCGCAAGGGGAAAACGGAAAAATGAAAAAAAAGAAAAACGCTGTAAAATCATCAGCAAAAATGGCGGATTAACGAACTAAACAGAAAATGGCGTTAACTTTTCCCTCATCTTCAATCTTCATCACTTGCGGCCACAAATCTCACCGCCATCTTCCCCATCTAACCGCCATTAAAGCTCAGAACTCTTCGTCACCACCAGAATCTACTGAATCAACCGACGGCTCCTCTAAGTCCGCCACAACTCCCCTAGGGTTCGGCTCGTCTTCTTCCGTTTCAACATCATCTCCGGCGAAGAAACAGAAAGGGAAAAATGAACGATCTAGGATTATTCGAAGAGAACCAGTTGAAACACCTAAATTTGTATCGCAACAGAAGGAACAAGAGGTGTCAAATGAGCAGGGAAGCAACGAGCGTGCTTTTCTTCTAGCATGGTTAGGGTTAGGTTCGATAATTATTATCGAGGGGCTTGCGCTTGCTGTTTCAGGTATAATCATTTGTTACTTCATGAATTACAGTTTTCAATCAATAAGCTTATGATTCGATTTGAACTCTGTGCTCATAAACACAATCTTAGGTTATTTGGAAAACTAAGTATTTGCTCCATGAATCTGATCTGAACAATTATGACAAATTAATGCAATGGATTATTAGATTAGGAGCTGGATAGATGTTTGTTGATACCTTGAGCATAAATTTGAAGAGAAGATATTGAAATTTTGTTGATATGTAGAGTCAAAACTCAAAACACATTCTTGATTGTGCCTAAACCTTACATTTGTATCTTTGAAGATTCCTTTTTTTGTCTACATCTTTTTGGTACATTGAGATGGTTCACAAATCACTTCTTGCAGTTTCTCCATATGTATCTATTATTTCTTTGGGAACAAAGAGAATCAGTAATTGGGTGGATTTTGAGCCAAGAGGATTGGGTTCAGAATTTATTTGTGGTGGGAGAATGCCGCAAACATGTGGGAACTTAGAAAAAAAACACACATCAGCCTAGAAATTTTTGCACCTTAAAGATTACCAGCCTAGAAATTTTTGCACCTTAAGATTACCAATACCTCGTTCTTACAGAACTATGCAACTTACTTTATAAATAGTGGAAAACAAGGTGCATATAGAAACACTGGCTGTCATGTGCATCACATGTGTTGACTGAATGGCAAGCTAGATACAATCATACAAGTAGGTTTCAATGTGTTACATTTATCAAATATGCTTTATTCAAAAAGGTTAGATTAGTATTCTTGCAATATAGTTTTATTAATAATAATATTGTACTGCATTAGTTATTTACAAAAATCAGGAACAAGGGACCAAAATGTTTGTGGGTCAGTCTAATCTGACCCAACCTATTCAACCCGTCTTAAATTTCAGGTTAATTGCACCAAAACCTATGGAACTTCACACCTATCGCAATTGTGTTGGACCATAATAAACTCCTTGCAATTATGTGACATAAAATTTGCCTGTTCTTTTTAAATGATAACTTGCTTGTGGCTTGTTATGTATTTGATGACTGTCTTCCAACTTGCAACTAAAACAATTATTTTCAATTAAGTTATCCCTTGCCATCTTCTAACATCTCTCCAGCTTACCTCATTCGATGGACCACCCTAGCCATCATACTTCCACCACAATCCCTGCTCATCCTCACTGTCACAAACCCTCTGCCATTTTTGCTGTCCCATTTACTGTAATGCCTTTCTGTTGTCTTCACTTCTCCATCGTTTCACCTGTCTTCAACCACCGTTTGTGACTGCCACCGCCCGTCCTTGCAACAAACCCTATGAAAGGCGAAAAACTGACCATGACTGAATTCCAACTAGAAAACCATAACCAAAAATGAAATAGAAGATGTAGTCAGGTTTAGGAAGGACAAAGACAGTTTATAGGGAGGACTAAGACGTATTTACATGTTTTGTTTATGACTTCATTTAGGCGTTCTTTAACTTAAATTCTGATGAGCAATCTATGCATTCTGTGATGATAGTTATTAGATTTGCAGAAGAAATTCATTGTTCATTTGTGATGATAAGTACATTTTCATGTTCCTTTTTATGTGTTAGATATGTGAGTGTTGTGCCGATGTATGGGTGTAAACAGTCGTCATGTTTGGTAGAGACTGCAGGGGGTTGGATATGGAGAGGACAAAGGCATTAGGTTTGGGGTGAAGTTTGATTTGGGGTTTTGGATGTCTTTTGACTATTAAGGTGGTGGTGACCGAAGGTGTGAGATAGTACCGACGGTAATTTGCAAGTCGGTACACCATACATGAGACTTCTAATTATAGATTTAGTTTCTCTAACTAAATTTAGACACAAGCTAAAGCTAAATACATGGCATCTGACTAGGATTTACAAAGGTGACCTCACTGGTTCCTCCTGTCCTGGTTGCATGTAAAATAGGACACAAAATGATAATATTTCTAGGTTTGGTATGTTATACACAATTACAATACATGTCAAGTTCAATATATTTTGGTGTAGCTATCCCTACAAAATTACTGGTTACGACCTTAACCCGTTTCAATCCATAACCCATACGGCCCATTTTGTCATCTGAGCTCAATATTTCTGTCCGTAATTACTGCTTATTGCTTGACATCATATGTGCAAGGATGCAATTTTACGACTTTGCCTTTTCAACAAATGAAACTGCAGGATTGTCTTCCATTAGTCTGTTAATGCTTGTTTTTCATGCCATGATTATATTTAAGTTGACGATTTATGTTTTGTGCTTTGATCGGAACATACAGGTTTCCTTCCGGAAGAGTGGGATGCTTTATTTGTGAAATATCTATATCCTTCATTTACACCAACCGTGTTCTTGTTTGTTGCTGGAACAGTTGTCTATGGAGTGGTAAAATACTTAGAAAACGAGGCACCAAATAGCTCAGATTAGATCTTTACATGTATGTAATCTTTCTATCTTGTCGATTATATGCAATTCAAGGAGAAGTTGTCTATCTAATGTTATATATAAGAATCTTTCTATCTTGTCGATACGTGACTTTTGAAACCCTTACAGATTTCGCCTATTTCTGTATTACTTTCTTGTTCTTGAACTTTTTGTGGTATAATCACAATAGTATGCTCTGGACCGCCATCATAGCTGTAATTTCATGCATCTTAAGGGGTATCCTCATGGTAAAGAAGTAAGGGTAAAGTTGTGGACTTTCAAGTTTCAACCAAATGGTAATAGATTCTAACCCTGAAAAGTGCAAATTAATATGATTTTCTTGAAAAATTGTAGGTGTTTGTGCTTATACAAAGGGACAAGGGATGGTTAGAGACTAGAGTTGGCAAAACAGGTGGTGTGTGTGGGTTGAATAATGACTTGGCCATAATTGGGTAATTGTTTAGGATACATAATATCTGAAAATCAGATAACAATAACAAATAAAACGACGGAAGGTCAAAGAATTTAATTTACTAACTTCTTAACTAGACTTGTTTAACGAATGCCATGTCCTTGAGTAGGCAGTTGGCTTCAATCAATACAAATAACAATCTGTGGTAGATTAATAAATAATTGATCGTTGCACATTTGATTATCATTTATTTTTATGGCTATACATACAATTAAACAAAAACTCATTAAAATATAATCTATATGCCTGCTAAAAAGAGTCAACCAATTTGTTTTGAAAATTGACAAATTGCTGAATTACGATTGGCCCTGCCCTAGCCGTTGAATTGCAAATTTGGTATTGTCTGTTTGGTAGCCTCTTAATGTTATTAAAAGGTTACATTTTAATGGAATCATTAATATTCTTACAAAGGAGAAGATAGAAGAATGTGATTGTTTCAAAAGACCGACTTATCTTAATTGTTTGCTAAAAAGGAAAAAAAAGTAGTAAACTTTAATATAAATAATATAAAAAAACAAATATAAAAAAACTAAACAAAATACCCATAACGGGGTTCTCCGATACGTCTAGCCAAGCATAAGCTAACAGGAACTCCTCGTCGTAGTTCCAAAGTTGAATATATATTTTTTGGACCAGTCGGTTGTCTTCTTCTTATGTGACCGTTTCTTAGTTGTGACGGTCCCGATTGCGTTTCAGGCACCACTTCGGGTGCGACCGGTTGAGAGGAATGAAAAGGTTGTTGAAAAACCGTATGGTTGAGCGGAGGTGATTTGATTAAAAGCTTTGTAATCGTAATTTATTGAAAACTGTACGGTTGTTGTTGAGGTGGGGGTATTAGTACGATATAGTGTAGGAGGTCATCAGTTTGTTATTATTGAGGTGGTTGCTCGTTGTCGTCAACCCGTCGCGGTGGTTGAAAACACGGATTGTATGGACCGCCATATGGTGAACTGTATGGAAGCACGATTGATAGAAAGTTTAAAAGATTTAGAGAGGAGTGAAATAAGCATTTGAGTTTGTGGTTAAAATGTGTAAAATAGTTTTTTTATAGAGGAGGGGGGGGGGGGGGTGTTAATATATAAAAATATAATCGTTGCAACGACTATATTTTTTGTTTTAGTGAAATGCAAGGCGCGATGGTTGTCGAGCCCCTTTCAATTTTTTGCCTCATAAGGTGTTGGAGTTATGGGGCTCCTTCACACCCACTACACATAGTCTTATCGTGTAAGTTTACATTTAACCGTTACTTTTTTCATATTTATGTTTTTTACTTCAATTTTTATTCCATCAATGTTACCAATCTTATGATGTATGTATTTAAATTCTTACTATTTTTGTAAAGGACATTTATTATATTACCAGGCTATAAGGTAATAGTTTTCTTTGACATATATATGTAACTTAAATTTTTATTATTTTTTATCATATAATTTTAATGGAGACAAGCAAAGCGGCAACTACTTACCCGTTTAGTATTTACGAGAATGCTGTTTGTATGATGCGACGAAAACACAACACATTAATACAAACACTTGTAAACTACTCAAATAATTAATTGATGATATATCATATAAATTTTAAGATTTTAATAAAAGTTTATAAAATAAAGTAATATAAAATTTAGTTAACTAGGAAATTGAGAAATTAGTTAAAGTAAAAAAGACAATCTTTGTCATTCTTTAATGTAATATTCTTTTCTAGAGTAAATTACGAAAATCTTCCGTGTGTTTCGCATAAATTTCATCTTTTATCTTTAGATTTTAAAAATTAAGGTTATGGTCCAAAAGCTACACTTTTGTAACACATTTAGTCGTCCTTGACGCTAACTGCGATTAGATTTTTCCGTTAAGTCGAAAATAATAATTATATCCCTACCATTTTATTTAGAAAATTCAAATGCGGGAGGGATAGTGATGACGACAACGATGGTGGCAACGGCGGTGACCGAGTGTTGGTAGAGGATTTCATAATTTTTTCTAAATAAAAATGTTAGGGGTATAATTGTGAATTTACACTGACTTAATGGAAAAATCTAACAGCAGTTAGCGTCGTGGACTAAATTGTTACAAAAGTACAAACCTTCGGACCAAAACCATAGTTTTTGAAACTCAGGAACGGAATATTAAATTTAGACAAACCAATGAGACGATTCCCGTAATTTACTCTATAATATAATATAGATAAGAATGTTTGTTTTCTGTTTATATTATTTACGTCCTCTACTACCTTTAACTAATCAACTGAATGAATAACAGTCTAAAACATTTATAGATATTTGTTTTCCTAATGTTACAACTTTATCCATTGTTAAACATTGGCCTTTTTATTCCGTAATATAGCCTATAGGTTGTAAATACTAAATAGACGTTTTAAATTCGCAATATGCATGTTTATGTTGTTATGTTAGGAGGCAATATTGTTTATACTTTATAGTTCTTTTTCTTCCGCCAAACTCTTTATGAAGTGGTTGTGAGGTGGTGGGATTGTAGGTTTGATTGAATGTTAGGGATAAATGCCCTTAAATTTTTATAGCAAACAAGTCAGAAGGTGGATATATGCCCTTAAGTTTTTTTTCTTCTTATTTCTATAATAATTACTCTTTTCTAAAGCAAATTAGATTTTAACAATATAAATAATGACCTACTGACCGACTTTAATAATTTAAACTATTAGTTTGACCAATAGTACTCCCAACTTTCATTTTGTTGTCAAAGATAATCTAAGTAACATATTAATCATAGATTTACACTTGACTTATAATTGATTTCATTTGTTTGCGTTTTTTTTATGTTACCTCATTTTGTTCAAATTCATTATTACAAGGCAGAAAACAAGTATAAATGTATGATAATTATGCTATTAGGATTGCATTTAACAACGAAATGAAAGTTGGAATTGCTACAAACTAATAGTTTGGATTATAATCAGCTAACAGATTATAATTTAGATTATTAAAATCTAATCTGTAATGAATTTTTTAATTAATTAAAAAAGATAAAGTTTCTACACCAATCCACCCACTCATCTACCGATCATTAGCGACAATCTCCGCATTGGATGTACCGAACCGCTTATTGTCCGGACCTTCTTCGACACAATCATAGTGCCCACAACCTCAAAATTGGATGCTACCGAACCATTAAGCATTACATACAGCTTTAGTCCTAAAAAGCAGAAGTGAAATGTTTGTTTGTCACACATTGATGATTTTGGTATTTTATGATTATGTGTGGTCCAAGAGAGCTACTTAACCACATGGACTGTTGGGCAGGAGGCACTTTACCTACGGCTACATATAGACTGGTCACTTTGTGTACTGGTATAAGGATAAGGAGGGCCTGATTTAATGGTTAAGTTATGCCCATCCGTGTGTTCATACTTCATTGGGAGGTCATCCATAATTCGTTTTAACGGTGTATTTCTATTCTTAAATTATTTTTCAAAAACTAAATTATATCAATGTCTGGACGGTTTATACTCAAAACTTCAAACTAAAATGTAAAAGCCTCTATCAAATAGGCTAATCTCAGATAGATTAACAATTTGTCCACAATTAACTTGTGAGATATAACTATCAAACCTTATATTTTTAATTGACATGTTGGCAAAAGGTTTTTATTACATGTTGCAATAATGATGGGTGTTGGTGGTACATTTTTGCAAACTATATGAGAACATTTTTAATGGAGTAATGATATTAGAACTTGGTTATGTATTCTTTTACAATTTGTTTAATTTTATAAATTTTGCATTATGTATGTGTTAAAACGTTAATTTTTTTTTTTTTGTCTTTTTTGAATAATTTGTGTTGGAAAAATTTAACAAAATAATAATAATAAAAAACGAGTGGCTTGACGAGCCACGGGCTAGCCGAGCTCGAGCCCAAATTTTCAACTCGTTAAAACAAACAAGCCGAGGCAAGCGAGCTCGTTTAGTTTCAAGCCTGAGCCCGAACTGAACCTGGCTATATACTCGACTCGTTTACAACCTTATTCTTGCCATCTCCTCAATCATACGATTTGAAATCTTAGATGGTCGTCTCACAATTGTGTCGTTCGTATACAAAACGATGAAGATTGCCCAACACCAAATTAGTTTAAATATTCAAAATACAACTTCCTTTTTTTGTCTTTTAATGTTTTTTTTCTTCTTATATTTCTCCCTTTATTATTATATTTTTGTTTTTCCAAATTTTTTTCTTTATTATTATTTTTTCTTGTTTTATTTTATCCGAGCACAATAGTTTAACAAAGAAGTTGGTGGTCTAATAGGTACAATCGTATAACATAGATTTTATTTATTTATTTTTTTAATCACAATGAATTTAGCACACAAGTTGGCATAGACTAAACCGTTTAAACGTTTTGGTTGTTAAGTAGTTTTTTTTTTCCGTTCACGTTACGTAACGTTATAACAATGCAATTATCTTGTGTGCCCGCGTTATCTCCGTTGCAACACCTTTATTAGTATTTTTTTAAAATATTTTTTATGCGTTTCATTAGTTTTAATTTTAGTTACGCACCGTTAATTGTTTATAGTGTTATATTTAACCAGACTTCTAATTTTAATGTTGTTGTATTGTCTTTTGTCATTTCATTTTCTTTATGTTATGTTTACCAACACAAAAAAGGTAGTAAAATCTAGTTTACCACATAATGTGAGGTATGTGGTGGCAACGCACAACCATCAACTAAACATAAAAATACATAAACTCCTAGAGATGACACATACACCTTCTATCAAATCACATATAGGACGGGGTCACGGGGAATGGGAATTGGCTCTATTTTAGCGTCTAATTTGGCTTTACTTTTGAAATGGCTATACCGGTTTAAAGCATAATCAAATTCTTTATGGGTACAGATGAAAAAGTCCATTCATAAGCAAAAGCGAGGGTAGAATACGTTTCCTCGTAACAAAATAATCTCGAGGCCTTTGAGAAACATTGTTAAGGTGGTGGATGATCTTGACAAATTAGGAGTCAACATTCAATTCTTGTTGTGTAGATTGCAAATGGCATGCTGCTTCTTTTTGTTGGATAATTGGTCAGGTAAGGGCTATTTAAAGGATGTTTTTCGATTTTTTTTTGTTGGAAAAGGTACAGGATTGTAAAGTTGCTGGTCGGTTACATCAGGGCCTGAGATGGGTTCTCCTCAAAGTGAATCTTTCGTTTGCGGGGCTGGTTTTGACCGTATTCCATTTAAAATCTAATTAGTTTAAAAGCGATATTTTGATGGACACTGAGTATAAGGGATGGAAAAAGTATTAGAGTCTACAGATCATTTGTTGGTTAAAAGTAGTAGAGCAGGCAAGATTTGGATTTGGTATTCGGTTGGTGCAAGGTTCCTCATTCACTATTATTGTCGGTCAAAGATGTTATTGAGATACATAATGAGTGGTCTTTTTCGGATAAGCTCAAAAATGTGCTTAATGGAGTTTTTTTAGCGACTATTTGGTGTATTTGGAAGTCTCGCAATGATTGTATATTCAAACTATTGACTGTGTAAATCTTCTGTATTGATCACCAAAACAATAATACATGTCCCTATATATATAGCTATACAAATTCCATAATAGACCCTGAACTATACAGGAATACTAATACAGAATACATACTAATACACCCCCGCAGTTCGAGCGGGAGGTAACCGGACGCTCAAACTGTCTCGAAAGGACTGAAACAAATGCCGCGGGAGCCCCTTCGTAAAGATGTCGGCATACTGGTACTCAGATGGGACATGAAGAACACGGATGTGACCAATACGAACCTTCTCACGAACAAAATGTATATCTATCTCAATGTGTTTAGTCCGCTGATGCTGCACTGGATTGCCCGTGAGATAAACAGCTGATACATTATCACAATAGACCAAGGTGGCCGAGCGAACAGGAACATGCAGTTCAAATAGTAAATTACGAATCCAGCTAACCTCTGCAACTGCATTAGCAACACCTCTGTATTCAGCTTCGGCACTGGAACGAGAAACTGTATTCTGCCGTTTGGAGGACCAGGACAGTAAATTATCACCCATGAAAATACAATACCCAGAAGTAGACCGCCTAGAGTCTGGGCATCCACCCCAATCGGCATCCGAGTAAGCAGTGAGAGACGGGCTAGAAGTAGCCGAAATTCGGATGCCGTAATCCAAAGTGCCCTGTAAATACCTGAAAATCCTTTTCATGAACTGGAAATGAGGCTCGCGTGGAGCATGCATGAAAAGACAAACCTGCTGGACGGCATATGTAATGTCTGGTCTAGTAAAAGTGAGATACTGGAGAGCCCCGGCAAGGCTCCGATATAACTCGCCATCGTCAAATAACGGACCATCATCGGCACTAAGCTTAGAATTCGTGTCAACCGGTGTAGCCGACGGTTTACACGAACTCATGGATGCTCGTTGCAGAATCTCACGAGCATACTGTCCCTGGTTAAGAAACAAACCTGCATTGTCACGCGTGACAGAAATACCAAGGAAGTGATGAAGCTCACCCAGGTCAGTCATGGCAAATTCCCTCGAGAGGGTGGAAATGATTTGTCGCAGAAAACCTGTGTCCGAAGCAGTGAGGACTATGTCGTCCACATACAATAATAAATAAGCAGTATGAGCCCCATGGCGATAAATAAATAGAGACGAATCACAGACACTACTCTTGAACCCGTGGGCCAAGAGGAACGTGGAGAACCGCTGGTACCAGGCCCTGGGGGCTTGCTTAAGCCCGTAAAGAGACCGCTTTAGCCGACACACAAAATCCGGCTTAGACTGATCAATAAAACCTGGCGGCTGCTGCATAAAAACAGTCTCAGACAAATCTCCGTGTAAAAAGGCATTCTTCACGTCCAACTGATGTATGGGCCATTTACTGGTAACGGCTAAGGATAAGACGGTCCGAATAGTGGCCGGTTTAACAACCGGGCTAAATGTCTCCATACAATCCACACCAACGGTCTGTGATTTCCCATTAACGACCAACCGGGCTTTGTACCTTTCTAAAGTACCATCGGACTTAAACTTATGCCGAAAAAGCCAAATGCAACGAATAACTGGCTGACCCGTTGGTCGTGGAACCAATTCCCAAGTATCATTATCTAACAAAGCCTTAAATTCATTGTTCATGGCTAGTCGCCAATGCGGGTCACTTAATGCTTTACTGTAAGAGGTGGGGATGGGGGATAAAGGTGTATCGGTGTGAAGGTTAAGGCGTTCGACCGGTTTGGAGATGCCCGAACGAGAACGAGTCTGCATAGGATGCTGGTTGGGCGGAGGAGGTGGTGCGAAGTTCGGGCAGGTAGGTGGCGGGGATGAAGGAGGGGAACCGGTCGACGAGGTGGGTGGGGATGGAGGAGAGGCTACGGCTGGCGAGGAGTGGGTGGGTGACGGGTGAAGGGACGGGTTTGGTGAGGGAGGTGAGGATGGGTATGGGGCGGTAGGAATCGGCCCGGCCGAATGGGAGGTAGGAAGATGGGCGGGTTCGGTAGGGGACGGAGGAGAGTGCAATACTTCCGCGTACGGAAAAACGGTCTCGTCAAATATGACATGACGGGAGATATGCACACGACCGGTGGAAGGATCAAAGCACCGGTAACCGCGAAAGTTCGGAGGGTACCCGAGAAAGACACACCGAACGGAACGCGGTTGAAGTTTATGAGAGGCCGTGGCCGAGAGATTCGGGTAGCAAGCGCATCCAAACGCACGTAGGTGGTTGTACGTGGGATGTCGGTGATAGAGGATGGAGGCCGGGGTGTTGAAATTGAGCCGTTTTGTGGGAAGGATGTTGTGTAGGTATGCGGCGGTGTGAAGGGCTTCCACCCAAAAGGGAGGTGGAAGACGGGCTTGGGTGAGTAGGGCGCGGATGATGTCATTGATGCGCCGAAGCATCCGCTCCGCCCGGCCATTCTGAGGCGATGTTTGTGGACATGAGAATCGAAAAACAAGGCCGGTGTCATTAGCAAATTTATGGAAATTAGTATTGTCGAATTCACCGCCTAAATCACACTGAAAACTTTTTATGGATTTTTGGAATTGAGTGTGAATTAATTTATGAAACTTAGTGAAAGTCGCAAAGGTCTCAGATTTATATTTTAAAGGATAGACCCAAACATTATTGGAATAATTATCAATCAACACCATATAATACTTATAACCTGATTTGCTCAAAATTGGTGATGTCCACAAATCACAATGAATTATTTCAAACGGGGAATAGGTAACAGAAACAGAATCATTAAATGGTAAGCGTTTGCTATTAGCAACCTGACACGACTGACAAACAGATCCAGTCGCATCTTTATTACATGAAATAATTTTATTACTAGAAAGGAAATCCAAAACATGGGAACCCGGGTGACCCAGGCGATTGTGCCATAAAACAGAAGAATGTGAGACCAAGCATGCGACAGCGGGAGATGGTGGCGTGAACGGATATAGGTCACCCGAGCTAGTATGGCGGGAAAGGTGCCTGCCAGTCTTGAGATCCTTCACAGAAAAGCCAAATGGGTCAAATTCAATGGAAACATGATTATCACGAGTAAATTGACGAACGGAAAGTAAGTTTTTAATGATGGTGGGGGCAAAAAGGATATTGTTGAGTTTATAAGTGTGGGATGGAACATGCGTTGCAATTCCAATTGAAGCATGTTACGAGCTTCGTCCCATGATGGTGAATTTTGGTTGATGATGGTAGCAACCGTGTCATATTCCGAGGGTAGTCCCCTCACGAGTTGTAATACCTTACGGTTTTCATCAACCGCACGACCGACATCCGTTAATTGCTCAGCAAGGTCATGTATTTTTTGAAAATACGCGTCCATAGATGGACACGATGCAAGGGTCAAAGTGGTGAACTCCTGCTCGAGAGCAGCGGCTCGTGAGCCTTTATTATTATGAAAAATTTCTTGTAATTTGACCCATGCCTTACGAGCGGTCGTGTCAGTTTCAATAATGCGAGCAAGATATTCATCAGAAATCGTACCATAGATCCATTGAAGGATAACAGCGTCCGTTTCAGCCCATAGGCGATGGAGAGGATCGGTAGTAGCCGGCGGTTCGGTATCGTCGATGTGATCGGAGACTTTGTACGCTTTAACCTGGAGTTGAAACATCTTCACCCATGTTGAGTACGTGACCTTGGTGCCATCGAGAACACGCACCTTAAGATGGATATTGGTCACCGCATAACAGTTGGACAGTTTGGTCTTCGCTTCCTCGAGTAAAGCCGCTGCCGTAGCGTTGGCCATGATCTCAGACGTGTCTGAATCGGAATCGGACGAGGGAAGGGGCTGCGAAGGGGTGGTCGGCGGTGTTGGATCACCGTCGGAAGTGGCCAGGATGGGGCCGGCGGCTGCTGGTCGCGATCGACGAGAGGGAACCGGATGGTGGCTAGGGTTTTGTTAAAAAAATGGCTGTGATACCATATTGACTGTGTAAATCTTCTGTATTGATCACCAAAACAATAATACATGTCCCTATATATATAGCTATACAAATTCCATAATAGACCCTGAACTATACAGGAATACTAATACAGAATACATACTAATACAAACAATATCTATAGGAATGCTCAAGACGTTTTCGATGATATTAAGACCTCTCTTTTCTGTGGAATAAACATAGGAGTTATCTTGTTAGTTTAGAATGGAATTGTTGAAGTGATTTCAAATTTAATTTCTCTATGTAATTTAGCATCTTGTTAGTTATTTTTTTTAATAAAAAACTTGGCCGTTCAACAAATTAAATCATATATATACAGAGCATATAACAAAAGATTGAATTGAAAATTTGATAGTGTATGAATGATACCGCATAGATGGTTAATATATCGAGCATAAAGAATGAATTGAAAGGATGTGACATCGGAATTTTCATCATATCCTAGAACACTACATCCCAACAAAAACCTATCACAACAATTATGAAATCAAACAAACATGTCAATTCAAGTTATCAAAGTCATGTCCAAAAATATTAACATGATTACCCTTGAATGACAAAACGAAAAGTAAACTTTAACAATAGGCAACAAATATAACTAAAAATATCAGCCTTCCAGGGTATATTGAGATAGGTAAGGCTAGCATATACAAGATTTTGTACTCTCATTATTTTTATAAGGGTAAATTGATCAATCACCTTACAGGGTACTGTTACATATGTAACATAGGTTATAAAATATTTTTTTTTTAAAAATTTACTAGGCGTTTTTTTTTATTTTTTTTGCATAAAGGGGGTATTTTTAACTTAGAGAATCACCATAAAAAAATCGGAACAAAAATCGAATTTTTTAGCTTGGTTTTCACGGTTTTCCAAACTCGGAGAGGTTTTCATTTTATCCTTCCTCTATATATATGGCCATTACGAGTTTTTGGTCATTCCATTCGTGCTAAGCAACACACCAGTAGTGTTCATAGATCTCATGAATCGTGTCTATAAACCTTACCTGGATCAAATCGTTGTTTTGTTCATCGACAATGCACGGGTCATGATGCTTGTTTCTATTTAAAAGCCTATTTTTCTTTGACATACATGTAGGGCTGTAAACGATCTGAACGTTCAACGAACCGTTCGATAACTGTTTAAGGGAAGCTCGTTTACGTTCATTCGTTTAATAAGTAAACGAACATGAACAAGAAACTTCGCTCATTTAGTTAAATGAACAAACATGAATAGAGGCCACGTTCGTTCATTTGTGTTCGTGAATATTCAATAAAGTATCCATCAACGTTCAGTAAGGTGTTCATTTATGTCTAACCTGTGACACGTTTTGAGATAATTATATTTATAATTATCATGTAAAGTGTTTAAGTATATATCTATTTAGGGTGATCATGTTTAATTTTTAGGATTAAGAATGATGATTTTTATTTTTCTAACTGGTATAGGTTTGCGTTCGCAAACATGTTCAACTCCGTAATGACGAACACAAACACGAATCTTCGTTCTGTATGTGTTCGTGAACCGTTTATGAACATGTTTAATACTAAACAAACAGATATGAACAAGACATCGTTTGGTTTAGTTTGGTTCATTTAAAGCCCTATGTACAACAATAAATGTTCTTTGAAATCTCAAAAGAGACCATGTGTCGTGTTTATTGTGTTAAGATTTATAAACATACGTGCAATTATTCAAGATGATCATGTGTTAAAATAAAAGGGTGATTAAAATAACTACTTACTTGAAAACTTGATTAAAAGGGAATCATGTGATTTCTTTTTTAAAATAAAAACAACTTTCCTTTTAGCCTTTATCCATAAATCGGCCCGTGAATTAGCGTACTTGACGGTTGTAGCGGGCCCCTAAACATTTCGGTGGTTCTCAATCTTAATATCAACTTTAGTGATTGATTGATTGACTACAAATCACCATTTAAAAAAAACTCTCAAGTATTTTATTTTAAATAATCTAATGTACAATTAGAGGCATTTTCTAGTTCACATGATCTGTTTTAGATATCTAATGTTTTAAAATAGGTTATTCTATTCTCAGACTTCCTAAAATCAAATTTAATATTTCTATACGTCGTGTATAAGGCTATACGGGACGGGACGTACATAAAAAAAATTCCATCAAAATTAGCATACCCCTAAATTTTAGAAAATTATGTTTTTAACTCTATATGTCCCCCTATAGGGCTATACGAGGCATATAGCAACCCCTCCCCCCCCCCCCCCCCCTCCCCTCTGAATTTTAGGACATTTTTTATTATCCTACACGCCTCATTTGGCTATATGGGGTGTGAAAATAGAATAGGGATGTATCTACAGTAGGACCCTTTAGAATAAATTGTTGGATAGTCGAGTTGTGACGTTTTATTAATAATGTCGTGTGTCTGTAATAGTAAGGGCCATAAATATTGTTTTTGAAACTTGAAGTTCAAACTTTTAATATGGGTAAACTATAAAGACTGTCTATCAATGTAATAAATTCTACTTATAATGGATGTTATATAATTTATTCTCATAAAAGTCACTTATGGCCTTCTTACCCAAACTAACACCCAGCTTCATGCTTGTGTTGATGCCACACATCTTGGTTTTAATGTTTTCTTTGATTATGACTGGGCTGTGTTTCCAGATGACATTTGATTCACGAGACTATGCTATATATCTTGGGTCAAATCTTGTATTTTGGTATGCTCTCAAGCAGAAAACTGTCTCTTGGTCATCTATAAAATCCGAATACGAAGCCCTTGTAGATACCGTTGTTGAGCTTACTTGGTTACGAGCACTCATACGCGAGTTACATGCTTCAGTTATATTCCCTCCTACCCTGTAGTGCGATAATTTGGGTGCTACCTACTTGTCAGCAAATCATGTTTTCATTGCCTGTACCAAACATGTCGAAGTAGACTTTCACTTTTTTTTCGAGAACATGTTGCTAAAGGAAAACTTTAGGTTCTGTTCATCTCCACAGACGATAAAACTGCAGACGTCTTTACAAAGCCGTTGTTGTCTCAGAGATCCCTTGCTTTGCGGTCCAAGTTTAAGGTCGCTTCCTGCCCTTAGCTTGCGTGGGGGATATTAGACAGTTTACATATATAATACACATTATCATTATAGAGGGTTTATTGTGTAAAATAGTAAATTATATATACTTGTACCTAATCTCGATATCAATACAACACTACAATTCAGTTTGATTAAAAACGAGTTGGTGACCCACCCTTGTTATTTGTCTTAGCAAGACTAAACTATAGTATGTCGATTTCTAATACATAGATTGCAGTTAACTAAGTTGATACTAATACAAAAGTTTAGTCATTACATACATACATACATACATACATACATACATACATACATACATACATACATACATACATACATACATACATACATACATACATACATACATACATACATACATACATACATACATACATACATACATACATACATACATACATACATACATATATATATACATACATATATATATATATATATATATATATATACTGAAGTACAGTGATTACATCCATATATATGCAGGAAACTTCAAAGGTAAAAATTGTAAATGTGTAACATTGATAACCAAAGTAGGAAACAATAAAAATAAAGTAGATATCACTGATACACTATGAAAAAATCACATGTTTAATATACAAATGCTCATCTTATAAGGAACTCTTTGGACTCATCAATTATTGTGAGTTAATAACAATTCTATGAATTGATTAGGTAATGAAAAGTTCTTGGGTCCCCATGTGTGTACTTTTCAGACACCTCACAAATGCGCAACTAAGATTGTATAAAGCAAAAGAACATATGAGCATAAAAAAATATAATCCAGTTAAAAGATAATTAACCAATAACCAGAGAGGAATAGTTGGGGTGTGAGGACGTTGATAAGGAGATGAGAGGATGCGTGTGTGAAAGTGTGTGAGCGGTGGATCGTATAATCGGTCAATAGGAAATCCATGTAAAACGAGTACTAAATGAACACGGGATATAAATACGAATAAGATTTGTATTGCAAAATCACTCGGAGAATACACACAGGAAAACACACACAGATCTGATCAAAAGCTCTGAAATCTATACAAGACGAAACTATTTATACTCGACTCTAGCTATCCGAACTGGGGCTCATCTGAAGTGACCCGAACTGACACGAAGTGTGACTTCGTGTCCAATTCGGTTGGTCACACGAACTGCCACTTCGGGTCTGTTCGTGTACAGCCTTCCGGACACTTGTCTTGTTCTCGATACTTTACACGACGAACCCGATCATGCGCTAACAGTGTGAAGAACAATGGAAACATAAATTAGGGTTAAGGAAAAAAGAAGCTAATTGGTCAGAGAAACATATTACAAATGGGCCACAAGGATTTGGTGGGAAAGATTATCCCACGTAATTGTTGTAACATTTGTTGCTCGTCGTAAGAGATAAACAGTAAGAAATCGGGCCAGATAACGAAATGGTCGTCTTTACGATTCACATATCGTATCAGTCTTACTTGTTGAGCCATTTTTAAATAACCAGATACACTAAAATTAAAAGATATATATTAAAATGTAAAAAATATAAAAATATATTCCTTAGCATTAAATTCATCTCATGCCATTTAAATGATTCATATAGGATGAATAATAACTCATTAACTTAGATGACCACCATTTATTAGAAAATGATTACAAATGGGCAATAGGGATTTGGTGAAAAAAAGACTTAACCTAAGAGTGAAAAGTTGTACAAGATATATTAACTTATTAGAATAAGTAGGGGTATGATTTTTATTTTTAAATAACAAGGGTAGTTAGGTCTATTTATAAAAAAAAGTCATATAAAATTTGAAAAAAAAGAAAACAATTGTAATAAATAAATATTCAACTATACCAATTTAATTAAATAAATTTTAAAATTACACTCATTTAGAAAAGATAAAAACTCTTATATGTGTATCTTTATGCTTACACATTTTAAAAAATTTTGTGAACAACAACAGTCATTTGATTGACATGTCATCAAAGGGGAGCTCGTATCACCTTTATTTTATTAGTTATATAGAAATTAACCATTATAGAAAAAACTTTCAGAGTCAGAATAGAACATGTGAGCTTAAGAGGCCCGAAGCTCTAACATTAATTCTCTATAGTACTAAATTAACAGGCTAATTAGGCTTACTTCTGTCAATGGCCTTCTGGCCCACTGGAGTGAGGATGAAGGACAGGGCGAAGGATAAGGCTTAGGGTGATCTCAAAAGTTTCAAGTTCGATCTCAATTTATTAAGATTTTATCAAGTTGAGAGTTTCCTTCGGAATTGATGAAAGAGATAACGTACCCTATACAATATAATCGGTCTACAAAATCTCCACTTTATTTTAATTTTGTTGCCACTTAGTTTCCTCTTTATTTGGTTCGCGTATCGATTAACCAAACACCATCAAATGCTTTTTATGTTTTATCTTTTTTTTAATAGTATCTTTTATTGGGTCAAAAGAATAGTGGCTTTTTAGGCGCCGCTTTGCTTCTTTTCCGCTGATGTATCAAACGCTTTTCCTTAATTTTTAAAGTTATTTAATTAATTCCTTTTTCACCTTCGTCAATTAAAATTTTTAAATGGAATCTTTTATATAGTATAGTGGTAGGTTAATGCACAAAGTTCACTATATAAAATGATATTGCAAGGTTGAAAGTCAAGAGCAAGACCATTGTAAAAGGAAATTTAGTCAGTGAAGAGAAAATCTTGGATGTTCAAAAGATTTGGTAATCGACCATGCATAAGCCGGTTAAATATGATTTGCTTACATTTGGTTTAGGGCGTTGTGTTTTTTTTTTTGAACAGCAAAAGCAACTCCAATTGAACGGGAAAAAACGCCACTAGTGAGAAACTAGTGACGCCCCACCAAAAACACCAATCCTTACATCAAAGAAAAGTTAAACCAATCAATTCTAGTTTTACATCTATTACTTAACCAAACTTTACTCCAAGTGACGATCTCATTGATGACCTTTCCCATGGAAGGCAACGCTCCGTTGAAGACCACATTATTTCTTTCCTTCCATAAGACCCAACAAGCAGTTAACACAATGCCCTGAACGACCTCTTTCTTTTTATCATCGTTTAGGGCGTTGTGTTACTTTGTGATCTTAGAAACCCGAATTTTCGGGTTGTTGTTTGTTCTTTTAAGACTTGTTGTGGTGCTTTGTTAGCGTCTCATTAGCTTTAACATATTATGTTGGCCGTCCAAAAAAAAATATAAATCGTAATAAGTCATCAAAGCGTGATACGTGACACTAGGGGATAAGGACATAAAATTATATAAATACGTAATAATTACTCAAAGAATATTTGATTACCTTTGAGTAATTACACAATTTTTATTCATAATTACTTAACATGTGTTTCATAATTACTCAAAGTTACCGCATGTCAGTTTTTTAGATTTTATTTTTTGAACGGAGTTTGGAACTATCCCCAGATCTCCAATACCCGGACTGAGCCTTTATGAGGTAAGATTGTAACCGTTCATACTGAATTTGATACTCTAGGTTTAACCTACACCGGAACACCATCAAGGAGAAACTACCAATTGGGAAAATCTCTTTTAAGTCAGGTTTGTTAGAATTTTGGGAGAAAACTAGTGAAAAATGGGTTTTTCCACTAAGTGTGAAAATGAGTTTTTCACCAACTTTGGACTAAAATAAAATACAGATAACATAGGTTGTTGCCACTGTATTTAATGGGTTTGTGTAGTACGTTGTGAGGGCTTTCCAGCGCATCAAACCATGTCCAAATCCGAGCTCGTATGAATGAGATATCGAAGCTCAAAGTTGAGGTCTCGCAACATGTGAAGCTGCGAAAATTAAAGAGAAAATGCTAGGTATAGCATGTTAACTCATCCCACATTGGTTGGGGAATGAAACCAAAAGTGGTTTATAAGGTGGGAACCTTACCAACTATTGTTTCCTTTAGTAGGACACATCCCTTGGACCCTGAGGGGTGTGAAACACCCCTAACTCGCACTCGCACTCGCACACGCGCGCGCGCGTGGCGTTGGCGTATGAGGTGCTTTGATGGCGCACTTTGCACTTCGCATCGCCGCTTGAGAGCCGCCTTAATGTTTTTAAGTTCAACCGGAAGTTGGTCCGGTTGAAGACCAGGCGGATAGGTTCGAGCGGAACCAGTTCAAGCGGACCTGTGTGGCCCGGGCGGAACCGAGTTCAACCTGAACAGTAGTTCCGGTTGAAGTTCAAGTGGAAAAGGAGCTCCGCTTGGAGTTCAAGCGGAAGTTGAACCGGAAGATCAGTTCTTCCGGAAAACAGCTGTTACGCAGAGATTCCTCCGGAATGACAGCTGTAAACGCGTTTTGAGCTAATTAAGGTAATTCCGTGTTAATTAGAAATCAATTTGCATTAAAGACGTTTAATGCAAAGTTTGACTACGAATTAACTTTTGAGTGCTCAACAAGAATTCCCACCACTATAAATACAGTCTCATTAGTTGAGGCAAAACACACCGAATTCACTAAAAATTCTCTCTTCTCTTCCTCATACCTTCTCTCAAAATCTTCATCTTCGTTCTTCATTTCTTCAAGCTTCAAGGTAACTTCAAGCTTAGAGTTATCCCGGCCGTACAATACGGTTTAGGCGATTGTACCCTTGGAAACAAAACGGATCTTCGGTAGACCCGGAATTTGTTTTAAGGGACCGGGTTTTGACCCGAATCCTTCGCCAAGGTTCCTTGGAACCTTTCTCGTTTTTCTTAACTAATATCAAAAGTTTTTCTCAAATCATTTTCTTTGACTTTCAAAACTTTTCCCACAATTCTTTGTCATTAATTTCCTTCATTCAAATCAATCTAATTTCATTTCATTTGTATTGTAATTTTAATTTATTTCATTTTCTTGTAATCCTTTATTCATTTCCTTGTATTGTATTTCATTTCCTTGTAATATTTCATTATTTTCCCTGTAATTGTAATAGGAGTAGAATTTCATTTTCATTGTATTGTAATAGATTAGATTTATTTTCTTTTTTTGTAATCGTACTTAAATAAAAGTATTTATTTTAATTAAATTTACGAACGGTTTTCCTACAAGGTTTGAACTTGAGACCTTAAGGTCCTTAAGCTCTAACAATCATCACCATACTATTGGGCCAAATGCCTTTTGGTCATCAAAATTTTTAGTAATTACGCAAGCTTTGTTCATAGTTACCTAACCTATATTTGATAATTACTCAAAGGATCACGCGTCAATTTTTTAATCAAATTTATATAGAAATACTATACTCAAATGAAAAAGAATAAAATGATCAATTTTATGGTGTAACTTTTTTTTTAACTAATGTTATACGAAAAAGTTATCAACATATAAAAATATAGAAAATTGAAAAAAAGTCAACAATATTTTATTATATCATTTTTACCCCTCTACTCCTTACTTAACATTATTTATCACACTTAATTTTTTCTTTTGATCTTAACCATTGATTATATAAATCAATATTTGAGAGGGTTTCTTTCATTTTGTATGTTAAAAAGACTTTGTACAACAAACTAATCCCTTTATATGCATGATAAATAAGTTATTAAGTGCATCGGTTGATATAAAAATAATAATAATAATAAATAGTTCATGCATTTCTATTTTTGTTATTTAATAATATGCATACATTAAATTATATATAACTTAAAAACCAAGTCAATTGTAATTATTATTTATTTAAAAAATTTCATTACTCTTTCTTTATGAAACTCGTATAATGTATGATAATTGTATGAGTTTATAACGAAATATAATATAAAAAAAGCTAACAAGAATGTAAAAATACAAGTTAAAATTATAAATTATAACAAAAAAGCCAACTAATGTTGTTAAAAGATAGTGTAAATTGCAAATTTAGTCTTGTGGTTTGGTTATAATTACAAATTGAGTTCATTTTTGTAGGGCTATTATTATTAAGGCATGAATATTAGTGGGCTTTGTGTTTGGGCTTATTAGATATTGGGCTAGTTAGTGATTATGATTGGGCCATGTGGGCTTCTAACTAGGTTTGCGATTTTTGTAAAGGCTATATAAGCCTCTCATGTAAGTGTTTATGATTAAGCATTCTATATACCATTTACGATTTCTTCTTCATCTTTGGTGTTCACGATTTGGTTTGATTGCTTCTAGTAGACGGTTTTCATTCAAGGTTTCATCTTTATACAAGATCTAGTCTTTACTTCTACTATTTCTCTTGATTCAATCTCTCACGAGGATTCCGCACTCGTGTTAGATCTTGATATCGTGTGTTCGGGTATTTTTCGGACCTACAATTGGTATCAGAGCCAAGAATCTTAGATTCGAGGCTCCCACGATATTGATTCAAGAGTATTTCTGGGTTGTTTTAGAGTTTTGCTTGAAGATTTGAAGGTTTTTGGGTGTTTACAACCTGTTGCTGCTGCTGTTTTTCGAGAATTCTGGGTTTCTTCAGTGTTTACGATCGGTTTTGGTTGAAGATTGCCTGTTTACGATTGGGTGATTCGGTGTTTACGACTGTACTTGTGTTTACGAGTTTGCATTATCGTAAAAGGGTGTTTACGACTTGCTCAAGTCGGAAACGGTGTTTACGACTACGGAGTCGTAATCGATTGTCGTAATCGGTTGTTTACGATTTTTTTTAAGGCGGTGTGTGTTTACGACTGACACGTGTAATCGCAAACGGTGTTCTCAATCGTAATCTGTTGTTGTGGATCGTAATCAGGTGTTATTGGATCGTAATCAGGATTTTTTGGACTTTTGGACTTTAGGTTATTTTTTTTTTTCCCAAGCTATTGAAATGGATTTTGAGCCGAGCATGTACCAGAAACTGGATTTCGAAATCGGATCTATAACTCGTCCGCCAAGACTAACTTCAGCGGATAATTTCTTAGAGTGGAAGTACAGATTTGAAAATCATTTGAAGAGTGTGGATCTGAGACTATGGAGGGCAGTCCTCAATGGACCGTACACGCCTACTCACACAACGGGAACAAATGCTGGGAAAGAAAAGAAAGAGGATGAATATGATGATGATGACTGGGAGAGGTGCAACAAGGCTGAGAGGGCTTTTGCAATAATGACTATGGCCCTAACTCCAGACATCGCTCAAGGGTTCAAGCACTGCAAAACAGCAAAGCAACTGTGGAACGCTTTGATTGTTGCTTATGAAGGAAATCCGGATATCAAGGCTAGTAGGAAGCAGATGTTGAAGCAGAAGTTTAACTTGTTCAACCATATCCAGGGTGAATCTTTTGAGGCTCAAGTTCAGAGGTATGTGTCCTTGATGGCAGAGATGTCCAGTTATGGTGTGGAGCCGGACACTGAAGACAAGAATTTGAAGTTGCTAAACAGTCTGCCTAAATCTTGGAACACCAACATATCCATCATCAAAGACAACAATAGACTGACTGAAGTGACTTTGGATGAACTAATTAACAAACTGAAGTCAAAGATGATAGATGATAAGCAAAGAGAGCTAAACCACATAAGCTCATTAAGTTTGGCTGGGAAGTTGAATCAGGCTCTGTTATCTGAAGAAGTTGAAGGTAAGCATGAAGGAAAGGCTTCGGGAAGTGGATCAAGTTCAGTTTCAATGGGTAATGCATTTGTGGCACAGCCTCAAGGAAGTTCAAGCGGTGGTGTCAACTCTGGTGATGTCAATGATCCAAACTTTGCCCTTGGAATGGGTTTCATGAACAGCTATCATGCCCTAGTGGCCGGGAATCTTGTACCTTCTGATATGGTGGCTGGTGATCTTAATCAGATAAATCTTGAAGACGTGGAGATGCTTGATGTCTCTTGGCAAATGGCCATGGCTGTTTTCAGAGCCAAGCAATTTATGGCCAAAACTGGAAGGAACGTCTGGAAGGATCAGGATAAAATCAGAATGGGGTTTGACAAGTCAAAGCTGAGGTGCTACAATTGTGATGAGTATGGTCACTTTGCCCGGGAATGCACGAAGCCAAAGAAAGAGAGGGTTGAAGAGAAGAAGGCAGCTGAGGTAAAAGGTAAAGGAGACGACAAGGCTTTGGTGGTTCAGGGAGGTGGTGGTTATGACTGGACCCCCCAGCTGAGGGAACTGACCCCCCAGATGAAGGACCTTAGTTTGTCACATGCTTTGATTGCTACTGCTGAAGAGGGTGATGAAGAACATCATGCTTTTATGGTCACTGATGAGGAAAAGCCTGAGGAAACTGAGATAGAAGACAAGGAAGCATATGTTGCTGCTGCTGAGAACCTCAAGGTATGTTCTGATCCCACTTGTGCTCGTATTATACCTGGTCTTAGACAAGTCTGTAAGAATTATCAACTAGAATTGTTTGAGATCAAGTGTGAGAGGAGTTCATTTAAGGGTAGATGGATAAAAGGTGAGGAAAAGATTAAGGCACAAAAGCTAGATATTGTTAAGTACCAACAGATAGCAACTGAACAATCTATCCTGTATGATAATGCTAAGTTAGAAATAGCTGACCTTAGAAAGCAGGTAGATGAATTGACACATAAGAACAATGAGATGCAGGTTCAGTTAGATGTGAATAAATTAAGAAACAAAAGAATGCTTCAGGCAGGTAAAGAACTATCTCAGGCTATCACTTGTGGTCAAGTAGGGAAACATACGCCAGGATTTGGGTCGGAAAAGTCTGACAAGTCCGTGGCCGCAAATGTTGTTATTCCCCCACCTATCCCTAGAGATATTATAGGAGTGCTCTATGAGGAGGATCAGGTAGACAGAACTAAGTCAGGTTATCATGAAGCAGGTCCTCCTATAGATAGTATGTTGGTAGGTGTGACCCCTATGACAGAAGAGGAGTTAGAAAGAGAGAGACTTGAAACATATGGGATGAGTAGTCAGAACAAGGTTGATGAACACAGAAATGAACCGGGCCCTTCCCAGGAATCATTAAAAAATAATGTTAGTCCTACTAATGTTTCTGTTACATGTGCAGATGTTGTAGGCATTGAAGATGTATCTGGGGAGGATGCTGAATGCTTGAGAGTCAATGAGTGTCATGAGTCTAGTTGTTCTGTTTCTAGTTTACCTAAGGATGACGTTCTGGCATCTGTGTCAAAACTTGAAGCATCCAAGTCCAATCAAATTGTCTTGTTAAAACATGTTTCTAATCCTAATGAAGTCGTTAGTTCTTTTAAAATGCGTGTTCCTAACACAAAGATTGGCCGTCAGTCTAAGCCCAATGATTTTGTTCCGTATCCCCAGGTTGTGTCGACTTATAATAGAACTGATAAATCAAAATCTGAACAATTTTGTTTAATAACACAACCTGAAAAACATTCAAAACGTGTGATACACAAATGGGATGATCAACCGGAATGGAAGTCGTCTTACCCAAGACGCTCATACTTGTGTAGCAACGTCAATGGGCCTAGACAAATGAATTGTTTTGAATGTGGTCAACCGGGTCATTTTGCTGCTAATTGTATGAACAGACCCTATGAGCCATATTATCCGCAGAACAAGCGGACAAATATGCTTGAGAAAATGATGAGGGGTGAGAACAGAACTCAAAAGCAGCAAGCTTCGTCACAGGGGAAGCAGAGTTCTGAACCAATGAAGACTCAAAAGTCTAAGGTTCTAAACACAAAAGCCCCAGTGACAAAGCATGTCAATGAAAGGAGAGATGTGGGCCAAACTTCAAAACCTGCTCATGCAGCTAAAGAAGTTTACAACAGACCTAACAAAGTTAAAACAAAGCCTTTTGAGAAACAAGTGCAAAAAGTTAATCAGACTGCTGAACTTAAGGGTAAAGCAGTTATGGAACAACCAAAAACTGTTACTCAACCAAAACAAATGGTTTATACCAAATTAAAACTTGAGTGGACACCGGTTGTTAAAACAAAAGGTAAAAAGGCTGCATCTCCTCCAAGAAAAGCATCACCCACAAAGAACTCTGCTAGTAGTTCAAACTCACAAAAGCAACCAAATTGGAAGCCAAAAGTTAATGCTAAAATTATAAATCAACCTGAATCAAAAGCAGGAATGTCTTTCAAAATGGTTAACTACATTGACTCCAAGGGAGTGCCCAGATCTGTTATGACCTGGGTACCTGACTCTAACTGATCTCTGATTTGTGTAGGGACAGCCTAGAAGATCTGTCAACAATCTCTGGTATGTTGATAGTGGTTGCTCCCGACACATGACCGGAGATCTGTCTCTTTTGGAAGATGTAGAGGATTTCAATGGAGGTGGAGTTTCTTTTGCAGGGGGTGTGGGTGGTCGAATCAGTAAGAAAGGTGTGGTGCGGAGCGGTAATCTGTCATTTTCTGACGTTCATTATGTGGAGGAACTGTCACACAGTTTGCTGAGTGTTTCTCAGATCTGTGACAGAGACTTTTCTGTGATGTTCAATAAGAAGGAGTGTATTATTCTGAAGCCAGGTGTGAAGATACCCGAGGAGTGTGTACTTATGCGCACTCCAAGACGTTCAAACTCATATCTTCTCAACTTGAGCAATCCTCCTTCGTCAGAAGAAGCTTGCCTTATATCAAAACAGAATGAAAATCTTGCATTGTTGTGGCATCGTCGTCTGGGACATGCAAACATGAAGAATTTATCCAAGCTGGCTAAAGGAGAGCATGTCAGAAACCTTCCGATCACGGATTTCACTTCAGTAGAAAAGTGTGTGGCATGTGCTAAGGGGAAGCAGCACAAACTGCCACATCGTCCAAAGGTTACAAATTCTGTCTCTTCTGTGCTTCAACTCTTACATATGGATTTGTTTGGTCCTATGCAGGTACAGAGTGTCAGCAAGTTCTCATACTGCCTCGTGATAGTGGACGACTACTCGCGATTTACTTGGGTCTTCTTCTTGTCAAACAAGTACGAAACTCCGGCCCTAGTAAAGCAGTTTGTGACTCTTATTGAGAATCAGCTGGATAAAAGAGTGAAGGCAATCAGATCTGACAATGGGACAGAATTCAAGAATGCTGAGCTGAATATGTTTTGTGGTGAAAAGGGGATTGAAAGGCAGTTCAGTGCTCCTTATACTCCTCAGCAGAATGGAGTTGCCGAAAGAAGAAATAGGACACTCATCGAAGCAGCTAGAACGATGATGTGTGAAGCAAAATTACCAATCTTCTTTTGGGCAGAAGCTGTGAATACCGCTTGTTATGTACAAAACAGAGTTCTTCTGAACAAGCGTCACGAGCAAACTCCATATCAGATCATTTATGGAGAGAAACCGAAGGTGGGTTACTTCAAGACGTTTGGATGTCCATGCACGGTGCTGATCCAGTCCGATGTAGGGAAATTCGAAGCGAAGGCCGATGAGTGCTATTTTGTTGGTTATTCAGCAAATAGTGCTTATCGTGTGTACAACAAGACCACTGGGTTGATCATTGAGGCATTCAATGTAGATTGGATGGAGGACAATCCTACTGATGCGGGAACTGGACCTAATTGGATCTTCGACTATGGATCATTGTTTGAGGGATTTAATTTCTCGAATGTTTTCCACAATTTGGGCGAAGAAGAAGATATTGTAGCTCCCAGTGCAGATGTAAGACCTCATGTGGATAGAGCATCAGCTGAACCGTCTCGGAATGCAACTGCTGTTACTCCAGAATGTTCAGGGACACGTGATGCTCCAGTGGATTCTCAAGGCTCAGGTATGTCTGAAAATATTGTTAATACTAATCTGCCTGTTAATGTTTCAGTTCCTGAAGTCCAAGAGAGCAGAATCAACAAGGATCATCCACTGAGTAATGTTGTTGGGCCAGTGACAGCGGGTGTCACCACAAGGAGCCGGACAGGACACATCAACTTTTGTATGTTTTCCTGCTTCATCTCCCAGATAGAACCTCCCAATGTGATGGTTGCTCTTAAAGATCCAAACTGGATGGAGGCCATGCACAATGAACTCAATCAATTTTCAAAGCTGGGAGTGTGGCGTCTTGTGAAGCGGCCAGAAGACAAGAAGGTGATTCCCACGAGATGGTTGTACAAGAACAAAAAAGATGACTCGGGGATCATTGTGAGAAACAAAGCAAGGCTGATAGTACAAGGGCACAGGCAAGTCCAGGGTATCGACTATGATGAGGTGTACGCTCCAGTGGCAAGATTGGAAGCAATTCGGATCTTTCTAGCTGTAGCTTCGTATCTCAATTTTACTGTGCATCAGATGGATGTGAAGACTGCCTTCCTGTATGCAGAGATGAACGAGGAAGTCTATGTTGCTCAACCACCAGGGTTCATAGATGAAGAAAATCCAGATCACGTTTATCTGCTGGATAAGGCATTGTACGGTTTGCATCAAGCTCCTAGAACCTGGTATGAAACGTTGTCCAATCACCTGGTGGAGAATGGATATACAAGAGGAGTCGTTGATCAAACACTGTTCAGGAAAAGGGTGGGAGAAGACATAATTATGGTGCAAGTGTATGTAGATGATATTATCTACGGATCGACAAACGAAGAATTGTGCACCGAGTTTGAGGAGATCATGAAGAAAAAGTTTGAGATGAGTGACCAAGGCGAGATGAGTTTCTTTCTTGCACTTCAAGTCAAGCAGAATGATTCCGGGATTCTTATTCATCAGGAGAAGTATGTGAATGAGATACTGGACAAATTCAAGATGCAGGATTGCAAGCCCATCGCCACTCCCATGGCATCCAGACCACTCCTGTCAGCGGATCTTGACGGGGAGTCAGTGAGTGAATTCCAGTATCGGTCGATGATTGGATCACTAATGTACTTGACAGCAAGCAGGCCAGACATCATGTATGCAGTTTGCGTGTGTGCTCGATATCAGGCTAACCCTAAACTCTCTCATTTAGCTGCTGTTAAGCGTATCTTCAGGTATCTGAAGGGCAGGCCTAGGCTTGGTCTTTGGTACCCGAAGAACACTGATTTTCAATTATATGCTTTTACTGACAGTGATTATGGAGGTAGTGACCTTGACAGGAAATCTACTACTGGAGGATGTCAGTACTTGGGAGATAGGCTCATCTCTTGGCAGAGCAAGAAGCAGCATACCGTATCCAAATCAACTGCAGAAGCTGAGTACGTGGCCGCATCTGCCGGTACTTCACAGGTAGTGTGGATCCAAAACCAGCTCACGGATTACGGTATGGAATTCGTTAACACTCCAATATTTTGTGATAATGCTGCTGCTCTTGAGATTGTGAAAAACCCTGTCCAACATTCCAAAACCAAGCACATTGATATTAAGGTACATTTTATTCGTGATTGCTTTGATCGTGAGCTGATTCAGCTACAAAAGGTAAGCTCCGATCAGAATGTTTCGGACATCTTTACAAAACCCCTTCCTCGTCCTAATTTTGAATCTTGTGTTGAAGGCCTGAAGATGATTGCCTTCGAGGAATGATCTGATCATATATGTTTTTGTACAAAGTCTTTGGTTTTTCAATTTATTCTTAAAAAATAATAATAATATTAAAAAAATATATATAAAATGACTGAAAAATTGAGTCTTGTTTCAAAAGCCTCACAAAAACAGGGGAAGAATTGGTGCTGGTTAATCTGAAAAGTTTTTATGATGTCTTTTGATAGGACTTGAAAAATGACGGTTGGAGACTGACACGTGTAAGGCTGATGTGAAAGACTGCTCGAAGATGATTTGTCGGTAAGCTCAACCAAAACAATGATCATCTATGTAAGTGCAGTAATCTTAAACTCTATACATGTTTAGTTTTCCCATCCTAGTCTACATAGTTTAAAAAACTGAGTCCCGACAAAAATGGGTTGAGAGTGGTATTACCTAGTATTCACTCTCTCACACGCCATGTTAATACTGTATAAGACAACACCACAAGGAAAAAGAAAAAGGAATTCAAAGAATTCAAAATTGAAAATTCTGAAAAAGAAAAAGAAAAGAAAATAAAATTATTCAGTTGGTCTTCTCTGCGTGCTTATGCGGCCGACCTGATCATCAACCGATAATGCATGAATATCAGAAATAAGTGGTAGTCAAAAACAGTGTTGCATGGTTCCTCAAGTTGGGGGTTTGTGAATCCTCAATAAACTCTGAGGTTGGGTAGGTTTTGCTATGGAAAATTGGGCGTGGGGACGGTTAAACATAATGGTAAATCTGTACAATATTTAAGCACTTTACTGGATGTGAGTTTATGTGCTCAAACCACCTGACAATTGTCTAGAGTGTCTAGTAACAGAAGCTGAAAAGGGTTCCTCAGTCAAAGACTTGTCTGAAATTATCTGTGAAATTTACCAGCACCAGGTTTGTGAATATTTGAAATTTCTGAGTTAAGTTTGTAAATATTTTATTTTGTTTTTGTTTCTATCTGTTTTAATTTTTAAAACTTTTACTGATCATGATCGGATACTCGGGCGTCACTCTGAGGGGAAGTTTTGTAAAATTCTCAAGGTATTTCAAAAGTTTCAAATTTTATGAGGATTTTCAAGTTTGGGGTGAACTTGTGTGTTTCTTGAAAGTTTTTAGAAAGTTTGAGGGGCTTAAATGATGTTTTCAAAAGAATTTGACTTGAATTTAAAAAAAGGTGAGGGGGTCTTTTTGAAAACTTTTGTGTTTACGGTTATGGGAGGGGGGCAATGTGTAATTTTGTTACATAAATATCCCAATTAACCCTTTTACGATCCCCATTCACCCATTGCCATTTACGATCCTCTCTCTCATCTCTGCATTTCCGATTCCTCTCCGAAACCCTAGCCTCCGCCGTCTACTCGCCGGAAAATCGATCTAAGCAACCTCCGACCACCCTCTGTCTATCCCGAGCACGCAAACACACTCGGAATCCATTTCCGACCCAGAAACCCTTGTCAATCGACTGTTTTCACGAGGTTTCATCAATCTATTCACAGATTTTGTGATTTAAACCCTAACTCGTGATCGTCTTCTGTTTTTGCTGAGTTCGAGTTGATTTAGCGAGATTAGAGGTCGGGTTTGTGTTTGCAACTGTTAAAAGGTAGTGGTAAATGTTCATTGTACATGTTTGATGGGTGTTAATGAGTTTTCGAGCTTCTTGCAGGTTCAAAAATGGTGAAAGTAGGTGTTTACGATTTTCGTGGTGAAGAAGATGAAGTTGAACCATTTACGACTCGAGTTCACGATCGAGTCGTTTACGATCGTGAATATGACAAACTGAGTTTACGATTGGGCCAGGGTCAAAGATATGTCGTTTACGATTGGGTAAACAGTTTACGATTGGGCCAAATTGAAACCGATCGTGAACCCGTTTGCTGGATCGTAAACCCGATTAACGAATCGTAAACCCATTATTATTGATCGTAAACTCATTAATTGAATCATAAACTCACTTTTAATGAGAATTAATAAGTGTTTAAATCTTAATTACTTAAATATTTTTGAGATTTCATTAAAATTGATCGTTTTTGAGATAAAATTTGTCGGTGTTTGTAAGCATGTACTAAACTCAATTATTTTCCCTAAAATGTTTAAATTGAAATTTTGTGAAGTTAAAAAAAAAGTAAAAAGTTATCATCAATTGAACACGTTTAGGGTTGATAATCATAATTGCTTACTCATAATCAAATCTGATGCATATGTCTTGTTTGTCTCAGATGGCAGGAAATGTTATTGACGAACCAATCAAATTTGATCATGATCACTGTATACCAGCTTTCCTGGAAGACCCACCAGAGCATCACATGGATCTATTTTACTCTCTGGTGGCGGGAATGAACGTCTGCAAAATCAACCATGCTTTGAGGACAAGCGTGTTGATAGATGAGATGCTGGTAAGAGAATTCTGGGGTACTGCACGGGCGAGTGCTGATAAGTCAAGAATCACTGCTACCATCCAGAACCGTCAAGTCGTCATTCTGGAAGATGATATTAGAAGAGGCTTGAATATCAACGATCGTGCTACCGATCCGGTTGATTACCCTAGAGAAGCCGTTCTGGCAGGTGCACAACTACTGGGATATGAAGGCAGATTCCCACCTATCATGAAAAAGCAGCTGCCGCACTACTGGAGGTGCCTTGCCCATTTCATGCAGAAATCATTTCTGGGCAAGAGAACGAGCTTTGACCAGCTGAACAAGGTCCACGGCACTGCCTTCGTCGCGTTGGCCCTTGACTGGAACTACAATTTCTCAAAGATGATGCTGCTGGATTGGATCGGCAATGCTAACTTGGGTGCTCGTGAACAGTTTCTGATGACACCACGATTCGTGCAGATGGTGGTCATGCTGAAATATCCAATGATAGAGGAAAGGATACAGAAACTGGATGTAAAGGTGATGGATGCTGGTGTTTTTGGTCTTCAGACTCAGGATAGAAGTGGCAAATACATGTATGAAGGTAGGCTGGAATGGGTTAAACGTGGTGCCTTTCCAGAGGTAGCCCGTGAACAAGTGATGGAGGAAGATGAGCCAGTGGCTGATGAGCCAGCTGTGAATGCCACTGTGGCAGAAGATCAAGATGCTGAAGCCACTCCTGCTGTCAATGTTCAAGAAGATGATGTCATTCCATCCGATGAAGAAAATATAATGGATGACATCCTCACTGGCCAGGACTTAGCTGAAGATGATATTTATGGAGACTTGGAGCCACTTACCCATAAAAGATCAAGAGAAGATATGATTGGGTCATCTGGCAGTGATGATACACCTCCTGAGCTGGAGTTAAACCCTGATGAAGCTTTCATGGAAGAACCCGTCCCTGCTCGTGAACCATCTCCAAGAAAGAAAATTGATCCTAGGAGCATACGGTTCAGATTCACCAAGACCAGCTCGAGTCTAATGATTGTAGAACCAACTGGACCCAGTTCTGCGGGTGCCAGTGGTCAAGAAGAATCTGTTAGTGAAGCCCATCAAGAACAACCGTCTCTGACACAGACTGAAGGTGGCGATGATCAACCTGCCCCTGTGCAGCACGATAGTCCGATTCTGAACGTGCAAAGCCCTGTACGTGAAGATAGGCAATTTCTGGAGGTTGATAGCACCTTCGTTGTTCCAAGTCCGGTCAGAATAAGCCTCTCTACCGCGACAAGCCAACCTCTCGCTGCTCCAGGTTTTCGCCCTTTGATGACTGCTGAGCTTCCAGTTGATCTGAGGATTAGTGCTGATCCTCAGATTAACTTCCTGATCTCTCAGAATAGGTTGAGACAAAATGAGATCAAGGCTCTCATGGAGGAAAATCAGCGTTTGAGAGAGAAGGAGGAGGCAAATAGCAAATATATGAGAGAGTTTGAGAAGGCAGACAAGGCTAGAATGGAATCTCTTTTCAATATGATAAAGGGCCTGAGAAGGAAGATTAATGAACTGACCGATGGTGCAGGGCCTAGCAACACAGGTGCCTCCGGTCAGAGTTCATCACAAGCTGCAGGAGCTGTGGAGACAGACGAAGGCGATGAGAATATGGAGATGCCAGATTACGCTCGAAGTGGCAGAGTTATCTCCAAAGCCCCTGAAGGACACGAGAACTGGTTCCGAGAGTTCTTCCAAGGACCAGCTCCCATGCTTTACACCATCGACGTTGGCAAAAGCTCAATAGATAAGCGTGGGAGTTGTGAGGAAATCCTATGTTGGCTCTACGACATGGAGAAGAAGATCTTTGCTGTTATCCGTGACGGCTACAGTCCAGTGGAGTACTATCAATCACGTGCTCAATTCCACTCCTGGACTGAGCCTGAGATAAGGAAACTTCTGAGAGCTCCATTTATCAACAGATGGAATGGACCAGAGGGAAATCAGATCAGAGATAACCTGCTGGGTCACATGCAGAATGATTTCAGGGATTTTGAGCTGAAAGAAGTGAGATGGAGAGAGACAGGAACTGACCCTGTGACAGGGGAGCCAATTGGAGAAGTACGGAGGCCACCGACCAAGCGCACAAGGGTCATCAACATGTTGGATGAAATCGAGGATGGAACACTGGTACGAAACTTTGACTGCTGGTACTACGATCCAACAACTCATGAGGTGGTGGTTCTCTGTAAGCCGATGCGTCAATTCCGATTTTATGACCCGGTGGATCTTCTTCGATTTGGTGAAAGAGATATAAAGCTTCTGGCCACCCAACCCATTCTTGCAGACGAGACTGATATGGTAAATGCTGTAAGGGTTGGCATCTTCGATGGAGCAGCTAAGAAGATTGTAGAGAAGGGATGGTGGTTTAACAACGTTCAAACCTCATTCAGATTTGACTTGCTGCTGCCGTGAAGTGGTCTAATGGTTCATGCCTAGGGGAAGATTGTAGGGCTATTATTATTAAGGCATGAACATTAGTGGGCTTTGTGTTTGGGCTTATTAGATATTGGGCTAGTTAGTGATTATGATTGGGCCATGTGGGCTTCTAACTAGGTTTGCGATTTTTGTAAAGGCTATATAAGCCTCTCATGTAAGTGTATATGATTAAGCATTCTATATACCATTTACGATTTCTTCTTCATCTTTGGTGTTCACGATTTGGTTTGATTGCTTCTAGTAGACGGTTTTCATTCAAGGCTTCATCTTTATACAAGATCTAGTCTTTACTTCTACTATTTCTCTTGATTCAATCTCTCACGAGGATTCCGCACTCGTGTTAGATCTTGATATCGTGTGTTCGGGTATTTTTCGGACCTACAATTTTCCCTTGGTACGGGACAAACTATGGTTTTTCACTTATTGCATATTTAGTCCAGATAGCTAACCCCATTAAATGACTTATGTTAAATCTAGGGGTATTTTAGCCCTTTTATGTGACTAAAATAAATATTTATTTTAATAAAAGTGTTCAATTTCTAAAATAAAATACTCGTGTCCAAGCATTTAAATAAAATTGCAAATCATATTAATCTTAATACCAATTAATTAACCCCTAATCCTAAATAAACTAGATTAAGTAATGGTTAAGAAAAAAGTCATTTTTTTGCGTTTGCGAGAGACGCTCAAAGTTGAACCGACAATTAACAGCGGCTGGAGAAGTCTAATGGTGACATCCGACATTGATGGGTCTATTTGTGATGCGGGTCAAGGAGGTTAGCTCAATGAGTTTGCGAGACAGTCAATCTCATAGGTGTTTAGCTGACTCGCGATTAAATGCAATCCACATGTTATAGTTGGTTGGCATAGCGGGCCGGCGGCAGGGACAGGAGGTGCGGATCGTTCCAAATGATCCACGCAATCAAACGCTCGATAGTGAATTTGAAACAACGACTTCCATTGATTATATCTATCGGTTTTCGTCTCAAGAGGAAGAGGGATGAAGTTCTTGATATTGGTGACAGTGAGTGCGGGATGGGTAGTAGACATGACTGGAAGATATGAGAGAGAGAGGAGGCGGAGGAGGGCTGATTGGAAAAAGGGGGAAGGGCTGAGTGTAGCCGGCGGCAGAAGGGTTAGAGAGAATGGATCGTAATTAGGGTTGATACCATGTTAGGAAATAATCCCTTGATCATTTTCATTGATACACCCTTAATATATGGTTATAATATCTACGAAATACATCCATACAAATTGACTAATTACATAATAATATATATGTCTAATACGATTGAATCGACCGGGTAAACTAGCAAGTCATATTATATTGAAAATAATAGTAATAAACTTTTATAGAAAGAAAGAAGATAAAAATTATTTAATTATTTATTGGTGTTTATAAAAACACACACCACATTGATATCCACACACACTCTGTATGGTCGTGGGAATCACACGGGCCGTCGACGACCACATAAAATTTGGAGGGGGGAGGGTCATTATATATAATAAAATAATTTTGTATATAATTTTTTTCAGAATTCATTTGGCCATATAAAGTGTGTGTATATAACAAAAGTGTGTGTTTATTTATTTAGTATTTACTTATTTAAAATAATGTGTAGTGGCGTGTACGTGCTGGGTTACAAACCGAGTAGTGTTAGGAGAATGAGTCGTATGATCCGGGTTTCATAACGTGCTTAGGATGTTAAACATGTTAGCAGTCTTCTGGTGTTCCAAGGCATTATCCCCCACTACACAACCATCACGAGCCGACTACACATGATTTTATGATTATTATATGAGGTTATCTGTAATGGAGTATGATAAGGGTTCATGATCACTATAACAGCTTGACTCGACTTGAATAGTCTGGAAAATTTTAATATTTAGCTTTAGACGAACGATTGCAAAAAATTTCAACCCTCACAAAAAAAAAAATCAAAGTCCGCTATTGATAATGGTCTATGTTATGTGTGGAGGAAGCTCTAAGTGTAAGGTAATATGCAAATAAAATAACTCTTAAAACTTAACTTTTACTAATGTCTAGCATTTTGATATCTTATACTTATTTGTTAGACTATTATGTGATAATGATTTAAGAGTTACATTAATTAAAAATGTCTTTTTTTTAAACGTAATCTAATTCAGCGGTGTATAAGAACTGATTACTTTGAACCTAACTCATTTAAACTTCAAAATAATACAGATTTCTTTTTTAGTTAATATGATTACATGTTCAATAAAATATTGTCACATGTCAACCTGATTAACTGCCAATGGCATGTTATTGGAGTGGTTAAGGTGATCACTTTGTGTCCAAATGACCCAAGTTCTATCCTTGCTCCCAGCAATATTGTTCTGAGGCATGGGGACTCTATGAAAGAAGATCAGGACCTTGTTGTTTCTGGTTCGATCCTGAGAGCGACCGGGTTTTACCACCAGTGGGCCTTCGGGCTGGTGGGTTTTCCCCGGAACTGGAAATAACTTGGGTGTGCTTAAGGGCGGAGCGTACGGCTGGGTTGGACCAGCTGGCGGTGGCTTTTTGCCATTGAATCACCCATACGGAATACCTGGACAATTCTATATTTGTTGGCCGTTAAAAAAAATAAAAGTCAACCTGATTAACTTACCTATTGATTCATTAATCATCTTGTGTTTAAGACATTGTCTGATGTCAACCTGATTAACTCATCTACATAAATGAGATACATTGATTCATTAATCATCTTGTGTTTAAATTACATGACCAAACAAACATATAAGTAACGAGGGTTCACATATTTACTAACCAAAGATTTGATATAATTTGTGAAAGAAAAAAATTTATTTTAAAAAGACCAATTAAAAACAAAAATAAATAAAGAGTAAACCTCTATTTTAGTCCTTAAGGTTTACCACTTTAATCCATTTTAGTCCAAACGTTTTAAAATATCCAATTTGATCCCTCACATTTCGTTTTATAATCAATTTTAGTCTAATTATTAATTTTCTTTTAAAATAATATCTTAGTTTGACTTTTTTGACCAACTTAAAGGTATATTTGTCCAATTATTAATTTCTTTTAAAATAATCTCCTAATCTCCTAATATATATTTAAAAAGCCCCTTTTGCATTCTATGCTTTTAAGTAAATACTAATTGTGTTTTTTGCAGACAAAGAAGGTGGCATCTGTGTGCTTTCATACGTTTTCATCTTTTTATAAAACTAACTTGTAACCTTTTGGTGATGAGATTTTTAACCTTGACATCTCTGTGGATAATAAATTCCCCAAATTATTATGGATGATCAACCCAAAGTGTATTTTTTAAAAAAACATCCAACAAGTATAAAAAGGGGCTTTTTAAATATATATTAGGAGATTATTTTAAAAGAAATTAATAATTGGACAATTATACCCTTAAGTTGGGTCAACAAAGTCAAACTAAAATATTATTTTAAAAGAAAATTAATAATTGAACTAAAATTGATTATAAAACGAAATATGAGGGATCAAATTGGATATTTTAAACGTTTGGACTAAAATGGATTATAATGACAAAATTCAAGGATTAAAATAGAGGTTTACTTATAAATAAATTTATTAATATTAAAAGACTCCAATATGACATTCATCCGATAAAACAGGCTAATCATATTCATTTATTAATCCTTTCATGTTTAACTTTATATTTTAAACTACATTAAACTCCAGAGGACAATTATTTATACTTGGGCTATATTTGGAAACAACACTGTAAACCTTCGACACCAACTCCCCGGTCATCCGGCCCCGTCACATGTCTTCGATATTCATCGCTTCGAAAACAAATATAATTGATACAAATAAATAAATTATAATATTATATCTTACTTTACTTTTATAATTACATCCCTCTAAAGTTACATTTGCTTTCGAAACTTTAGGGATATCATGATTATACTTTTATATACAAATTTAATTTAATATATGTATAGTATTCAAAACTTTTCTATGCTAAATTTAAAACTTCTTTTCCATTTTTTACAGTTTTACTACTGTGAAAATATGTGAAAATATCCAACTGCACCCACCAATAAAATAAAAAAAAGGGAAAGAAAGGACCAGTCCTTCCTGATGGTGACAGAGAGAGTGGCGGGAATTACAGAAACAGACAAATAATATGTACTTTCGGCTTTTTTCCATTTTACTTAATATAATTAATTAATTAATTTCACAAATAAAAACAGACAAAAAAAGGTAACAAAAATTTTGAAATCCGGGAAAAAGTGGAAAAGGACCAAACAGCCCTTGTTCGAAACAAACTATTACACACCCTATCTCCCGTATCAATCCATGGCATTAGGCCCAGTACAGTAATTTACCACATGGTTCCACACCCACTGCACCAAAAACCTCCGTCGGATCCCGTGCATATTGTACGTCGCCCCATCTCTATCGTTCAACATTTGTCCCGTGTAGGACCCACCACCGCCGGTCCCGTAAATCCCCTCGCACAAATCGGCGATCTCCACCGGCGCCACCGGATCCTGCCCGGCGTACCACGCGTTCACCAGCGGGTTCGACGCCAGCTCAGCAATTTCATGGCCTATCACGCTGATCATCCCGTCGATTCCGGCGTCTCCGTTCGGGGATTTCACCGGTTTTAGCCCCGGAATGTACTCCGGAACCGCGAAAGGGTACGCGCACATTCCGGGGCATAGTTTCCCGGAGTTTCCGATCCAGGCGTACGGTAGCGTGTACCCGACGATCGACGGGAAGGTGAAGTAGTGAAACCCGCAAACGTTCTGGCAGAAATCCTGGACGTACACGTCATCGGCGGTGAGGAGGAGGTAGATTCCGCTTTTTGGGGAAATCGGTAACGGTTTCGTTTTGGCGGTTACAGCGGCTTTTATAACGGACTGAACGGAAAGGCGGGTGAGGGATTTACCGTGGGATAATAGGCGGTCGTTTTTCTCTTCTCCGAGCCGGACGGTTCGCGAGATGTTGGACCCGGTCTGGTCGGTGTAAAGCTGGACCGTTTTCCACCAGGTGGAGACCGACGGCGACGGCGCGTGGGTGGCGGAGATGGAGTTGATGAACTCGCGGATGATGCGTTTCTGGGCCTTGGGCCACGTGCCGTACCAGATGACGTGTACGGTGATGTTGGCGGTGAGGACGGGGCCCATGTGGTACCGGAGTTTGACGAACTCCGATGAGCCTTCGTATTTTTTTGAGCCGCCGAATTGGAGCTCCGTCAAGTTGTTGGTTTGGTGGGGCCATGGGCGAGCGGCGGTGGAGGGGTGGAGGAAGAGGAAGGAGGAGAAGACGGCGAGGGTGATGAGGGGTGCCGCCGGCGAGCGGCGGGGGAGGACGGGGCACCGACTCATTTTTTGTAGGGAGTGGGGGTTGGGAGTGTAGGACAAGTGGTTTTATGGTGAGACGATGACTAATTGTATATATACAGATAGACGAATGGAACACTGGGTTTGAATTTACGGTTTGACCCCTTTGATTTTAGGGGTTCTAACAGGTTTGCCTATAAGGCGGGGCGGTATCGTTCCGGCTCCTTTAGGTGGCTTCCGTGGTTTCAAGTGACAATGATACCGCCTGAGGCGGCTTCAAGCCTCACGGTTTTATTTTGAGTGATTTTCGGTTTGGAGAATCCATATGAAGCCGCATGTTTTGTGTGTGTAGGTCCAATTTCCAATGTTTTTAAGCCACAAGAATGAAAGGACCAACCATACCATCTCATTTTGAAGCCTAAAGTTTATAAATCATGCTTCCAATTATCATTGGCTAATTTTTTCCAAGCCATATAGCTTGAGACCAACCATACCGTCTCCCCTAAGAGCATTCACACTGGCTTCCTTATCATTGGCTAAATTATCTTTATAATTTATATTTTTAATATTACTTTTTTTTGTCTCTCCACTCACAACCACAATTAAATAATAATTTTTTATACTTTTATCATTACATTTTCTCTTTCTTTCTCTCATATAAAACCTCAAATTTTATCAAATCAATAATTTTTTCTCTCTCCTCACAACCACTTACAAACAAAACTCAAATTTTAAGGTTTTCACTCAAACAATTATAAGGACTCTAATGTGAATGATCTAAGGCTATGTATAGTCATAATCTCATATTAACGGGGTTATTTGACACGTGGAATCCAACTCACCTAAAGGGGTTATAATAAAATTGTTGTAGTGGGAAAGGGTTATATTTGGTGGTATCATTATATTTAAAAAAAATGAAAAAAGAAAAACCAACCAATCATTAATGTGTTTTAAAACCTGGACCAATAAGAGGAAGAAGAGGATATGGGGGGAGGGTGTTATCTTCTTAACACCAAAGAGGGAAGGCTAACATGGAGCTCTGACGTAATGGTGGAAGGGGTTATAAGGGTGTTATCTTTTGTTTTTTTTTTAGGAGGGGAGGGGGGGGGGGGGGGAGGTTGGGGATGCGAGATGGTGCCTCACTACACATAACCTAATTATAATAACCTAATTATAATGAATAGTTAGGGGAGATACACTTGCTTTTGAAATCTTAGGTTTTAAAAGTTTTAGCCAATAATATCTTGAGACTATCAAATTGTAGTGGAGAGGATTTTGAAGCCTAGGTAGTTTTACAAATGAATCCTAATGCTTCGTTTTCTTTTACATTTTCTTTTAAAAAAATCTCATTTTATATTAAATAACAAAATACTAAATAAATAAAACTTATATTATAAGCACATTACATTAAAAGACATAATATTAAATTAATACAACTTATTTTAAAATACGATACAATATTAAAAAAAAATTGTGTTCAACTCGTCATCAATTAAATAGACATCCATGTGTGCGGCGATGTGCCTCGTAATATCAAATCTAAGCTTAAAATGTGTCTTGTTATCTCGCAGTTCCAAAATGACATTTTCATCAATAGTCATATTGTGAAGTATCATGACGGTATACATAATGATGTCTATTAGCTCTTTTTTTTCATTGGACGATCTTTCGATCAACTATCGCCCACTTTTGCTTTAGTATACCAAATGCTCCTTTCGACGTCTTTTCTTGCCCCTCTTGTATCTTCTCTATTTTCTTTTATTTTGATTTAAGCTGGATAACAAAATGCCTTCACAAAAGTAGACCAAGTAAGGTATATGCCATCAGCAATGTAATAGTCACATTTGTATTGTCAAACATTAACAACAAAAGGACATCTTGGAGCAACTTCGTGCAAGTCATTCGTAAACGAGGGTGACTGGTTAAGAACGTTGATGTCGTTGTTGGAACCGGCAACACCAAAGTACTCATGCCAATACCATGTATCTTGTGACGCCGATGCCTCGAGTATGATCACTGGTTTTGCATGATAACCCCGATGATACTGTCCTTTATACTTTGTTTGACAATTTTCCACTCCCAGTGAGTACAATCGATGTTACCGATCATGCCTGGAAGGTCATGCCTCTCTAAATGTACTTCATACAAAAGTGCAATATCGTGGATAGTAGGTGCACACAGAAATTCATCTTTATATAATTCAAGTACAACATCACAAAAAAAATGTAGGCATTCACGTGATGTACTTTTAGACATTTCTAAAGATTTATCATACTCCTCGGGAACATTACTGTATGCTAGTTGACGAATAGCCAACGTGCATTTCTGCAAAGGTGTGAAACTTTCCTCTTACTCGCGTCCAAACACGTTGTGAACTATGGAATATTTTCTTGAATATCGTCAACAATTTTCATAAACAATCGTTTAGACATCTGAGATCTATCTTTGAAAATACCCTCATGGTAACGAGGACTATCGGAGAAATATAGATCCACCAAGCTTTGATGACCGTCTACACGGTTACGCAAAATACTTGTCCTCCGCTAAGGACCTGTAGCCTCAAGTTCTTCTTATCGAATGATGCTCTCATATTGACTAAAAATTTCTAACGCATCCTCGTTTGAACTATCCGAACTGCTAGATGAAGCCGACATTTCCAGTGAGAGAATATTCTTTGAGCCACTCATTTTTAAATAGTGTAGAAAATAGGTATAGAATATGGATGAGTGGGGTTTTATGTGTAGAAAATGAGGGGTGTCGTACACAAACGATCGTTTGAATTTTTTGAAGAATCCGAGAATTCCAGAGCAAAAGCAAGATTTCTCGAGTGTTCTTCGTATAAATCAGGTCGGTAACATATTTTGCTTGGTTTACGTTCGATTATGTTGTTAGAATAAGATTTTTTCTTAGATTAACTTAGATTTGGAGCTAGAACACAAGATTAGTTGTATAGTTTATCCGAAGGATCTTAGATTTAAGTGTTAGAATGAAGAACATCAAAGAACACATCGAAATTTAAACTATATATATTGGGGTCGTGTGGTGGCAAACGGCCTGTTTGCTCACCCTCAAGAAAAGGCAAACGGCTCGTGGTGGAGCAAACAAAACGTTTACCCTTTTTGAAAAAAAAAAGTTAAACGAGCCGTGTGGCTCCAAACGACCTCCATATTTTTTATTTTTTTTAATATATTTTTTTATTCAAATGAATATCTATAAAGTTTATAATTTTCAACAATTTTCAGTTTACACGTTTGGAAACTTTAACTTGTTAAACATTTAGAAATTATTAATTTTCAAATTGATAATTTCTTGTTTAAATGTTTAGAAATTTTTAAATTTTTGATAACTAACTTGTAAAACGTTTAGGAATTTTATCTTGGTAAATGTTTAGAAAGTTATATATTACTATTGTAGATGGCAGCACGAAGACGACGTCCCGAGACGGGGCCCGCCGATAGTGACATGTTTTTACACGCGCATCCGACTCTGCAGTTCCCTCGGGGAACTGAGAACCGGAAACGTTTGTGAAAACTATTAGATCGTACGATCATACCGCCACGAGTGATCGATTGGGAGTTTCTTGACACCGTACGTTCGAGGGACCGAGCGGAGGCTCTCATCGGGGGGGGGGGGGGGTCGGGGACGAGCGGGTGGAGACGTATGTTCAAGCTGGGGTTACAGAGGTCGTATCGAGAGATGTGCCTGGAGTTTTTATCTAATTTTACCTTTACTCCTCTTCCTAAGGGGTCCCGGATGACATTGCGCCGTTGGGCCACGGAGGTCACCCGTTTATATGACCCAGATGATGTCAATGCACGCTAGTATTCTATCGAGATTGGGTATGAGCCGAGACCACTACAGACATGGTGGCCGTGGGTGGCTAGGGGGAATTTGGCTTCACGAACCCTCAGTGTGACAACCGGCAATTTCCCACGTTAAACCCGTTAATAACTTGTGTTATATTTCAATAACGTCCGTTACTTCTGTTAACTAGAATAGTTACACGAGCATTGCACATGGGTCTAGACGTCGGTTGACCAACTTGAATGGATATAATTTATAATTTTATATAAATTGTATTTTATGATTTTAACGAAAATGTTTTGTCATTTTATGTGGCAATTATATTTATTATTTTCACGGGGTATATATGTATATATATACGCACGTCGTTTAATGATTTTATGTGACGATGTGTCGCGTAATCGCACGAACGTTTCTATAATTTTATAGGAACTTAAAAAAATATAGTTATGGATTTATAACTATGATTTTATGTGAACTTAAACGGATAATTAGAGATTGAAATCTATGATTTTATGTGGTTGTTTAAAGTTAATACTTCTTATAAACATTACACGATATGGCGTGTTGAGATGCATACACTCGTTTGGCCATCGTTTACATTTTCCATTACCCTCCGTTAGTCTTGTTATTCCTTTATAAACCTGAGGGGCTATTTCTGTCATCTTCTAAAAGTTATTTTGGTTACACAAACATTCAGGGACCCATTCTGTAATTATCCAAACTTGGCCCTTGATGTGTAATATTGTAGGGACTAATTTTGCCAAACTATCAAACTTGAAATTGAAGAATCTGGGTAACGTATGAACCCGATTGATCGCCGGAACCGTAACCGCCTCGACTTGATTTCTGACTTAACTCCTCACCAGTTACGCTCGGTGATCATTACTTTGAAACCACAAATCGTTTTCTCAAATCATTTGTTACTCTCTCAAACTCTCGCTCTCGTTTTTTTTTTTCGTTCCAAGAAGTTTTCCGGCGAACTCACAATCCCGACCAAGAGGGCACTGTTTCATCACCATTTTCACATCACCTTGGTCGCCTCCTCCTGCCGAGTAACCCTGTAGCATCGATTTGGAGAACGGAGCAACGTCAAGCGTCGGAGTCGAGATTTTCGGTTTCTATTTCGGCTTCAAAAACCCGCCTTTTTCTGTTTCCGATTCAAGGTAACTGTTTCTGTTTGTTAGTCGCATGATTCTAGTGAGTTAATTCCGGGTTTCGCGATTTTTCGGTGACCGGAACAAAACTCCGGCCACCGGAGTTTTGGGGAAGAAAGGGGGGTCGGTTCAGGACGATATATATATACATGGTACTGCTATTCATCGCGATTGAGCCTTTATTTATTTTCCCTAACCCTATTTCCCTGCCGCTGAAAGAACAAAACTTATAGATCGCGATCCAGTTTACATACCAAGCCCCTAGCCCAGTGGTTAGGTCGCTGCTGGGTGTTCGGGAGGTCACAGGTTCGACCCTTGTGACCTCCGTTTTCACTAATTTTATTTTTATTAGTTGTTTTATGAACTTGTATGGCCCGAAACCTATCACCACTCATTCACTATGTTATTTTGGACCCGTAGAAAACCTCGAAAATATCGTTACTTTCGTTTTCACTCGTCAAAATATATAATTTGGTTATTATATAAAAATGTTGATTATTTGATAATAAAAATTTCAACGAGTACCTATTTGAGAATATATATAAATGAACTTATTTGGACATATAAAACGAACGTTTTATCAACCCTTATATATATATATATATATATATATATATATATATATATACACACACACACATCTACATATTTATAGATATATTTATCTACATACATAAAGATGCATTTCGACTACCCGGTTTTGTAAAACATGATATTTATCTTTTATTTCGCTCTTGGGTAAACTTTTATCCTTTCGATGTCGTCATCAACTTGATTCGTGAGTAAAACGATTCTTGTCTAAATGTCGTCTCCGACTCATTTCATAACAAACGGTTGTTATCCCGTTTTTAAATTATATCACCTACGTCATATTTGGAATTACTTGATTTAATACCGTCGTCTAGGCTATGTGACTCATGTGCGGACACACACTTATGTATGCAAAATCTATAGGTGCTCGGTAGTTACGCACGGCTCGAAGTTTTGCTAAATTGTAGCAGCGCACCCTAAGGTGAGTTTCACAACCTTTACGTTACGTCCGGTTTTGGACGATAACACACGCAAACACGTTACACCCGGGTTAGGGTGATAACACGACAACGTTTATGTATGATTAAAGTAGAAATCCAACATATATCACATGTTCACGTAAAATGCTTATCTTTGAAAGTCCTTACTTATCGAACCGTTAATAGTTTATAGCGAGGGGATATTGGGTAGTACTACTGGGGTCTGACAAACCCCACTTAGCGGGCACGAGATGCACCACCCGACTGGCGGTCGGACTGAGGACAATGTCAGCCTAAACTTACCGTGATCGAGTAGACACGGGGAAGGCAAACCACGTAAGGAATTATTCCTACAACTAATTGGTCAGCTTCGGTTGCGAACGTTTTAGTGACATGAACTTAGGCTCGCTACCTACGATATGGATTGTACTGTTAATATACATGCTTACATACGAATAAAAACTGTTGTATTCGTACTGCATAACTATACTAGTTATACTTATGTGCTTATGTGAACTCACCAACATTAGTTGACACTTGCTCTTATGCATGCTTTTGCAGGACGCTAGGAGAATCTGATTTTTGGGCACGTACTGTAACACCCGTATACAATTTGATGCCAAACCTACACATTATAACGTTAAAAATTTTGGTCCCAGAAAATTTCTTTACAAAAACATATGATTTGTAATCATAAGATGCCACCATAGTGGTTTACATTTACAAAATTTACTTATAATTGGTTTGACATTCAAATGTGATCTTCGACTTATATATAAGTTCTTCTCACCATAATACAAGACGGGTCGTTCGTTCTCGATGTGATCGGTTCTTCGTAGTCTTTGATGAGCATCCCACTAGGCTTTCCCTTTACCTGCAACATACTCACTTTCAATAGTGAGCTTCTATTGCATAACAATTTATTACAATATCAAATAATGAAGAAAAACAATAAAATTTGGTCTTTCACTCTGGGGCGGTACGCCCAGAATGAATAATTTCTGGGCGGTACGCCCTGGACCATTTTTGACAGAATATTGGCTATTTTTGGCCAGTTCCATACTTAGCCAAATTTTGGCCTTCTTTCCCCTGTTTTCTACCAGATTTCACCAACCGGGTTTCCATCATTTTCAAGTGTTTTAACACTCACAAAACACTTCTAAAACATGCTTTCATACACATCAACATACCTTATTCAAGGCGAATTCAAACTTTGCATATGCGGGTTCAACCAACCCGTTTGACCCATTAGAACACCCATAGCTTTATTGCCAATGACTTGTCCTTATTGCAAGCTAATTTTTCCGTAATCCATTGGCAAACATGTATAACAAATCAATTCCATAAGCTAATTATGTCATTTAAACCTTTATGGGTTCTATGCACTTCGTGTGCTTGTTACTTATTGGAAATAACACAGTTTTTGAGGATTATGATCCTAAACTCATGTGACAGCCTGTTTATGCATCAAATAGCCTTTAGGGAGTTGGTATCTATTCATTCAACCACTTTTGGGTTATTGTACCCATCTGACCCGTTAAGGCGGGTCCTTGCCTCTGGTTTACTCCAATGCGTCACTTGACCACATTTAAACCTTGGAATCTATGGTTCTATACCCATTTATGATTCCCATTCTTTCGTTCTCGGCATAGACTCTTCAAGCCCATTTAGCCATTGTGACATCCATTCATTATTTGATTCGTCCGAATCTTTCCTGTGGTCAAGCTTATCATTGGAGAACCTCTTGGCTTGGGCTTCATGGTTCCTAGAACCATTCTTCACCCATTATGCACTTTATAGTTTATTCTTCTAAATTGCCAATACACATATATTTATCTAATTCATGTAACAAAAATAATGTTACACATAAAGTTGGTTCCTACAACCATTATTAATAATTTACACATTAGCATAAGGTTATGGTTCCTATGAACCAATTAGTAAGTATTATACTTTGACTTAATACTATGAATCCTTTAGAATCATTTGACCCGTTTAACCCATTAGCATGAGTTCTATGATTCATTCACCGCTAATATCATGTATTTGTGTAACCATGGTTCCTATGAACCATTTGGTTAAGCATTGTTCTTTGACTCTTTTCCTACTTAGAGCTTATCTCTAAGTATGTTACTTTGTAATTATACGCATTTCATAAAAATCATGCATTCAATATCTTTAATGCAATTATGAGTCATAAACAAATGTGTAACATAGCATAGATGTTACCTTTTATGGTGTAAGTAATACTTACCTCGATTCGTCCCAAAGTCCTTTACCACTTCATCCGGTTGACCCATATGATTCCAAGCTCAAACCTAGCTTTTTCAATAGTCAACATTTAACTCATTAGTATTCCCTTTCATGACTATTTTAGTCATTTAGATACTAACCATTTCCATTTTGCATATTCATCATAATTTTTATGTTCTAATCGAAACCATCACTTTGACTTATAAAGTCCAACCACAATTTACATACGAACACATATAATTGCACTAATCACATATCATATAGGTCATATAATATGTATATTCAACTTTCATACATGTATAGAGCAAGTATAATCACAACTTCAATCTTAACTGATTTTAGAAGTTAATATTTTTGTGTATACTCTTTCAGCTATGCTGCTGTAATGGTCATTTTTGACCCATCTACGAATTTGTCTAGAATTCCATGATCAAAGATGAAAGGTAGTACACTGAAAGACCTTTCCAGGCGTATATGGCACACCTTCTAACGATTTTTCTGTGATTTTATACGATTTTTCTAAAAACAGGACAGCAGCTTAATTTTAACCAAACAGCATGCTGGAAAATTGAGTGACCATATTAACGGGTCATTTTGACCCATTATACATCAGATTCAGCTTCTAGTGTTCAAACAAGAAACATAGTATTCATAACAAGCTTTTCGACCGTATATCATACATCCCAAACGGATATACGAGTGATCTTATACAACCCTTACAAAACAGCCCCACAACAAGACATTTATCATTTTTATGGTTGCATACAAGTCCATTTAACACATTTTATAAGCATGGATTTCACTCACATATTATGCTCATTCTTGTTTCATGATCCTTAGTAGTGTAACATTCCTACATTTAGTCATGAATTCAAGCATAAGAGTTCATATTGGCATTACATCGAACACCTTGTGGGCATACATATATGCACACACATAACCCCATCCCTTGAATCTCCAATTAACCATTTAGCATAGTGTTGGTGAAATCCATCACCAACCCATCATTATTTCATCATATAACATCATATACAAGTAAGAAATTCATTATTAGAACCAATTTCATGACTCTCTTAAGTAGTCATCTAACATGGGGTTCAAGTAATGGAAATTGGTGACTACTTCACCAATTGCTAAGCAAACTAGAAATTTAAGCAACACATGATGCTCCTAACATCATTGGATCATCTAAACATCAACCAATTTCATATTTGAAGCCTTAAATTTCGTGGCCTACACATGCAAGGGTTTAGGGATTTACTTACTTGACAACCAAATGATGATTGTTGATGTTTAAGCACCATAAATTCCAAGTTTAAGGCCTTAAATTCGCAGCTAGGGGCCTCAATTGAGCAGAATTTTGGATGAAGAGAGTGGGGAGAGGGTGGAGGTCGTTCACCAGGTCGTTACCTCGACCTCCCCTCCTTTCCTTCTCTATTTTGACTAACCAAGTTTTAACAAATGCAATTCTGGCCCCTAGACTTTTACCCTTTTGTTTTAAATTAACCACAATATCATTTTTTACACATTTAACCCCATATTTCCCATAGGAATAATTTTTACTGCTTTAGGGGTAAACATGGCAAGGAAATTTTATTTAACTAGACGCTAACGGGATTTAAGTCATTAAAAATTTGGGATGTTACACGTACGTTGTCTAAAACCTTTTATTTTGGGAATTGGTTTTCAAATCTTTTCAACTTGAGCTGGTATTTACTCATCGGGCGCTTGCTTGCGCAACTTGACTTTTATGAGCTTCCGCTAAACTTTAACTCTGGTTTGATATTTCCCGTTTGGAAATATATTTACAATTTGAACCTTTAACTTATGTTTGATGTAACTAATGACTCGGGTCCTGGTCTGGTTCACACCCCACACGGTAAAACTCCGTTAGTGGAAATTGGGGGTGTGACACTCAGCACCCTAGACGCACGAACCGGTCACATGCGTTGTTTGACCCCTTGCACACATATCTCTATAGGTGCATAGTGACGTCCATTACGGGGCGGCATGTGAGCCTCGAGTAGGTGAGCAAACCCGACTTTTATATCTGCGGTCAGTGCTCAGACGTTGGAGATGCAACCCTGCATGGCGTCTGGCTAGATACTTCTCTCGTCTCTATCTATTGTCGGTAAGCAATTTTACTTATTATGTGTACGGTTTATTTGTTTATATTTATAAAACTAACGAACTTATGTTTCAGATGGACAACCCTATTGTGATCGGGGGCATGATCACTGCCATCGCCATCAATATGGGGATTCTTACAGACCAGTTCATTGCTGGCCAGAGTCTACCGGTATTTCCACAACGGCTCGGTCTCGCGACAGCTCAGCATATGAAGCTAGTGATGACGGTGGATTAGGTGGCTCATTGGACCGCTGGTATGAAAATTTGGCAATTAAATGATTTAGTTGTATATTTAATTTACTAACGATTTTATTTTGCAGACGAGGACATTACTATATTCAGGGGAGCCAATGACGCTGAGGCGGCTCGGATCGCCTACCTTGCACGGATAGCCGAGGAGGATCAAGCCGCTGAGGAGGCGGCACAGGGGGCAGCCGGCGCAGCAGGGACATGCCACGGGTCAGGGTCCACCGCCACCACCAACGCCACATCCCGAGATATCCCATGGAGTCATCATGCCAGCAGTTCCACCCACTGTCGAGTTATGCGCTAGGCGCTTGATCTCTTACGTGAGATGACTCACTATCTACGAGCTGACCACGCGTGGAAGGCGTGGAGCATGCAGGGGTTGATGACGGTGGCTGCGAGGGTAGGTGTGGATCTGCCTCCACTTGAGCCCTATGTGAGGCCAGATGATGACCAGCTGATGGATGGGGGGGTGATGGAGCCGACGATGAGGCTCCTTAGGTGTAGATTATGTTATTATGTATGTAAATATCTGATTATGTCTTTTGGTATTACGTTTGGATACAACAAACTATTAACTTCTTTTGTGTTTTGCGTTTGTTGCTTATGAGAACCATGTTTTATTCTTATGATAGGACGTAAAACAGACATAAAAATAAATACAAATTTTATGGTGGGGTTTCAAAAATAAGGAAAAAAAATTCATATCAAAAGCTTTAAATAGGTCATATAAAACCATCAAAATTATGATAAAAACTTGATTTTCCAGACTTTCTAAGGTAATAACTTCAAAATTGTTGTAATTGCAAGTAAAATTCATAAAAAATATAAAATCTATAAAAATCAAGTTATATTCTTATAATATGTCTTAAAACTTTTTTAAGACAAAATTTATGGAATTTATAAAAAAATAGTAAGAAAAAAATTTCATTTCAAAACACTTAAATAGGCCATATAAATCATCAAAAAAAAAAAAAAAAAAAACAGACTTCCAAATTTTGGAAATAAAAATTTTCCTTTCCCAACAACTGTATTCTGAACGCAAATTTTCCCAACGGCTTTCTTTATCAACAGTTATATGCAAGTCTTAAAGGATGTTATAATAGCATAGAAGGTCAGCCACAGTTATTCTGAAAATTACATCACAGACTGGAATACATAAATAGAAAATTACGACATAAACCTAAACATACTTTTAATGATTCCAAAGGAAGTCCCACTCCATTTCGGGAGCGGAACCGGAGGACGAGGTGGATTAACCGCAGGATGATGTGTATTAACCGCATGAGGAGCTGGTGGATTAAATGGAGGACGAGGTTGATTAAACAGAGGACGAGGTGTGTTGACCTGAGGACGATGTGGGTTAACCATAGGATGTGGTGGATAACCGGCAACGGGGTTAACCTGTTGATGGTCATACAAATTGTCTGGAATTCTATCAATGTCAATTAGATTCATTTGATCATCGAAATGCGTGAGTTGCGGGAGATCTTCTTGTTCTTCAGCCATAATACGTAGAAACTCATCCATAGACATATTCATGTTCTCATTGTTTTCACACTCCCGCATATAAGAATAAAAGCACTTGTTTCCTTGATTTGCCATTGAATAATATGCCAACATTATGTGGATCAATACTTGTATATATAGGCTATAACCTCAACAGCTATATTTCCAACGGCTATATTTTCAAATGGTTATAGTTTCAACTGCTATATTACCAACGACTTTCTTATCCAAACTATATTATTATACCACATAAACGTCACATTCAATAGCAGTTTCATTTCATCTCTCACAATCTTCATCTCTCTAGAAAAAACAATGACTTCTACCAATAGACATTCATGGTCGATTCATTCGATAAATGATTATGACGAAGGTTTGATTGTTGACAACATATACTCACGAAATTCGAATTATTTCACCCTAACAATATTTTATTCCGGTCATTTCACAGCTTTACCATGGAGGAGATTCGAGAGCGGTCAACGCTTCTTAGTTGACTACCTAAACGTCAATACCTTTCAATTTTTTGATATGGTGTTCATCATGCAAGAACTGAGCTATGAAAATCTCAACAACATGTGGTTTTACTTTCAAACCCCCGGCCATGATCTTGATACGGGTTGTATTCATTAAGAAGCGATGCAGATGTTGGTATGCTACTCTCTTACATTGGCCGAAACTATAGCAGGAACATACGCGTGTACAAAAGCGCAGCGAGTTAACCTACAACACAGGCATAGAATTGTTGTGGATTAATCGAGAACATTCACGTGAAGAGTCATTGGCTATACAAACGAGGCTAAGAGAGATTAACGAACAATTTTAAGCAACAAACGTCGCTACTGTCTTCATTATATCGATTACGTTTGTACTGTCGTTAATTACATTTGAAACTTTTAATAAATTTACAATATCTTGTCCCGTCATCGGTGTATCCTGGAAATTTACAAAAAAAAAACATTCAGAAAATTAAAAAATTAATATTAAATATATATATATTTTTAAATTTTTTCATAATTTACTTAAACATGAAAAATCATCCAAAATCAATAAAAAAAATCAAAACCCCACGATCGTTTGGGTACAAACGACCCCAACAAACATTCCATGATCTGACAGTTTTTACCTTGGAATCAGATAAATAACCCAAACGATCGTTTGGCCGCGAACAATCCCCCAAACTATCATTTTTCCCCAAACGATCGTGGGTTCCTGTTTTTATTTTTTTATTTTATTATGATGGCTATGAATTTAGCCGGACCCTTTTTAAAAAGTTTATTTTTTTAAAATGTTTTTTAAACAATTACTTTTAAAAAATATTTTAAATAGTTCTTACAAAACTATTATAATTAGAAAAACGCTTTTTAAACATTTAAAAACAATTTGAAAACAGTTTTTTTAGAAAATGTTTTTAAATAGTTTTTTTTTATAAAAAATGTTTTTAAACAATTTTTTATAAAACATTTTTGTAATTTTATTTAATGGTAATTATTTATAAATTAAAATTTTAATGTTGAAAAACTATTTTAAGTTTAAAAAATCGGTTTATTTAAATTTAGTTTTACTTAGCAGTTTGCAGAAATTAAAAAACAAACTGCCTTTTTTCTTATAGACTGCAGATGTTTGGTCCATCTATTTTTTTATAGATGTCTACAGACTATAGACATTTTACCTCTTAAAAAACAAATTACACCTTAATCTCGTGTGGAGGAGAGGTCAAGCGGTGTTACCCGTTGCTCCACATTGCTGCCATGTCACCCAGTGTGATTGAGTGACCCATACGGGTAGTCTAAGCCCAAAATCTACATTATAGAATTATAATTTAGTTCAACATTTTGATGGTCTAATCGATCAAGTATTTACCATATGCTATTGATATGTTTATATATAAATTATAATGGATTTGTGCCCTAATTTCATATTCAGAACAATTTATAACCACCTAATTTTTTGTTTAATTTTTTATTTTCTAATTTATATTTTAATTTTTTATAAGATCATTATATAGTGAGAGTTATAAAGGGAATGACGTCCCAAACATCATTACACATGTGCGATATATTTGAAGAAAATGGATAAGACGTGATATACATAGCACATCCCTCATACACCATATTAAAATTTGATTGTACCAGGTTATTTTAGAATATTTAAAAAAAATAACAATGAGACGGGTTTATGGTTGGAATGATTCTACTCCCACAGTCTCAAAATCTAATTTGACTTCCACATACGTCGCGTATAGGGCTATACGAGACATATAGGAGAATAAAACAAAAAAAAAAAGATTCCATCAAAATTAGCATACTGAATCCCTCTAAATTTTAGGAAGTTCTATTTTTTAACCCTATATGTCGTGTGTAGGGGTATGAAAATAGAATGAGGGTGTATTAACATCAACACCCTATGGTTATAAACCTCAACGGGGTATGACTGAATTGTCACGTGTCGTATAACGCCCTTTAAAAAGGTTTTAACTACACATGGTCTAATTGATAGATACTTTTGCCAACCGATCTAATATTTACTTTCTTAAAAAATAATTATATATATTTTTATTAGTCTTCTCAAATGCTAATTGATGTCCTCTTGTTAATACTACTAAGAAAGGTTGTAGAAATCGTTCGGCGGTAGCTCGGCGATCGACTGGGGTAAGGAATCGATAACCGAATTCATCGAGGATTAATCGGAGCGCTAAATTATTATAAAAAGTAAAATATATATATATATATATATATATATATATATATATATATATTACCAATATCCTAATATAATAAGTAAATAACCTTAAAAAAATCATAATTTAGTACCTAAATAAACATTTAAGTCATAAACTACTATACTAGAAGTCCAATACGTTTAATAATATCAAAAAACAAACACATATTATTAAATTAATAGACATAAAATATTATTATTTTATAAAATGATATCGTATGGTATCGTTCACCATACGGTTTTAATTTTTAGTATATAAAATATAAACTAAAAGTTAAAACATGGATCTTGGATCATGGATGATACTTTTAAGGGCAGGAGCGGATCCAGGAAAATAATTCAGGGGTAGCGTTGAAAAAAAAATTTGTCGGGACTAACGGGGTTCAAGGACAGCGCCCTCGAAAATTTTTTTAGGTAATTAACGGGCTTTTAATCATATTTTTAAGTTAGGATTTAAATAAAAACAATAAAATTTCTTCGAGGGGTAGCGTAAAATATTTTCAGGGGTAGCGAAAAATTCGTTTCAGGGGTAGCGAAATACCGAAAACCAAAAAAATTACACATCACAGTAAAAGTTCAGGGGTAGCGGACGCTACCCCTGAGCTCTTAGTAGCTCCGCCCCTGTTTAAGGGTTTAGTTTCTTTTAACCGGGGATTAATCGGTGTTGACCGCGTTGACCGTCAAGGAGCCTCCAACCCTTAATTGTAATCGTTTGGGGACCGCCAAACGGTTAATACGGATTGCTGCAACATTGATAATAAGAATGTTCATATAATCACGACTCAAAATGCACTCGAAAAGAAAATAAATACACTCGCTTAAAATTAGCTGGTGAGTCAACTCGGCTCGAATCAAGTTGAGCGTAAACCATAACAAAACAAACACGAGTTCAGTTCAGTTTAGCTTGTTTACAAAGTAAGCCAAGTATATCTGAGCTTGTTTACAAACCAATCCGAGTATAAGGTTGACTCTCCTCAATTTAACTTATGAAAAAGTCCTATGCGAAAACTCTAAACCAGTGATATTATCATTACTATCTTTATGGGGTTAGAATAGGAGTTTGTAATAGTTTAGCCGTTTAAAAAAATATATTATCATTACTGTCCTAATTAAAAACTATGCTGAGGAATCTACATTTAGTTAAACTAATTTTGTTCGTCAGTTATTTAATTTCAACCCGTTTTTGAATTAATCTGTTACCCAATTAACAAAGTTAAACACATTGACTCTCTCATTTACTAATTTGCCATTGTGCCAACGATACATTCGGGTTTTCTTTTTACTTCCTTTTATTTCTGTTGTTGACGTATTTCTTTATAGTCCACTCTCCACCACTTAGAGATTGTTTGTGGTGTTCTTTTTAAGATTTTCTTTCTACCCAAGTTGTGTTTATTGTTATGTTTTTGTATCTATATCAGTTTCGATTTAAGTGTAGGTTTGTTTCAAATTGGTTTATTTTGACACACGGAACAAATGTGTTATAATCATCCATGTATTACAGGTTTATATTTTTAAAAAGACAAAACAATTCGACTCTTTTTTCTTTATTGAATGGCTAATTTTATTTTTACATCAATTTTTACCATATTACGGTTTAAAACGTAATCTCTCCTTAAAAAAGTTTTGTTCCTTATCATTAGGCTACAACTTAACTGGCGGAACAATCCGACTCAACATACTTATGCAAATCTAGTTTTGTGTACAAAACACACGAGTTAAATTGGGAAGAGATATTTAGGTGGGAGCATTTTTCAAGTGTAAGAAAAGTGGGTAAGTGGCATTGATTTGCGGGGTTAATGGAGGACAGATAGATAAATAGACTCACAACTCTCGAGGCAACAAGGCTTTGTTTTTGTACCACGGGTCCCCTTCTATTTACAACAACACTTCTATCATACGCTTCCATCTTTTCACTTTATTACACAAACACCCCCTTCACTTCAACTCCTTTTACCATTTTCGTCCCTATATTTTAAACACATCGTCTATATAGCAACCTTTTTACCCCTCTATAGCTTTTTGCTTGTTTCATTTCATCACACTTTTTATTTATCATTCTCTTGTACGTCTATCTCAATAGCTTATCTTGATTTCAGTGACATGGAGAGGTGGATAGGACTTGTGACCTACAGGTTATGGGTTCGATTCTTCCGTTTGTTTGAATCTCATCGAGACTAATGAGGGATCGGGGGGAAGGGGGGGGGGGGGGGGGGGCGCCCCTAAGAGGAGCGGGGTTCAAGAGGCAGATCCCCTGACTGGTTTTGAGCGTATTCTGTATTTATTTTTGAACCAAAAATTGTATTAATAAAACTTGAGGGACTGAAAGTGTAATTTATTCAAATTCATAATTGGAGGGGAAGGGGGGGGGGGGGGGGCGCCCCTAAGAGGAGCGGGGTTCAAGAGGCAGATCCCCTGACTGGTTTTGAGCGTATTCTGTATTTATTTTTGAACCAAAAATTGTATTAATAAAACTTGAGGGACTGAAAGTGTAATTTATTCAAATTCATAATTGGAGTTATTTGAATAACTTCAAAAACGTTCCCCTCCTGATTTTGAGCGTATTTTGTATTTAGGATGATCCTTTGGTTCCTCTCAAACTCACGATATCAATTCTCATACAGAGATCTAAAATCATATTATGATTTTATTCGGTCAAATCATTGGTAGCACTCTAATTATTTGATTGAAAGTGAACATACACGACTTCAGAATCTATCAGGAAATTGCTCTACAAAATCAGAATTCCCCAATACTTCCGCCCCCGTTAGTGATCTAACCCGCCGTTAAAAAAAGAGTAAACAAAGCATGGCTCATTATTCAAGACATAAAGGACTTGTATCATTTCTTGTCTTTCAAGCACTCTATAACGTCATGATTAGGATAAAATGTAATAGTAACTATAAGTATTTTGTATTTTGAGTAACTCGACCCCCATTGGTAATTACCTATTGATGGGTGCTTTTCATGTAAAGAGTTTAACTTTTTTTTGGACCATTTGGAATAGAAGTGACAATATCCAAAGTGGTCACACATGTTTGCTTCAATTCAATATCGCTTTTCTTGAGCTTACTTTGAAGAGTTTAGTGCTATCCATAAGCTACACACATCAATCCAATTGATTTTGAAATATCAAGTCACTAACAAGCTAGCTTGACGTATCATCTGCATATCTCAGCGGTCACTTTATGGATGTATGCCACGCTACTGGAAATTAAACGTTCGTGAATTAAACAGAAATGATAACAATATTATTTTTATTAAATCAGAACAATACTATTACACTACAGAAAGGAGTAGAAGCAGAATGAAGAAATAAATACAGAAAACAGAAAATGACGAAGCCAGAGCTCGTGTTAAACACGATCTCCAAGGTCAATCATTTCCAAAAATAGATAGCGGGTGGAGCAAAAACTGGATCTGTGCGAATCCGACTGTTTTCGAGTCGCAATCGTATCCTCAGGATGAGCGAGCAAATCTAAAAAAATTTATATTTAAATCATCTGATTAGGGGCTTTGTGGCTATCACAATTCCAAAGTCTAAACAATAAAAGCTAATTTCTATGAGGAAAATGACCTGATGAGCTCATCAGATTCAACATCAGACAGCTTTTTAAACATAGATGAAGATAACCTCGGCTTTCACATTTTGTTTGAACTTCAAATCAGAAGGAATTTCTTAGTAGCGTGTCACAGCTTTTTTTAATTTTCTTTTTCCTTTTCAAAGATTAAGAAAAGATAGAAGAAAGAAATTCTATTTACTCTCCTAAAAAACCTAGCTAGCCTAAAACATTTAATGAGATCCGAAACCGAGTGTCCATTCAACGTTTATAAATATCCTATTTCTTTTAGAACAACAAATTTTTTTATAAAAACGTGGCTAAGGCAGCCAAGAACAACAAACAATTACATCAATAAGAGTGGATTGGCAAGCCGCTTAGTCCACGATAATCTACACTTTCTATTTCTATTAGAAAACCAGAAATAAGAAAATAAAAGAATACTATCAAACAAAGTGTTGTTCTTGATACTTGAAGAGTTAAAGATGAAGTCGTTTCTGAACCTCCAAATGCCCACCAAGCCGTAAAACAAACCACCTCAATGACGGTCTTCTTATCCTTATTGAGAGTCGAAGCATCCAGAAGAGCGAACAAATTCATTGGAGCTAGAGGGGCGATACACCCAACATGTAACCAACAAGTAATCAAGACCCAAATCTTCTCCGCAACACTACATGAGGCAAATGTATGGGTGATTGAACATGCAAGTCGCAAATCAGACAAAGAATATGAGGAATATCAAGCCCACTTCTACTTAAATTTAACCGAGTAGGCAGTCTATCCAAAAAAAATCCAAGCCAAAATGTCAACCTTCCTCGAGACAAATTTGTTCCATCTCATCGCATGATCAAGCGAAAGTGAAGTGTTTCTATCAATAACATTTCTCTGTTTCTTCTTCCAACTACAGTTAATAAAACCTTGAATTGTTACGTTCAAATTTCTTTTGGGGTTCCGATGACAATGGTTAAAAAAATCTCTTGGGTTGAATGGTACTTTACTCTTGCTAGCAAGGATAACGGCGGTCTTGGGATTGGAAGTCTTTATGCTATGAATCTGGCTCTCCTCTATAAGTGGCGTTGGAGATTTGCTTCATCTAATGATGCGCTTTGGGTTTGTGTGATCAAAGCTATACATGGCCAGGAATTTGATGATCGTCGGGGAGGTAAATATTCTAGTACTTGGCAATGTATCAATAAGACTTGTGATTCTTGTCATACGCGTAATCTTTTACCTGCTTGTGTAATTCGAAAAAAGTGGTATTGGTAATGACACGAAGTTTTGGAAAGATGTTTGGTTAGAGGATCGTCCATTTCAAATTCGATTCCCTCGGTTATATGCTTTATCTTCTAATAAAGATGGGTATATTTGTAATTATCGAGATAGTGATTGTTGGTCTTGGTTTTGGCGTCGGGACATCCGCGGGGGGATAGAATCGGAACAATTCGATATTATGTCGAATTTGGTTTCTTCTGTTTCTTTCGGGAATGACATTGACAAGTGGAGTTGGTTCCTAGATAGCGAGTCGGATTTCTTGGTTAAGACGGTTCGGAAACATAAAGACGAGATCCATTTTCCTGTCGGATATTTTCCTACACGTTGGTTGAATTTTGTTCCCAAAAAGGTAAACATCACTGTTTGAAGAATTTTTCTTGATCGGCTTCCCACGTGTCTTAACCTTTCTAAACGTGGATTCGAGCTTGACGTGATCCTTCGTCCGATTTGCAACACTTGCGTTGAATCCATTAATCACATTTTTGGAGATTGCAACCTCTATTCGAAGTTATTAGCTCGCATTAAAACTTGGTTAGATTTCGAGTGGATTACACCGGAAGAACCTCACTCATTTTATAAAACTATTGAAGATGGACACATCTCAAGGTTCAAAAAGGATGTGGTTCTTACTATTATTTACTCAACATGGTGGATTGTTTGGAAAACTCGGAACACTTATGTTTTCCAACCAAGTAATGTTAGGAACGGTGGCCTTTTTTATTCTATCATTTTGATTTCATTTTCGTGGTATACTTCTAGAAATAGCAAAGCTAAGATACGTTGGAATGATTGATTTATTAACCCATTTTTGTACTTGTGATTTTCGCTCGTCTGAGCTTTTAATATAATTTTACTTGCATTCAAAAAAAAATGTTCCCCATCTAATGACCAATCCCAAGAGTCATCAATATTCGAAAGAGTAAAATTCTCGATAAGAGTCTTTAAATCACGAAATTGTTCCTCCTCACAACCACACCTAATGACATGGCGCCACATCTGTGACAACCCGTCCGAATCAGGTCAAACCTCTCTCCGTTGACTTCCGTTGACTTTTAAATTACGTATTAGTTATGTGATTTACTGCTTTAATTCATGATTAACTGTGATAGTTAAATGATTAACCGACTTCAAATTTCCGCGTTTAAACTAGAATATACACATACGTAAAATATAACGCCCGTCGTATAATTAAATGTGGAATTTCAACAATGAGAAAATAAATATAAAATTTGACATTTTATATTTTATCAAAACGATCCGAAACTGTTAAGTCATTTCATGAACTTAAAATGTTTTACGAACTTAAAACAAGTGTTACGTTGTCAAGACTTAGGCTGTGTTTGGCGCGCCATAAGCTAGCTTATAAGCTAGCTTATCAGCTAGCTTATAAGCTAGCTTTTTGACGTTACCAAACGGGCCTTTTTTAATAAGCTAGTTTTTTTAAAAGCCCCGTTTGGTAACGTCAAAAAGCTAGCTTATAAGCTAGCTTTTGAAAAGCTAGTTGGAGTAGCTTTTCAACTAGCTTTTCAACTAGCTTTTATAATATTTCCAATTTTACCCTTCCCTAACTTATAAATAAATATGTTTATTTACATTTATGACATGTACTTTTATGTCATTTTATTTTTTTAAGCTAGTTTATCAGCTAGTTTTTACCAAACGTTATTTTTTATCAGCTAGCTTATAATTAATCAGCTAGCAGCTAGCTTATCAGCTAGCAGCTAGCTTGTCAGCTAGCTTTTCAGCTAGTGCGCCAAACACAACCTTAGCCGATATCCAAAACATTTAGCCTATTGGGCCTGGTAAGCCCATTAAGCCCAAAATAACTCCGATCGACCCGAAAATTTAACCGAACACTCGTGACAACTAGTCGAGTAAAACCCCAAACTCAGAAACCCGACCCGAGGTCCGAAACCCATTGGGCCGAACCCGGCCCAATTCCTCTTTCCTTTTTCCTCTCGCGGCCCGCATCCCCAAACCAATTGGGCTTCGGCCCGATCCACCTCACTAACTCGATTGGGCTTCGGCCCAATCCCTCTCGTGAACACGAACTGGGCTTCGGCCCAGTTACCTCTCCAAACCGACTGGGCTTCGGCCCATTCCCCCACTTTGAATCGATTGGGCTTCGGCCCAATGCTAAACAAAATAATAATTTTGTTTTAAACCCACTAGTTTTATAAAAACTTAACCAAATCTTGAATCACTAATATTTTTATAAAACTTGAACTTGCAATGTTTATAAAAATAAAAATCACCATTCAATTGGATAAAATATAATTGAACTATATTTTAAAAAGTTATGATTTTATTAAACTCCTAACCCATTTATATTTTATAAAAGCTCCAAAACTTTTATAAAACTAACCAATTATTTAACAAAAGCTAGGATTATTGTGGGAGTGACAACACACTAATACCCTTTGGTTAATACACCCTTAATCATGATTATAAAAAGGGAGACACCCCTTTGGTCTCCTTGCACCCAACATCACAAAAACATCCAAGTCCCACACTCCTCTCCCTCCCTCTCTAGCAACCGGCCGGCCACCCCCACCCCTGCCGCCGCCGGCTGCCACTAACCACCACCGCCGGCCACCTGCTCCGCCGACCAGCCGCCTGCCGGAGCCGCGACAGCCCCGCCGACCACCACCAAAAGCCGCCACCCTCCTTCTTTTTCTCTCGGTTTCTTGAGCACTCCATTGTGAGTCTTCTACCACCCATTTCCTCCATGTTTTTCTATCATTGTTACTACCCAAGATCAACCTCTCAAGTCTTGACAATCTAAACACATTAACACTTATTAAATCTAGATCAAAATGCTCATACACTTTCATTTTGGAATGCTTGCTTGCAACAACCAACCAAACTCTCTTCTTAATCTCCATTTCTTTCAAAGATTTAAGATGGTGAAACACAATGGTGAAGCCTTATGGATAGTAACCTTGTGCACCTAGATCTAATGAAATCCATGGATTTCAAGTTGGTTGTTTGCAAACCCAAGCCTCTTCATATTAATAAATGTGAATGTATATTGAGTTAATCATCAAAGTCTCTCTTCTTAAACCTCCATTCTCCTTATGATCTTTAAACATTCTCATGGTGTTCTAGGAACTTAAAGTAGCCAAGAGAATGGGGTGAAACACTTGAAGAAATCTATGGAAAGTATTCAAGTGCACCCAAGATCATCATGATTACTCATATACAATCTACATAACCTTGAATTAAAAAGACTAAATAATATTACTTGTTATTATTTGCTCTTTGGTCCTAACATATGAAAATATGTTAGTAGATTGTTATTTATATTTCATGTCCTAACATTTTTATGTTAGTAGATTGCATTTAAATACATGTTTAAATTATTGTTTCATGATGTTATTTAAAATGTTAACTAACAATATAAACCATGTTATATTATGTTAACTTGTCACATGAAATCTTAATGGACAAATACATGGACTAAAACTTGGAAATAAAAGTAACTAGTGATTTATAAAAAAAAATAAATCAATCAACAGTCACACATGCATTTGAACCGTCAGCAATTTTCGCTGCAATTATTCAACGTCAATGATCATATATTAATTGATGGTTTGCAAAGTGAATTTTAATGTGATGTTAATGGCGTCCTTTGGAAGAACCCTTGCTTGTTAGCTCGCCGGTATTGCTCAGTTTCGTCGCCCAGCGGGTTAGTGATCTTGCCGGTGGGTTTTGTTAGGGTTCGTCCCATCCTCACCGGTGATTGTATCCTCCGTTTGTGTGGCTGGAGATCGGTAATACGAGTTGTTGCTAACGGGTGTTGGGATTCCTTTTCTGCTTGTCGTGTGAGATTCTGAGATATGATGAGAGATAGAGTTGGGGTGAGAGAAGGAGCGGGTGATCGTCGGAGTGGGAGGGGGACTTCGTACAGAGGTGATGTGGGGTTGACGTCTTTTTTCGTGTCTAATCTCCCGTCCGATATTGATGCTAGTTGTCTGTGGAAGGAATTTGCGCGGTTCGGTGATGTGGCAGATGTATTCATTCCGACAAAGGTTGATAAGGCCGGGAGTCCTTTTGGGTTTGTTAAATTCAGGCATGTGGGTGACAAGCTTGCATTGGAAGCCAAGCTCAGCAATATTAAAATGGGTTTTCTTAAGCTGGGGGTGAACTTACAGAGGTTTGATCGAAAAAGGATGCCGGTGAATCGTGCTAAGAACGTGCAGTCTAATTCGAGGGTGCCGAATGGGATAGGAGTCGCGATGAATTCTCCGGTGGATAACTTTAGATCCTATGCCGCGGTGGTGGGTAGAAAGCAGGAGGTGGTGGTGCCGGTTAATCTCCTGCAATCTAACACTGTGGATTGCTGGAGTGGGTGTTCATTGCTGGGTAGGGCGGTGGATATCAAGAGACTTTGTTCCCTTAACAGCATCATGGTGGAATTGCCTATGGAGGGATGGAAGATAAGGTATTTGGGTGGGCTTCATGTGTTGATCACCTTTTCTTCTTCGTCGGAAGCTCGGGACTTCTTGGATGTTGAATCTTTGTGGAAACCGTGGTTCTCCAAACTTGCGATTTGGAGAGGTCAATCTTTTTTGGCAGAAAGGGTGGCATGGATTCGTATTAGAGGGGTTCCCCCGGAGTTATGGGATGCGGAGGTGATGGACAAAATTGCCAGCTCAATTGGGGTGGTCTGTCATCCTTCGGCGGCCTCCGTGAGTGACGAGGATTTGTCCGGGGATGTCGTCGGGGTGCTGTTACCACTGTCTGGGTCTTTTGATTCTACGCGGACAATTACGTGGAAAGGGAAGAGATTTGTGTGTGAAGTCTCGGAGGTTAATGAGGATTGGAGACCTTCGTTTCTGGTGGTCGGAGACAGGTCGGGATCGCCGGAAGGTTTGGGGGGTTCGTCGGACGGCACACCGGTGGATACGAACAGTCAAGTGCATGGGGATGGTGCATGCATGCATGTCGACGATGTGGGTCTCGAGGATGGGGAAGTCCCAAACTCCTCGGAACTTGGGCGTAATCATGATGGGACTGGAAAGGGCAACATTGGCGGGGATCAAGTGCTGGATCAAGTGCATGATGTTGGGCCTGGGCAGGAGACCTTGGATGCGGCCCAACATAAGGAGTCCAATTTTCAGGAGATCAGGTTTGAAAAAAGGGCGAGGCCCAAATCTCTAAGCCCATCTGTTTTAGTTGGGAACCTGGACTCGATTAGATCCAATAACGAGGCGGAGTTTGGGGGGTACCGAAATCTTGTGTGGAGACCGATGAAATCAAGATGCAAAAGGGGGGGAGTTTCGTTACCACACCAGAAGTGCAGGGAGGAGGAGGAGTCTGAATCGGCGGAGATGGTGCCGGATTCTCAAAATCCGAACCCGGACGGGAGCTCTCAGGGCGGTGATATGGAGGAGGTGGTGAACACTGTGAAAGTGGGTGCCGGGGTGGGGGTGGATCTGAGTAATTTTATGAAACAGGTTGTTGAGGAGGTCGGTTTGGAGAAGTCTTACAATGGTGTCTGATGGATTTGCTCTCGTGCAATTCATGGGGTATTAAGGATGGCAAGAAAGTGGGTTGGCTTAACCGCATAAAAATGGAGAACAAAGTCAATTTTATTTGCTTACAAGAAACCAAGTGCACAAATCTGAATGATATCCCGGTCCGGAAGTTGTGGGGGAATTCTGCTTATTGTTTTGAAGGTGTGGAAGCCCAGGGTTGCTCTGGGGGGTTGGCGTCCATATGGAATCCCGGAGCGTTTAAGCTGGTTAAGGTTATCAAACATTCTAATTATATTGTTACCTCTGGTAATCTGGCGGGTGGTCAAGGGATGCTTAATGTTATAAATGTTTATGCCCCGCAAGATTATGGTGCTAAATGTAGGCTTTGGCAAAATCTTTTGGAGATCATAGAGGATGGTGAGGGGATGTGGATGTTAGTGGGCGATTTTAATGAAGTCCGGTGTATGGAGGAGAGGAAGTATTCGGCCTTCAGTGCCCGTGGTGCTGCTGCGTTCAACAGATTTATTGAGGATGCCGGGTTAATGGAATATCGGATGGGGGGTGCTAGGTATACGTATTCGTACGGAAAAGGTAAGAACTTTAGTAAATTGGATCGTGTGCTTGTTTGTTCTGAGGTGTTTCACAGGTGGCCGGCGGCTACGCTTACTGCTTTGCCACGATTATGGTCCGATCATAGTCCGTTGGTCCTGAAGACGTCGGTTACGGATTTTGGTCCGTGCCCGTTCCGGTTCTTCTCGTCTTGGCTAAAAAAGGAGGATCTCACAGATTTGATTAGGGGGGAGCTGTTGAATCCGGTGGTGGATGAGGTGATCCCTGATCGTATTCTTTTGAAGAAGCTAAAAAGGGTGAAGGAGCTAACTAAAGAATGGGTTAAAAGGAACAAAGAGAAGAATTTTAAAGAGGTGGGGGAGTTACGTGAGTTCTGTAAGCACATGGACTTGGTCAGTGAGTCAAGCTCCATTTGTGATAAGGAGATGGAGGTGTGGAAGGACAAAAAAGAGAAATTGGCTAAGCTGGAGGAGGAAAGCTTACTTGATTTGCGTCAAAAATCTCGGGTCAAATGGGCGGTTGAGGGGGATGAGAACTCGGGATTCTTTCACGGGTTGGTCAACTCCAATATGGCGAATTGTAGAATCAATGGTTTACGGGTTTGTGGGCGTTGGATTGTGGATCCTCAGGAGATAAAAAAGGAAGCCAGCTTGTTTTTTAAATCCTTATTTGCTCGGAGGTGTGGGACGTTTCCCCGTCTTGATTGTCGGGGCATTAAGGCTTTGTCGTCGGATCAAGGGGAGATGTTAACGGTTCCTTTTTCTAGAGACGAGATAAAGGAGGCGGTGTGGGATTGTGAGGGTGATAAGGCGCCAGGGCCGGATGGATTTAACTTCGATTTTCTCAAATTCTTTTGGAAGGAACTTGAGGATGATTTTTATAATATTATGGTTCATTTTTTTGCTACTGGGAAGATTTCCAACGGGTGTGCTTCTTCGTTTTTTCATTTGATCCCTAAGACGGATAACTCTCAATCTTTGGAGGAGTTTCGACCAATTAGTCTCCTTGGGTGCATTTCTAAGGTTATATCAAAGGTTCTTGCCGGGAGGATGAAAAAGGTGCTTGGGTCCATCATTTCCGACTCTCAAATGGGCTTTGTGGCGGGGAGAAACATTGTCGATGGCCCGTTGATTCTTAACGAAATGGTGTCGTGGCTGAAATTTAAAAAGAAACAAGGATTGGTGTTCAAAATCGATTTTAGGAAAGCCTATGACTCTCTTGATTGGGATTTCCTTGATTCGGTTTTGGAGCATATGGCTTTTCCTCCGTTATGGCGTTGTTGGGTGAGGGGTATTTTGGCGTCGGCTCGTGCGTCGGTTCTTATTAATGGGTCCCCCGATTCGGAGTTCAATTGTTACCGGGGGGTCCGGCAAGGAGACCCTTTGTCTCCGTATCTCTTTGTTGTGGCGATGGAAGCTTTGGATTGGATGTTGAACAAAGCTAAAGGGTTAGGGATTTTAAAGGGGGTTCGGATTTCTAATGAAGGGCCGGTTTTGACTCACTTATTCTATGCCGACGACGCAACGGTGATTGGGGAGTGGGGGGATGAGAATGCGCGTAACATTGTTCGAATCTTGAGGTGCTTTTATTTGGTGTCTGGGCTTAAAGTTAACTTTAACAAGAGTGCGATCTTTGGGGTTAATGTGGAGCCTTTAGAGGTGAAAAGATTGGCGGACATGCTCAATTGTAAAGAAGGAAGTCTTCCGTTTGACTACCTTGGTTTGATGGTGGGGGCTAATATGAACCGAAAGGCGTTTTGGAATTCGGTGGTTGAGACTTTTCAACGTAGGCTTTCCCGTTGGAAGGCCAATATTCTTTCATTTGGGGGGAGGCTTACCTTGGTTAAAAGTGTTCTTGATAGTCTTCCCACGTACTTTTTCACACTTTATAAGGCGCCTAAAAGTGTGATTTCGGCGTTAGATCGAATTAGATTTCGGTTTCTTTGGGGTGGCAAGGATGGCGGAAAGAAAATTCATTGGATAAAAAAGGAGGAACTTTGTAAGTCTAAGGCAATTGGTGGGTTGGGTCTTGTTAATTTGGAGGCTTTCAATTTAAGTCTTCTTAGCAAATGGCTTTGGCGTCTTAAGGTGGAAGAAGACAAGCTTTGGGCCCGGGTCATCAAGGCGATCCATGTGGTGAATGGTAGGGTGGAGTTGTTTCCTTGTAGACAATCGGTGACCGGGGTTTGGAAAAATATTTGGGCCGCAAACTGTGAATTAAAAAGAAAGAATGTTTATTTAGAAAATTTTGTGGTGTGGGCCAATGGACAATGGAAGTGGATAGGAGAAGATGGGGCTGATTTTTCTGCAAAAGAAGTTAGAAGAATGTTGGAGAAGGAGAGCAGGGGGGATGGGGGGTATATATTCAAATGGAACAAGTTGGTTCCTATTAAAGTGAATGCTTTTCTTTGGAGGGCTCATAAAGGAAGGATTGCTACCTGCGACGAGCTTAAGAAACGTGGAGTTCCCGTCGTTTCGGATATGTGCAGATTATGCAACGAGGAGCTGGAATCGGTTAACCATCTATTCACGAAGTGCAGGTTCACGACTTCGGTTTGGGTATGGCTTGCGGCTTGGCTTAAGGGTCCGGTCTTTGCGGGCGGTTCGATGGTTGATGTGGTCAGGTTCCACGAGGCTTTTGGGAGTCATAGGGGCAAGAGTGAGATCATTCAAGCTATGGTGGCGTCAATGTGTTGGTGGTTGTGGCGTGAACGAAATGCGGCTTTATACACGGGAAAGGTGCCGTCTATTTTTAATGTTATTTGTAATATCAAAGTTTGGTGCTTGTTGTGGTGTAACAATAGGAGTAAAAAACCCATTGATTGGGACAATATGTATATGATGTAAGGTGTCCGGGCTCCGGGTTAGTGCCTTGCTATTCCCGGTCTCGGGGTGTTGGTGTTTAATAAAATTGCTGTTCAAAAAAAAGAATATAGCCATGTAACATATTTATTATGTTCCAAATGATTAAATGATTGGACAAAAGAATAAAAATAAATGCTAGATTTGATAAGAATAAAATTTATGTCAAATGATTAATTTGACATAAATACTTGGATTTATTACAAGTTTTAACCTTTCTTGAAACTTGCTAGAAATGGACATTTTTATAAAAAGTCACACTTGAAAATAAATGTTTTCATAAAAGATTTTTATAAGAATAAACCAAGACAAATCATTGGTTTAAAAATAGTTACAAGGACTTTTAATGTTACTTTGTTAAAAACAAAGTATCCGAAAATGAACCGACGTTCGTTGGAGATTTTTAAATAAAAGTCAAACTTTATAAACCAAATGTTATAAATCCAAGCGTCGTCATAAATATTCTTATCAACGATTTCTATTAAAATATTTCATGAACTTGAAATATTAATCAACCTTTGAAAATGATTAAACGTTTAAAACCTTAAATGATTTTTCTTAAAGATGTATGTTTTATAAAATAAGACAAACGTTAATAATTATTTTGACAAATAATTATTTGCAAGGAAACTTAAACTTTGTTTTATTCACTAAATAATTGTTAATCGTAATTATTCAAAATAATTATAACTTGCAAGATTAACAAAATCGAATAAGTAATTATTTAATTAAAATAATTATTCGAACTCATGAAAATAATAATAAACATTATTATATCTTTTTACTCAATGTTCAAGACTTGGTTGAATTATTGAAGATGATTATTTGTTTATATTTATGGGACATAAATATAAATAACCATGAACGTATTTAATTTAAATAAATACAAGATAACGAGTTTTCGATAATACAAACGGACTTAAATCGTCAAGACTTGACCGGTATCACTTGGGTGACTTATGTTACTCAAATGATCATAGACCTTATGCATGTGCTATTTAATTATTTAGGACGTTACGTGCTACCGTCCTTTGCTGCTTAAATACCGCTTATCTGCTAAAACTGTGAGTTTCACGGCCCCTTTTCCTTTTAACTGTTTTATACTTGGGGGAGAAATCATGAAAACTGATTAAATGCTTTTTACTTAATATTATGGTTTACTTGTTAGCCGTATGACTACTTGTTCTCTTACTGATTGCCCAACTTGGTACATTATCGTTATAAACGTTTGTACAACCGAAAATCCCATCATTAATTGATTTCAATTAGTTCTGTACGAAACGATAGCTAGTGAGTAGATCTATTTGGGTTGACAACCCTACCCTAACTGGTAGCTCCAGTTCTGACTCCGGATTGTCTGGGGGTACACGTCAGTTATTCTGCACTGTTTAACATCTCTGGGCAAGAGATGCCGGGTGGGTAAACTGTTAGTATTTGAAATCAAGGTTCAGGTGAGATCATACAACAACAACAACAATAAACCCTGATAATATTTAAGTATACCGAAACTGTTTTACAACTGTTTACAACTGTTTAACTATCGAGTCCTAAACCTGTGAACCTCACCAACTTTATGTTGACCCGTTTTATATTCATGATTTCTTAGGTAATTGACGAGACTTCCTTGAAGACATGCAAATGGGGCTTACAACTGCTAACGGACCTGTCCCTGGAGTCATAGTCCCGATTATCCAGCTTAACCATTTTATGCTTTTAATAAATCGTTTAAGACTTATGTTTTTAAAATATGTAAGACATTGATGTTTCCACTACTCTTTCCGCTGCAATGAAACGAATTAATGTTTTATGAAGTTTTTAAATTATTAGAAGTGTTCTGTGTATCCTCGACTATGATTCCATTCTCGCTCACACCCGAAACCGTTGACCGGGGTGTGACAGATTGGTATCAGAGCCGTGGTTATAGCGAACCAGGATAAACAAACAAACAAAACAAAACAAAAACCAAGCCTGGACTATAACCCACTCCGAAGCTACCATTTGCATGTCAAGACCTCATATGTTTACTTATGTTTACTTATGTGTTACCACTTTACCATGATGTTACTGACACAGTTCCTCTTTGGAATATTTTCGCAGTGATGGCTTCGAAAGAGGTCATTTGCATTGCCGATTCTGAGGAGGAGCCCAGTGTTGAGTACACGCCATCACACGAAGACTACATACCTTCCAGCCCCGAGACAGAGGGCGCCACTGTGGGAGTCATACGCCCGAACCCTATACCAGCAGGTTTCTTGAGTCCTATCAGGCGTAGGACCTCCGACGACACCCCCGACCACCCTGCTCCCACCGCCACTACTGGCGGTGCAGCCACTGCGGATGCCACTAGCTCCGCCGACCCCTTCGCAGGCCGAGATCGGTCTGTGAAGACCTTTGTCGCCACGCCTGGTGGCGGCAGACGGGGATTTACCCCGGGGCGGGCAGCTGGCCCATCCCGGACTAGGGAGGTCCGACGTGCCTCTGGTGAGCCCGCGCCCAAGCGGCGCCAGGTGTTCGATCTACCCCACCTCGCCTGGATACCCGACCAGATCCAACACTGGCGGATGATTGAGGAGTTCCCGAGCTGTTATGATCGGGGAGAGTCCTCACTTCCTGATCCCTTCCGCCGAGTACCTCTGGGTATCTCGCCCTTTACTCACGAGCCCATCCCTGACACCGTCCCATTACTGGTGGCTCGTTTGAGACGCCTTGAGGCCGATCTGGGGGAGCTGAACGCCGATATCGGTCAGCTACCTGCAGCCACTGAGGTGTTTCACCTCAGGAACCAGATGACTGAGCTGACCGGGCGCATGCGCGCCACTGACGGCGCCATGGAGTCCCTCCATGCCCACATGACTGGGGTCAGCATGGCCACGACTGATCTGCTTCTCTCGCACGAGAGATTGCAGGGGAGAGTCTCTGCCTTGGAGTTCGTCTCCGGACGACTTCTCGCCACTCTCCAGGCCTTGACCCAGAGACCACCGGTCTTCTTCATGCCCCCAGGACCTCCACCACCCCCACCAGCATTCTAGGTAGATGAGACCTAGTAACTTTTGATAGCCATTTTATGGATGAAACATGTTAGCATTAGTCAGGATTGGGACTGCGAGCCCATGATGCAAACTTGTTATTTTGGATGTGTTTTACCTGTAATATGGTAAACAAACTTGATGTATGGCTTATGATTGTTATGATATGGCAAATCTTTTAGTATGTTATGATTGATGTCTTATGATTATGTTATGATTATGATATGTTTATGTTATGGTTGTGTAGTTTATATCGTTAAGACGTGTTATATCACTTCACCATTCCTATCTTATGTTCTTGGTTGTGTTGCGTGAAAATGTTTTGGCAATTGATGTATGTCGTGGCAGTTATTCTCGAGCATGTAATAACCCCATTTACATATTATCTAAATTTTTCTTTATGTTGACAATTGTAACTTAAAGCAAAATCATGCCACCAAGACGCCGAACCACCAGGAACTCTTCACCTCCTCCACCTCCTCCCCCTATGACTCCCGAGGAAATCGAGGAGATGATTGCTAATCGCGTAGCAGAAACTGTTGCCGCTGCGGAAGCCCAGCGTCAAAACGACAATGGGGCGCGCGGTAAGTACGAATTAACCAATGTTAGAAAAACACCCGATTACAATTTTCCTAAATTGTATTCAACGTTTCAATCTAACAATTGCAGGCCCCCGTGAATGTTCATACAAGGACTTTATGAACTGCAAACCCTCAAATTTCAAGGGTTCTGAAGGCGCTGTTGGGTTAGTTCGCTGGTTTGAGAAAATGGAGTCCGTCTTCCGCATAAGCAACTGCCCCGAGCAGTACATGGTCAAGTATTCCACCTGCGCTCTAACTGATAGCGCTCTGACCTGGTGGAACTCCCATGCCGATGCTATGGGGACTGATTTGGCCTACGCCATGACTTGGGACGAGCTCAAACAGCTGCTTCGCGATGAGTACTGCCCTAGAGAAGAGCTACAGAAGCTCGAAGCTGAATTCTGGAACCTCACCATGAACGGAGCCGACGTTGCCGGCTATACCAAGAGGTTCCGTGAGCTCGCTCATCTCTGTCCGACCATGATCACTCCTCTCTACAAGAAGATTGAGCGGTACATATGGGGACTTGCACCTCATATTCAGGGGAATGTCCTTTCCTCAAACCCTCAGACTTTTCAGGATGCTGTGCGCCTGGCACACAACCTGATTTACCAAGCCAACCGTCAAGGTGTGAACTTTGACAAGAAGAAGTCTGAGAACAAGGCCCCTGAAACCAGTACCACTCCTTCCACCAACAAGAAGCCTGATAACAAGCGGAAACGCGGATTCTGGAGGAATCGCGATGATAAGGCCCCTGCCAAGGAAGCTGAAACTGTGAAGGTCTTTGCTGCTACCACCCCCACCCACGTTGTCCGAAAGACTGGATACAATGGTGGAGCACCTCTGTGCAACAAGTGCAATCTCCACCACACACTTGATTGTGGCAACGTCTACTGCAACATCTGCAAGACGAAAGGGCACGTAGCACGAGACTATCCGAAGCGCACCTGTTACGGTTGCGGAACCACCGGGCACTACAAGAAGGATTGCCCGAAGGCAGGAAACCAGGACCCGAATCAGGCTAGAGGAAGAGCCTTTGTAATCAATGCCGGAGAGGCTCGCCGTGACCCCAACACGGTGACGGGTACGTTTCTACTAAACAACCATTATGCTTCCGTTTTATTCGATACTGGTGCTGATAGGAGCTTTGTGTCTACCAAATTTGGTCAATTACTCGAAATTACCCCTGTTGCCTTAGACACTAAGTTCACAGTAGAATTAGCAAACGGAGAATTAGTAGAAACTAGCATTATCTATCCCAATTGCTCATTAGAACTCTCCGATCATCCCTTCAGCATTGATTTGATGCCTGTAGAACTAGGAAGTTTTGATGTCATCATAGGCATGGACTGGTTATCTAAGAACCGTGCGGAAATCGTGTGCCATGAGAAATTAGTTAGGATGCCACTCGAAGGTGGCAACACTCTAAACGTACAAGGCGAGAAGAGTGGAACCCAACTAAACCTCATATCTAGTATGAAGGCACGAAAGTTCCTTCGTAAAGGATGTCAGGCCATCCTAGCACACGTAACTGAGAAGAAACCAAAGGAGAAGAACATAGCAGATGTTCCCGTTGTCCGCGAATACCCGGAAGTCTTTCCCGAAGACTTGCCAGGTTTACCGCCGACGCGACAAGTGGAGTTTCGCATTGACTTAGCCCCAGGTGCCGCCCCCGTAGCCAGATCCCCGTACCGTCTAGCACCTTCTGAGATGCAGGAGTTATCTAGCCAATTGCAAGAATTGCTAGATAAAGGCTTCATCCGACCAAGCCACTCTCCGTGGGGAGCACCCGTGCTATTTGTCAAGAAGAAAGATGGAACTTTTCGGATGTGCATCGACTACCGGGAGCTGAACAAGCTGACTGTGAAGAACCGTTACCCGCTTCCTAGGATCGACGACCTGTTTGACCAACTTCAAGGGTCGAGCTTCTACTCCAAGATCGACCTAAGATCAGGATACCATCAACTCAGGGTTAGAGATGAAGACATTTCGAAGACAGCGTTCAGAACACGCTATGGCCATTATGAGTTCCTCGTAATGCCATTTGGTTTGACAAACGCACCTGCAGTGTTCATGGACCTGATGAACCGCGTATGCAAACCCTACCTGGATAAGTTCGTTATCGTGTTCATTGACGACATCCTTATCTACTCCCGTAGTAAGGAAGAACACGAACAACATCTGAGACTTATTCTGGAGTTGCTGAAGAAGGAAGAACTCTACGCGAAATTTTCCAAATGTGACTTTTGGATTCGCGAAGTTCACTTTCTGGGCCATGTGATCAATGATCGAGGAATCCACGTGGATCCCACAAAAATTGAGGCAATCAAGGATTGGAGCACGCCAACGACTCCAACCGAGATTCGACAATTTTTAGGTCTTGCTGGCTATTACCGCCGATTTATCGAGAACTTCTCGAAGATAGCCCAGCCACTCACCGCCCTGACCCAGAAAGATAAGAAATTTATATGGGATGCCAAGACTGAAGCAGCATTTCAGTTACTGAAGCAGAAGCTTTGTGATGCCCCGATTCTGTCACTACCTGATGGAATCGAAGACTTCGTTGTCTACTGCGATGCCTCGCATCAAGGTTTAGGGTGTGTATTGATGCAACGAGAGAAAGTCATCGCATACGCATCACGGCAATTGAAAATTCACGAGAAGAATTATACCACTCATGACTTAGAACTCGGAGCCGTCGTCTTTGCTCTCAAAATCTGGAGGCACTATCTTTATGGTACCCAATGTACCATATTCACCGATCATAAGAGCCTCCAGCATATTTTCAATCAGAAGGAATTGAATATGAGACAACGCCGATGGGTGGAACTGCTAAATGATTACGAGTGCGAGATTCGTTATCACCCAGGCAAAGCTAACGTTGTAGCCGATGCCTTAAGCAGGAAAGAACATGCCAAACCTCGCCGCGTCCGAGCATTAGGCATGACCATCCACTCAAACCTAAATTCTCAAGTGCGCGACGCACAAATTGAAGCCCTGAAACCAGAGAACTTAACTGAAGAAGGTTTACGTGGAATGGAGAAACAACTGGAAGAGAAACCTGATGGAACCAGGGTCTTCATGGATAGGTTATGGGTACCTGTCTATGGAGGGTTAAGACAATTGATTTTCGATGAAGCCCATAAATCAAGATATTCCATTCATCCCGGATCAGACAAGATGTATCACGGTCTGAAGAAACAGTTCTGGTGGCCTAACATGAAAGCCGAGATAGCCACCTATGTCGGCAAGTGCTTAACATGTTCGAAGGTCAAAGCCGAATACCAGAAGCCCTCTGGATTGTTGACTCAACCAGTAATCCCCGAATGGAAATGGGAAGAAATTTCCATGGACTTCATCACAAAATTGCCTAAGTCTAGATCTGGTTATGATGCTATCTGGGTGATAGTCGATCGATTGACGAAGTCAGCACACTTCTTACCGGTCAATGAGAAGGATAAGATGGATAAGCGAGCCAAACTTTACATAAAGGAAGTCGTCTCGCGCCACGGTGTGCCCAAATCCATCATATCCGACCGAGACAGTCGATTCACCGCACATTTCTGGAAATCTCTACAGAAAGCTTTGGGTACTCGACTCGATATGAGTACTGCCTACCATCCGCAGACAGATGGCCAAAGTGAGAGAACGATCCAAACGCTTGAGGATATGCTGAGAGCATGTGTGATAGATTTCGGACCCAAGTGGGACGAGCACCTCCCTCTTGCCGAATTCTCATATAACAATAGTTATCACACCAGCATCCAAGCCGCCCCTTTCGAAGCACTTTATGGGAGAAAGTGCAGATCTCCGCTCTGCTGGAATGAGGTTGGCGACAGTCAGTTGACTGGACCCGAGCTAATCTTCGAAACGACTGAATTAATCTTCCGGATCCGAGATCGCCTGAGAGCTGCCCGAGACAGGCAAAAGAGCTACGCCGACAACCGACGAAAACCCTTGGCCTTCAAAAAGGGTGATCGTGTCATGCTAAAGGTGTCACCTTGGAAAGGTGTCATCCGGTTCGGCAAACGAGGAAAGCTCAACCCTCGTTACATTGGTCCCTTTGAAATCACTGAAACCATCGGACCAGTAGCTTATCGTTTGAACCTGCCTGCCGAGCTAAGCAGCGTTCACAATGTCTTTCATGTCTGTAATCTTAAGAAATGCTTATCTGATGAAACGCTCATCGTTCCTCTTGATGAGATTCAAGTGGACGAAACCTTACACTTCATTGAGGAACCCGTGGAGATACTTGACCGAGAAATCAAACAGCTGAAGCATAGCCGCATTCCCATAGTAAAGGTACGATGGAACTCTAGACGAGGCCCAGAGTATACGTGGGAACGCGAGGATCAAATGCGCCGAAAGTATCCACGCCTGTTTGAGAACGTCGCAGTCCACCAGTAACCAAGACTGAATTTCGGGACGAAATTCTTCTAACTGGGGGAGAATGTGACAACCCGTCCGAATCAGGTCAAACCTCTCTCCGTTGACTTCCGTTGACTTTTAAATTACGTATTAGTTATGTGATTTACTGCTTTAATACATGATTAACTGTGATAGTTAAATGATTAACCGACTTCAAATTTCCGCGTTTAAACTAGAATATACACGTACGTAAAATATAACGTCCGTCGTATAATTAAATGTGGAATTTCAACAATAAGAAAATAAATATAAAATTTGACATTTTATATTTTATCAAACCGATTCGAAACTGTTAAGTCATTTCATGAACTTAAAACGTTTTACGAACTTCAAACAAGTGTTACGTTGTCAAGACTTAGCCAATATTCCAAACCATTTAGCCTATTGGGCCCGGTAAGCCCAATAAGCCCAAAATAACTCCGATCGACCCGAAAATTTAACCAAACACTCGTGACAACTAGTCGAGTAAAACCCCGAAACTCGGAAACCCGACCCGAGGTCCGAAACCCATTGGGCCGAACCCGGCCCAATTCCTTTTTCCTTTTCCTCTCGCGGCCCGCAACCCCAAAACCCGATTGGGCTTCGGCCCAATCCACCTCACGAAACTCGATTGGGCTTCGGCCCAATCCCCCACGTGAACACCGAACTGGGCTTCGGCCCAGTCCACATCTCGAAAGCGAATGGGCTTCGGCCCATTCTCTCAAATTAAAACCGATTTGGGCTTCGGCCCAATTCTAAACAAATTTAATTAATTTTGTTTTAAGCCCACTAGTTTTTATAAAAGCTTAATCCCAATTCTTTAACCCACTAATATTTTTATAAAACTTGGGCTTAACAATGTTTATAAAGATAAAAATCACCATTCAATTGGATAAAATATAATTGAACTATATTTTAAAAAGTTATGATTTTATTAAACTCCTAACCCATTTATATTTTATAAAAGCTCCAAAACTTTTATAAAACTAACCAATTATTTAACAAAAGCTAGGATTATTGTGGGAGTGACAACACACTAATACCCTTTGGTTAATACACCCTTAATCATGATTATAAAAAGGGAGACACCCCTTTGGTCTCCTTGCACCCAACATCACAAAAACATCCAAGTCCCACACTCCTCTCCCTCCCTCTCTAGCAACCGGCCGGCCACCCCCACCCCTGCCGCCGCCGGCTGCCACTAACCACCACCGCCGGCCACCTGCTCCGCCGACCAGCCGCCTGCCGGAGCCGCGACAGCCCCGCCGACCACCACCAAAAGCCGCCACCCTCCTTCTTTTTCTCTCGGTTTCTTGAGCACTCCATTGTGAGTCTTCTACCACCCATTTCCTCCATGTTTTTCTATCATTGTTACTACCCAAGATCAACCTCTCAAGTCTTGACAATCTAAACACATTAACACTTATTAAATCTAGATCAAAATGCTCATACACTTTCATTTTGGAATGCTTGCTTGCAACAACCAACCAAACTCTCTTCTTAATCTCCATTTCTTTCAAAGATTTAAGATGGTGAAACACAATGGTGAAGCCTTATGGATAGTAACCTTGTGCACCTAGATCTAATGAAATCCATGGATTTCAAGTTGGTTGTTTGCAAACCCAAGCCTCTTCATATTAATAAATGTGAATGTATATTGAGTTAATCATCAAAGTCTCTCTTCTTAAACCTCCATTCTCCTTATGATCTTTAAACATTCTCATGGTGTTCTAGGAACTTAAAGTAGCCAAGAGAATGGGGTGAAACACTTGAAGAAATCTATGGAAAGTATTCAAGTGCACCCAAGATCATCATGATTACTCATATACAATCTACATAACCTTGAATTAAAAAGACTAAATAATATTACTTGTTATTATTTGCTCTTTGGTCCTAACATATGAAAATATGTTAGTAGATTGTTATTTATATTTCATGTCCTAACATTTTTATGTTAGTAGATTGCATTTAAATACATGTTTAAATTATTGTTTCATGATGTTATTTAAAATGTTAACTAACAATATAAACCATGTTATATTATGTTAACTTGTCACATGAAATCTTAATGGACAAATACATGGACTAAAACTTGGAAATAAAAGTAACTAGTGATTTATAAAAAAAAATAAATCAAAGAATATAGCCATGTAACATATTTATTATGTTCCAAATGATTAAATGATTGGACAAAAGAATAAAAATAAATGCTAGATTTGATAAGAATAAAATTTATGTCAAATGATTAATTTGACATAAATACTTGGATTTATTACAAGTTTTAACCTTTCTTGAAACTTGCTAGAAATGGACATTTTTATAAAAAGTCACACTTGAAAATAAATGTTTTCATAAAAGATTTTTATAAGAATAAACCAAGACAAATCATTGGTTTAAAAATAGTTACAAGGACTTTTAATGTTACTTTGTTAAAAACAAAGTATCCGAAAATGAACCGACGTTCGTTGGAGATTTTTAAATAAAAGTCAAACTTTATAAACCAAATGTTATAAATCCAAGCGTCGTCATAAATATTCTTATCAACGATTTCTATTAAAATATTTCATGAACTTGAAATATTAATCAACCTTTGAAAATGATTAAACGTTTAAAACCTTAAATGATTTTTCTTAAAGATGTATGTTTTATAAAATAAAACAAACGTTAATAATTATTTTTGACAAATAATTATTTGCAAGGAAACTTAAACTTTGTTTTATTCACTAAATAATTGTTAATCGTAATTATTCAAAATAATTATAACTTGCAAGATTAACAAAATCGAATAAGTAATTATTTAATTAAAATAATTATTCGAACTTATGAAAATAATAATAAACATTATTATATTTCTTTTTACTCAATGTTCAAGACTTGGTTGAATTATTGAAGATGATTATTTGTTTATATTTATTGGACATAAATATAAATAACCATGAACGTATTTAATTTAAATAAATACAAGATAACGAGTTTTCGATAATACAAACGGACTTAAATCGTCAAGACTTGACCGGTATCACTTGGGTGACTTATGTTACTCAAATGATCATAGACCTTATGCATGTGCTATTTAATTATTTAGGACGTTACGTGCTACCGTCCTTTGCTGCTTAAATACCGCTTATCTGCTAAAACTGTGAGTTTCACGGCCCCTTTTCCTTTTAACTGTTTTATACTTGGGGGAGAAATCATGAAAACTGATTAAATGCTTTTTACTTAATATTATGGTTTACTTGTTAGCCGTATGACTACTTGTTCTCTTACTGATTGCCCAACTTGGTACATTATCGTTATAAACGTTTGTACAACCGAAAATCCCATCATTAATTGATTTCAATTAGTTCTGTACGAAACGATAGCTAGTGAGTAGATCTATTTGGGTTGACAACCCTACCCTAACTGGTAGCTCCAGTTCTGACTCCGGATTGTCTGGGGGTACACGTCAGTTATTCTGCACTGTTTAACATCTCTGGGCAAGAGATGCCGGGTGGGTAAACTGTTAGTATTTGAAATCAAGGTTCAGGTGAGATCATACAACAACAACAACAATAAACCCTGATAATATTTAAGTATACCGAAACTGTTTTACAACTGTTTACAACTGTTTACAACTGTTTAACTATCGAGTCCTAAACCTGTGAACCTCACCAACTTTATGTTGACCCGTTTTATATTCATGATTTCTTAGGTAATTGACGAGACTTCCTTGAAGACATGCAAATGGGGCTTACAACTGCTAACGGACCTGTCCTTGGAGTCATAGTCCCAATTATCCAGCTTAACTATTTTATGCTTTTAATAAATCGTTTAAGACTTATGTTTTCAAAATATGTAAGACATTGATGTTTCCACTACTCTTTCCGCTGCAATGAAACGAATTAATGTTTTATGAAGTTTTTAAATTATTAGAAGTGTTCTGTGTATCCTCGACTATGATTCCATTCTCGCTCACACCCGAAACCGTTGACCGGGGTGTGACAACATCCAACCAACCGACTTGAGACGTTCTCTAACAATACAATTTTGTTCCATCTCCAACCGGAACGGTCTATTAAAGTGAACAGAAAGAGGGGTGTCCCCCAACCAGCTATCCTTCAAAAAAGACGTATCTGACCCGTTACTAACTTTTTTTCTGGATTGAATGGAGCGAGATGATGTCTTTAACATGCAACTCGAGAACATACTTACAAATACCATGCCAAATGCCTCCTCTACCATTTGCAGCTTCAAGAACCAAACCCTCACCATGAATATGTTATATTTCGTTATTAACGTCTATACATTTTATAATAACGACAATACGAAAATTCCATTTGACGTTACTTAGTTTATTAATGTTGTTTATTATTTTGTTTATAGTTATAAGAGTAAACTAATATTTTAATTTGAGATTTTTAACTTTTTCGGTACAAAAAAAATATTTTTTAACAATCAAATCTTATGTTTAGCATTTAATAACCGTTTCAGCCAATTTCTTAACATCGTTGATTTTTTTCCTACAATGAATTAAACACTCTTAGGGTAATGGTAATACACTAATACCCACCCCGCGACCCCAAGCATCCCGAGCAACCTCCCCGAGCCACACTTTTTACCCGTCATGGTGTTCCCGAGCATCCCAAGACCCCAAACTCTTTAAAAAGTAGGGGGACCCACACTTTTTACCCCTCTCCCGAGCTCTCTTCTCTCGGTGCCCCAGCCCCGAGCACCTCTCCCGCGCACCTCTCCCGAGCACTCCGTCATGGTGTTCCCGCGATCCCGAGCCTCCCAAACCCTCTCCCGAGCTAGCTCGGGGTGGGTATTACAACACCCTTATAAACTAATGTTGCTCGACACAAATGTACCTTATGCATACATGAGGTAACACCATTTTTTTTCTTCCAATATTAACCCACTCGTACAAACTAAGGTCCTAATTTTCGAAAGGGATAGGCGTGTTCACCCATTCTCTTTTTCTTCTCTTTTTCTCTTTTACTTTAATGATTACTGTAATTATTACCTTACGTCATCCAAAAGTTCTATTAATTCTTGTTTATATCAAACTAATCATGTCACGTATATATTGCCAACACTTAGGATGAACACAATGCTCCCACTGTACAGTATGGTGGAGCCGAGCTGGCTCCAAAGAGTGCGGTGCCACCCAGTGGTGAAGCTTGAAAGAAAATTTCGAGTGGACGGGACTCAGAAATATACCGAGAGGACGATACTCAATACATATATTTTTTTTACATAAAATCAAGAATCTCAAGGCTTCTAGCCGAAAAAACCGAGGGGGCGACCGCCAGTGGCGGACCTACTAAGGTCCCAGGGGTAGCGCCCGCTACCCCTGAACTTTTACCCCGACGTGCAAATTTTTTTTTTTTATAGGTTTTCGGTTTTTCGCGACCCCTGAAACGAATTTTTCGCGACCCCTGGAAGAAATTTTATGGCTTTTACTTAAAAATATGATCAAAAGCCCCTTAAAAATATGATAAAAAGCCCGTTAACTACCTAAATTTTTTTTCGGGGCGCTGCCCCCGAACCCCCGTTAGTCCCCGCTACCCCTGATATTATTTCCTGGATCCGCCACTGGCGACCGCCCCCTCCAATCACTTCTATACTTCGCCTATGGTGCCACGATTGCGCACCTAGTGTAGTCCCCTAGCAAATGTTGAAGATCACGGTGCCTACTCACTACATCCCTCATATTTTATTCTTTCACCCTTTCTTTCTATCTCTCTCTAACCTCACTCCTATCTCTCTTCCTTTGTGATTTTTTTAATAATAAAAAAGTAAAATGTGGTTTGGTGTAGGTATTTTAGAGGTAAGTGTGAAAGTGTGGGGTGATGATGTGGAAAAAAAAAGTAAACGGTTGAAAAAGTGATAGGTGGGTATTGTGAACATCCTTATTATCTTTATCGACTTTTGGAACTACCTTTAAATCTTTAATATTTGAGTGAACCTTTTTGATACGGGATTATAACCGTCCATACTAAATTTAAAATTCCAGGCTTAACTCAACCAGAGATCCAATAAAAAACGATATCCACCACTTGAAAAAACCTCGTTAAGTCATGTTTTGAACTTTTGACTGTCGATCGTTCAAAAACACATATAATATATGTATGCATATAGATATAGATATCCATCCACACATATACATATTTACATCACATCTTCCACCACAACTTGTGTAATATTTTTTTATTATGTTGATGTCACAATCTTTTCTGTTAAAATTGTTATAGTAGATAACACAAAGTAACTGAATTTAAAAGAATATTGTGATAAAACGTTTTTTAGGTATTCCGTTACCAATGATAAATTTAGTGACTTATTCTCAACAAGTTTTCTCGATAAACGTTTTGAAAAATAATTTAAAAATAAAAAAATCATGGGCCGTGGGGACCTAACACCGGAAAATACTTGTCGATATGCCATCGAGATGGTACCGGCAAAGACTATGAGTCTCAAAATTTATTATTTTAAGTCCTTATTGTGTTCGTTTAAGTACTTTTTATCAAATATGGTAAATAAATCTTTTTAATGTTTATAAAAGTTAAATAATTTAAATCATTTATAAAAAAAAATTACAAACGGCCGTTTGAATACAAACGACCGTTTATATCCTGTGTAGAAATCAAAAACCTCAATGTCTTTATCACGTCCCTTTCTGAACAAACCATGGTAACACGCTTTTATCTAGGTTTCGTTGTTAAAAACCAAACCGTCAAGCCGTCATAGAGGGCATAGTTAACTTACTAATTTTCTATTTAGTTTTCATTTTTAGATTCTAATATGAAGTTTTTCAAACCATCAACTAGCAAATTAGATATCATGTTATAAATATTTGATCAAATAAAACTAGTGTAGTGGTAAAAGCTCTTGTTGTGGTTGAAATTAGGGATGGCAATGGGGCGGGTTTCAGTAATCCCAATCTCATACCCGTTATAAAAGTGTGTTCCATACCCGGTTCAAAACCCGTCAGGTTTCTAGCGGGTATTTATCTATCGGGTATCGGGTATTCCCGTGGGTTTCGGACATACTCGTCGGGTGTATATCAGCTAACTATTAATCTATAATTTATCATAATTATAATAAAATATTTTAAATATCTAAACATATATAAGTTTAATAATATGTAAATCAATGTTTTTAACAAATAACTTAGTATTACACATAAAAATAAAAAATAGACAAATAAAATCATAAAATACATACTTAAAATAAATAAATTAAACAAAGAAAAATGTATGAGTAATCGGGACGGGTAAGCGGGTATATCATTAAATCCCAAACCCATCTCATACCCACGAAAAAATTCAAAAGTAATCCCATACCCGATTACCCGATCCCATACCCGTCTCATTTGTGTCGGGTTTCAGGTTTTACCATTGGGTTCAGGTTTATTGCCATCCCTAATTGAAATGATCCAGCTTCGATGCTACTTACATCACTACGTGAGATATTGATAAAGAATAAAAGATTTAGTCTTATGTCTAATCCGGCTTGTTGTTTAAAAAAAGATTATATAAAATTTTGGGATATATTTTAAAAGATGGATAATTAGGTTCACGCGCTGTTTAGCTGAGTGTGTTTATGATAGTAGATAAAAGAGGCAGAGACTTGCGGTGACATGGGCCTACACCTACTCGGGATTTGGGGGCGTGGAACCCACTACCAACCTAAAGCACCAACCGGAAGCATCTGTGGAGCCCACTTTCTGAGAACTTTGAAGTTTGAAACCACTGAAGCCTAATTACATATTTTAATAGTAGTTTAATACCATTTTTACCAGAGATATTATGAAATATTTAAATGGGTGATTATAAAGAAACAAAAGATTTTGTTAAATTCATAACATCCTTACGATCGTTTGTAGCTAAATCGGGTGACGTGTCGCAACGATAAAACCTTAAATCCAGCCCCTCCCCCTCCCCCCTCCACGACCGTTTGATGTCAAACGATCCCTCAAACGATCGTTTTGCTCCAAACGATCGTGAAGATATTGTTTATCTAACAAATAGGCTTGTGTATTAGCCAAGCATATATTTGAATGTGGTAAACAAGTTATTAATATAAAAGCTAATTATATGAATGTTCTTTGTGGTTTGGCTTAAATATATATAACAAGTTTAAATACTAAGTTTTGTGAGTATTTCAATCTATGTATATATTACTTTGCATCAAAAGTTTTTTGAGTTGTGATGACGTGTGTATGTTCAACGAACAATACAACACACAAGGGTCGACCTAAGCAAGGTCGACCACGCATTACAGTCGAAGCCAGCTTCGGCAACACTGGGGTCGAACCTCCAAACTCCACAGGAGGGTCGACCATACAGCAAGCAACTTCCGACACACTGACTTATACATAAGTACACATCTTCGGCCAGTCGATGCTCGACCCACCGAAGTACTTGACAGATGTTGCTTCACTTCGGCCAGTCGATACTCGAACCACCGAAGCTCACACAACAGACCAACGCTCACACGACAATGTCAGAAACATTCCTACAACGTTGTTACGGCCACTAACGGCCTCCACTGAGGGGACACAAGGACGGCCACGTCAGCAAGGATCGTACCTCTCAGTGGTAGGCGCATTACACAGAGTAAGACAAAGGATTGATGAGTATAAATACTCATCAATCACCAGGTAAAAACAAAAGTTCTCTAACCCTAAATTACTGTCTTCTTCCTCACTTACTCTTATCGGAATCCATACTGATTCTCACGCCGGAGCTTGGTCGCAGGACACCCTGTCCTGCGTTCCAAGGACAACGGTTTGTTACCTGTGCAGATTCCGACGAAGAAGAATCACCTTCTGCATTCAACCTCGCTTGTAGTCTAATATCCTCTTCAATCCGTCCTAGGTTTCCTATCCGATCGTTGAAGATATCCAGATTCTACATTGGCGCCATCACACGGTCCTTCATTCATCAATCATGAATGAATCAGAAGAAAACGCAAGAAAAGACAACGCTCCGGCGTTAGAGATGGAGGAACAGCCGTTATCTCCCGGCGGTCGTCATGTCATCGACGACGCCGCAGACGGAGGCGGCTCCGGCGTTTTACAGTTGACGCCGGAGGTCGTTAGTCGTAACTTTCTCCATCTCCGGCAACTCATGCAAGACCATGTAGCCGCGGAGCGCATGAAGGGCGTGTGCATCCGTTTGGATTACGATGATCCAACGGACGACCGCATGCACACGCCGATTCCAACGGTAGCTGGCAGCTCCGACGGAGCCACACTAAGAGCCGTAACGACAGACAGCACTCGAGTGTCCGTCGATGCAGCACAGCAGCCAACGCCGCCGCCGGTTGCAACCCAGGTGCAAGATTTGCAAAGGCCAATGCTTTTTCAGCAACAACCCCCATACTTCCCGCGGTTTCAAGGTCAGCAATACTTTCCCCAACAGTTCATGGGCCCCTATGGGCCGCAAGGTTACCAGATGCCTTATTACATGCCGTTCCCGACGAGCTTGCCGTTATCGTCATCCTTGCCACCTTCGGCCTCTGCCACCGAAGTACTCACAAGCACAGGCCCTGCGCCACAGCTGATTCTCGGTAACCAAAGATCGTCGGTCCCGACAACTGTTGACGGAACCACCGCTGCGGACGATTACTCGAAGCCGTATATACCTGATGAAGAGAGCAAATTCACGGACAGAGTGGAACACGCCCCATGCCCGCCGAAGGAAAAACTGCCAACCGTCGTGAAAACTTATGACGGCAGCACCGACCCGGACGATCACCTACATGCCTTTAAGTCGGCTTGCAGCATTTTACAGTGGTCAATACCCACCTGGTGCAAAATGTTTGTCCAAACACTCACAGGACCGGCAAGGGTATGGTTCAATTCACTACCTAATAAATCTATCGATAGCTATGTCCAGCTTCGGCAGCTTTTCGCCGACCATTTCGGTCAGCAGAGAAAATGCACCAAAGACCCTATCGAGTTGCACAACATAAGGCAAGGTGACCAAGAGTCATTGCGTACGTTCTTGGAAAGGTACAAGTCAGAGTCCTTAAACATCGGTCACACTGATGAAAGGCAACGAATCTCAGCATTCATACACGGCATAAGAACAAGGCAACTACTCAGGGAAATGAGCGCGCGGGTACCCCTCACAATCCAGGAAGCCTTCGACCGAACCGAAGCTTTCATCCGTGGGGAAGAAGCAGCACAAGCTAGAGACAGATCTTCGGCAAACCCACCCAGGCAGGGTGGCCGAAATCAGAATCAAAGAGACAGTCGTCGCCCGTGGCAACAAGGGAGCGACCGCAATCAAAGGGAAGACAGACGGCATTCAGGGTTCACACCCTATGACCGACCGTCGGCATCAAATACCAGAGGCAACGAAAGGAAAGAATATCCAAGCCTAACAAAAAGTCCCAAAGAGATCTTACAGACGGAAGACGCTAGCCGACAGTTCAGCAAACCTAGAAATATGGGCCCCAACACCACCAATCGGAACATGTCCAAATACTGTGACTTCCATCTGGACAGAGGCCATGATACGGACGACTGTCACCAGCTAAAGAAAGAAATTGCTCAAGCTGTAAAGACAGGACAGCTGGCACATTTGATGAAATAAATAAAATAGCAGAAACAGAAGAAAGACAAGAAGGCAGATCTTCCAGTAGTCAACATGACACAAAGTTCGAAAGCAAAGAGACCAAAATTGCGAAGAGAAGCATGGGCAAATCAAGTCATTTCCTTTCCGGCTCTTGACACCGTCGCGCCGACCCTCAGTCCGATGGTCGTAAGAGCTGAAGTCGAAGGTCACCATGTCTATCGTGTGTACATTGACGGAGGCAGTGCCTCAGACATCATGTACAAGCATTGCTTCACAAAGCTCGCACCTAATGTCCAACAGCAGCTTCGTCCTTCCAAGACCACATTAATGGGCTTCGGCGGCGAAGTTGTAGTTCCAACAGGAGAAGTGGCGCTCTCAGTCACACTGTCCGATAATGACCATGAGCGGACAGAACGTGTGAACTTCCTGGTTGTCGACCGACCATCGAAATATAACATCCTTTTCGGCCGACCAGCCATATACAGGTTCGGCTGTGTCGTTTCCACAGCCCACAGTTTAATGAAATTCCCAACAGAAACCGGAGTAGCCTCAATACGATCGGTACATGTTGAATGCGATCTAACGGCGGATGTGTCCGATGAGTTAACTCAAGATAAGTGGCGAGTCAATGAAGAGCATCCCGACCAGTTGATCACAATTGGAGCAGATATTTCAAACCACGTAAGGGAGAAGCTATACAACCTGATGAGAAACAACACAGACGTCTTTGCGTGGACACCAGCCGACATGACCGGTGTACCACGAAAGATCACAGAACACATACTCAAGGTCGACCCTAAACAATTCCCAGTCCGACAAGGCAAAAGAGGTATGGCTCGGGACCGAAGTCAAGCAGTTTGTAATGAAGTGACACAGTTGGTGAAGGCAGGAATTCTGAAACCCCTCCAGTGGGCAACGTGGGTTGCAAACCCAGTCATGGTAGCCAAAAAAGATGGATCTTGGCGCATGTGTGTGGATTTCACAAGTCTAAATAACGCTTGCCCCAAGGATTGCTACCCCCTCCCATCCATTGACGCCAAGGTAGACGCCCTATCGGGCTACACATTCAAATGCTTTCTTGACGCCTACAAAGGCTATCACCAGATAAAGATGGCAAAAGCTGACGAAGATAAAACAGCCTTTCACACTGATAAAGGCATCTACTGCTACCGCAAGATGCCCTTCGGCCTGAAGAATGCCGGAGCTACTTATCAGCGGCTCATCGATCAAGTCTTCGAACCCCAGATCGGTCGAAACATGGAGGCATATGTCGACGACTTGGTCATAAAAAGCCATACCGAAGCTGACATGCTCAGGGATATAGAAGAGACCTTCGGAAGACTGAGAGAAGTTAACATGAAACTTAATCCCGCAAAGTGCTCTTTCGGCATGAAGCAGGGAAAATTTTTGGGTCACATTGTTGTTGGCAAAGACATCATCGCCAACCCTGACAAGGTGCAAGCCATTAGGCAAATGAAACCTCCCCAGTCGTTGGAAGAATTGCAAAGGCTAAACGGTCGGCTAGCAGCTTTACATAGATTCATCTCTAAATCCGCAGAAAAATCCATGCCATTTTTCAAAACTTTGAAGCAGTTTACCGAAACTAAGCAATTCTTATGGAGTGAAGAAGCTGACCGAGCTTTCGAAGATCTGAAGCAAGCCCTGTCCCAGCTGACTCCGGTAACGGCACCAGACACTGGTGAAGACGTGGTCCTTTACCTTTCGGTGGGAAACAACGCCATAAGCTCGGTACTGTGTGCCGAAAGGAGGGACAAGCAAGTCCCTATCTACTTCGTCAGCCGAGCTATGAAAGATGCCGAAACAAGGTATACAAAGTTGGAAAAACTCTTGCTAACTTTGCTGCACACTGCAAGAAGGCTACGCCGATACTTTCAGGCTTACAAGATTACAGTTTTAACCAACTTTCCTCTAAAGGAAGTCATTCAGAGACCCGAACACTCTGGCCGTTTCATCAAATGGGCCATCGAGCTAGGTGAACACGATATTCACTTCAAGCCTCGAACAGCCATCAAAGGCCAAGTGTTAGCAGATTTTGTCTCTGAATTACAGGTCTCTACCTCGAATCCTACATTCACACACACTTTTCGCAAACAAAGTCGAAACCCGACTAACTTTGTCTCTGAATTACAGGTCCTCGACAATCCGGGGCAGCCAACAGACAGTCAGCTCGGCACAGTGCGAGCTGAGCCGAAGGTACCTTTGCCACACAGCTCGATCTGCCTTTCGGCAAAACGATCATTACGAGCATATGACTAACGCTACGTTCCATTCACAGGTTCCAGGGCCTTTATCTAGTGCCGACGCGTGGACCCTCTACACAGACGGCGCGAAAAACAGTGAAGGGTCGGGCGCCGGTGTCGTTTTAATCGATCCTCAAGGAGTCGAAGTCACATACGCCATCAGGCTAAACTTTCCAAACACCAACAATGAAGCCGAGTATGAAGCACTTCTCGCAGGCCTTCGCCTGGCAAAGCGTATGGGGGTCAAAAAGCTATCAGTCAAGGTCGACTCCCTGCTGGTAACCAATCAAACCACAGGAGAGTTCGAAGTTAAAGGCGAAACAATGCAAAGGTATGCTGACAAAGTCAAGGAATTAATCTCCCACTTCGACGAATTTCAGATCTGTCAGATACCAAGGAGCCAAAACAAGAAGGCGGATGCCTTGAGTAAATTGGCCTCTTTGGCATATGCGCACCTGACGAAACAGGTCCCTGTTGAAGTTATACACAGTCGGACAGATCAAATAGAAGAAATCTTCACAACCGAAACCGACATTAGCAACAGTTGGATAAAACCAATTTTTGATTTCCTAAAACACGGCACAGTGCCGGAATCAACCTTCGAAGCCACAAAGTTAAAAGCCCAAGCCGCTCAGTACACCATCCACAATGACAAACTTTATAAGAAGTCATATCTCCAACCCCTGTTGCGATGCTTGACGACTGAAGAAGGCATTTACGTCATGAGTGAGCTGCATGAAGGTATCTGCGGAACGCATTCAGGTCCTCGGTCATTGGTTACTCGAATGATGAATATGGGCTATTACTGGCCGACTATGTACACTGACACCGAAAACGAAATACGTAAATGCCGCGGATGTCAGATGCATGCCAGCATACAGCGAGTGCCGAAGCATAACATGATACCTGTAACGTCACCATGGCCATTCTACAAATGGGGTATCGACATTGTTGGCCCATTTCCGGAAGCCCCAGGCCGAATCAAGTTCCTAATTGTCGCAGTCGATTATTTCACAAAATGGATCGAAGTTAAAGCTGTCGCTACGATCACTGGGAAACAAGTGGTAAGCTTCGTCTGGGAGCAAATCGTCTGCCGATACGGTCTCCCAGGGAAGATAGTCTCAGACAACGGCAAGCAGTTCGCCGACAACCCATTTAAGTCGTGGTGCCAAGAGTTGCACATAACTCAAGTGTTCACATCCGTGGCACACCCACAGGCCAACGGCCAGGTCGAACGCACTAACCGTTCCATCGTCACAGGCATCAAGGCCAGGCTCGGGGAACATGGCAAAAGTTGGTTGAACGAGCTTCCAAGTGTCATCTGGGCGCTTCGAACGACGGAAAGAACGAGCCACGGCCATACTCCATACAGTCTCACCTTTGGATCCGAGGCCGTCATACCAGCCGAAATAGGGATGCCCACTTACCGAATCGAGAACATATCGGAGCACACCAATGACTCAGAGCTGCTAGTCAACTTGGCCCTCACGCAGGAACGCCGAGACCTGGCAGCTATCAGCGAAGCTCGATACAAGAAACAGATGGAAGGTTATTACAACCAGCGAGTTCGAAGTGTGAGCTATCGGCCAGGAGACTATGTCTTCCGAAACAACGAAGCCAGTCGGCAGGCGGACCAAGGCAAACTGGGACCTAACTGGGAAGGCCCATACCAGATACTCGAAGCTCATGAAAAGGGCTCGTACAAGTTAGCCACTTTGGAAGGAAAGCCAGTCCCTAGGCACTGGAATGCTATGCAACTAAAGAAATGCTACATGTAGGCACAGATTTCTATGGTTTTAAGTTGTAATCACTTGGGCATTTGATAAGTCCCATCTTTAATGAAATGATATACATCTCATCTTCGTCATGTTATATTTTTCTTTTAGATAATTATAAGTAGGCAAGAAGGCAGGGCCAACACAAACCCTGCCCTAAGCGCTTCGGCGCCGAAATTCGTAAGAAGGTTATCCGAACCGGGTTATACAGGAAAACATTAATTTGTTCATTTCTCACAACTCAATAAAGTGGTCGACCGGTGTGCTCACAACGGCCTAGATATACAGGCCTTCTGACCGAACCGGACCACATAGACTATAAATATTATAGTCGAACCTAGGTTATATTGCGCAAAATAAATGTTCAAATACAAAGGCATGTATGCCGAAACAAGGACACAGTCCAAACAATTCAAATATTCATGTAAAAAGGCTACAGCTGACGAGCATTAGTCGTATACATGTACACATTCGGAAGGCCGAAGGCCAACCCCAATACTTCTACCATAGGAAGTTCTACAAAATTACAAACACATGCAATAAATAAAGTACACAATGTATTTCAAAATTATTTTCATTACAAAAGATCGAAGTCTATTACAGTACATGCGCTTTCGCGCTAAGGAAAATACAGACAAAAAATCTAAAGCAACATATCCCTACTGGTAATGCTTGTAGGCCCACCTTCGGCTTGAGGCTCTGATCCACCTTCGGCATCAGCAGGCAGATGCTGGTCCGGCATAACACACCTCAGATCCTCCAGCGTCTTATTAGTACAGAGCGCCAGGTCGTCAAAGTAGGGGTATGATATGCCGGAGTATGCCTCGGCAGCCCTTTTAAGAAGACTACCGGAGTTCGGTTCGAACTTCTTCCCTTCCTCCTTCGGCTTGCCCTGCCGACCTAACTCGTAGCCTTCCAAAAAGCCCAAGTGTCCGGCTCGGGTAGCCACAGCTTTCTGGAACCGACCCAAAGGTAGCCGATACTCCTTGCTCTTAGCAAGCCGGCCCATGACATAGTTAAAGCCCTCCTCTATCAGCCACTGGCGGTCATCGCCAAGTTGCTTGGCAAGCCGTTGCTCACCAGCATACAAGTTGGAGACCCTCTCCTTCTCTTCCTTCAGCTTAGTCACCTCGGCTTCCAGCAAGGCCCTAGCAGTGGCGTCGTCCTGCCGACCCTTTTGAAGGTCAGTAACGGCAAGACGAGCCTCATCCAACGACCTCGACATCTCAGCATAAGATGCCAAGGCCTCGGCTTTATCCTTCTTCGCCGCCTCCAGCTCCCGCTCCACATCGGCGACCCTGGCATTAGCCGACGCCATCTTCTCCTTCTCAGCAGTCAAGACCTTGATCTGACTCTCATACTCAGCGAGTTTATCCCTAGCCTCGCGCAGCCCCTGACGACGCTCCTCGGACCGAGCCTTCGCCTTCACAAGGCTAGATTCCAGGCGAGCATTTCGGCTGATCATATTAACCCCCGAAGCATAAGCCATGGTTAATTTCACATACGCCTTTCGGCGAGCTTCGGCGTGGTCATCCAGCTCGAGTTCCGCCACCTCACCTGGAGGTATGGACAAGCGGGCAAACTCCCGGCATAGCTCCACAGAGTCGAATTTTGACTCATTTTTCAATCCCCAGTTGGGATAAAAGATGTGGCCCCGAGTAGCGTCATCCATCTCGGTCCCAGGCTCTGCATCCGACGCCTCGGTAGTTGGCTTCTCAGTCGACATGTTACCTCGACCAAGGTCTTTTTTCATCTGGGACAGCTTCCCCAAACCTCCAGCTGTAAAGCCACCCCTCGCCCTCAGAATGGGATTCTCCTGCATACGACGGACGAAATCGTCAAACGCATCATCAGACATAATCGAATGCAGAGGCTTGGCTGAAACACTTACAATAGCAGTGGCCGGGTCGAGAGTAACCTTTGCCTTTCCACTTGAGGTATCACCCCCAACATTCATCTCGGCAGTTGGAGACAACCTCTGTGCCTCCGGAGATATAACATCTTCGTCAACCAGTTTGAAGGGCGACTCGCCGCCAGCAGACTCGGTGGCCGAAGCAGAGTCCTTGCTACGAGACGCAGCATGCTTCAACCTGGATCTTTTAACCCCCTTATCTTCGCCACCCTCGGCCTTGCGTTTACGTTCGTCGCCCCTACCCTTCTTGGCAGCCCTCTCCTTCGACCTATCCTCCTCCATATTCACAAGCTTATTTGTCGCCCCGCCAATATCTTTCCCAGACACCACAGTCTCACCCACCTTCACGGTAAAATCCTCATATCGGTACTCCGACCCAGCATCCACAGGGGTCGGCTCATCTTTTTCCAAGGGTACCTGACCCTGTGTCACCTCCTCATCATCCTCCAAGTTAATAAACTCCAACAAATCCATCACTGCAAAGGCAAACAAATACATTAGAAGACAACATAAGTCGAAATAACATACATATGACAAACTACAAATAGGGCGTACCCTGGCCATTAAGAAAGAGGGCAGGCTTTTGAGTCAGAGACAGCCAGTTTCGGCTCAACCCAGTCAGAATCAGGACCCTCTCAGGGTATTGTACCAACGGCACCTGTAACGCAACGAGCTTCGTCACTATATCTTCGTCGAAGGGCAGCTCTTCAAGAGTCCTCTTCTTATACTTCGTTGGCTTCCACGGGATATCTTCCAAACCCAATACCTCTTCGGCAACAAAGAAAAACTTATCCTTGAAATCTTTCAAGTTAGTTGGCAGCTTCGTCAGGTATCGAGGGCTAAAAGTCCCATCCTCGTATGTCACAGCCCGCTGCTCGAAGCAGAACCAATCGCCCTGATGTGTCAATCGATAGAAAGCGTGAAACTCTCCAATAGAAGGTTCGGCACCCACAATCCTGCAACAAATCTCGAAGTGCGTAACCCGAAGAACCGCATTCGGATGCAGTTGCCCTATATGCACACGGTTATACTTAACTACGTCCCGAAAGAACTTCGTCAGAGGCAGCCGAAGCATCCCGGCGCTAAAATGCTTGGTATATAACCCTATCTTGCCGTTAGGGGCATCCTTTATCGATTGCGTCGCCGTCGGCAACACCGGGCCGAGTTTCCGAGATATACCATACGTTTCGCAGTGCGCCTTTAATATATTCGTCGTTAACGTCGAACGAAAATCCCTAATACCTCGTCGGGACGACTCTGCCGATCCCCTCTTACCCCCCTTCGTGGCCATGGTACTAAAAAAAGACAAATCGTAAGCAGAAGATATACGTACCAGTACAAACGGCGCTAGCAAAATAGCCCTGCAGATGATCCCGATGAAAACAGCAGCGAGACAAAAAGGCTTGATTTGATAAAGCTATGCCGAAGTAGAAACGCAGAAAGAAAGCGAGATCGAGATAAAATTGAAAGGTGTAAAGGATCAAATGAAACCATCAGCGAATATTTATAGGCCTAGGGCGACCTTTCAGTTGCCCCGTCCCATCAACCGTCGACGGCCCGACACGTGAGCCCTACAGCTGTCACCCACTCGCTTTTTCGCCCAAACAGGCCCATCAAAGCCCATTAGGCAGCCCACGCAACCTTCGGCACCAGGCTTCGGCCAATCGACACGAGAATCTAGTCCGATGGCGAAGTCCAGACCATCACACATCGGACTGGGGGGCTGATGACGTGTGTATGTTCAACGAACAATACAACACACAAGGGTCGACCTAAGCAAGGTCGACCACGCATTACAGTCGAAGCCAGCTTCGGCAACACTGGGGTCGAACCTCCAAACTCCACAGGAGGGTCGACCATACAGCAAGCAACTTCCGACACACTGACTTATACACAAGTACACATCTTCGGCCAGTCGATGCTCGACCCACCGAAGTACTTGACAGATGTTGCTTCACTTCGGCCAGTCGATACTCGAACCACCGAAGCTCACACAACAGACCAACGCTCACACGACAATGTCAGAAACATTCCTACAACGTTGTTACGGCCATTAACGGCCTCCACTGAGGGGACACAAGGACGGCCACGTCAGCAAGGATCGTACCTCTCAGTGGTAGGCGCATTACACAGAGTAAGACAAAGGATTGATGAGTATAAATACTCATCAATCATCAGGTAAAAACAAAAGTTCTCTAACCCTAAAATTACTGTCTTCTTCCTCACTTACTCTTATCGGAATCCATACTGATTCTCACGCCGGAGCTTGATCGCAGGACACCCTGTCCTGCGTTCCAAGGACAACGGTTTGTTACCTGTGCAGATTCCGACGAAGAAGACAATCACCTTCTGCATTCAACCTCGCTTGTAGTCTAATATCCTCTTCAATCCGTCCTAGGTTTCCTATCCGATCGTTGAAGATATCCAGATTCTACAAGTTGCATAAAAAAATGCTATATGACCAGTGGCGGAGCTTGAAATTTTTTCTAGTGGTGACCGAAAGTCAGGTGAGGCAAAAAAAAAATTATATCTCTATGTTTGAAGGTATATGTTCGGATCGACGATACGGTTCGGGTCGGGTCAAACTATAAAAAATGTAAATATATAATTTTTCCTCATTAATTCAAATGACTTTTCTTCATTTTGTAACTCGGATGCAACAAAACATAAAAGATAATAAATTATTCATATGTGTCGTGAAATCTACATTGCCTGACTCTTAAGACGTGATTTTCAGAAGTGTTCAAAACATCGTTCAAGATCGACAAAACAATTAACAAAACACAATAAAGGTTTTAGCTTCTATGGGACAAAGAACACTTTATAGTACGAGTGGCAAAATAAAGGTAAGGGGTCAAAATGGGTAATACCTTTGACGGTGAGAAAGCTGGAAAGGATGACACAATGCAAAAGCCAAAAAGTATACCAGCTGTGATAGTCGCAACAAGCCTTGCACCCTCGCTCGAACGCCTGAAACTCGCAACATTCTCAAATTTTAAACATAATATAAGTAAACAAAAAGATTCATCACCAATATGATATATACAAACCTTCAATTCAAGTTTCTCTTTCTTTCTTCAAAATTCATTCTATGAATAAACAATTTTAGCTGCAAGATCATATTTTTCTTCTTTTGGTAAACCCTGATGAAATCAATTTTTTGTGAAACATAAAAGATAATCATGAGTTGATACTTTTAAACCTACAAATTAAAAGCAAGATTAAAATAAACTGAAATTAAAAGCAAGATTGATATAAACTCAAATAAACTCAAATTACCCAGAAAAGACCAATCGAAATGCCTATAAAATACACGTGCTTCAACCCCTCGAATGCTTAAAATCATAATCATTCTTTAGCATTTCAAGCAACTCCACATCACAATTCGGGTCATACATTCGCAAATGATCGATAACTTCATCTACTTGACTAGATTTTAACCCTCAAATCCAGGGTTCCGAAACCAGATTTTAACCTCGGGTGAAGAGGTTTCAGATTCTAATTGAAGGATTGTGCAGATATGAGTGATAGGGATTTAGTTAAAATCAGGGTTGAAGGGTTTAGTGGAAGATGCAGGCGGCTAGAAGAAGCAATCGATGAGCGATGTTTTTTTCTTGTAGGAGGACTCGAAATTGGGGTTACTATTTAGGCGTAATCTTCTAAAAGGTAAAAAAAAATAATAAAGAGGGAAAAAAAACAAAAACAAAAAAACTGTTAAAAAATGGGGAGTGTGAGAGTCGAACGTGATACCTTCCAGATAAAGAACACGTTGGGTACCATTGAACTGCAAAGTACTTGTTTAAAATTTTTAGTAGTGACCCAATTAATACATTTAATTTTTTTTTAGCAACCTACACGTATACTTGATACTTCTAACCGAAAAATCGGTAGTGACCGGGGTCACCGCTGGCCCCTTATAAAATCCGCCCCTGTATATGACAAGAGTATGATCGATCCCTCATCCAACTGGTGCATTATCATGATTTCGTTAAGAAATTAGAAACCATTAAACTTACGTCTTACATTTTTAAAGCTACAAATTTCACGATCATTCTTGAGAGATTACAGATTAGCAATAGAACTTATTTATGAGATATTTTATAATTTATACATGTATTTCCAATATATACAATATACAAAGTGCTTCTAGTAGTCAATGGTATTTTAGAGGGCGTTTTATATGATGGAATTCGTGAGTTTCAATGGAATTGGAATTCGAGAGTTTCAATGGAATTGGAATTCGAATTCTATTTTATAGTGTGTTTGGTTTGCGGAGTTCAATGGAATAGGAATTTGAATTCCATACTTAATGTGTTTTGGTTAATAAAAGAATTGGTATTTGAATTTGATTAAATTTCACCAAATTCCTTCATTCAATGGATTTCATATTACTTCATACTAATAAAGAATTTCACATTCCTTCCACACTAATGACAATTACCTGGCCCGTGGACCGAACTGACCGGATCCGACATCCGGACCGACCGACCCGACCGACTCGACCCCCGGACCGGACCGACCGGACCCCACCCGACCCCCCGCACCTCAGGACCGGACCCCAGACCGACCGGGCCCGAGTGATCGAACCCGATCCTTACCCGTCCCTCGGACCCGACCGACCGGACCCGAACCCCGGGATCAGATTGGACCCCCGAACCGGACCTGACCCGACCCCCGGACTGGACCCAACCCCCGGACTGGACCGACCGGACTCCACCCGACCCTCCGGACTCGAACTCCGGACCGTATCGACCAGACCCGACATCCGGACCGACCGGGGTTCGGGTGCGGTCGGTCGGGTCTGGGGGTTCGGGTCGGGTTCGGTCGGTCCGGGTATTGGGTTCTGTCGGTCCGGTCCAGTCCAGGATTCGGGTCCAGTCGGACAGGTCCGTGAGATGAGTCCAATCATGATTTTTATTTAATTTTTAAATCCAATTCCTTTGAATTTCGATTCCTTCCTATTCCAATTCCAAATCCAATTATAATTCCAATTCCAAATCCAATTATAATTCCAATTCATCAAACTTTGGTTTTTTTTTAATAGAAAAAATTTAGATATATTATTTAATGAATTAAATTTAGATTATTATTTTATGAGAGAGCTAGTATTATGGTTGAATGACTTTATGCGTGAAAACCTTTACCGGTAAAAGTGATTAAAAACATATTAGCTTTTAAAATAATTATATTTTAAAGATTGGCTATTCATAGGTTAATATTGTAAGAATTGAAGTTACCCACGTAACATGTGGTTTTTTTTTATAATTAGACTACATGGTGTGGATGCTGCATAATGTCAAAACCCCTTATTTTGACCACTTTCACGTAACCCGGTGATGTTTCATGCTCCACGTCGTTAATTTCTACATATATCACTTCTTTATTTACGTTTTGACTTATATAGTCAACTTTTTATCAAGTTTGTTTTGCCCCGTTCATTTCAAAAAAATTTCTATATATATATCGAGTCCCCCTAGATTTCTAATACTTTTGGCGTATCACCCCTTTTATTAAAATATTCAAGATCCGTCGCAACGAATAACGAATAGCATGAGAAAAAAATTGTTTCTCGCACCAGATAAAACCTTTTGATTATTATATTAAACAATAAAATTTCATGATAAATAGTTCACTTTTAGTTTTTTAAATTTTAATCACGTGACTTTGGTTCTTTAACGCTTTCTACCCCTAAACTTTTACGATTTGATTTTTTTTCTTTTTAACGAAATAGTAAACGTTTAGTTTTTATAGTTTGGCCACATTGTTTCATACTCTTACGTTTTGTACCGTTTAACTTTTAAAGTTTTTTTTTATTATTTTGTTTTGTTGTCTTCTATTTTGACCATCAAACTTTTAACTTTTTTAGTTTCGTTTTTAGTATATTTTTATAGTTTTTTTAGTTTCACTAGAAGACTGTTAGACTTTTATGTTTTATACCCCTAAACTTTTTTACCCTCTAACTTTTAAACTTTTTTTTTGTTTTAACTTTTGTTGTCTTCTACTTTGGCCACGAAATTTTTAAATTCTATACTTTCGTTTTTACTATACTTTTATAGTTTTATACTTTTACCACAAGACTTTTAGACTTTTACGTTTTATACCACTTAACTTAGTATTTTTTTATAGTTTTATAACTTCACCACAAGACTTTTAGACTTTTACGTTTTATACTTCTTAATTTTTTAACCCTTTAACTTTTAAAGTTTTTTTTTTGTTTAAAGTTTTTTTGTTTTCTACTTTGGGCACAAAACTTTTAATTTTTCTACTTTCGCTTTTAATATACTTCTTAGTTTATACTTTCACCACGAGACTTTTAAACTTTTATGTTTTATACCACTTAACTTTTGTAGGAAAACCGTCCGCAAATTTAAATAAAATAAATACTTTTATTTGGTACGATTACAACAAATCAAATACACCTATTCTATTACAATACAAGTGAAAGAAATTAGATCTACTCCTATTACAATTACAAGGAAATGAATTACGTTACAAGAAAATAAAGAATTGCAATACAATGAAATGAACAAAAATTACATAGAAATGAAATTACATACAAATGAAATGAAATAACAGTGATTTGAATAAAAGAAAATTAGAGACAGAGAGATCAAGAAAATGTTTTTGAATGATAAAAAACTAATTGAAAATCAAAGAAAAAAAGATTTGAGAAAATCTTTTGATATTGTTTAAGAAAACGAGAAAGGTTTCAAGGAACCTTGGCGAAGGCTTCGGGTCAAAACTCGGGTCCCTTAAAACAAATTCCGGGTCTACCGAAGATCCGTTTTGTTTCCCAGGGTACAATCGCCTAAACCGTATTGTACGGCCGGGATAACTCTAAGCTTGAAGTTTACCTTCGAGTTCTTGAAGTCTTGACGAACAAGATGAAGATTGAGAGAGTGAGAGAAGAGGAAGAAGAGAGAATAAGAATTATGTGAATTCTAGTGTGTTTTGCCTCAACTAATGAGGCTGTATTTATAGAGGTGGGAATTCTTGTTGAGCACTCAAAAGTTAATTCGTAGTCAAACTTTGCATTAAACGTCGCCACATTGCGCCTCATACGCCCACGCGCGCGCGTGTGCGAGTGCGAGTTAGGGGTGCTTCGCACTCCTCAGGGTCCAAGGGATGTGTCCTACTAAAGGAAACAATAGTTGGTAAGGTTCCCACCTTATAAACCACTTTTGGTTTCAATCCCCAACCAATATGGGATGAGTTAATATGCTATACTTAGCATTTTTCTCTCTTAATTTTCGCAGCTTCACAAGTTGCGAGACCTCAACTTTGAGCTTCGATATCTCATTCATACGAGCTCGGATTTGGACGTGGTTTGATGCGTTGGAAAGCCCTCACAACTTACTACACAAACCTATAAAATACAGAGGCAACAACCTATGTTATCTGTATTTTATTTTAGTCCAAAGTTGGTGAAAAACTCATTTTCACACTTAGTGAAAAAACCTATTTTTCACTAGTTTTTCTCTCAAAATTCCAACAACTTTTTTACTTTCGTTTAGTATACAAATTCGACCCCACACCAACGCGTGGGGTGGGTAAACATCTCGTTTCTTCTATGAAATATGAGGGTAAAGATCTTGGCAATGGTTTATTAATACGAAAATAATTTTATAAAAACTGGTTAGCACATACTACAACGAGATCATAGGAATACTAAAGTTACATTAGTTTGGATTTTACCCTGTTTTTTATGCGTATGTTGCTAGAAAAGGAATATCAATAAAAAAATTCTGACGGATCAAGTCCAAATCAGCAATGGATATGCAACGAAATTCTTCAAAACATTATTTTAATTCTCTTTTAAGAAAAAACTAAAAGGCTCAGCGTTAATATCCACTAGTTAATACTTAATACTAAAAGCGGACTTTAAAACAATAAACCTTGTAGAGGTACTAGATTTGTATGGTAAAATGTTTTTTTTTTTTTTTTTTTTGAGCGGCTCCTAAACTGAACTAACAATCTCTGTCTTGCATGATTTAAACCTAACATCTTACCAAATTTTCCCATTGTAGCATTGTCTCAATGGTACCGGTGTTGTTTGAACTTTGGGGAAACCCAGGTTCAAACCTCACTGTTGGCAAATGATTGATGACCAAGGGCAACCTTGGTTCGAGTCATGATGCTGACCGGTTTTACCCAGCACGCAGGTTACTCCAGATAGTTTTGCTATTGTGGAGGCTTGCAACTGTCTAAGCTTGGGTTGAAACCTACGGGTTTCAACGAAGGTCCCATGTGGGCCTGCTAGACAGTCGCATGGTTTTCCCGGGGAACGTCCATATGCCCCACACGACCCCAGCTGAGGCACGGTTAGGACACTCATGTCTGGCTGTCTGTGGGGTGGACCCTCATCTCCTCCTCTACGGAGGTAGGATAGGTGCGCGATGTCCTAACCCATCGTGACCAAACATCGCCGTTCCAAAAAAATCTTACCAAATTTTCCCTTCAAGTTTTCTTTTTGTTTTTTCTAAACTAGTATAGAAAAAAAAATTATCTATCAAAATGGCTTATTTGAAACTTATTTATTTTAAAACCTTGTATCTCTTATGCCTAGCTCCTCGCTCTGGCCTTTTTAATGCATTTTGCTTTAAAAAAAAAAAACTTATTTATCAAAATGCATGATTTTGAAAACCGTATTTCTCACTCTTAATAATTGGATACAAAGTTTTATTTGATATAACATTCTTTTATGAACACATAGTTTATTGTTTTTTTGATAAAAGAACTTATGAAAAAGGGTTTTTAATAGATTGAAATACATATTTTGTCACGTAATATTATTCTATAAAATTTTCTTTTAATGTTTCTAACTCTTTTGTTGATGTTTTTTTTTTGGCTTTTTTTCATAAAATAAAAAACAACAATGTTTATAAAAATAATTATTAAAGAAATTTAAAAAGTATTTATGAAAGATAAAAACACATTTTGAAGCATGCCGGTATTCTTATTAACAAATCGAAGAAAAACGAACGAGACTATGTTTGTGTTCAACATTTATCTTTAACATAACAAATAATGAACACAAATACATAGACAGACATATTTTATTACTTATGTTCATTCGTTAAGAAAAGAATGACGTTTTATTATTATTGCTATTATTATTATTATTATTATTTTATTATTATTTTATTATTATTATTATTATTATTATTATTATTAAATTAACTAATGAATAAGCAAAAATAATAAAAATATGTTTGTTTGTGTGTTCGTGTTCGTTATTTGTTTTTCATTTTAGTCTAAATCTCTTGTATAACATCTGGCCCCTTATATCAGCAATACGAATTTGTTTTTGTTGCCTGAATGAAAACTTTTCAGGGAGGTCACTCATATCTACTGCTACTCAACCATGCTTAACTGAAGAGTTCTCTCATCCACATCCAATGTGTCCAAAAAACATTGGTGATACATGATCTCGGAATCTCCCGCACACAACCAGTATGAGATTCGTCTAGAGTATTACATGATCTCCCCTAAGTCAGCGACCGCCTTCGCAAACAAAGATAACCCTTTGATGAGCCTTAGGGTGTGTTTGAATGAGTAAGGTGAAGGGACTCTGTCAAAGCAAAAAAAAGATGAGGACCCAGTAAGAGCTTTGGTCAAAGGTGGATAGGCTTTTGGGTTAGAGCTTGGACCGAGTTAGAGCAAAAAAAAATGACTATCAAATGAGCGGACCACTTACCGGGTTAGTGGTCAGCTCTTACCGGACCCGATAAAAGGTTATCAAACAGCCCCTTAGACGGCCATACAATTTGATTTTTGGTTTTGGGTATTGTTTCCACCGACCTAATTTCTAGTGAGGAGATGATGGTGGCGATTGGCGACTAGGATAAAACAAATAAACGTTCTGGTGATGCATGGGCCTAAGTGGATCCGTTTTGTAAACCAATAACTTACATTAACTTTTGAGCCTACAAAATCAGCCCACTTTCTTGAGTTAAAATGCTAAATCAAAATGGAATTAAATAATAGAGTAAACTTCGGTTTTAGTCCCCAACGTTTGCACATTTTAACAATTTTAGTCCCAACTTCAAAAAAATCCCAATTTAGTGTCTCATATTTCATTTTTTTCTTCAATTCTGATCTCAACGTTAACAGTTGTTTAAATAGCCGTTAGACTGCCCTCATGTTGTCCCCATATGAGGTGTACTTTTGTCATTTCCGTTTGTTTTAACTCATACTTTAAAACAAACGGAAATAACAAAAATGCTCCTCATGTGGGGACCATGTGAGGGCAGTCTAACGGCTCTTTAAACGTTTGTTTAAATTGTAACCAAAATTGAAAAGAAAATGAAATGTGACATACTAAATTGGGATTTTCGAAAAAATTGGGACTAAAATTGTTAAAATGTGCAAACGTTGGGGACTAAAAGCGAAGTTTACTCTAAATAATAAGAAAAGAATCAAAAGTTTATTTAATCTTATAACTTTTAAAATTTGTTAATCTCCTCTTAGATAGAAAAAGAAAATTATTTTGTTGTATTTTATGTGGTTTGATAAAATGAAGGGTTTTGGGCTTTCTGCCAACGATCTTGCCCCAAATAGTTTTAGTGAGATATTCCTTATTAAAAATAATCGTGGGATGTTAGTTGAGATGATAATACGATGAGCTTTCGTATTTTCTAATTGTATTATACAAGCATAAGTGAATATAAAGCATATATGATCATAACTAATAGATTTGTGAATCGTGATTATTTCTAATCAAGTGGCATGACCGGTTAGATGAGACTGAACAAATGATGATGTGAAATGTATTGAATAATATGAAGATTCTTCATATTGATAAACAACTTGTAATATTTGCTACCTAGGGGATTTAATTATTTATCAACTATAGCAAGGTGTGAATCTTACAATTCTAGAGGCTACTATAAAGGATAATATATCCCAAAGCTACTAATGAATAATGATTATTAGAATACATTAAACTTCTTGTAACAAATTGATGATATTGAGATTATCACTAAACACCTGTAAATTATTACAAAGCTAATAATGATCATAAGAGCAAATGTTCATGTTTGTAGATGTGTTGTTTTACATGCAACAATACTAATTCTCAACAAACTAGCATGTTATAATATTTTCTTCCTAACGAATAAAATATTATCATGTAAGATTTTGGTTATGCGATATATGTCGTAATTGCTCCACCACAATGCATAAAGATAAGACCTCAAAGAGGTTGAGAATAAACATTAGGTATGAATCACTCCATATAATGAGGTATTTATTTTACGGCTTAATTAACTGTTTTCAAGAAATAACATTCTCAACACGGGGCATATAGAAAGCGACTAGAAAGTTGAAATGAATTATCATTGTATCATGTTGATCCTCAAACTAAATAGCGAGAATCCGAAGTTCAAAAGATGATTCGTTTACCAAGATTACAGAATCAATCACCATAAGTCACATATTCCAGCTGCTAATAACTTAATTAAAATTATTGTCTTAGAAGGAGAAGCATATATTGATAATGAGTCTAAGGCACGTTTGAAGCGCAATAAACTGATCGGTTCAAAAGATGAAATTTCCTTCAAAAATAGAGCAGGTAATAAAGATGGTAAAAGTCGATGTAATAATCAAAGGATCTTGAAGACACATCAGACATGATTGTTTGAAGTAAAAAAATCTTAATACATAATATCATGTTTAGAATTGTATTAAATCGAAACAAACTCGACAACAATGATATTTTATATATATTGGGGTGTGGCAAGGCGTTGCGGGGTGGTGCGGCATTTCCTTTCCGTGGGCTTTTTCGTTTGAGGACTTGCTTAAGATTTATCTAGATAGCAATATTGAGGCCAAGAAGAAAGAGATGGTGCATGCGATTATTCTTACGTCTTGTTGGTTCATTTGGAAAGAAAGAAATGATGTGGTTTTCAACGGGAAGTCCCCCTCGGTGAGCAAAGTGATCAAAGACATCAAGATTTGGAGTCAAATTTGGGTGGAGAATAGGAGCAGGAAAAGAGTGGATTGGAGTAGTTTTTGTATCATGTAATTTCTGTCTTTTAAGTGTTGTTTTTGTTTCTGGTGTTGTACATCTTAGCTCCTTGCTAAGTGTCTTTTTGGTGCTTAATATAATGTTGTTAAAAAAAAATGATATTTTATATATATTAATTCCTAGAAATAATAAAATAACGAGGAAGTACTCAAATATATGATAAATGATCGACTAAAATGAAAAGATGAAAATATGACATTGTTAAACTCTTTAATATTATGTAGATTATAAAATTAACACCACTAAACACTCTATCTCTCACATTAAAACCATATAAATATCTCTTAAAGTTATCTTATCTTAAAAATGAAAGATAATTTCTTTTTTCAACGATGGTGAAACAATTCCTCTACCGATCCAAAATTCCAAACCCGAACCCTACTCAAAAGTCAAAACCCAAATCCAAACTTTGACTTTCAATAATTTCAACAAATTAAATTTTTAGCTTTTTACCCCTCCATAATTTTAAAACTTTTCAATAACCTAATTTCACTCTGTTTCCAAACTCGCGTGACACTCGATCCTCGTTCACGTAAACCCCATCACCTCAATTTGGTGATTTTTGACTTCTATAGCTAGAAAGAAGATGAATAAAAAAGGAAAGAACATTGCCTGTTATTATTTAAGCCAAAGTTCAAAACAAAAGATTAAGTAAATCTAAGGAAGTTCTTTCGTATCCTTGTCGGAAAAACTATTTACTTTTAGAAAAATATATCAAAAATAAAAAAAATCTAAATGCACTTCTATGTATTGTTTATCATTTCAAATTTTCAATACAAATTTGATTAAACACATAGTTGTTTAATAAAATAAAGTATCAAAATACAAAAATAACGAAACAAAACCGTACTTATTATTTAACAAATAAAATACTACAAGTAGTGAAAAATTAAATTATCTGTTAAATAAATTATCATAACAAAAGAATAAAAAAGAAACTCAAGTGTTGCGCGATCGAGTCCCTTCCCTCTCCAAACGTATCGCTCCCAGAAACCAAGATGTTTTAAAAACTTTCTACAAACCATTACTAGTTTTCTAAACCGTATGTATATATAAAAAATTCGCCCATGTCCCCTGGTGCACTTCATCATAAAACGGTCAACCCATTCAAAGTACCCAAAGTCTCTAGCTTTGCAAGATGGCCACCTTTTATTCCGACCACCGGGTCCGAGTATTTGACCCGCCACCAAGGGAGTGTCGGTTGGAAGCACCTGAAACCCGACTACATATTTGTTGACGGTGTTCGTTTGCTGAACAACCTGTCCGTCCACATCTGTTGGGACTAGATTTCTGTCGGTAATGAAAGCGAGGGTGGTGTTTTGGCTAACGGGTTTCCCAGGATTGGCTTCAGAAAGTGAGAAGAATAGTTGAAAAGTGAGTGAAAATAGAAGGAAAGTTGAATAGATGATGAAATGTGGAGATTGAGAAGAAGGCATATTTTTGTTGTTGGCGTGTTTGCAATCATGAAAAGTGGTATAATATATGTAGCCGGCTGATGACGATTACATGATCTGACTTTTTATTGGTGTGGAATATGTATTAGTATTGCAATTTGATAAAATAATAATGAATAATGTTTTTTTTTCTTAACTTAGATTCAATCATATTGTATATTTACCAAAGGGAGAGTGAAAACAAAGCTACGAGGTATCTAAGTTTACACGCGAAAACATTAAAGCTACGTAGTTTTGATTAAAAAAATTAAAATTACCCTATATATACAAAACATAACCCATAGTACCACTTTTAAAACATAATGTACAACCCCATAATGCACATAATGTACTACTTTTTATGCATAGTTTACAACCCCTAAAGCATGAAAATTGTGTTACACTATTTTAGCAATAGTTGCCTCTACAGTGAGGGGGACGCGGGTCATGGGCTATCCGTGATGTGTAAATGAAATGCGGGTCATGAATTATCCGGATGAAAGGTAGTGGGTGGCGGAGCACATGGAGGGTTAATTTTACACGCAATAAGATCTGACAACTCTCCATCTACCACATCCGTTCTCTGCTCGCATGTCTTCAAACGTGATTGGGACTCAAAGTCTCAAATCTCTTTCTTCTCTCTCTAGCAGAACAGTGCTCTCTATCTCTCTCCAGTGGCGGATTTACATATAGTCCAGGGGTAGCGCCCGCTGCCCCTGAACTTTTACCCCGACGTGCTATTTTTTTTTTTTTTAAGTTTTTGGTTTTTCGCGACCCCTGAAACGAATTTTTCGCGACCCCTGGAAGAAATTTTATAGCTTTTACTTAAAAATATGATCAAAAGCCCCTTAAAAATATGATTAAAAGCCCGTTAACTACCTAAAAAAATTTTTCGGGGGCGCTACCCCCGAACCCCCGTTAGTCACCGCTACCCCTGATATTCTTTCCTGGATCCGCCACTGTCTCTCTCGCTGCTGTTGTTTTCTCTCGGTTGCTCTCTATTTACGCAAACCCTATCCGTTCATTGTCGTGACGATGATTCTTTAAACGGGTATGCATATTTATTCTTATTGCTTCTTATTTCTTCGTTTCTTTTGCAGAGCAGTTTCTTTTTGTTGTTGCAGGTGTGTATGCAGATTTTTCGGGATACATTTCGTGAATTTTTCCTGCTTCGATTGTGATTTTTGTTGATTTTTAGTTTCTTTTTGCTGTTGCAGGTGTGTATGGAAACCTTTACCTAGACCAGTTATTTGTGCATAGGTTCTCTTTCAAACTTCTGAATTCCTTTCTTTGATTTTGGATTTATTTGTGCATATGTTTTCTTTCTTTGATTCTTGGATTTATTTGTAGTTTTTGGTGGTTGGTGTTTACTCTTGAGGTTGTTGATGTCTACGTGTGCAAAACCATTTAGGGTTTTTTATATCTTTATACAAATTATAATCTTTAGTGATTGTTTTTTTTTTTATTCTACTGCAGTTAAGATGTCTACTGTGGCAGATTTCAGAAACAACATCCAATGATTTTCAGAACCATCTAAATTCCAGCGGAAGAAATTGGTATGTTTTAATCCATAACTTTGAATGTGGGTTATATACATGTTCAGTATGTTGCTTTCCTTGCCCTTTAAACACAATGGAATCTATGTTTTGATGCATCTTATTAATTTCCCCGTGCTTTTGGTTAAGTTTGTAACTACAATAATTTCCTCCATATATTGTTGTGTGGAAATAGGAATCTGGGGGCAAAGAAATACCCCACTCATGATGCTTGAATATGGAATTTAAGTTGTGTAACGGACAAACCATTGGCTCACAACAATGATACAAAGACGAATATATGGGCAAGCAAAAATATTGAAATTCGGCCTTTGAATGAGGAGAGAGCTGTGCAGGTGGCTGGGGACCTTATTGGGGAGCTCTTTGTCTTCACGGTATTGAGATATTATTTAAATGTGTATATATACATATATGTATGGTTTGTTTTGCAGTTTTAACTTAAATGTTTAACAATATAATGAAGATTGCAGGAGCTGCCCTTATATTTGAGGTGCAAAGAAGTTCTAGATCAGAAGCAAAGAAATCCGTAAACAAGAAATTGAGGTACTTCTTTTTTCCTGTTAGCAGTTTCAAGATTTCATCTGGGAGTTGCATCTTTATTCCATAGGATAGAGATAATATGTGCTAGCATCTTACTATCCCCACTCTCCACTTTTTTAGTAGGATTTTGTTGGGTACATGTGTATTTGTTATGAAAAAACTGCAGTAATATACCAACATGTGAATTAAAACCGAAATGTTTTTGTGTTCATTTTAATTTAAGTCCTCGAGATTGTGCCACACATATTTCGTGTTTATTTTTTTAATATAACAAACCAGTCATCTTACTGCAACAGTTGATGTTTATCATTGTTCGGTGCATAGGCTATGAGGCAGCATGATGAAGATTTAACAAAACAGGTACAGCTTCTCAAGCCGAAACTTTCACTATAAATAATGCAAATACACTTATACTCGATTCTTTAGGGGTATTCCACTAAATTGTTTAGATTTCATAAAGAGAGCATCTTTGTTATTCAGATCTGTTACGCTTTTACACGAAAACGAATAAAAGTTGTTTGGCACAGGATGCTCATTGTCTTCTACATGTAGTTGTAGTGGTCTTAAGAAAAGACAAGAATAGATTCATTTTGATCTTGCATTATTTTGTTTTGTGGGTCCACGGAAGAAGTAAAGATACACTTATGGAGTTTATGCTGAAGTAGTTGATCCTTAGGAGGTATCATTTTCTTGAAATTATGATTATTAAAGTTTGATTATAATTATTTAATTGAAATTAATGTTTACTCTCAGCTTCTTGATTATCATGTATTGTGAGGAAAAAGCTTGCAAAGGGAATGTATTCATCTTTGAAAGAATCTGAGGTTTGTTTATTTTCTTTCTTCATAATAATAGCTTGGAAGTGATGACCAATATGGTACCGAGCTACCTTTTATGATTCATAGTGAAACAAACATGAAGGAACACATTTGTGTCCCAAGAGAATTAAGTTGGTGAATTGCTTAGTCTCAATTGTTAGGGTTTTGTGGCGGTGCTGCAGGGATTATTCGTGTGGGTATATGGGGGGTTTTTGTTTAACGATTATTCGTTTCAAACTGTCAATTTCAAGGTAAGTTTACTAGGCCTCACTTTCATGATCTCACTACATCTATGTGTTTTGATTATTAGGGTTTTTGGTTAATGATTATCCGTTTCGAACTCCCAATTCAAGGTAAGTTTATTAGGCCTCACTTTCATGATCTCTCTACATCTATGTGTTTCGATTATTAGGGTTCTGGTGTGTGCTTAGGATGTTGATTTAAATTTACAGTTTACTCAATTAGTTATGTATACATATTTGGTGTTTAATTACATATATAGACTGCGATTTTTGGATGCTTCAGATTTAATTCATATGTGCATATCATGTATTCTGCCACGATGAATATCTCTATATAGGGCCATAGGGGAGTTGATGAAACTGAAATATACAGCCACTGGCGTGACCGCCAGCGGAACCTTCATGTTCGCCGTGAGTTTCTATCATCAATTTCAGGTTTTATTTCTTTGATATTGGATTAAATTTCTATTCAATTGGTTAAGGGATTGACTCAAAGTTAAGTGTTGCATTAAATTGTCGACTACCTGAGCAAGTGTAGCTACTTTTTCACATCTATTTCCCATCTCTACCTTATCTATGATTAATAAAAGTTAAGTGTTGAATTTAATTGATTATAGCTAATTTTGTTGTCTTTTTCTTGATGTGAACCTACGGTAATAAACAAATATATCAAACATAATCCAAGTGATTTATATCCACTTTGTTGTGTTCACTTCATTTACATGATTTAACCAAAACAAACTTTCAGGTGTCTGTATAAGAGTAAACTTCTCAAATAAATGTTAGAATAGAACATTGAGACCAAATATTAGGCTTTTGTATTCTTCATTTTGTATTATATTTATATATATTGGTTACAGTATAGTATTACTTTACATACATTTGATGGTTTTATGTACTTTGTTATATGTTATTGAAAATGCTTGCAAACGCCCTTTGTCTAGCATTGAGTTTTTTTGCATGTTGGGTATAACCGCACGACCATCCGTTTTTCTAGCAGCAATGCGCTAACTGTAAAAAAAAACAGGTGCTTGCTCAATCCAATTGATTCTTATGGTTTCTTTATTTGTTTCTGATGTAGGTTGTGTTCTTAGCCTTGGAATGATGTTTTATGAAGTTTGCAAATAGGTGTCATCGTTAAATTTGTATGCACTAGAAGCTTAAGATGATTTAGCCACATTTTTTTTTAAAGCATATACAACATATTACGCTTTATAAGTTCCTATATTTTTACATGTTATTTCTTTGTTAGAACTAAACTTGGATGCATTTACGATGCGAGTTTTGCACGGCACGTATCTCTCATGGTTTCGCTAACCGACTTTCTTAAACGGCTCGACTCCGCGGCAAAGCGCGGGTCGTCCCACTTGTTTAACACAAAATCCAAGTTCACATC
>JBCNJP010000018.1:13005812-13039034 GCA_039602395.1 Deinandra increscens subsp. villosa | reverse complement strand
ACTTGTGATTTTCAGTCATGGCCACCCTGATCGTAGAGTTGGAAACCTAATGTTTAAAGTAAAACAAAATCAAATCAAAACATAAGGAACCTATTGAAAGAAATCACAAAAGGAACCTGCTCTACAAAATAAATTATGTTACCCAATGAAAAAAATGTACCCATTTCATCACAATATGTGATTCACCAACATATTCAAGAAAGAAATGCATGTGTACCTGGATAAACAGGTCTTTCACAGTCATCGATTCATCCATTTCTAAACATCGAACGGAACATTTTAACTCAACTCTTAGTTTAAACCATTCAACTCAATACCCATATGTTATAAGTTAGAAAAATCACTTATAATGAAATGGACATAACCTAAACTAATATGTATGAACAACAAAAAATTTGAAGATTATAAGTAAGAATAAAACTTTAATAAGGTTTTTCCTACAAACTTAGAGTATATAGGGCCTTAAAAAAGTCAAGGATTCATGTATCAGTAATTTACAAATTGAATACCAAACGCCCCTTATTCCTTTCAGTTATGATGTGATCAACTGTTTTTGAGGGAAAAACTGCATTAGTATAGATGTTTTCGAGCAACAATCACAGCCCATCTAACTCGATTAAATGATTTTTGGTTCAATTTAAAGTCGTATGATGGAGAAGAGTTTTTGTTCTTGAATTATAGCCAAAATTAGGTCCAAAAAAAAAGACATACCTGTTCTAATCAATATAGATGTTTTCGAGCAACAATCACAGCCCATCGAACTCGATTAGACGATGTTTGGTTGTATTTAAAGTCGTATGATGAAGGTCATCTCTTGTTCTAGAATCATAACCAAAATTACGTCGAATCGAATAAAGAAGAAGTACATATTCTAATCAAGATGCTTTCGAGCAACAATCACAGCCCATCGAACTCGATTAGACGATGTTTGGTTGTATTTAAAGTCGTATGATGAAGGTCATCTCTTGTTCTAGAATCATAACCAAAATTAGGTCGAATCGAATAAAGAAGAAGTACATATTCTAATCAAGATGCTTTCGAGCAACAATCACAGGCCATCTAAGTCGATTAAACAATGACTGGTTATAAAAGTTGTCGGCGATGGTAGAGAGAGTGAAGAAAAGGGCAGCGACAGACGGAGCACGTTTGGTCTTTTGGTATGAGAAGAGAGAGAGCAAAGAAAAGGAAGCCACAAAAAATGTATATATAATAAGAATAGGATCTTTAAAAGATTATAATCTAACCGGATTTGAACCTGCGCCTCCAAAAGAGGCTGGGTTTAAGTTCTTTGTGAAAAACCGTTGCGACGCTCTCCTCATTGTTATTAAGAAACCACAAACATTTCTATTATATGTAAGAAGAATTGTTTAATGAAAATTTGGCACGAATACATAGGCAAGTTTTCAATTGTATATGAAAAATTGGCACGAATACATAGGCAAGTTTTCAATTGTATATATATACAATATACAATATTTTGGACCAGATTTTGTTAGAGAGGATATAGGTAAAAAACGTTGAAAGAGGGTTTCGAACGCAGAACCTGTTTAGAAATATCAAGACCTTTGCCGCCTGAAATAGTAGACAATAGCTTTATTTTCCAACGTATCATATCAATATACATATTTTTTAACTAGATTTTTAAAACGAGGCCCTAAAATTTTGGGGGCCTCAAGCCCTTGCTTGGCCCATTGAGCCGGCTCTGACCATCATTACCAATAACGAATACCATCAAGCCTATCGGTCTCCGGAAAATCATAAAACATCTACAAAGCTAACATACATGAAACTATCGAACAATCAGAAACGAAAGTCAGATCTGAGAGGCTAGGTTCAAGACGGTGGTTGGAATAAAATCGCCTCGCCGTCGTTGTCGCGACCATCACCGCCAATAACAAAAACCGACCTCAGAGTCAAGCTCATCGGTTACCCGTGATCGGAATAGCCTTAAACAGATGGATAATCGGAGTAAAGAGAACATTCTACACAGAGAGTGATGGAGAATTATGTGAAGAGAGAGGAAAAGAAATGAGAAGCTGACACACTCTTTCTCCAAATATTGGAATATAATAATGGAAATTAGATGACGACGTGTAAACAACTACGAAACGTGTATAACAAAAATAAGTACACGCATACTTAGGCAGGACGGAGTGGGCGGCGTCCAGGCCGCGGCGCCGAAATTCTTGGCGGCAAACACCGCCGCCGGTCGATCGGCAACGGCAAAAATCAAGGATTCGAGATCTACATCTCGCCGATCGGCAAATGTGATTCCCCATGCACTTCTAGCCGTTGAACGGCTCTTTGAATTAAAAAAAATTCTTTTATTTTTTTCAATATATATATATACATACATTATCACTAATTCTACTCACTCTCACATTTCTCTCATCTATCATTCTCTCACATTTCTCTCATTTATCCTCCCACATATTATTCAAAATGGATCGGTTTCCATTCAACATACCCAACCTCCCAACCAGTTCTGAAGAATCATCGGACTCTAACGATGAAGATACTAATTTCCTCGAATTAGTTGTAGCGGCCCACGAGCAACAAATACATCGGCCGCCACAACAAAGACAATATGTTTACCGACAACGTATCGAAGCTAGAGACCGACTTATGAGACACTACTTCGATGAGGATTCGGTCTACAATGAGGAGGTGTTTAACGATAGGTTTCGGATGTCGAAACGATTATTTTTAAAGATAGTTGCCGACGTCCAAGAGCACAACAATTACTTCGCAGAGGGGATGGACGCCCGAGGAAAAGAAAGCTTCACGGCTATACACAAATGCACATCCGCCATTCGCCAACTCGCATCAGGTAACGTTCCTGATGAATACGATGAATACCTAGCTATGGCCGAGAGAACCTCACGTGAAACACTTGATCATTTTGTTACATCTGTTTGTCTATTATATAAAGATGAGTTTTTACGTGCCCCAACTAGCCACGATATTGCACTTTTATATCAGGCACACGGATCGTATCATGGTTTGCCCGGCATGTTAGGCAGTATTGACTGCACGCATTGGGACTGGAGAAATTGCCCAAAACAATATCGAGGGCAGTTTCATCGGGGTGACCACAAGTACCCAACCATCATGCTTGAAGCCATAGCATCACAGGATCGTTGGTGTTGGCACGCGTGCTTTGGTGTTGCAGGTTCAAACAATGATATCAATGTTTTGAACCAATCTCCATTGTTTACTAATGAGATGCACGGGATTGCTCCAAGGTGTCCATTTGTTGTTAACGGTCGTCAATACAAAAGGGAATACTACCTTGCAGACAGTATCTACCCAACTTGGTCCACCTTTGTGAAGGCATATCATCATCTGGTTGATCTAATTGACAAAAGATTCAACAAGCTTCAAAAGGCGGCAAGACAGGACGTCGAACGCTTTTTTGGTACCTTGAAAGGTAAGTGGAGGATACTCCAACGGGGTGCCCGAGCAATGACAAGAGAGAAAGTTGCAAGAATCATATATGCGGTAATTATTTTAAACAACATGATTCTAAAGGATGAAGGGAAAGCGATATCACCAGTGCATATCAGAGACCCTCCCGTTAATGTGAACGTTGATCCGAATATCATTTCGGAGTTACGAAATGCGGAGACACACTTCCAACTTCGACATGATATCAAGATGCACATTGAAGAGAACGTCGAGGTTGTTTTAACGGAGGCGGAAGTTGAGGAGTAGTTTTTTTTTATTGTATTGTCTTTTTATTTTAATTAATGTAATGTCTTTTTTTATTTTAATGTAATGTCTTTTTTTAATAAATGTAGTGTTTTTATAAAATAAATATAGTGTTTTAAAATTAATTACAATATAAAAATAACTCAAAACATTAAAATATATTAACCTACAATTCTTCATAATCCTAACCACTCCCTCTCAAAATCCTTCAAAATTCTTTCTTTTTCTCTCTTTCCTGCGTGGCACTCTCCTATTGGCTACAACCCATTCTTCAAAATCCTAAAAATTCTACCACTCCCCCCTCCCTTAAGGCCGGACGGAGTGGGCGGCGAAAACCGGGCGGCGCCGCATTCTTCCGCGGCAAACACCGCCGCCGGTCTAGCGGCTTCGGCGAAAGCAAGGCTGGGAAACTACTTCTCGCCGCTGGTTTGGTTTTGATGGTTTCAAGATTTTGACCGTTGAACGGTCTTAATCTTTAAAAAAAAAATTAATTTTTTTTATATAATCAAACTCCATTTCACTCTTTCTCTCTACACCATTTCTACTTCACTCTTCTCTTCTACACTCTCTTCTACACCATTTCTACCACTACCATAATCAAACTCTTTCACTCAAACAATGGATCGATCAAACCCGAGCTCTTCGAAGGGTCAAGCCAAGAAAAAAATACGACCTCGTTCGTTAAACCCGCAACAACAAAGAGACTCGATGCCACCACCATCTTCAAACCCGATGAACTACCCTTTCTACCCACCTTCTCCGGGTATGCCGATTCAAATCGAACCCGGTCGATTCGTCTTACCCGAATCGAGCCAATACCAAAATTTCGTCCACCAACAACAATACCAAAGCCGACAATTTCGTGACCAATACCGTGACCCCCATCATGAAGACGACGACGAGGACGACGAAGATGAAGATAATGTCCAACAATTTCGGGAGCATCAACATTTCGTCAACCAACAACAATACCAACAACCCCATCACGACGCCGACGATGATGATGATGATGAAACCGTACCCGAAACTCAACAAAATGTTTCGGGTCGAGCGGCACGTGTCAACTGGACCCATGCCGAAGAGGCATGTTTGGCAAAAGCTTGGCTCTTCGTTTCCGAAGACAAGATTATCGGAAACCAACAAAAGTCCGATCGTTTTTGGTCTCGAGTTCTCAAACACTTCAACCAACAAAGAGGTGGTACGAACAGAAACGTCCACCAATTGAACTCAAAATGGAACAAGATGTTAACGAAGGTTAACAATTTTAACGGTCTCTACCAACAAATGGTAAATATATAGTTTTTATAGTTTTTATTTTTTTTTACTTTTATAGTTTTTATTTTTTTACTTTTATAGTTTTTATTTTTTTACTTTTATAGTTTTTTGACGTTATATACTTATATAAATGTAGAGTCTTGCTCGGGCAAGCGGGTCGTCGGATGCCGATGTTTTGAATAAAGCTCAATCCCAATACAAGCTGCTTTACGAGAGGAAAGGTTTCACCAACATCGAAGCGTGGAACGAAATGAAGGGCCACTTGAAGTGGGCGCCCGTTGAGAGGGTTTGCGGTCAGATTGACGAGTCGTCCTCCAAACGGAGGAAGAATACCGAGACGGGCCAATACTCGACTTCAAACGACTCTCCTAGGCATGACATGCCCGACTTAAATGAAAACTCCAATCCAACACCCCCAACTAGAAAGGGGAAGAAGTCAGTCGATTCCGCGTCGAGCACCACAAGTTTGGTTGACGAGATTAGGAATTTCAACCTCCTCAAACAAACGGATTTGGAAAAAAAAGCAGTTGCACACGAGGCTAAAGTTGAACGAGAGAGGTCGTTTAAGTTGGCAATGGACCGACACGTGGAGATGCTAGAGGCGCAAAAGGCAATGCTCGAACAAGAAGCATTCGACCGCGACGTGGCGACTTTTACAACTCCACACGACCACTTGAGGGGATCCTCTTTGCAAGTCAAACTCGCCCAAAAACGAAAGATAGCGGAGAGATATGGTTGGGAGTGTGACTTTTAGTGTGTTTTTTTTAAAAATAAAAGTAATGTAGTGTTTAGTGTGTGTGTGTTTTTTTTTAAGTAATGTAATTTTTTTTAAGTAATGTAATGTTTTTATATTAATGTAATGTTTTTTTTTAAATAAATGTAGTGTTTTTATAAAATAAATATAGTGTTTTAAAACTAATTACAAAATATATATAACTCAAAAACATTAAAATATATTAACCTACAATTCTTCATAATCCTCACCACTCCCTCCCAAAATCCTTCAAAATTCTTCAAAATTCTTTCTTTTCTCTTTCCTGCGTGGCACCCTCCTATTGGTTACAACCCATTCTTCAAAATCCTAAAAATTCTACCACTCCCCCCTCCCTTAGAAGAAAAGGTGTTTAATTCTCATTGGATGTAAACTGTACGGTAAATCCCCTCTAAAAAAAGTTACAAATTATATAATATATAATACTTAATATATATATATATATATATATATATATATATATTAGTATATATATATATACTAGGGGTATACCCGCGCGTTGCGGCGGCGTCAGTTTATAGAGCGTTATTCGTCATTTGTTCACTTGTTATGACGGCACGACAATTTACATCGCGGTATTCGTTTCTGTTAGCGCGATTCAACGGCAATTTATAATTCGGTACATGCATGTTCGGCGAAGGTGACAATTTATAGGATTCGTGACATAAGGTGCAACTCGCGTGATGCGGCGGCGGCGAAGATCAACTAACGTGATATCTATTTTATTTTAGTTCATCACATCTACGTTGTTGTGAAGAGGAGGCTAAATAATTTGAATATGTTATGCTCGATGCGTTATAGCTAGAACAAGACTCAGCTTAAAAATTAAATTTATTCTGTTCACGTATTTAATCATTATATTTTTATAAGTAGGATGTAATTATAACGTGTTATTTGTCTTCTGTTCGCGCATTCGGCGACGATGACAATTTACAACGTGATATTCGTTTATGTTAATGCGATGCAGTGCGACGATAATTTTTAATGTGGTACATGTGTGTTCGAAGGAGGCGACAATTTACAAGACTCGTGACAAGGGGGATGCCCGCTCAATGCGGCGGCGGAGACAATCAACCAACCTTGTGCTTATCTTTTTTGTTAGTTTATCAATACTCTCGAGATATAATGTATATACCTCTATTGTATAATCGGTGTAGTCCCAGTTAAATAATAAAGAAAACACAAATAAAGTTGGTAAGTGATTATAAACGTAGTCTTGTATCTATTTCTTTTGACTACTATAGTCCTTTCATTTATCATTGCTAGACATTCGAGTTACTTATTGTAGTAAGCACCTGATAAATAATTATGAACATTCCGACATGAATGCACCTCTAGTTTGTACCAGTATGCAAAGTTATCATGAGTTAAAATAAATATTGATATGAACGTATTAACACGTGGTAAGCTTTTCATCCTTGCTATAAACATAAAGATAGTAACAGTTGTAAACCCATAAGATATGTTCAAAAGGGACGATTACAAAAATAATCTTGGTTGTTCTTATTTTTTTTGTAGGTGTTCATTTATATTTTGTTTCTATAATGTGATAAAATGTTAAAGACTTATTGAGGTATTGAGCTATAAAGAAAGGGATACCAGTGTAAATAAAAGGGCCTTGAGTGTGTACATTTTGTTCTTTTTCTTTTAACTTTTATCTAGCAAAATGGTATAATTGATAAGGACAAATTGACCTTATTGATAAGGAACAAGCGCACCAGGAAATTTACACCAGAAAATAAGCAAAATGAAAATACAATTAACACAAAAAGCCAATTCCACCAACACAAAAGAAAGATATTGAGTAATTATATATGTCGCAACAACACTTTGATGTTATACAGATTTCTAATTTGCTTGCCTCTAGCTTCATGTCTTCCTTTTTTTTACACTTCATAACATTTTATAAATGAGAATAAAATTTATAGAATTAGTAAACCTAAAATTTATAGAGTTTGATAGGTAATGCCTTTATCTTGAACAAAATTTGATAAGTTGTAATCCCCTCTTTTCTAATTCGCAAAACATACAAACTTCAGTACTGTACTAAAGATATAATTAAACATAATAACAATTAATATAAATGACAATACACATGACTACATGGAAGTATGATACAGAACCTTCCACTATAGTTCTCTTCAACCTCTATATCAAACTAAACTCGACAGGTAACAATTGAAGAAATTCCACTATAATTCTCTATTAGGTGTAACATATTGATTCAAACACACAACCAAATAAAAAGTTTGTCTCCTCTTCGTGTCTTGGTTGGAGGTGGTTCACAAATAGTGTTTTTACAAGCTTAGCTAGTCTAATGAAAATGGAAGAAAAACAATATAGTCCTTATTACCTGAAGCCATAAAATCAAACATGTAGAAAGCACAAATCCACCTACAAGTTGATAACTTGACATATAAAAGAGATACATACTAGAATTAAAATAAATTTAAAAAGAAACTTACAAAGTTGTAAATGTATTAGACTTCTCAACCTGCTTTGGGACTCGTCTAGTTAAATGATTTCTGTGTGAATGTGAAGATGAACTGCAGAACAAAAAAATTAAGCCCAATCACATGCTGAAGACATAATACCAAGTGTATTCGAGTGTATCCAAAACCTGTTAACGTCAATTAGGATCAATAAAAAACCTCTTGGATTATTCTTTTAGTTAGAGTTATAATATAACTATTTAAAAAAAAAACATAAATGAAATCTGCAAAATTAAACCAATGATATCAGTTGACAATAAAACATACAAATTAAATGCGACAAAGTACTCTTACACATATTTTCAACCACAGTACCTGTTCAATATGGTCTATGGATAAGCCAATAAGGTACCTTGCTTCAATTGATTCTGGATCTCTTATTTCAAAAGAATAAGGATTGTTCCATGCCTCAAACTCTTCTAAAAGAACATAAAGAAAACATCAAACCTGGTAAACATAATTACTTGCTTCATGTTCGTTAATCCTCATAGATGCCTTCAATGCCTAATTGACAAATTCCATGTATTTTAACTTGATTACTTACAGAACATAAAGAAAATGATGACAAGAACTTGTATGCAATCTCATTTATGAAAAAAAAAAAAAAAAAAAAAAAAAAAAACCTGTCTGGATGTGTATGTCTAGAGAGTTCTGCAGAGTCCATAACTTGGCATACCTGAAGCTCAAACAGTACATGCTCGGTCCACAAGAAGCAAAATCAAATCAACATAAAACTCTTAATATTCAACTTGAATTAATTTTCATATTCTCATTAAAATAACAGAATAAAGAGTATAAAGAACATTACTGGTGAGAGCAGCTAGAAAGCAAATACCTCAAGGAAAGAACATGCGACATATCTAAGAGTTGAACAGATTAATCTGTTCCAAATCCCAAATCAAGCATCCAATCTTTTTCATCAAGAACCTGCAAAAAAGGCAAATTCTTAAATTATTTTTTCAAGGAATTTCAGTACTCTAATATCTGAAGTCTGTCCTACCTTAAGGTTGATTCAGATTTAATATTTTTAATGTACCCTCTGATTTCAGAGTTGGTTAGAAAATAATATAATACAAAGTTACAAACATTTTAAGGCTATAACCATAAACATAATGCTTAAACATTTGCGCATATCATTTGCTCAAATGCCTCAGGAACATCATTGAAACCATCAATGGTTACAACATGTGTACTCAACTGCAAATTTCAAATGTGTTGGCCATGTAGCTTGTTTATACCATTTGAAGACCCAAAAATCACGACACCAATATTGTTAACTTATTGAAAATTATAATTTGTTTCATGATGATTTGCATAACCTATATCTTAGTATCTTACCCTGAGTTTGATCTTCCAGCATGTTCATTGCCAGAAACAGAAACAGCAGCCTGCACAACTCTACCACATTTGTTTTGAAGCACCAGCAACGCTAATCCATCCTTCAATTACCTGAACATTTCAATCACTGATTCAATGAGTTTTTTCCCAATAAAAACCAAATGGAATTTTATCTAAAAGTGACTTGTATACCAATTGAGCAGTTACATGTTGTGTTAATTTAAACGTAATTGTCCTCTTGTCTTATTTGAAATGGGTATAAAGGGATTTGCACATAAAGTTCAGTTTTACCTGCTATAGTTCCAAATCGAGATTAATAGCCAATGTCAGATGATGTATTATTGACATAAATGAGTAGCATTTACCAACGGTTCTAATATATTTGCTTCATAAAAACAGTAAACTCACAATGTATTAATACGGCTACTACTACTAGTAATAATAAGAGGCTTATGGGATCAGCAGTTATGCAATCAAGGATGATTGCAATACATCTAATAATAGTAACTATAAGAGGCTCACAAGTGACACCTTTTCTCCTTTTTCTTTAATACCCATGATCTAGTATTACCTTTCTTCATTATCTTTTGCCTTTTTCATCCAGTTCCTAACTCACCCTCAATCATCCTACCTGCACCATATAACGAAATCCCAGCAGTTAGAAAAGGAAAACGGTCTTCAACAGGTGTAAATTTACTTGGGATTAACAGGTAACTAATGTGCAATACAGTAAACAAACAAACGCATGAGCATAAAACAAAACGAAAAAGTGAATCACCTATGACCCATTTCTAGATCTGCAAATTACCTCAAAACTCTACATATGCTTCTAAACCTGGAAAAGGTAAATTCGGGAATAACATGGAGATGGAGATGGGGGATGGGGTTATATAGCATTTGAGCAACAATCGGAGCTTTATATTACCTCTACAGTCCGGAAACATACCAGAGATTGAAGGTAAGCTGTTAACCAAGTCAAAATTAAACATACTCATCGAAGATTGTAATTCCAGATTCATAGAAATCGAGATCAATCTTACTTCAAAAGCTTAATTTCTCATAGATCCAGAGTGTAAATTAGGAGGAAGAGATCTTGATGACGATCAGATGAAAGGGCAACGGTCGGTTGGTTGAACTGTGTTTTCTTGAAAAACCCTAAAACAGGAAGCTATGGAGAAGACGGACGATCTGTTTCAAAAACAGATTGAAATAGCAATCTGGGTCAAAATGAACGTATATTAGGGTTTCAGAAACATACCTTCCTCCAAGGTTTCCGATATCTTCATCTTGAGGTTTTGTCACCATTGTTCTTGAACCAGTTACTCGATTTCTTCAAAACACGTTGAATAAAAAAAGCGGCCTCGCCATAAACCCTAGATTAAAGAAAATGGGACAAAAATGCAAAGAATCAAAGCAGGTAGAAACTTCGATTCCTTAACCTAACCATGATTTGGATTCAGGATACGGCTTAAGTGAATCACGAACGCGAAAAGGAAACGTAGGTAAAAATTAAAACTGTGAAACGAACAAAAAACTCACCTACCGGAAGAAGAAGCACTGTCGTCGTCCTTCTTTGCATCTAGGGTTTTGAGGGTAGATGGCGAAAAGGCGGAAGAGAAGAGAGAGAAATGAGATCTCATCAGATCTGTTCCTTTTTTGTGCTCCGTTCAAATTTTGATATTTCAAAATCCCGCTTTCAAATTTGCAAATTTTAAGCTATCATGCATCAATGTCTTGTATTTTATGCTTTAAGCATTTGTAACCTCTTAAGACTTTCAACATCTTGCAATAAACTCTTGTACACCATGCTACAAAACTTGTAAAAGTCTTAAATTTCAACATGTTGAACTTTCTCTCTCCAATATGCTTAATAATATAGTATAGATATACATAAATATTTATCAACAATCGGGTCTTTAAAGATGTCAACATACGCTTTGACTAAATTAACTTTTTCGCTCGTGGTCCACCTTTATTGTTAACCAACTCTCGACGAAGACCCTTTGACGAGTTTCATTCCCTTACCTCTTCCCCGTTTAACCGATTCTTGCATTTCATATATGATTTCGATATTGTTGCCGTCTTCTTTGTTTTGTGTTCGGGTTTCGGGATGTGAGAGGACACGTAGTGGATATGGAGATGGTGGAATATGCCCCCATTAGGCATAGTTAGTTGGATAAGAGGGTTGGTAAACTGGCTTTGTCGACTGTAGAACTTGACCCTTCGGATGAGTCATGTAAGTTAACATGTTTCATGGGTTTAGGTTTTGGTTGTTTGGGTTGTTAGGCTTCATGGTTGCTATAGAAAATTAAAGAAAAGAAGTTGGTGTGAATAGAAGAGTAGAAAAAGGTGAAAAACTTAAGGTAAATATGGATTTGGATAAGAGAAAAACCGGTAAAAAATTAACTTTTTTTTCTTTCTAAAATTGCCCTACCGATCGAAAAATGGAGCAAATTTATGACGCTACATGTTTAACGTGAAGGACTCGCACAAGGCACCTACATAGATCCGGAACAGTATTCCACGGTGTAGGTTGACGTGACTAAGACCCTTGCAACACTCCACGACATATACCCCTTGCTCTTACCTCTTACGCAAGGGGACTACGAACCTCATAGCGAGGGAATCCGGGAGCCCCCCTCCCCCCCCCCCCCCCATTTGCACCATCGGGCGTGAGCCGGGCAAACTCGTAAACCCTCCCTTATAACTCAAGATCAAACACAAGACCTAATTAGGTATCATCACAACAAACTCAATTACCAAATCTACAACTTCAAAATTTTCAAATCAAAGTACTTTTTCTAGTTGACGAATCAACAATAATACGTGGTTCTAATAGTAACATCCAATCCAATCCTATCCCAATGTATCTATCTATCTACCAAGTACCAACAACAGTAATAGTCACAGACTAGAAGACTCAACAACGAAACCAATCTACCAACAATAGTAATAGTCACAGACTAGAAGACTCAACAACCAAACCAATGTATGTACCTATACATGCAGCAGCAATACTACTGTACTCACAACTTGAACACGCTACGGATACGACCGGAAGTAACGCTCAAAGTGTGTGTCAAGCGTTTGCCTTTCCACAGGTCTGGGAGGCCTTCGCCTGTTAAACAGTTTGATGAGGCGGTCCTGCTCGACCTCGATATAGTGCAAGTAATGCTCGTAGGCCTGTTGTTGATGAGGCGGAACATCACGGACATCGCTGCGAGGGGGGGCGATGGAGTCGGTGATCGCTCCATCTCTGCCAAATAGGTAGGGGAAGGAGGGTTCCAGTAATTAGGGGAGGGTGGGTTTGGGTGTGGATTGTCGGGTTTATCATCCGGTTCATTATCCATTTCATCATCAGGGTTTGGGTTTGGGTTTGGGTTCTGGTTCGGGTTTGGGTTTGGGTTTGGGTTTGGGTTTGGGTTTGGGTTTGGGTTTCCTGACAACCCTGGTTTGGTGCTAGCCGGTGTTGGCACAGAAGACGCCATTTCTGAGGGAGGGAGGATAGTTTCACTAACAACACAACAATTCGATCGATTGATCGATAAAAATCCTCGCCAATCCTGAAAAATTTATATCGATTAATCGGTTCCTTCTGCTCGCATAACAATTTCTGAAAACTAAATGTGGGTTTCAATTACCTGACGACAAGAAGTTCCAAGAAATTTAGGGTTGGATGGATCAATTGCTACGAGTCCACGACGATGGCAGACGCCATTAACAACCTGAAACATACCAAGATTTTTGATATCAACCATCTTCAATTCATTCCCCTAAAAGAACAGTTGATAATAGGTTTCAAAAAGTATATACCTGAGGGAGTTGTTCACTTCACTAAATCTTCGATCGATCGATGAAAATTTAGGGTACGATTATTAACTGCGAGTCGACGATAACCAAACAAGAATTGTTTGGAATGCGCTGAAATCAAAAACTCAAATGTTAGATTCTTTGTGAGTTGAGATCAAGAAAATTGAGATCAACAAAAATGGGCGGACCGATTGAACTTGAATCAGAGGGGGAGGGACGGTGGGGGAGACGACGGTGAATCGGTGACTGAATAGGTGTTGTGCGGCTTTTTCGACGATTTGAAATGGTTCTTATATTACCGCAAAAAAGAAAAAGTAATTTTACTATTATATATTTCTAAGAAATAATTAAATCGTTCAAAAATCGTTTTTCTCGTAATTATTTTTTATTTTGATTCTTCTTTGATATAACATTTATTATGTCCTATACTTTATAGTTTATAGTTTTAAGTTGCCGTTATCAGCTTTTTCGTTTTTCTAGATAGTAAGTTAATCTTAGTGACAAAAAATTTAAAAAACGATCGTAAAACTTCTCTCCGTAATGGTTGTATGACCGTGTTTTTCTTCAATCACTGAGTGCCACGTACCTATAATGGTCGTCCACCACCGGAACATTCGTCAAACTCTCATTCGAGAAAAGTGAATAGTCACCACAACCTTTCGGAAAAAATGAACGGTCGTCAAGACCGTAACTACCGGAACGGTCGTCAAACTTCCCTTGGGGAATGGTGAACAGTCGCCACGACCCTTCGGGAAAATTAAACGGTCGTTAAGACCGTATGTGGTGACGTAGCAGACTGTCATTGGCTCTATGGACCTACGGTCGTCGACGACCGTTCTTAGAGTGGCTATTTTAGAAGAAAAAAAAAGTCGAAGGGTTTTGTTCTCTAAGTTGGTTAACATGGTTATTTCTGTCTTTTTCCTAAAATCATTCTAATCTTATTTTTCTAAAACTTTAAAATTAAATATTTACCCGGTGTTTATTTTAAATATTACAATTTACCTTCACTAAGCTTTATTTATTTTAAATGTAGATCGTCACATGTTAGAATTGCTATGTTTAAATTTATATTATATCATTTTTCACTTTTATTATTATTTATAAATTGTTTATCTAAAGCATTTTCTTGGTTTTGCTTTCAAACCGCTCACTCCTTTTAGTTACACAAGTACAATAATCTATCATGATTTATAATAAATTAACACGCGCAACAAGAACACGTATACGCATGCCATAACATCTAGTTAGTGGTTTTGAGAGTTATAATCTCATTCACATTTTGAGGGTTATAATATTTGGTACGTTAGAAAGAGTCATTCTGTTATAAACACTAAAGTCATAAGCCCAACTATTGTCAGCACCACCATATTAGACCCAATCAGACAGCCCATTTCAAGAAAGCCCAACACTTGTCTGGATCCAAGTCTGGTTATAAGCAAGGGAAGAATGAGAAATAGGGCATGAGAATTGTTATGAATGAGTGTTCTGTCTCCCATCTCCAATTCTGTGATCTGATTCCCATCCCCTTCTTGTCAATTGTTCTTTGATTTTGAATGTAATTGTTCCATCCATATCAATAGCAATTTCAGATTCAATATCTAAGTGTTACATTTAGTTGTGAAGATTACCATTCACAACATTGGTGCTTTCATTGCTCCTCAGCTCATATGGCTTTGGAGTGTTATCATGTTGATCTACAATCTATTTCCACACCCGCTCCTTTGCCTCGCTTTTCAGGTATAAATCCGGTCACATGGATCTCGAAGCAGAAGCTCACATTATCCTTCATGGACTCCATCACGACACACTTCTGCTTAGAAACTTGATTTCATCATGTTCCTTGTTAGAAACATGTGACATACAAAAAAGTTACGACAGATCGCTTCAACCAAATCAGTACATGCCCACTAGTTTGATCACGAGTTCAATGCTAATTGTGAGCCCCAAACTGAAGGTTGGCACTTGTTATCATCTTGCAAATATTATATCATTTTTCACTTTTATTATTATTTATAAATTGTTTATCTAAAGCATTTTCTTGGTTTTGCTTTCAAACCGCTCACTCCTTTTAGTTACACAAGTACAATAATCTATCATGATTTATAATAAATTAACGCGCGCAACAAGAACACGCATACGCATGCCATAACATCTAGTTAGTGGTTTTGAGAGTTATAATCTCATTCACATTTTGAGGGTTATAATATTTGGTACGTTAGAAAGAGCCATTCATTTATTAAGTCTAGTCATGGAAGGTTTTATAGCATATGTCATGAACATTATATGATAAGTTAGGATCATGAACTTTATACACTAAATCACTTCTCAACATATTAACATCATGAAATCAATACTTTTTAGTGATATCATTACTAACTAGAGTTTCTAGTTTTGTATAAATAGTGTTTAAATTTTTTTAATGGCAACTTAAAATTCTTGTTGTGTTATGGCAACTTAAGGTTGCGTTTGGTTGTGGAAAACGTTTTCCAGTTTTCCATTTTCAGTTTTCTAGAAAATGAAATGGGTTTTCCATTTCTAGAAAACACTTGGAAAATTTTGAAAACGCGATCTAACCAAAAGATGTGTTTTCCATTTTCTGGAAAATAGAAAACGGAAATTGGAAAACAATGCAAAACTATTTTCCAAATTTAGTTAAAAGAATGGAAAACTGTATTTTCTGTTTTCTAGGAAAATTTTTTCAGAAAACTATCACTAGAACGCGTTTTCTGTTTTCCATGTTTTCTTAGAAAACAGAAATGGAAAACACCCCATGTTTTCCACAACCAAACGCGCCCTAAGTATCTAGTCTAGCATTTAAACTAACACTTTAAATGGTTCGATACGGGTTGGGTGGCTACTCGCCAAAAGGGAATGCATATATATAGAATTGGGAAATGTATTGGTACTCATTTTCGTAGGCAACATGAAGCAATTGAAAAGTTGACCATACAGGTACAAACACCAACGAAGGGTCGGTTTAGTCTGAAAGAACAAGTTTTCAGACGTGTTCCGGTCTTCTTGGCGGCTACGTACACCGCCGAGATTGCCATTACGGGTCTCCTAACTCAAATTGCTACTAAACCAACTTGTAGGATTGACACTAATGTGGGTGAACTTGATGATGATAATGCCCTTGCAACCATTCATGGTTATGTGCATGAGTTTATAAGTGATGGTCGTAACTTTTTTAGCACACTACATGGTTCAATTGGTACTGTTATTATGTGGGAGTGGGACTTTCAATATGATGCTAAGCTTCATGACATACTGTTGGCTGGCCACTATTTTAATTCAACTCCATATCAGCTTGTATTCATTGTGGATTGGCCAAATGATAGAATTTTTACTCAATTCTTAGAGGATATAAGTGATGCAATTTTTCAAAGTTCGGTCAGAAATTATGTGCATTCAGAGATTCGTCTTCATTATCGCCATAGCTTCAGGCTTACATACTACAACGACACAGATCAACGCCTTAGTTGGAAAGGTGAACCAACAAACCGAATGACACCTTCTATTCCACATGCACCTACACCATTCTTATGCATCGCCAATGATATATATCTCGTGCCAAACCGACTTTTACTCGAGTTCTCCGTATGTTTGACCCTGCCGTTTTCCAGTTTGAAGTCTGGAAAAACTGTGTTAGTTGGAAAGGAGGGACATTACATTCAGTTACTACCTTGGATAACCACTACCAAACAAGGCCTCCAGATTCTATAGTCATGGCCAAGATTGTTCCCGTGTTCGGTTACGGTACTAGATGGTCATCCCCCATGTTGCTAACAAAGTATATTGGTGATGACAAATTCCATAAATCAATGTGTTCTTCCAAGATGAAAACTGCATGCAAAATTGGAACAACAACAGTAGCTTTGTGGAGCATTCTTTCTACAACATTTGATGTTCACGGATGCCTTTTCCTCCATGTAAGTACAAACTGTGAATTTTTGGCTTCACTTTGTCTTCTGTGTGGTAAAAATGAACAGTTTAGGGGTGTTTGCTTGGCTACAAATTGTCAATCATCATATGCTTATATTACATGTCATGATGTGCCCATTCTGATGTTGCATCCTATAGAAGAAGAAGAGATACCAACGCTTACAACGGGTCCATTGCATGGTATCTTAGTTTTCTCTACAAAGGCTTCTTCCCAAACTTGCATTATCATGTTGTTTTATGTGAGACCAGTTGGTAATCGAATGGCTAGGTGTCATGGAGGAACTCTCTCATGTCCTAATGGAAAAAGTTTAACTACAGAAATTCATGAAAGGTATGTGTTCTGCTTCTCTGTGAAGAATAGTAAGCCAGAAATCCGAGGTCCAATTCGTGTTGAGACTACTCGTTGGGAATTTGATTCTGCATTAACAGGTGGACCACCATGGTTTGGTAAATTTATTGGTACGAAATCCAATTTTATTATGATCGTGCGCGGAAACGAACAAATCCCAACTATAATTATCCATGTCTTTGGAAGTTCATGTGATGGTGTCGTTATTGATGAAGAGTGGATTGGTTTCAAAAGCAACATAACCACCTCAGATGTTTGGAAAAGCATGGTCACACATGGACACACTAGTGATGTTCCTCAACTATTCCAGCGGATGCTACTGCTAGTAGGAACACTTCTTTTAGCTTTCAATCATCTCCATTCTGACCACTATATAGTTCTTTCACCCATATATGATGGCAAAACACCAGAGCTTCCACCACGTCTTCAGCGTTCGTTTGGAGGTCATGCATTCTCCTTGTTGCTTCCTTATTGGTGTCCCGACAGTGTTTTTTTTATCGACCCGCCGATAGTTTCTTTTGAGGCCCGTTATGGCCATCAGCCACCCAATCTTCCTTGTTTATTACATTATTTTTTGGGTCATCACACTACTTGGAAAGCCGTTTTTGGACTACCCCATCACCTTTTTGACTTGCACCTTGAGGACAAGGTGATTTTGAAAGAGGGGAGTAATGTTATGAACACTAAAGTCATAAGCCCAACTATTGTCAGCACCACCATATTAGACCCAATCAGACAGCCCATTTCAAGAAAGCCCAACACTTGTCTGGATCCAAGTCTGGTTATAAGCAAGGGAAGAATGAGAAATAGGGCATGAGAATTGTTATGAATGAGTGTTCTGTCTCCCATCTCCAATTCTGTGATCTGATTCCCATCCCCTTCTTGTCAATTGTTCTTTGATTTTGAATGTAATTGTTCCATCCATATCAATAGCAATTTCAGATTCAATATCTAAGTGTTACATTTAGTTGTGAAGATTACCATTCACAACACATTCATTTATTATGTCTAGTCATGGAAGGTTTTATAGCATATGTCATGAACATTATATGATAAGTTAGGATCATGAACTTTATACACTAAATCACTTCTCAACATATTAACATCATGAAATCAATACTTTTTAGTGATATCATTACTAACTAGAGTTTCTAGTTTTGTATAAATAGTGTTTAGATTTTTTTAATGGCAACTTAAGTATCTAGTCTAGCATTTAAACTAACACTTTAACATGTGATGACGGATTTATGAGGTAATCAAAATAAATCTATCAAAGCTTGAAACAAATTAACTTTTATGAACATCATATCGGTTAGGTTTAGGTTTATAAAATATCAAACATAACTTAAGAAGATTAATAACGTAAGAAGTTACTCTTTCTTTTCTATGGGATTTGAGTTTGGTGTGTAAAAAAGGGTTTACTTAACATCATTCTTAACATTCGTGTCGTGAGAATCATCAAAACAGAATTATGGAGGCCGTTTGCTCCATAGATCATGCCCAATTGGCTCACCAAATCTCACTACTCCTCGAACCCAATTGGTTCAGGCAATCTCTCTCCCATTTGCTTACTTACAGGAGTATTTCGATGAACTTATCATAAGTAAACAATGCAACGGAGTTCAAGTCAAACCAACTAACGACTACCACGGAAAAGGTAGTCTTCCTATTCCTTTTAGGAATAAGCCATTTCATCATTTGTGTAAATCTTAATGTCTACTACCGTTAATACGTTAGGAGAGCTATTTCAATCTTTTGCACACCAGGTGTTTGATATATTGCATCAGAAGACGTAACCTGTAATATTCGCTTTTGAAATTGTTCACCATTTGTTTGGTCAGATGAGCATACGCTTCATCTGCTATCACTAATATTCCCGGCCTTCTAGCAGTCTCAGCAATCTTTAAGAAACATATAATTAAAACCGAAAAAACAATATCACAATTCACATAGTTTGTTATATGTTGTTTATGACTAGCTTTACCCACTTCTTTTTAGATGGTCACGCAGGCATGAATACATTGCCACAAGGATTCCCAGGGTAGCAACAGTTTTTTCTTGAACAAGGTCGAAATGGCGGACTTGAAGATGATTCATAAACGAAAGATCTTCATATGCTGGATAACCAGGTTTAGGGAGCAAAATAATTTGCATCTGGAGTCTTAGGGCAGATAATACAACTTCAAATGCTTGTTTAGCATCAACAGTCACATAAACATCACCAGGTGATAATTTATAAGGGAGGTTGCAAGAACTAAAGACCTGTCTGTCTCTGGTATTTTGGTTATTACACAAAATAATTGATCACAAGGGCGTATGAGGCATATATAAAATATATATATATATATAATATATATATATGTTCAAGTTTTGCTTATTTTCTACTTGAAAACATTTTTTCTTCAGGATCTTGAGATGCAAAATGCCACTAACATCAGTCTTGATGAGGAAGAGCATACAATTGAAAATGTCCAAACTCCAAACAAATGGGGCACTCTTAATACTCCTGGGTGCCCGAGGTTTCATGGCAAGATTGGCCAGTGGAATTTTTTCTCCAAGATTGGCCAATAGAAAATCTCCAAGTATTGTTATCCCAAAAGCTTCATCCACAGAAATTTATCTAATTTAATTTCATTGTTATCTTCATTTGGGTGGTTTGCAGGATGGAAGTTATCATGGTGCAGTAGGAGCTGGCCGACAACGTGCTGCTTGTGAAGCATGTAGCCACGCAAGTAGCCACCATCGGCACTCGATTAGAATCACTCGAATCCCTCAAATCCAACAGGGCTGCGCTCAAAACCCATGTAGCCGCTCGTGACTCGCTGATGGTTATAGCAGATTTGAGGAAGGGATGGGTTCTCGCAATCATCAGGGTTTTCGTCCCTACAACAAAATCGACTTCCAAATTTTCAGTTCTGGTGATCCCCGTGTCGGATGAAGAAAAAGTGGATGTTGCTGCTGTGCACTTGGAAGGTGATGCCCTTGATTTGTAATCTTGGTTGTCGGTTGGCAAACCTATCAGTTTTCGGGAAGAATTAGTGCATGCATTTCAGAAGATGGGTCAAAATAGGCATCCATAATCCCTTTTAGAAGCTGCGCCGATCCCGGGTCTAGCTGATTGACCCGAGTCGGATATTTATCAGGCTATTTGGTCATTGATAGATTCATTTGAGATTCAATCTACAAATGAAAACGCACTTGTGTTTCCCTTGAGCTCAATGTATAGTTGTATACCACTCATTAGGTTGGATCAACATTAACATAGGCATAATGGGCCAGTTTCATTGGTCGGGTAACATGTCAAAATGTGTAATACTTTGGTTTAGGTTGAAAGGGGCTCGGCTAACCTGAAACATTTCTTGTTTAAATGTTCATTTTGTTTTTACAAGTTATTAGTGTCAGCTATGATTTCAAAAATTATTTTTTTCAATAGCAATTTAGTTTTTTTTTATTATAATATTTTAGGATAAGAACTACACTTGGGGCTATTTGGTACCCATTTTGACCCGGGTCTCTTTTAAGCTACACACACACACACACACTCACACACCCTTTTGCCAGTTTGAGACAAAACTTAACTCAAATTTCTATTGCTTGAAAGAGTGAAGTAATTTTTTTCTTGTTTCAGATCATCTTAAGGTTTTGCCTGCACAATAGTTCAGTTAGTGGTGTTTTATGTGGTCTCCCTAGTTCTTTACCTGTCACCACAGCCGTTAGTGGTGGTGGTGATAATACAATCATTTCAGAGATATTGAAAATGTTATCTCTTTGCGTTTCTATGGGCACACCTCCACAAACAGGGGGCACAAACCCTCTGATGAGAAAAGTAGCACTACTTGTTTGCATATATGTCTAGCAGGTTGGGTAACGTGTCAAAGGTTGGGTCTAAACGTGTAGAGTTGACCTAGAATACTTTTGTCCAGTTTCTTCGGAACGTTTGGTGTGTCAAATATGATGAGAAAATTTCTTTTGTTACAGTATCTGATCTTTTAACAAAATGAGTTAGGAGATTTTATGCATTATAAATATATTTTGGGTGACTTTCAACCCATTTGAACTGGTTTAGGGTAGTTTTTGACTTGTTTGACCTGTTTGAGGCATAACATAACCTAAATAGACCTACTCATAAGTAGAAGACTTTTAGAATTCCGCATGTAACTTTTTTATTGTGATATCTTGTAGGTTTCACCTCTTTCCGTGCGCGGTACTTATGGTAGCTTTATTCAGATTTCAACTTGCTTAGGGTTGTTGGGGCCTATGTCATTTCAATCCTGTTTACAAACCAACCAAACTGACTTCTGAATTTTAAATTTTGAAAACAGTTGATAAATCAACAATAATATGTGCTTCTAGTGTCAGTTTTTGTCTAAATTCCAGTTGTCAAACTCTGAAGAATACATTGATGGTTAGTTTACTGGAAACCAACCTTGAAGAGATTCTAATCAGGTGCATTTGAATTATTTCTATAGCTTATAAAATCACATCAATCTTTTCCTAGTATAAATGTGAAGTTATTCTAATAATATCTTTTCATCTGATGTCATCTTTTACTTGTCTGTGCTGATAACATTTGGGATAATCTTATTACTCATGTGGAAGTAGAGCATGGTTCTTAGCTTCTTTGATTATTCAAATGTTATTTTTCTCATGACCTTAAGGAATATTAAGCTATTAAGAGTGGAGATGTTAAGACTTAGGATATTGTGTAGTTACTTGCATGATTTTCAATGTTTTGTACACCCCACATAGAGTTTTGACACGTGGCAAAGTGGCGGGTCAAGTGGGTTTTGGTAACAGATTTAAATAGGTAGTTTCCACGCTTATCAAAACAGGTAGTGAGAAAACCCTTGAAGATAAAGATATGCCCAAATTGTGTATTGAAGATAGAGCAGAATCATGCTATTTGACTTTTGTTGACAAGCTTAATAATCAGAAGCGTTTGCATCCATCAATTTTGAGGATAATAGTGACGTGCAATTTGAAAGAGCTTCCAATATCTGGATTATCTGCTAGTTATCCCTCTTTTGATTTTCTATTATTATTGATGTGGTGGTTGTACTAGGCTTCTTTTGATTATTGAGATGTTAGATTCCTTTAAGAGTCCACAGGAATTCTGTGTTGTTACTGAATTTGCTCAAGTAACTAGCTTTGTTCTCTTCCTCACAACCCTTCTTTGGTCACCTTTATACATATATATATTACAGCTAAGTTTGTAAGATTTTACCTCCAATTGGTTGTACGCATTTAGATACAGGGGACTTGCTTGAAGCTCTTGGAGATGACAACTGACAAGTCAGTGCCTTCCTAAAGATGAAGTGTAGAAAACTGCCAAGCAGTTGGCCTTTCATTTTTATGCCTTTGTTATGAGTGTTCTTTTGTTAAAGCACTTGAACATAATATTTTTTGTTTATCTGCTTGTTTATCCGAATTCAGCGTATGACACTATCTTCTTAACCAATCACTTCGCAGTAGTGTTTAAGTTTGATAGGTAGCTGGATCTGTATTTTTATGATATGTGTTCATTAAAACAAAATAGTGTTAGCCAATCATCATGCTTATGCAATTAGAAGCTATTGTGTCTCAGGTGGCCAGATGGCAACATTTGTTGCTTATTTGGTTATCTCTGGACAATAACTATCATATACGTTTTAGGCTAGGTTAGATAGTTATCTCTGTTTTAGTAAGGAATTTCTAATGTAGTTAGTGTTGTGTTGCAATTTGCTTTGTATTATTTAAACACAACCTTGTTGAATATGATAAGTAATTTTTCTTACTAAAAAAATTGCTACAAAAATTGTCAGCCAGTATATGCTTTGGGTCCTCTCCTATATTCTTCTTCTTGTTATTACTTTTAGTTTAACTGAATCGTGAATCAATGAACCCGGTTTCTTGCAGATAAATAATGCTGATGGTACTATTGCTCCTGATCAAGATAAGCAGATGATAACAATCTCCTTGAAGGCTACCTGCCCAGCTCAAGCTGCATTTTACCCGGATATTGGTAGGGTCTCGTGAGTTTTCCTGTCAGTATTACCGAAGAAGTATTACCGAAGAACACTTCTTACAAATACTTTCATCTACACATTGCTAGGGGTCGGTGTTGTTCTGAAAACATGCGATGACATTGTACTTCACTAGCTTTCTTTTTATATTTTTGTTTATTGATTTATGATATTCTAGCATTTATATTGGAAACATAATTTACAGGTTGATTTAAACAACTTGGAGGAATACATTTCTCTGGTAGTTGATGCTACTGTCAAGACTGGTATCACATGGCAAATGGATGCATTTAGAGCTGGGTTCAATCAAGTTATCATCTTCCTACTTATATTTGAGGCATTTAGAGCTGGGTTTAATCAAAGGCTTGATGCAAAACTACGGAGCCGGGGGTCTCACTAGAAGCAGTCTCTCTATTCCTACGGGGTAGAGGTAAGACCGTCTACATTTTACCCTCCTCAGACCCTACCTTAGTTTTGGTAGGAATTTACTGAGTATGATGATGATGAGAGCTGGGTTTAAGCGTTGCGTAGAAGGATAGAACTCACCACCTCTAGGATAGAGTGAATGTACAGTCTCGAAAGACGAAAGTCGCTATAGATTATTTTGCTTGCAACTTTCTGAGTTGCTCTTAAGAAAGCCTGAATTGTTTTTAAGATATTCTTTTTTATGAAGCTAATTTGCATCCCACGTATCAGGTTTTTGACATTTCGACTCTACAAATATTCTCTCCAAGTCAGTTGGATTATTTACTTTGTGGCCGTGGAGAGCTGTGGGAGGTGTTTTTTTTTTTTTACTGTCCACTGCTTGTATTTAAACATGTTAAAGCCTTCATAAACTTAAGAGATGAAGTTACATACATTAACTACTGTATGGCTCTTGTTTTGAAAACATAAAATTTGATCATGTGTTTGAGGAAGGGGAGGGTTCTCCCAATCATCAGTGTTTTCGTCCCTACAACAAAATCGACTTTCAAAATTTCAGTTTTGGTGATCCCCGTTTCGGATGAAGAAAAAGTGGATGTTGCTTTCTGTTCATTTGGAAGGTGATGCCCTTGATTTGTATTCTTGGTTGTCGGTTGGCCAAACTATCAGTTTTTGGGAGGAATTGGTGTATGCATTTCAGAAGAATGGGTCAAAATAGGCATCCATAATTCCGCATTGCCATAAAGTTTATCGTGGTTATGATATTCTTCTCGATACATATAGAAGTGAAATCTCTCACTAATTCAAGCCTAAAATGGGCCTCTCGCTTGAGAGTTGCCTAAAAAACAATTTAAAAAGGAAATTATTAAAGATACGAAGATATAAAATATTAATAATACTTAAAAATATATATATAAAAATATTTACCAACAATCTGGTCTTTGAAGATGTCAACATACGCTTTGACTAAATTAACTTTTTTCGCTCGTGGTCCACCTTTATTGTTAACCAACTCTCGACGAGGACCCTTCAACGGGTTTCATTCCCTTACCTCTTTCTCATTTAACCGATTCTTGCATTTTAGATATGATTTCGGTATTGTGTTCATGTGAAGAGGACACGTAGTGGATATGGAGATGGTGGAATATGCCCCCATTAGGCATAGTTCGTTGGATAAGAGGTTTGGTAAACTGGTTTTGTTGATTGTGGAACTTGACCCTTTGGATGAGTCATGTAAGTTAACATGTTCTATGGGTTTAGGTTTTGGTTGTTTGAGTTGCTTCATGGTTGCTATAGAAAATTAAAGAAAAGAAGTTGGTGTAGAATAGAAGAGTAGATGAAGGTGAAAAACATCAAGGTAAATATGGATTTGATTAAGAGAAAAACATTGGTAAAAAAGTTAACTTTTTTTTTCTTTCTAAATTTGCCTTACGGATCGAAAAATGGACCAAATTCATGACGTTACATGTTTCATGTGAAGGACTTGCGGAAGGCACCCACGCAGCTCCGGAACAGTATTCCACGGTGTAGGTTGATGTGAGTAAAACCCTTGCAACACTCCACGACATATACCCCTTTTGCTATTACCTCTTATGCAAGGGGAATTTATTTTAACGACAATTTGGCTCAGCAGTGTATCGAGACGTGTTACCTGGACCTACTCATTATCTCGAGTATAAACCTCATAGCGAGGGAACCCAGGAGCGCCCCCATTTGCATCATTGGGCGGGAGTCGGACAAATCAGTAAACCCTCCCTTATGACTCGAGATCAAACATAAGACTCGATCATTCATTGTCCACTAATATCACACAAAGTAATATGAGTAAGACTCGAACATGGATCTTTCACCCACAAGATAGGGGTTTGAGTAACTAGTATAACAACTTTGTTTGATCAAGGAAAATTTTATTAATTAACCTTTTTTTAATCAATATATGAAAATGAGATAAATTTATAAAAAAATAAAAAAAATTAGAGGTGTGCAGGGCATCACCGACTGACTACGCGACTTCACCTATAAAACAAACCCTAATCCTTCAAAACACTACCCTCATTAGAAAATCGAAAAACCTGTGTCGACCACCAAATCGCGAATCTATCTACTCTTGATTCAATTCGATCGACGTACTTACTGCCATGTCGTCGTCTTCTTCTTCATACGGTATTGTAAAACGAAAATCAAGAAGGTTTGTAATCGTAAACGCAGGACCTGATGATCATGTCGATTTGTTAATCGACATACATCCGGACTCATCAATATCAATCGATCCTTACTATGAAGGCATCAAGAAGGTGATATACGGATATAAAATTCTACGGTTAAAATTCATAGCTAATGATGACGGGTCTGTAGATAGTGCTAAGTTTTTCGGATCCTGTAACAACATTGATCTATATGCCGTGCCCATGGCTCAATTTGTTTTGGCGTGTGAGTCTACGTATAAGGCTTTAAAAGATGCAGTGAAAACAAGTAGATGGGGCGATGAAGAAGAAGAGACTAGAGAATATGGGGATAATGATTGTGCAATTTGTTACCGAGAATACGAAGCGGAAGATGTGATCGGAATATTGAGATGCAAACACAGTTATCATGACCTATGTATCAAGCAATGGTTGAGGAGGAAGGATGGCTGTCCGATGTGCAGGGCTCATGCTTTTATTACTAATAATAATTAAGTTCATTTATGTTTTAAGTATGTATTAGTGATACTATGTTTGCTAATTAAGTTTATTTATGTTTTAAGTAATACTTACCGGCCGCTTTATAACTTTTGTCTAAGAATTCTTAATGTTTCAGTTTTTCTGTTTCAGTTGAATAATGTTTGATCGGGACTTATGTTGTTTATGAGGCAATGTTTCTGAACATGTTTAAAGTCTTTGTTTTTTGTGTTTTTATCTTCGATATTGATCACATTCAAACTGGGATATTCCAATCACTCTACCTGTGTCGAGGTTGCTCCTGTGGTGGATCCTTGCAGCAACAGATTGAAGCCATTAACAGATTAAGACTAGGAACCCAATTTAATGTAGTTGATGGGATTACAGAATCAAGATTAGCACCAAAGATTTCATTATTAGCAATCTCTTAAAGCAACTTTGAAATATAATCATGATAGAGTTTGAGTTTCTTCTCATCTTCTGCCTGATTCGAAACTAGTGAACAAAAATTCAGGGAAATCCCAATCTGCTTTGTATGGTGGTCGCTAGCGGATTCAGAAAATTTGTTGAGCATGTGTAAAAAATCAGTAAAAGATAACATAAATAAATAAAAAACATTATTAAAATGAGTTATTTTTATTCAAGAATTTGATAACTTTGGACGTCTTCGGTGCTAAAAAAAACCTAAAAAAAGTTATTTTCACAATACCTTGGATGACAAAAAGAGCTAAAAAGAAGTTATTTTCAATAACCTTGGGTGTCTTGAAAAAAAAGCTATTGGGTGTCTTAGTTGTTCGGTTCAAGAAATTACCACTAAAATTTGGAATTTAAGTGGATGTCTAGAACCCCACTAGGTCCTAGGGGATCTGCCACATATGGGGGTGGTTGGTACTTGGGACTTGGGAGGGTGATGGTGGTGAGATGAGGGAGATGAGAAGTGGTAAATGGTGGGTACATGATTTTTTTATTTTTTTATTTGATTTTATTTATTTATTTTATATCAAATAAAATAGTAGAGGTATAATGGTCACTTTCAAAAGTTTAACTGAGTTTTTTAACGGATATCCAACCTAGGGATCCCGGGGGCAACAAAAGTGAAAATTGAAGGACTTTTTCTAGTAATTTTAATAGTTCAAGAAAGGTTAAAAGTATGATTTTGACAAACCATAGAGACTTCTCGTGTAATATACTCTATGTTTTTAAATATAACCCATTTTATTTCTTTAATAAAATTATAAAAATAGTCCGCTGATCTTGGTAACTTACATAAATAGTCCCTCATTGTAAATTGACCAAAATGCCCCTAGAGTTAACAGAAATTTTAACCCGTTTAGTCTTAAGGACTTAGTTGGCAACATAATGTAAATCTTAGGCAAGATTTATTAACAATCTAAAAAACGGACTCAAGTAGTTAAATTAACCCAACCAAAGGGACGTAAATCGTATTTAACTCTAATTTATTTTAGAGTTAAATACGATTTGGGTCCCAGATATTTGCCACTTCTAACTGTTTGAGTCTATTTTCCGGATTATTAACAAATCTTTGTCTTAGGTTTGCATTTTGTTGTCATCTGAGTCACTGAGACTAACGGGATTAATTTTTCCTGTTAACACTAAGGGCATATTAGTCATTTTACACATGAGGAACTATTTATAAAAAAAATATTCAATTAATAATTTGACTACCATAATTTCTAAAGGACTATTTATGTAAATATTAAATTAATAAAAATATGTTCAAGATCAAATGAACGCTTATTCGCTTTCTGTTAAGCGAAGATATATTTCCAACCCCTCGGTAACTAATAATAAAGTGAGACACAAAGTCACCTCCTCCCTCGTATCTCAGACTCCACCGTCGTATAAAAAAGAAATCGTTGAAAACTTTGATTCAAATTTCATAATCGATGAATTCAAAGATCTTAAAGGTCGTAGGGCAGAATTGTGATTCTTATTTCAGGTACACACCATTTTTTAAAGATCTTTATTTGTTTTACAAATATCTAGTTTTGTATGTGTAAACACTCGAGTCACTCGATGACTCGACCCGACCCGAACTGGATGGTCAGCCCGAACATAGTGGTACGGGCGTACCGAATTTTTTGGACACCGAGACTTTTCGTCGCCACAAATTTTTTTCAAGCTCCGCCATTGGGTATGTAGGTGGTGATTAATGACTGTGTAGAGGCGGTGCTAGAGGACTGAAACGGGTGTTGGATGGAATAGAGGAATGTGAGTATGAATAGATTAGGTGGAAAACGATGGTAGACGATGGAGATTTCTCTGGCGATACAGCAGGTGACGGCTCGAGCCGGCTACGATAACGATTTCTCGTAGGAGGGATATTTTTGTTATTTTTAAGTTTTAATTATGTTACAAAATAACCCATGTTGTTAGTCAATCTTATTAATTACATAATTAGCCCCTAATGTATAAAATGACTAGTATGTCCTTAGAGATAACAGAAAATTTTAAGCCCCATTTGTTTTAGAGACTCAGATGGTAATAAAATGCAAATCTTAAACGGTATTGGCAACAAAATGCAAACCTAATACGACATTTATTAATAATCTAAAAAAATGAACTCAGGTAGTTAAAAATATCAAACATGACGGACGCAAATCGTATTTAACTTTTTTTTATTAATTATATATATTCCTTATAAGCGAGGGGCATTTGGGACATGTGGCCATATACGAGGGACTACTAATGTATGTAAGTTGATACTCATTCATACACCGACCGACGACTTGGTCGCGGGTGCCGGTCGCTAGGCGGTTTCATAGTTTACGTTGACGCTCTTATCTTCACATGATAACAATTTGAAGCACCCCACCTCAGATCTTTTTCATCCATCATTCGGGTGGTAGTAGGTTTCGTCTTTCTCTCCCTCTCTCTCTCTCTCTATATATATATATATATAAAATACACCACAGAAAGTGAAGTGAGAGAGATCATCGATCTTGATTGATTTGTAGGAAGGAAAGGAGGGAAGGAGGTGATGGGGAACGCATCATGTGTGTTTGCAGGCTGTATAGATCAAGCGAGCGTCGGGATAGTCGAAAAATGGGGCCGCTTCGAGAAATTGGCGGAGCCGGGTCTCAATTTCTTCAACCCTTGCGCCGGTCAGTATCTCGCCGGAGTCCTCTCCACCAGGATCCAATCTCTCGAAGTCAGAATCGAGACCAAAACCAAGGTTTCCTGAATTTCCCCTTCTCTAAACCCTAATTAATTCATTCATTCATTAATTATAGAAACTGCGATTATTGAGTTTTCTGTTTATACTTTTGATCATCAATTGTCAAAACATGAGAGATTGCCCCAATTTTACCTACCAAGTTAGGGCTTTTATTTATTCGACACCAAATCTAGGTTTACATTAGTGCTTGCCTGCTTGCCAGTAGAAAATTTTGCATCATGTATGATTGTAGTTGATTGTGGTCACAATAAACACTTGGTTTCATGTGGATCGAGGTATATAATAACACTACAATTTTACTAAGAAATAGTACTTAGATTCAGATTTCAGAGTCGATATGTTTTATTACGATATATTTCACCTACATGAAATGTAAACGTATTCCTGTGACTCTGTGAGAAAGGTATAGAAGCCAAAACAGTATTATAAGCTATGTCTTTTAGGCTAGGAACTTAAACATTCAAAATTTTATATATAGTGTTTCTTTATTTTGCAGGACAATGTGTTTGTTCAGATAATTTCTTCAATTCAGTACAGAGTAATAAAGCAAAGTGCTGATGATGCGTTCTACGAGTTGCAGAACCCTAAGGAACAAATTCAAGCTTATGTATTTGATGGTAAATAAATTCTTTTGACTTGTGGAAAGATGGGTCCGTCCGGTTGGATTTATCTTTTCAAATGATAACTTTTGTTTCAGTTGTACGAGCACAGGTTCCAAGAATGACTTTGGATCAGCTCTTTGAGCAGAAGGATGAAGTTGCAAAAACCGTATTGGTGGAACTTGAGAAGGTGAACTTCTCTCGTGTGTTTGATTGTCTGTTTATTTGTTTATAAGAAAGCATATGTTACAACATATGGCTTATTACATGATATATCTTCACGGCCTAAAACCATATAAAATTACAACTAATCACTCAAGCTTATCCTATATATTTCAGGTGATGGGAGAATATGGGTACACAATAGAACACATACTGATGGTGGACATTATACCTGATCCCTCCGTGCGTAGAGCAATGAATGAAATCAATGCAGGTAATATTTGATCTCCCTAATTCGGGCATGAACTTCTGTGCTTTCAAACGAATACCTAAACTGTTAAACGAGTCATAGTAACAACATTAGGTGTAAGCCAATTTGTTGGATGCGTTTCTTGGAGATACACCCAAGTAAAACATACATGTATATCTTGTATAGATCCTAATCGTAAGACGAATTAATGTCCATTACATTTTGAAATCTTTAAATTCAGGATATTGTTGCATCTTATTGTATAGTAAATGTTATCAATATATAATTTCCCATAAACTTACAAAAACTCTGTTTTTTTATTTCTAGTATGCCTTATATCATTTGAGAAACTTGTACTTGGATGTTACACCTTACAAATAATATTCCATTTTTTGGACATTTTATGTATTTGCAGCACAAAGGCTTCAACTTGCTAGTGTATACAAAGGAGAAGCTGACAAGATACTTTTAGTTAAGAAAGCAGAAGCAGAAGCCGAAGCCAAGTATTTAGGGGGTGTGGGGGTGGCAAGGCAGAGGCAAGCAATAACAGATGGATTAAGAGAGAACATATTAAACTTTTCAAATACAGTTGAAGGTGCATCTGCAAAAGAGGTGATGGATCTTATTATGATCACACAGTACTTTGACACCATCAAAGATCTTGGAAATTCATCAAAGAACACAACTGTTTTCATACCCCACGGGCCGGGCCATATTAGAGACATTGGTGATCAGATTCGTAACGGGCTCATGGAAGCCAAGGCAGGCTCCAGCGCTGCTGACTAACCTTACGGTTTTCCAACATACACCCAATCTTGTTTGTTTTTATATAAATTTTCAACTTATTTCTGAATAAAGGAAAAGGATTCTAAAGTTGCAGTTATCTTAATTTGCCTTGCTTATACCAGGTAAATATTATTAATGTTTCCGGATCTTGTCTTTCGTTGATACGGGGTGGGTTGGTTCAACTGTAGAACTCTTTTTTCTGTAATTTTTTTATTTTATTTTATAAAGACACTGTATTGTTGATTATAATAATAAAAGTGTAAGTAATATAGTTCTACGAAATGAAGATTTATAAGGTTTATGCATCTGTATATGGTTTAGATGATTATTTATGTGGGGAATCTGTCTTTGTTAGTGTTGTTAAATTATTTATTTTTTAGCCTGTATATTATTATTTTTTTACTTTTTTAACGGCAAATGTATTTTATTAAAAACAAAACTAGCGGGCGCTAAAAGCATAGAACAAAAAACATCCGCGGTCTCAAGATACAGAAAACGCATAGAAAGACGAAACAAGGAACAAAGAAAATATAATTTTAAATTCGTCTAATACTACGAAATTTTTTCTTCTTTTTTCGTTTGTTAGAGCACCTTTCTTTAGAGTTGTTTTGTGGCATTGAGACCGTCTGGTTTTCCACCGTCTGTACCCTACTTAGCAACCGCCTACTTGGAGAGCGGTGTTGGGGTTGTCATTTGTGGCTTCCATTCGTCAGTACGTGTGGTGTCTATTTCTTTTTTTTTTTTCCTCACACATAAGTACAGGTCCAAGACAGAATACGGTACCCTGCTCACCCCTACATTTTGGTAAGGGCCAAAAGGCGTGTCAAAATAACTCATGGCCTCCCAAATATTTTAGTTTTACTTTTTTAAAAGAAATACACTAACAAATATAAGATGCATGCTTTTTCGGTTCGGTAATCGGGGTTTATCGGGTCGGGAGAGAGAGGATTAATGTGAGGGAGTTCCTAGTTGAAATGAAAAAATGATACGAAGACCTGCAAATAAAAGATAATGGGTCTATTGGGCTTTCAATTTAAAAAAGAAAAATAAGTGAAATTATTAATCTCGGGTTGGTCGGTAATTTTCGATAAATCTCGGTCCATACCCGAGACCGAAATTCACTGAAAATGTGAACCGACATATATAAGTTGTATGCTTTTTCGGTTCGGTAATCGGGATTTATCGGGTCGGGTTATCGGGATTTCTTGGGGACCCAAAATTTTGCTCACCCCTAGGCGTTTCGGTATATCCATTTTTTATTTCCGTCGTGTCCCAAATCGTGTCAAGAATTATTCCTCTAGAAGTATATATTAAGAAATAATATATTTATCAAATGATATTTTATACATATAATATTATAAACTACATTACTTCAATGAGAAGAATAATAATATTAAAAACTTCAAGTCTTTTCTGATATATAATTGTTATAAATAATATCTATAATTTTTA
>JBCNJP010000018.1:12872956-13005312 GCA_039602395.1 Deinandra increscens subsp. villosa | reverse complement strand
GACACATTGTGTGTGTTCGGAGACGGAATCATTAACATCCATCTGCTGATTTGGGCCTCAAACGTACGGCCCATTTGTTTTTTTATCAATGAGGCCAGCCCGTTAAGCAGAGGCTGTGTTCTAGAACCAGAGGTCAACCGCGCGTTGCCGCGGTTATCCGGACATTTCAGAGATATGTTTAGCTTTCATAAAAGTAAAGAAACCAGTTTCAATATTGAATAAAATGCTCAATTATATGCTCCGCTAATGTTAGACTGTATTTTTAAGAAAAGAATACATTGTTTATAGTTTGACGCATGTGTTGTCGATCGAAACATAAGACATATACGTAAATCTAAAGCTCATAAGTTCCGAACCACTCAAAGAAATAGTTAATTTTATACTTGTTTTTTTCATAGACCCTAACCAAATCAAAATCTGGAGTTCAAGAAAGTAAAAGTCTTTAATCAAGCTTTAAGACCCACAAAATCATACAAAGTAGACATGCTAAAATGATACAAAGTAGATGTGCATTTCAACAGATAATTACACATCTTACACGTCAACTTAAAGAGTAAAACTAACCATTATTATTTTTCCTCGTTCCTATGAGATTGGAGTTTTACCACAAAAGTCAAATCTGCTACAAATAGTTTAATGTTTGCTGGAAATTTCAAGTAGGTTGTAAAAGTAATTTTTTTTCCAGTCTATAACTCAATTCAGCTTAATATATATAACCCAATTCATGTTTTGAACAATCATCACAAAATCTTATTACCAAAAAAACTAATATTTCAAATATTTATTTATTTAAAAAGAAAATAGAACTCAATCTTCTCATGCCAAATAGAACTACAAAAAAAAAAACGAAAATATTAACCTAAAAACCGATAAAGTTTCTAATCAAAGCTAACGATGCAATCAGGGCCTAAAAAGAAGATGCTAACAGAATAACCAAATCCGTTCAACTTAATTGCAACCTCAAGCCCTGCAGACCCTAAACCTATATATCAATTGCATGACTAAAGGATTAAACATCATTTATGAAGAAAAAAAACATACAATTAAAAAAATTATAAGTGAATCGAATGTTGCGATAGATATAATATTGAGTTCATTAACTTCTCGTAAGATACCCTAAATCGAACAACTGACATAAATATAAATAGTATCAGAGGCACAAAAACATATTAATATTAGTAGTATGACCAATGGCAAGCAAATCAAGAGGTACCACTAACTTGGCCCACTGCAACCATAACATATCCTTCTTTAATATTCACTACATGCTTGGTCTAGCAATTAGGTACTCAAAAGACCACAGGAGGTACAATTAAATTTACATATTGATTAGACTGTGAAGATGCGGTGTAAGCGCTGTGTTGTCTCGTGAAACAAATACATAGATTGTGTTGATGTAATTTTTCTTTATCAAATAGGATTCACATGAGAAACATAAGACCTGGATGGATGAGGAAATTAAGGTAAATTCGGCTGATCATGAGGATGTCACGTGAGAAAAAGAAATCAAAATGAAGAAGCAAAGTTACCAAGAGGTATTCGTTCCAATGGTATGGGGATGAAGGTTAGAGCTTGGGGACCTTGAGGTCTCAAGTTCAAACCTGACTCAAGAGGGTTTTTCTTAAGTAGTGAGTTTCCTCCATGTGTTCCTGGGTGTGCCAAGCCTGGAGAGTTAAAATCAGTCACATAATAATTAGACATTATAAACACACTAAATGTTGAGACTTTAACCCGTACAATTCGAGTGAAGATAAACACACGATGTAACATCAAGTATGGCTGCTGCATCTGCCAAGTGGACAGACGGTCTACGGTACTCATCATTGTTTTGGCCTCCCCCACTAGATACTCAGCAGTGTAAGGTATAATCTTCGTTTTTGTAGTTATAAATCCTTTTGAGGGGTTATAAATGTTTATTTTAATTTATACTTAAAAATAATTGTCAAATGTCACATTGTTCCATGTGGCATATATAAATACACTAAAAGGACAAATATCATGGCACCTGGATTTCACACTCATCATCACATGTAGCATTTCATAGACCTTACTCTTCCAGGGTCCCACAGGTTCACGGCTTAAATGTTAAAAACAAAGCCTATTTGAAAATAATGAGAGAGGGCACAGAATCGAACCCGAGATCATGAGCTTAGAAAGGAGACACTAAACCGGCTGAACTGGAGGGGCATATGTGATATTCTATGAATACAATATATATATATATATAATCAGATTTTTTGGAGCATGGCACAAAACCATAGGTAATTGTTGGGCTATATTCATATGAGGCATGAACATTTGTTATTAGGCTTTTGTTAGTTAGTTGTTTTGGGCTTGTTTAGTATTTATCTAGTGGGCTAGTCTAGTTAATTATTAGGCCATGTGGGCCGATTATGATTGGGCTTACTAGGTTTGCGATTTTGACTTGAGGTGGTATAAATACCACCTCATTGTAACCGATTCAGGGAAGCATTTCATACACTATTTACGATTCCTTAAAGATCCTTGTGTTCACGATCAGTTTATTTGTGTGCTTCTAGTAGACGTTTTTCACTCAAGGTTTCATCTTTATTCAAGATCTAGCCTTTTCATCTACTATTTCTCTTGATTCAAGCTTATACGAGGTTTCCGCACTCGTATTAGCTAAGATATCGTGTTGTTTGGTTTTTATCCGGACCTACAATTGGTATCAGAGCCAAGAAACCTTGTTTCGAGGCTCTCACGATATTGATTCGAGAGGATTTTGTGTGTTTCTAAGCTGTTTTTCGAAGATTTGAAGGTTGTTTAGGAGTTTACGAGTCTGCAAGCTGCTGTGTTCTTCATTTTCTGGGTTTTTGGGTGTTCACGACTGGTTTTTGCTTGAAGATTGGTGGTTTACGATTCTACAAAAGGGTGTTTGCGACTGTACCGGTGTTTGCGACCCTTTGTACTTGTGTTTACGACTTGTCTTAGTCGTAAAGGGTGTTTACGAGTCGGTTGTATCGTAATCGAGGGTTTACGATTCCGTGGTCGTAATCAAGGGATCGTATACGGTGTTTGCGATTTTGCTAAGGCGGTTTGGGTTTGCGATTGCCACGTGGATCGTAATCGTGTGTTCCCGATCGTAAACAAGTCTGTCGGTTCGTAATCGCATTTATTTTGATCGTAATCAGTGTTATTTGGACATTTGGACTTTAGGTTAAGTTACCCAAGCTTTTGAAATGGATTTTGAGCCGAGCATGTACCAGAAACTGGATTTCGAGATCGGATCGATTACTCGTCCACCTAGACTTACTTCGACAGATAATTTTTTGGAATGGAAGTATAGGTTCGAAAACCACTTGAAGAGTGTTGATTTAAGGTTATGGAGAGCAGTGCTGAATGGACCACACATACCTATGCATGGAGCGGGAGCTAAAGCAGGAAAGGCCAAGATTGAAGATGAGTTTGAGGATGAAGACTGGGAAAGATGTAACAAGGCAGAGAGGGCCTTTGCAATAATGACCATGGCATTGACACCGGACATTGCTCAAGGGTTTAAGCATTGCAAAACGGCAAAGGAACTGTGGAATGCATTGATAGTGGCTTATGAAGGAAACCCAGACATCAAGGCAAGTCGAAAGCAGATGTTGAAGCAAAAGTTCAATTTGTTTAATCATATTCAGGGTGAATCCTTCGAAGCTCAAGTGCAAAGATTTGTCTCTCTAATGGCTGAGATGTCAAGTTATGGAGTGGAACCGGAATTGGAAGATAAAAATTTGAAGCTCCTAAACAGTTTGCCTAAGTCATGGAACACCAACATTTCAATCATTAAGGACAACAACAAACTGAGTGAACTGTCTTTGGATGAAATGATCAACAAGTTGAAGTCCAAGATGATTGATGATAAGCAGCGTGAGTTGAATCATATAAGTTCACTAAGTTTGGCGGGGAAGTTGAATCAAGCTTTGTTGTCTGAAGAGGTTGATGAGAAGCAGAAAGGAAAGGCTGTAGCAGGTGGATCAAGTTCAATGAGTCAAACGAAGGCATTTGTGGCACAACCTCAATCTGGTTCAAGTGGAGGTGATACTTCTGAAGCTAACAATGATCCCAATTTTGCTCTGGGTATGGGATTCATGAATAGTTACCATGCTTTAATGGCTGGAACACTAATTCCTTCTGAGATTCTTTCGGGGGAGCTTAATCAGATTAATCCAGAAGACGTGGAAATGTTGGACGTCTCTTGGCAAATGGCAATGGCAGTGTTCAGGGCTAAAAAGTTCATGGCTACTACGGGGCGAAATGTGTGGAAGGATCAAGATAAGATCAGGATGGGGTTTGATAAGACAAAGCTTAGGTGCTACAATTGTGATGAATATGGGCACTTTGCTAGGGAGTGCAGCAAACCAAGGAAGGAAAGAGCAGAGCTGAAGAAGTCAGCTGATGGGAAGGGAAAGGCAGAGACAAGTGCCTTGGTAGTGCAAGAAGGTGGTGGATATGACTGGACCCCACAGCTGAAGGATCTGAGTTTGACGCATGCTATGATGACAACTTTGGATGAGGATGATGATGAACAAGAGCATGCTTTTGTGGTTACTAATGATGAACCAGAGGAGAATGAAGCATTGACTGCGGATCACACCAAGGTATGTTCTAATTCTGTTTGTGATCGTATAATTACTACTCTTAGAGAATATTGCAAAAACTTTGAGTCTGAATTGTTTGAAGTCAAATGTGAAAAGAGTTCTTTCAAGGGTAGATGGAATAAGAATGAAGAAAAGGTTAAAGCCCAGAAACTAGATATAGCTAAGTATAAGAACCTTGCAACTGAAAATGCCTATTTGTATGACAACGCTAAGTTAGAAATAGCTGAGCTAAGTAAACAAATAGAAGAACTTAAGCATAAGAACAATGAGATGCAGGTTAAACTTGATATCAACCTTATGAGAAGCAAAAGGATGTTGCAGGCTAGTAAATCCTTAGATAATTGCATAACTGAGGTTAGAATGGGAAAGGACAAAGGTGGAATAGGAATCAGCTTTGCAACCAAGAATGTTGTTACTCAAGACAAAACTAGAGATGTCATAGGAATGATCTTAGAGGAGGATCAGATTGATAGATCGGCATCGGAAATGCATGAAGAAGGACCTCCCTTAGATAGTGTCTTGGTTGGAGTGAAGCCTTTGACTGAGGAGGAAATTGAGAATGAAAAACACATGACTTATGGGTTGGGTAAAATGAATAGAGTGATGACAGACCCATGTGAAGCAGGCCCATCCAATACTTCAATAAATAACTGTGTGAGCACTTCTGATGTATCTGTTTCTTGTGCAGATGAAGTAGAAATCAATGACATTTCTGAGGAGGATGAAGAGTGTCAGAGAGTGGATGAGAGTCATGCGTCTAGTAGTTCTAATAGTTCTAGTTTATGTTTACCTAAGGATGATGTAATGGCACTTGTGTCAGAACTAGAAACATCCAAGTCAAAACAAGTAGCTGTATCGATGTTAAAAAGTGTTTCAGAATCTAATGAAAAAGTGTCTGGTTTTAAAATTCGTGTGCCTAACACAAAAATTGGTCGTGAGACTAAGCCCAAAGACTTCGTTGCTTATCCCCAGGTTGTGTCAGCTTTTAATAGAACCAACAAATCCAAATCGGATCAATTTTGCTTAATTACACAATCTGATAAGGAAAAACAACGTGTCATACACAAATGGGATGATAAGCCAGAGTGGAAGTCGTCTTACCCAAGACGTTCATACCTCTGTAGTCATGTCAATGGGCCTAGACTCATGAATTGCTTTCAATGTGGAAAGCCAGGACATTTTGCAGCTAACTGTGTGAACAGACCTTACCAACCATACTATCCACAAAACCCACGGACTAGTATGTTGGAAAAGATGATGACAGGTGAAAAACAGAAACAAAAGCAGAAGCAACAAGCTGTGTTTCAGGGGAAGCAGCGTGTTGAACCAATGAAGACTGAACAGTCTAAGGTATCAAACGCAAAGGCACCTGTGACAAAGCCTGTTGTGGATAAGTGGAAAGTGACCAGAACTCCAAAACAAATTTTTCAAACTAAAGGAGTCTACCAAAAGACAAAACCAGAATTTGTTGAAAAACAAGTGGCTAAAGTGAAAAGAATTAATCAACCTAATGGCAAAGCGAAAGCCGAGCAACAGGTTTTGAAACAAAACAATGTCACTCAAACGAAACAACTTGTGTATACAAAGTTGAAACTTGAGTGGACACCGGTTAAAAAGCCTGCTGGTAAAAAGGTCACTTTTCCACAGAAGAAACCCGTGTTAGTAAACAAATCAACAACTGTGTTGAAACCAGAGAAACCAACCACCTGGAAACCAAAAGTCAACATTCAGAATGGAAATGTTTCTGAATCCAAATCTGAAATGATCCACCAACTAGTTAACTACATTGATGCTAATGGTGTGCCCAGATCTGTTATGGCCTGGGTACCTGGATCTCAATGATTTCTGATTTTTTGTAGGGACAGCCAAGTACGGTCTATCAACAATCTCTGGTACGTTGATAGCGGTTGCTCCCGACACATGACCGGAGATCTGTCACTTTTGGAAGATGTAGAGGACTTCAATGGAGGTGGTGTATCATTTGCAGGTGGTGTTGGTGGTAGAATCAGTAAGAAGGGAGTGGTAAGAAGTGGAAATCTGTCATTTTCTGACGTACACTATGTGGAGGAACTGTCTCACAGTTTGCTGAGTGTGTCTCAGATTTGTGACAAGGACTATTCTGTGATGTTCAATCGAAAAGAATGTATTATTTTGAAGCCTGGTGTGAAGATTCCCGAGGAGTGCGTACTGATGCGTACTCCAAGACGTTCAAATTCATATCTTCTCAACATGAGCAAACCTCCAACGTCAGAAGAAGCATGCCTCATATCGAAGCAGAATGAAAATTTGGCTATGTTGTGGCATCGACGACTAGGGCATGCTAATATGAAGAATTTGACCAAGCTCGCGAAGGGAGAGCATGTCAGAAAGCTGCCGATTAAAGACTTCTCAACGATTGAAAAATGTGTGGCATGTGCGAAGGGGAAGCAGCACAAGTTGCCACATCGACCAAAGATAGCTAATTCTGTATCGTCAGTTCTACAACTCTTACACATGGATTTATTTGGACCTATGCAAGTTCAGAGCATCAGCAAGTTCTCTTACTGCCTCGTGATTGTAGACGACTACTCACGATTCACTTGGGTCTACTTTTTGTCAAACAAATATGAAACTCCAGCCCTAGTGAAGCAGTTTGTCACACTTATAGAGAACCAGCTGAACAAGAAGGTCAAAGCTATCAGATCAGATAATGGAACAGAATTCAAGAATGCTGAGTTGAACATGTTTTGTGGGGCTAAAGGCATTGAGAGACAGTTCAGTGCTCCCTACACTCCACAACAGAATGGAGTAGCCGAGAGAAGGAATAGGACACTCATTGAAGCTGCAAGGACAATGTTGTGTGAAGCAAAACTACCAATCTTCTTCTGGGCTGAAGCAGTCAACACAGCATGCTATGTGCAAAATCGGGTTTTGTTGAACAAACGTCATGAGAAAACTCCATATCAGATTATCTACAAAGAGAAGCCGACAGTGGGTTATTTCAAGACTTTCGGGTGTCCGTGCACGGTGCTGATTCAGTCCGACGTAGGGAAATTCGAGGCGAAAGCAGATGAGTGTTATTTCGTTGGTTACTCAGGAAATAGTGCTTATCGAGTCTATAACAAGACCACCGGCTTGATTATTGAAGCATTCAATGTGGACTGGCTTGAAGACAACCCGACGGATGCAGGGACTGGACCAGATTGGATATTTAATTATGGGTCTCTGTTTGAGGGTTTTAAGTTTTCAAATGATCTTCATAATTTGGGGGAAGAAGAAGAGATTATCACACAGCCTTCTGAATCAAGACCTTCTGTTGAAAAAGTCTGTGATAAAGCCCCAGTTCCAGTTCCAACAACTGTCACCGCAGATGTCAACACAGATGCTTCAGGAACTTCAGGAACGTGTGATGTTGATTCAGAAATTCCACAAGGTTCAGGTATTAGTGATTTAAATGATAATCTTGTGAATTCTAATCTGCCTGTTTCAGTGTCTGTGCCAGATATTCAGGTTTCAAGGATCAACAAGGACCATCCGGTCAGCAATATTCTTGGACCAGTGACGTCAGGAGTTAGAACTAGAAGCCGCACGGGTGACATCAATGTCTGCATGTACTCGTGCTTTATCTCCCAGATTGAGCCTCCAAATGTGATGGTAGCTCTCAGAGATCCGAGCTGGATCGAGGCCATGCACAACGAATTGAATCAGTTCTCAAAGCTGGGAGTGTGGCGGCTAGTCAAGAGGCCAGATAACAAGAAGGTTATACCCACCCGTTGGTTGTACAAGAACAAAAAAGATGACACGGGTATAATCGTTCGAAACAAGGCAAGGTTAATTGTCCAAGGTCACCGTCAAATACATGGAATTGACTATGATGAGGTGTATGCCCCTGTAGCAAGATTGGAAGCCATACGGATATTTCTTGCGGTTGCATCTTATCTGAACTTTACGGTGCACCAGATGGACGTGAAGACAGCATTCCTGTATGCTGAGATGAATGAAGAGGTGTACGTGACTCAACCACCTGGGTTCATAGATGAGGAGCATCCAGATCATGTGTATCTGCTGGATAAGGCATTGTATGGTTTACATCAAGCTCCAAGAACATGGTATGAGACGTTGTCAGCACACCTGGTGGAAAATGGGTATACTAGAGGGGTGGTGGATCAGACGTTGTTCAGAAAACGGGTGGACGACCACATTATAATGGTGCAAGTATATGTGGATGACATCATTTATGGATCAACGAATGAAGATCTATGCACTGAATTTGAAGAGATTATGAGGAAGAAGTTTGAGATGAGCGATCAGGGGGAAATGAGTTTCTTCCTAGCCTTGCAGGTTAAACAAGATGAATCTGGGATTCTTGTTCATCAAGCCAAGTATGTGAATGAGATCCTAGAGAAATTCAAGATGCAAGACTCAAAGCCGATCTCAACTCCAATGGCATCCCGACCTCTTTTGTCAGCAGATACAGATGGGGAGTCAGTAAGCGAGTTCATGTATCGCTCCATGATTGGTTCTCTGATGTACCTAACAGCAAGTCGGCCAGATATTATGCATGCAGTTTGCTTGTGTGCTCGTTATCAGGCTAACCCTAAACTTTCTCATTTGAATGCTGTTAAACGTATATTTCGGTATCTAAAGGGCAGGCCTCGGCTTGGTCTTTGGTACCCAAAGAACACTGACTTTCAATTGTATGCTTATACTGACAGTGACTATGGAGGCAGTGACTTGGATCGGAAGTCAACAACGGGAGGATGTCAATATTTGGGCGATCGACTCATCTCATGGCAGAGCAAGAAGCAGCATACCGTATCCAAATCAACTGCAGAAGCTGAGTACGTGGCCGCATCTGCCGGTACCTCACAGGTAGTGTGGATCCAGAATCAGCTCACGGATTACGGTATGGAATTCGTTAACACTCCAATTTTCTGTGATAATGCTGCTGCTCTGGAAATTGTGAAAAACCCCGTTCATCACTCTAAAACAAAGCACATAGACATCAAGGTACATTTCATTCGTGATTGTTTTGATCGGGAGTTGATTCAGCTTCAGAAGGTAAGCTCAGACCAAAACGTGTCTGATATTTTCACAAAACCCCTCCCACGACCAAATTTTGAAATGTGCGTCGAAGGCCTTCGAATGATTGCCTTCGAGGAATGATCTGATCATTTTGTGTTTGTAAATATTTTTTTTAAAAAAAATATATATAAAAAAAAAAAAAAAAAAAAAAAATAGTGTTTGCTTTTCAAAAACCTCATAAAAACAGGGGAAGAAATATAAATGTCTCAGAAAATACAAAAATATCTGTTTGAGGTTTTTATGATGTTGTTTGTTTTGCCTTGAGTCGGTAGGAAGTGATATAAATTTCCATGACGATCGGAGACTGACACGCGTAAGGCAGAAGTGAAAGACGTCTCAAAGATGATGTTCGGTAAGAAAAATCAAAAACTATGATCATCCATGTAAGTGCAATAATCTTAAACTCTACACGTGTTTAGCTTTCCATCCTAGTTTACATAGTTTAAAAGACTGAGTCCCAGCAAAAACGGGTTGAGAGTGGTATTACCTAGTATTCACTCTCTCACACACCATGTTTATGCTTACATGACAACGCCACAGAAAGAGTCAAAAGAAAAGAAGAAAAAGAAAATCAAAAAAAAAAAAAAAAAAAAATATAGTGTTGAAAATAAAGTCAATTATTTTGTTGGTCTTCTCTGCGTGCTTATGCGGCCGACCTGATCATCAACGGATAATTATAAAACAAGTGGTAGTCAATGTGGCATTGCATGGTTCCTCAAGTTGGGGGTTTGTGAATCCTCAATAAACTCTGAGGTTGGGTAGGTTTTGCTATGAACAATTGGGTGTGGGGACTGATAAACATAACGGTAACAATGTACCATATTGTTAAGCACTTAAAATGTTTTAACTGGATGTGAGTTTACATGATATAAAATTTTGAACAATCGTTTAGAGCGTCAAGTAACGGAAAGCTGAAAAGGGTTCTTCGGTTAATGATCTGTCTGGTTTGATCCATGAAAAATATCTATCTCAAGGTAAGTATGTTTTTGTCTAGTATTTAAATTATCTTGATTTTGTGCAATTTTTCAGTCTTTAAATATTTAAATTTTTATTTTTTTTATGATCATGATCAGATACTCGGGTATGACTCTGAGGGGAAGTTTTGTAAAATTTTCAAAGTGTCAAAAAGTTCAAATGATTATGAGAATTAACAAGTTTGGGGTGAACTTGTGTGATTCTTGAAAGTTTTAGAAAGGTTGAGGGGCTTAAATGAAAGTGTTCAAAAGATTTTGGTTTAAAAGGGGGCAAAGTGTAATTTGGTGTTCTAAATATCTCATTTTGGATATTTTACCCATTTACGATCAAAACCGTTCTCCCCACCGTTCACAATCCTCATTTCAAACCCTAGAACCGCCGCTTGCTCGCCGGAAAAGCCTTCCACACCCGATTCCGTTCACCATTTTCCTATCAAACCTCACCACCGAGATCGCAATCGATTTCCGACCATAACCCCTCATCGAATCGACTGTTTTGATCATTGTTACTTGGGTTTTTTGTTTCAAACCCTAAAATTTCGTCGACCGTGGTTTTCTTCGTGAGTTGAGACGTTTTCTCGAAGATTTTGTGTCGAAACAGTGTTTAAACTTGCTTAAAGGTAGTTGTTTGAAGATTTCTTGAACTTTTCTGTGTTTAATCCTGTTTTTCGAGAAATTGCAGGTTGCTTTAATGGCAGAAATCGCCATTTACGACCTCACGGAGAAGAAGATGAGTTTTTGAGCGTTTACGATTCGAATCGTTTGCGATTCGGATTGTTTACGACTCCGGGGTAATTGATTTGGATCGTTTACGATTCTGGAGAAAGCGACAAAATCAAATGGGCCTTTACGATTGGGCCCTATCCGGATTTTTTGGTGTTTACGATTGGGTTAAGGCATTTACGACTGGACCTAGATTAATCAATCGTGAACTCATTTGGAGGATCGTAAACCCGTTTTTAGACTCGTAAACACACATTAAATTGAGAATTTATATATTAATACTCTTATAAAATGAGAAATTTAAGCTATAACACTTAATTAAATTTGAGAATCTCATTTAAAGTGAACGGTTTTGATAAAAGTTGACGGTGTTTGTAAGCATGGACTGAATTCAATTATTTTCCCTAAAAAATGTTCAAATTGAAATTTTGTGAAGTTCAAAAGTAAAATGTGATTATCAATTGAACACGTTTAGGGTTGATAATCATAATTGCTTGCTCATGATCAAATCTGATGCATATGTCTTGTTTGTCTCAGATGGCAGGAAATGTTATTGACGAACCAATCAAATTTGATCATGATCACTGTATACCAGCTTTCCTGGAAGACCCACCAGAGCATCACATGGATCTATTTTACTCTCTGGTGGCGGGAATGAACGTCTGCAAGATCAACCATGCTTTGAGGACAAGCGTGTTGATAGATGAGATGCTGGTAAGAGAATTCTGGGGTACTGCACGGGCGAGTGCTGATAAGACAAGAATCACTGCTACCATCCAGAACCGTCAGGTGGTCATTCTGGAAGATGATATTAGAAGAGGCCTGAATATCAACGATCGTGCTACCGATCCGGTTGATTATCCCAAGGAAGCCGTTCTGGCAGGTGCCCAATTACTGGGATATGAAGGCAGATTCCCGCCTATCATGAAGAAGCAGCTGCCGCACTACTGGAGGTGCCTTGCCCATTTCATGCAGAAATCATTTCTGGGCAAGAGAACGAGCTTTGACCAGCTGAACAAAGTCCACGGCACTGCTTTCGTCGCATTGGCCCTTGACTGGAACTACAATTTCTCAAAGATGATGCTGCTGGATTGGATCGGCAATGCTAACTTGGGTGCTCGTGAGCAGTTTCTGATGACACCAAGATTCGTGCAGATGGTGGTCATGCTGAAATATCCTATGATTGAGGAAAGGATACAGAAACTGGATATAAAGGTGATGGGTGCTGATGTTTTTGGTCTCCAGACTCAGGATAGGAGTGGCAAGTACATGTTTGAGGGTAGGTTAGAATGGACTAAACGTGGTGCCTTTCCAGAGGTAGCCCGTGAACAAGTGATGGAGGAAGATGAGCCAGTGGCTGATGAGCCAGCTGTGAATGCCATTGTGGCAGAAGATCAAGATGCTGAAGCCACTCAAGCTGTCAATGTACAAGAAGATGATGTCATCCCATCCGATGAAGAAAATATAATGGATGACATCCTCACCGGCCAGGACTTTGTTGAAGATGATATTTATGGGGACTTGGAGCCGCTAACCCATAAAAGATCAAGAGAAGATATGGTTGGGTCTTCTGGCAGTGATGATGCACCTCCTGAGCTGGAATTAAATGCTGATGAAGCATTCATGGAAGAACCCGTCCCTGCTCGTGAACCATCTCCAAGAAAGAAATCTGATCCTAGGAGCATACGGTTCAAGTTCACCAAGACAAGCTCTAGTCTAATGATTGTAGAACCTACTGGACCCAGTTCTGCGGGTGCCAGTGGTCAAGAAGAATCTGTCAGTGAAGCCAATCAAGAACAACCTTCTGCTACTCAGACAGAAGAAGGTGACAATGTTCAACCTGCCCCTGTACAGCTCGATAGTCCGATTCTGAACGTGCATAGCCCTGTACGTGAGGATAGGCAATTTCTGGAGGTTGACAGCACCTTTGTTGTTCCTAGTCCGGTCAGAATTAGCCTCTCTACCGCGACAAGCCAACCTCTCGCTGCTCCAGGTTTTCGCCCGTTAATGGCTGCTGAGCTTCCAGTTGATCTGAGGATTAGTTCTGATCCTCAGATTAACTTCCTGATCTCTCAGAACAGAATGAGAGAGAATGAGATAAAGACTCTCAAGGATGAAATCAAAATTTTGAGAGAGAAGGAGGAAGCAAACAGAGATTATATGAAAGGATTTGAGATAGCTGACAAAGAAAGGATGGAATATCTTTTCAATATGATCAAGGGGCTGAGAAAGAAGGTTAATGAGCTGACAGGTGGTGCAGGGCCTAGCAACACAGGTGCCTCAGGTCAGAGTTCATCTCAAGCTGGAGAAGCTGTGGAGGCTGTTGATGGAGATGAAAACATTGAGATGTCGGATTACGCCCGATGTGGCAGGATCATCTCAAAGGCTCCAAACTTCCATGAGAACTGGTTCAAGGAGTTTTTCCAAGGACCAGCTCCCACTCAGTACACAATAGACGTTGGTGAAAGTTCTATTGATAGGCAAGGGAGTAGTGAGATGATTCTATGTTGGCACTATGATTCAGAGAAGAAATTGTTCGCCGTGATCCGTGAAGGCTATAGTCCAGTTGAATACTACCAGACTCGTGGTCAATTCCACTCCTGGACAGAGCCGGAGATCAGAAACCTTCTAAGAGCTCCGTTTATTAACAGATGGAATGGGCCAGATGGAAACCTGATCAGAGACAATCTGCTAGGGCATATGCAGAATGACTTCAGGGATTTTGAGCTGAAGGAGCTTAGATGGAGAGAGACGGGAACAAATCCACAGACAGGGGAGTCTGTTGGAGAAGCTCGGAGGCCACCTACCAAACGTACAAGGGTGATCAACATGTTGGATGAGATAGAGGATGGTACGCTAGTAAGGAACTTTGATTGTTGGTACTATGATCCGACAACTCATGAGGTGGTGGTTCTCTGTAAACCGATGCGTCAATTCCGATTCTATGACCCGGTGGATCTGCTTCGTTTTGGAGAACGGGATATCAAGCTTCTAGCAACCCAACCCATTCTAGGTGATGAAAATGATATGGCGAATGCTATCAGGATTGGGATATTTGATGGTGCTGCCAAGAAGATTGTGGAGAATGGTTGGTGGTCAAACAACATTCAAGCCTCGTTCAGATTTGACTTGCTACTGCCGTAAAGTGGTCAAATGGTTCATGCCTAGGGGAAGATTGTTGGGCTATATTCATATGAGGCATGAACATTTGTTATTAGGCTTTTGTTAGTTAGTTGTTTTGGGCTTGTTTAGTATTTATCTAGTGGGCTAGTCTAGTTAATTATTAGGCCATGTGGGCCGATTATGATTGGGCTTACTAGGTTTGCGATTTTGACTTGAGGTGGTATAAATACCACCTCATTGTAACCGATTCAGGGAAGCATTTCATACACTATTTACGATTCCTTAAAGATCCTTGTGTTCACGATCAGTTTATTTGTGTGCTTCTAGTAGACGTTTTTCACTCAAGGTTTCATCTTTATTCAAGATCTAGCCTTTTCATCTACTATTTCTCTTGATTCAAGCTTATACGAGGTTTCCGCACTCGTATTAGCTAAGATATCGTGTTGTTTGGTTTTTATCCGGACCTACAGTAATGTTTAAGATTGTATATATATACAATGAATCTAGATCATGACTTGAGAGATGCAAAGTTATATCACCACTTAATTGTGAGCTTCTTCTCTAATTCACAGCTTAAGCGTCTAAAAACGTCGGTAATGCGTCTAAAAACGTCGGTAATGCAGCATATTCCCTTAATGAATTAGGAATCTTTTCTATGCACAACTGATATAGGATTTGCCTAGGGTGTAACAAGTATGCTTAGGTGTAACAAAGGCTCATTTCCCATCAAGTATCTCGACAATATAGCTAGTAGTGTTGAAACCTTTGAAAAGAAGTTGTCTTTATGGAGAAGCAAAACGCTAGATGCCAAATAGGTGGAAGACTAACTCTAATAAAATCAGTGTTATCCAGTATCCCATTTTACTTTTTCTCACAGTGTCAGTATTTAGAGCACACAACAACGTCATTGAGAAGCTGGAACAAATCTGTAGAAGATTCCTCTAGGGCGGAAGCCTTGAAGCCAGGAAAATTCATTGGGTCAAGTGGTCTTTGCCATTTCTTTGGAAACCAAACGCCTCTATATAGTACCAATTGTAATAGGTCGGATCCCGTTGTCGGGTTTATTTTGTATTTGTTCTTTGTAATAGGAAAATTAGCCTCTATTAATCCGAGTTATCATATATTGGCCAATAATAATCATAATTTTATTTTTTCCTATAATAAACCGAATTATCAAGATATTGGAAAACACTACACCACCGTTAAAAAAAATCCTAAACCATTAGTTTTTATTGACTAGGCACATGACGTGGATCATATGTGGCTTTTATATTTAAGTTATTAGAGTCAGCCTTCGCCCCCAAATCCATCGGCATATCACATTGCTACCATTTGCGGCTCCCTTCGCAAAGCTTCCTTCAGCTGTGGCCTAATCCGATTTGCCATTGATCTAACCAAGCAATCAGTCGACGGAATGTCAATCGACTATCGACATATCACAGTTGCCGATCTTGAAATCGACAGAAAATATCCACCTCGCAGTCGCCGCATTTCACGACAAAAGCCTGCAATCCGATTGCTTTCTCTTCGCTTCTCCAGAGTACAATTACTCTATCAAGGCGCCGTTAAAGAACGCAATTGATAGGGCGCCGAGGCCACCCAACGTGTGTGCGGATAAGGCCGCCGATATAGTTAGCGCCGACGGAGGATTTTCCAGAGGAAGGTCGTAGTATATTCTCGAGCAAAGCGGCGTTTGAATCGATGGATTTCACAATTTCATAAGTTCCCAAGCTAGCGCCGACGGAGGATTTTTGGATTCTTATTTGTGAACATCTGATGGTACGTATTATTGCAGGGGGTGGATTTCACAATTCAAGTTGAGAAAATAAATAAAATTGATATTTGTGAATAAAATTGCTTACACCGATGAAAGAACAACATAGACTGAAGTTTACAAAGAGCCGGTTTGAGGCTCGTTTATCCGGGAGACAATCGCCGGATGTTGATCGGAAGGGTGGGTTTGTGGTTTAGTCGGCGGGTTATATGAAAAGGGGAGAAGATGTAAAAACTTTTAAGAAATTGTAAGAATGATCCATCTATTTTAATAACTTATTAAAAAAATACATAAGGCGTCACGTCAGCAAATAACTAACGGTGTTAGGATATTTTTAACAGCGATACAATGTTTTCTAATATCTTGATAGTTCGATCGATCCTTACTTTGAAGGCATCAAAAAGGTGATATACGAATATAAAATTTTACGGTTGAGATTCATAGCTAATGATGACGGGTCAGTAGATAGTGCTAAGTTTTTTGGATTCTGTCACGACATTTATCTATATGTCGTGCCCATGGCTCAAATTAACTTTTTCACGTGTGGTCCACCTTTATTGTTAACCAACTCTAGACGAAGACCCTTTGACGGTTTTATTCCCTTACATCTTCCTCGTTTAACCGATTCTTGCATTTTAGATATGATTTCGGTATTGTCGTCGTCCTCTTTGTTTTGTGTTTGGTTTCAGGATGTGAGGGGACACGTAGTGGATATGGATATGGTTAAATATGCCCCCATTAGGCATTGTTCCTTGGATAAGAGGGTTGCAGTGGCGGACCCAAGGCCAAGCCTTGGGGTTCGCCCGACCCCCATGAATTTTTTAGATGTCTACCATATATTCAATTTTTTCTAAACCGAACCCCTAGAAATTTGGTCACCGAACCCCATGAAATATTAAGACCGACCTTCAACATAAAAAAAATCTAGTTTTAAAAAATAAAATTTTAAAAACTTAAACGTATTATAAATAAAATTTATCACAAAATTAGTTTATAAAAAAAACTAATCTATAACTTTTTAATAATTAATCAATGATCCAACACCACTTAGCTTAATGAGCCCAAGACAATTAAAGATTTTTAACCCAATTACAAACTCTCAAACCCAATACCCATTACCCATTACCCATTACCCATTACCCTATTAATTAAAAAAAATACCTAAATCTAATATCTAATTATAATTAAAATACCCAAACTCTAAAATTCAATCATACGGAACTCGGAAAGACGATCACGCTTGTTGTAAATTGTTGTAATATAGTTTATTAGTTTTGTTATGCGTTTTTATATTTTAAATTGTTTTTTTCTCATGTAACGCGACGCGACCCGACCCGACCCGACCCGAAGCAAAGCGGTCCAAAAATTTTTGTAAATAGGGATGGACGATCGAACCCTAAAAATTTCCGAACCCCATCAAAAAAATTCCTGGGTTCGCCACTGGAGGGTTGGTAAACTGGTTTTGTCGATTGTGGAACTTGACCCTTCGGATGAGTCATGTAAGTTAACATGTTTCATGGGGTTTAGGTTTTGGTTGTTTGGGTTGTTGGGCTTCATGGTTGCTATAGAGAAAAAAAAAGAAGTTGGTGTAGAATAGAAGAGTAGAAGAAGGTGAAAAACATAAGGTAAATATGGATTTGAATAAGAGAAAAAATTGGTAAAAAAATCAACTTTTTTTCTTTCTAAAAAAATTGACTACCGATTGAAAAATGGACCAAATTCACGACGTTACATGTTTCACATGAAGGACTCACGAAAGGCACCAACGCAGCTCCGGAACAGTATTCCACGGTGTAGGTTGATGTGAGTAAGACCCTTGCAACACTCCACGACATATACCCCTTTTGCTCTTACCTCTTATGCAAGGGGAATTTATTTTAACGACAATTTACCTCAGCAGTGTATCGAGTCGTGTTACATGGACCTGCTCATTGTCTTGAGTACAAACCTCATAGCGAGGGAACCCAGGAGCGCCTCCATTTGCATCATTGGGCGGGAGCCGGATAAATCCGTAAACCCTTCCTTATGACTCGAGATCAAACACAAGACTCGATCATTCATTGTCCACTAATATCACACAAAGTAATATGAGTAAGACTCGAACACAGATCTTTCACCCACAAGATAGGGGTTTAAGTAACTAGTATAACAACTTTGTTTGATCAATGAAAATTTTATTAATTAACCTTTTTTTAATCAATATATGAAAATGAGATAAATTATAAAAAAAAAATTAGAGGTGTGCAGGGCATCACCGACTACGCGACTTCACCTATAAAACAAACCCTAATCCTTCAAAACACTACCCTCATTAGAAAATCGAAAAACCTGTGTCGACCACCAAATCGCGAATCTATTTACTCTTGATTCAATTCGATCGACGTACTTACTGCCATGTCGTCGTCTTCTTCTTCATACGGTATTGTAAAACGAAAATCAAGAAGGTTTGTAATCGTAAACGCAGGACCTGATGATCATGTCGATTTGTTAATCGACATACATCCGGACTCATCAATATCAATCGATCCTTACTATGAAGGCATCAAGAAGGTGATATACGGATATAAAATTCTACGGTTGAGATTCATAGCTAATGATGACGGGTCAGTAGATAGTGCTAAGTTTTTCGGATCCTGTAACAACATTGATCTATATGCCGTGCCCATGGCTCAATTTGTTTTGGCGTGTGAGTCTACGTATAAGGCTTTAAAAGATGCAGTGAAAACAAGTAGATGGGGCGACGAAGAAGAAGAGACTAGAGAATATGGGGATAATGATTGTGCAATTTGTTACCGAGAATACGAAGCGGAAGATGTGATCGGAATATTGAGATGCAAACACAGTTATCATGACCTATGTATCAAGCAATGGTTGAGGAGGAAGGATGGCTGTCCGATGTGCAGGGCTCATGCTTTTATTACTAATAATAATTAAGTTCATTTATGTTTTAAGTATGTATTAGTGATACTATGTTTGCTAATTAAGTTTATTTATGTTTTAAGTAATACTTACCGGCCGCTTTATAACTTTTGTCTAAGAATTCTTAATGTTTCAGTTTTTCTGTTTCAGTTGAATAATGTTTGATCGGGACTTATGTTGTTTATGAGGCAATGTTTCTGAACATGTTTAAAGTCTTTGTTTTTTGTGTTTTTATCTTCGATATTGATCACATTCAAACTGGGTTATTCCAATCACTCTACCTGTGTCGAGGTTGCTCCTGTGGTGGATCCTTGCAGCAACAGATTGAAGCCATTAACAGATTAAGACTAGGAACCCAATTTAATGTAGTTGATGGGATTGCAGAATCAAGATTAGCACCAAAGATTTCATTATCAGCAAACTCTTAAAGCAACTTTGAAATTATTAAGATCATAAACCATGATAGAGTTTGAGTTTCTTCTCATCTTCTGCCTGATTCGAAACTAGTGAACAAAAATTCAGGGAAATCCCAATCTGCTTTGTATGGTGGTCGCTAGCGGATCCAGAAAATTTGTTGAGCAGGTGTAAAAAATCAGTAAAAGATAATATAAATAAATAAAAAACATCATTAAAATGAGTCAGTTTTATTCAAGAATTTGATAACTTTGGGCGTCTTCGGTGCTAAAAAAAACCTAAAAGAAGTTATTTTCACAAACCTTGGATGACAAAAAGAGCTAAAAAGAAGTTATTTTCAATAACCTTGGGTGTCTTGAAAAAAAAACTATTGGGTGTCTTAGTTGTTCGGTTCAAGAAATTACCACTAAAATTTGGAATTTAAGTGGATGTCTAGAACCCCACTAGGTCCTACAGGATCTGCCACATATGGGGGTGGTTGGTACTTGGGACTTGGGAGGGTGATGGTGGTGAGACGAGGGAGATGAGAAGTGGTAAATGGTGGGTACATGATTTTTTTTATTTGATTTTATTTATTTATTTTATATCAAATAAAATAGTAGAGGTATAATGGTCACTTTTAAAAGTTTAACTGAGTTTTTTAACGGATATCCAATCTAGGGATCCCTGGTGCAACAAAAGTGAAAATTGAAGGACTTTTTCTAGTAATTTTAATAGTTCAAGAAAGGTTAAAAGTATGATTTTAACAAACCATAGAGACTTCTCGTGTAATGTACTCTATGTTTTTAAATATAACCCATTTTATTTCTTTAATAAAATTATAAAAATAATCCGCTGATCTTGGTAACTTACATAAATAGTCCCTCATTGTAAATTGACCGAAATACCCTTGAGTGTTAACATAAATTTTAACCCGTTTAGTCTCAGGGACTTAGTTGGCAACAGAATGTAAATCTTAGGCGAGATTTATTAACAATCTAAAAAACGGACTCAAGTAGTTAAATTAACCCAACCATAGGGACGCAAATCATAATTTACTCTAATTTACTTTAGAGTTAAATACGATTTGGGTCCCTGATATTTGCCACTTTTAACTGTTTGAGTCTATTTTCCGGATTATTAACAAATCTTTGCCTTAGGTTTGCATTTTGTTGTCATCTGAGTCCCTGAGACTAACAGGATTAATTTTTCATGTTAACACTAAGGGCATATTAGTCATTTTACACATGAGGACTATTTATAAAAATATATTCAATTAATAATTTGACTACCATAATTTCTAAAGGACTATTTATGTAAATATTAAATTAATAAAAATATGTTTAAGATCAAATGAACGCTTATTCGCTTTCTGTTAAGCGAAGATATATTTCTAACCCCTCGGTAACTAATAATAAAGTGAGACACAAAGTCACCTCCTCCCTCGTATCTCAGACTCCACCGTCGTATCAAAAAGAAATCGCTGAAAACTTTGATTCAAATTTCATAATTGATGAATTCAAAGATCTTAAAGGTCGTAGGGCAGAATTGTGATTCTTATTTCAGGTACACACCATTTTCAAATATCTTTATTTGTTTTACAAATATCTAGTTTTGTATGTGTAAACAACATTACGACAATGTTTTTTTTATTAATATCTACTTACTTTGCAAATATTAAGACTATTAAGTATATTTTATTGTTAACTCGAGTCACTCGGTGACTCGACCCGATCCGAATGGTCAACCCGAACATAGTGGTACGGCCGTACCGAATTTTTGGACACCGAGACTTTTCGCCGCCACAAATGTTTTTTTCAAACTTCGCCATTGGGTATGTAGGTGGTGATTAATGACTGTGTAGAGGCGGTGCTAGAGGACTGAAACGGGTGTTGGATGGAATAGAGGAATGTGAGTATGAATAGATTAGGTGGAAAACGATGGTAGACGATGGAGATTTCTCTGGCGATACAGCAGGTGACGGCTCGAGCCGGCTACGATAACGATTTCTCGTAGGAGGGATATTTTTGTTTTTTTTTTAAGTTTTAATTAAGTTACAAAATAACCCCTGCTATTAGTCAATCTTATTAATTACATAATTAGCCCCTAATGTATAAAATGACTAGTATGTCCTTAGAGATAACAGAAAATTTTAAGCCCCATTTGTTTTAGGGACTCAGATGGTAACAAACTGTAAATCTTAAACAGTATGGACAACAAAATGCAAACCTAATACGACATTTATTAATAATCTAAAAAATCAACTCAGGTAGTTAAAAATATCAAACATGATGGACGCAAATCGTATTTTACTTTTTTTATTAATTATATATATTCCTTATAAGCGAGGGGCATTTGGGACATGTGGCCATATACGAGGGACTACTAATGTATGTAAGTTGATACTCATTCATACACCGACCGACGACTTGGTCGCGGGTGCCGGTCGCTAGGCGGTTTCATAGTTTACGTTGACGCTCTTATCTTCACATGATAACAATTTAAAGCACCCCACCTCAGATCTTTTTCATCCATCATTCGGGCGGTAGTAGGTTTCGTCTTTCTCTCCCTCTCTCTCTCTATATATATATATAAAATACACCACAGAAAGTGAAGTGAGAGAGATCATCGATCTTGATTGATTTGTAGGAAAGAAGGAAGGAAGGAGGTGATGGGGAACGCATCGTGTGTGTTTGCAGGCTGTATAGATCAAGCGAGCGTCGGGATCGTCGAAAAATGGGGTCGCTTCGAGAAATTGGCGGAGCCGGGTCTCAATTTCTTCAACCCTTGCGCCGGTCAGTATCTCGCCGGAGTTCTCTCCACTCGGATCCAATCTCTCGAAGTCAGAATCGAGACCAAAACCAAGGTTCCCTCCTGTAAACCCTAAATAATTAATTAATTTTAGAAACTGTGATTATGCTTATCATCATGTAACAACCGTATGAGTTTTCTGTTTATACTTTTGATTCATCATCAATTGTCAAAACATGTGAGATTGCCCCAATTGTACCTATCAAGTTAGGGCTTTTATTGAACTCTATTTGATAGATCAGTCTTATATCATATGATGTTTCTTCATTAATTTCACCAAATCTAGGTTTACATTAGTGCTTCCCTGCTTGTCAGTAGAAACTTTTGCATCATGTATGATTGTAGTTGATTGTGGTCACGATTAACACTTGGGTTCATGTGGATCGAGGTATATAATAACATTACAAATTTTCAGAAAAATACTACTTAAATTCAGAGTCAATATGTTCCATTACGATATATATTACCTACATGAAATGTAAACATAGAAAGGTTTAGAAGCGACGACAATATTATAAGCTATGTCTTTTAGGCTAGGAACTTAAACATTCAAAATTAATTTTATAGCGTATCTTGATTTTGCAGGACAATGTGTTTGTTCAGATAATTTCTTCAATTCAGTACCGAGTAATAAAGCAAAGTGCTGATGATGCATTCTACGAGCTGCAGAACCCCAAGGAACAAATTCAAGCTTATGTATTTGATGGTAAATAAATTCTTTTGACTTGTGGAAAGATGGGTCCGTCGGGTTGGATTTATCTTTTCAAATGATAACTTTTGTTTCAGTTGTACGAGCACAGGTTCCAAGGATGACGTTGGATCAGCTCTTTGAGCAGAAGGATGAAGTTGCAAAAACCGTATTGGTGGAACTTGAGAAGGTGAACTTCTCTCGTGTGTTTGATTGTCTGTTTATTTGTTTATAAGAAAGCATATGTTACAACATATGGCTTATTACATGATATATATTCACGGCCTAAAACCATATAAAATTACAACTAATCACCCAAGCTTATCCTATATATTTCAGGTGATGGGAGAATATGGGTACACAATAGAACACATACTGATGGTGGACATTATACCTGATCCCTCCGTGCGTAGAGCAATGAATGAAATTAATGCAGGTAATATTTGATCTGCCTAATTCGGGCATTAACGTCTGTGCTTTCAAACGAATACCTAAACTGTTAAACGAGTCATAGTAACAACATTAGGTGTACCCAATTTGTTGGATGTGTTTCTTGGAGATGTACCCAAGTAAACATACATGTATTGCTTATTAATGTCCACTACAGTTTGAAATCTTTAAATTCAGGATTGTTGCATCTTATTGTATAGTAAATGTTATCAAATTATAATTTCCCATAAACTTACAAAAACTCTGTTTTTTCAAGAAAAATATTCATACCCTTTTCATTTTTCAAGATAAATCTTGGTATCTTTTCAGTTTTCGAGGTGCATTTATTACACTTTATGTGTGCTCTTCGAGCACATATTACAAAACCCTTTTTTTTTATTTCTAGTATGCCTATATCATTTGAGAAACTTGTACTTGGATCTGACAAATAATATTCCATTTTTTGGACATTTTTATGTATTTGCAGCACAAAGGCTTCAACTTGCTAGTGTATACAAAGGAGAAGCCGACAAGATACTTTTAGTTAAGAAAGCAGAAGCAGAAGCTGAAGCCAAGTATTTAGGGGGTGTGGGGGTGGCAAGGCAGAGGCAAGCAATAACAGATGGATTAAGAGAGAACATATTAAACTTTTCAAATACAGTTGAAGGTGCATCTGCAAAAGAGGTGATGGATCTTATTATGATCACACAGTACTTTGACACCATCAAAGATCTTGGAAATTCATCAAAGAACACAACTGTTTTCCTACCCCACGGGCCCGGCCATATTAGAGACATTGGTGATCAGATTCGTAATGGGCTCATGGAAGCGAAGGCAGGCTCCAGCGCTGCTGACTAACCTTACGGTTTTCCAACATACACCCAATCTTGTTTGTTTTTATATAAATTTTCAACTTATTTCTTCTGAATAAAGGAAAAGAATTCTAAAGTTGCAGTATCTTAATTTGCCTTGCTATGCTAATACCAGGTAAACACTTTAATGTTTCCGGATCTTCCCTTTGGTCGATACGGGTCGGGTTGGTTCAACTATAGAACTCTTTTTTTCTGTAATTTTTATTTTATTTTATAAAGACAGTGTATTATTGATTATAATAATGAAAGTGTAAGTAATATAGTTTTGCGAAATGAAGATTTATAAGGTTTATATGCATCTGTATATGGTTTAGATGATTATTTATGTTGGGAATCTGTCTTTGTTAGTGTTCTTAAATTATTTGTTTTTGAGCCTGTATATTATTATTATTTTTTTACTTTTTGAACAGCCAATAAATTTGATTAAAAACAAAACTAGTGAGGCGCTCGCAAGATGCAAGATACAGAAAACGCATAGAAAGACGAAACAAGGAATAAAGAAAATATAATTTTAAATTCGTCTAGATGCACGGACACTCAAGGAACAAAGAAAATATAATTTTAAATTCGTCTAGATGCACGGACACTCAAGGAACAAAGAAAATATAATTTTAAATTCGTCTAAATGCACGGACACTCAAGGAAAAAAGAAAATATAATTTTAAATTCGTCTAGATGCACGGACACTCGCAAAAATACTATGAAATTTTTTCTTCTTTTCGTTTGTTAGAGCACCTTTCGTTAGAGTTGTTTTGTGGCATTGAGACGGTTTATCATATGACATCTTCCGTTTTTTCCATCCATTGCATAATCTCCCCCAAGCCCAAAGATGTAATCTTCCTGACTTTTGCAAACTGCATCTCCTGACTCCTACAGGATCTCCACTTGTATTTGGGTTACATTAAACATGACAATCATTTTGCCATGAATACAACTTTTAATTATTTGGGAGTTTTTGTAGATCATTCAGTTATATATTTTTGGAATATTCAACTAAGACTATTTACATCAGTTGAGCATATTTCTAAAGAAAACCACATCCATAAACGGTCGGTGGAAAACTTGTATTTACTATCGCCAGAAGTTCTACCTTAGATTGTCTTTGACGCAGAGGTTTTCCACCGCATGTACCCTACTTGGCAACCTCCTGCTTGGAGAGCGGTGTCAGGGGTTGTCATTTGTGGCTTCCATCCCTCACTACATGTGGTGCTATTTTTTTCCTCACACATAAATATTAAATAAATAAATTTAAGGTGTATGTGTGAATGATGGGTATGACAGTGTTGAGGTAAGAAGAGTTTGTGAGAAGAATTTATAAAAATCTAATGTGACCAGTGACATGTTGATCGGCCTGTGTATAAGAGAGTATAAGAGAGATGATTGTTAACGTTACAAATAGACTTACACTTATGCTAAATATAAGGTTAACATTGTGAATTACAAACGTTAATATTTTTTTCTAGAATTGCGAACACACCCATGTAATCCTATTAAGTGAATTAGTTTTAATCATGGAATATAACTCTTAACCTTATAAAAAGTAAATTTTATTGTATACAATCAGATATAATTGGCTTACAACATGGACGTGACACCTCATAATAAGATTCTACTCAGAACTGCACTCTAGAATTTTATATTTATATATTCATTTAATTGTTTTTTTAATTTTTTTTATTGTTTTCAATATTTATAAATACTACATTTTTGAACTTTTTCTTATTTTTTTAAGTGTTTTGGATTTGTTTCAATATTCTAATAAGAAATTTCATATTCGGATCCGAAATTTGAGTATACGAGTTTGCACACCGCTACCTCTATCCTATAAGATAAAGAGGATGATCCTAGAGAGAATATTGACTTCGAAAAAAAATATTTTTGTTTAGCCCAATAGAATATATGTGAGAAAAGAACGAGAACATGAGAAGTAGGTAATTAATAAACACGTAAACACACTTCATTTTGATATATCTATGAATATCAAGAGCTTAATGTTAAATAATCCATTTTGTCAGGGATAAGCACACTTCATTTTGATATATCTATGAATATCAAGAGCTTAATGTTAAATAATCCATTTTGTCAGGGATAAGCATTTCGTACCTGGTACTCGTATCGGTACCGTATTTGTACCTGTATCCGTACCGACAGATTCGGCACTGAATCGGGACCTTATTTTGTCAATTTTTGGGACCGCTACCGGAAAAAATCGAAAAATACCCGAATGGGTACCGATGCCCGAAAATATATATATATTGAGGTTGAGGTTCCTTTTTTTGTTATAGATTGTTTGATAATGATATAGTTGATTATTGTCTTTAACTAATATAATTTTGGATGATTATTTCACTTGATAATAAGTTTAGGATTCATTAATCGGGTATCAAACAAGTATCGTACCGAAACCCTGATACCGTACCAATATATTAGGTATGGGATTGGTACTCACTTTTTGTTACGGTACCCTGCTCACCCCTACATTTTGGTAAGGGCCAAAAGGTGTGTCAAAATAACTCATGGCCCCCAAATATTTTAGTTTTACTTTTTAAAAGAAATAAACAAATTTTTTTGAGAAAGGGCGTTTCCGTATATTCATTTTTTATTTTTGTCGTGTCCCAAATCATGTCAAGAATTATTAGAGTATATATTAAGATATAATATATTTATCAAATGATAATTTATACATATAATATTATAAACTACACTACTTCAATGAGAAGAATCATAGAAATATTAACAACTTAAGTCTTTTCTGATATAATTGTTATAAATAATATCTATAATTTTTATGTCAAATATCTAATAAATTGAAATGCGATAAAAAAATATAAAATGATGTGCCAATATTTGAATCATTTAAAACCTCCTTTGGGTATCATAATTTAAAAAAAAGTTCATAGGATACCAACATAAGACACCAGACGACATAATCTCACCGACCAAACAGCACTTCTACATAATTAAAACCACAGATGTCTTCATCCTTATGCATTTAACATTTAACAACTTTATGTTCTCAGTAGTATGCCCTGCGATTACCGTATGCTCCACCGTAACTCCCACCAGGACCCGCCTGCATAAACTACTAGTTAGAGTTGCCAATTTTGATCCCTTTACTTACAAATAAACAAATGAGTCTTTTTGGGTTTGTTTTTATCATGGACTGGTCAAATTAACAAACTTAGAAAAAGGAACGATTAAAATACGAACAGGTTAAAGGTCCCCAAAGTTACTTTCGATGCATAAATGATAGTATGATACAAGTTACAACATCCAAAATCGTTTCATTAATATGTTTAGATTATTACTTCAATTATATGTTTAAATTATTCCTAGAAAAATATTCGTGCCATACTAAAAAGTGAAATGTTGAGTCTTTATCATACTAAAAAGTAAAATGTTGAATCTAAAAAAAGTTTGTAACAAACTTTTATTTGCCAGTGTTGCAGCATGTGTGTGTTTGTGTGTGTGTGTGTGTGAGAGAGAGAGAGAGAGAGGAACCTGGTAGTAGCTTGTGTGATTCGGAGCCTGAGAAGCTTGATAAGGTGGACCTAAAAGTTGATGAGATGTATTACACGTCTTGATAATATATTATGCTCTTAAAACCACAAGGCTGATAATATTAAAAGAACAAAATCATGTCCAACAATGCATTACTAATATCACCGTACATAAGAATCACATGCATTGTGTTCCTGGATCTGGCCACATTCACTAAAAGTTCAATTTACACTGATTTTTGTTGTGTTCCTGAGTCGTTTTTAAAGAGAAGCTAAAGAAAGTAGAAAGAAATTGTAAAAAACTTGTTCCTGAACTATTTGATGAAGAAAGCGAAAAAGAAGATTTTAAATATCCTCTCCTTATTTCACTTTCCCTTCTTTTCTTCCATTTATTAAACTCGGAAACACAATGTTAAAGTAAAATCTACTAAGGTGTTTGAATATCTTTCGAAAGTGATTATGTGACTTTAAATAAACACAATTAAATAATTACTTTGGGAATTTCTGATTATTTAACGAATCAATAAACAAAAAAGGTAATTAGGTCATTTTATTTTCTCTATTAGTTTTATTGTGGCTTTAGAACAAAACTGATTTTTTGCCTCCCCTTAAAAAATCAGATAACAGAGTTTAAATTCAAGCAACTAAGATTATCATTTTATGAGTTGAAAATAGTATCCGCTAGACAAAAATGTAAGGGGTTACCTCCAACATAAGTAAGAACACCAGCCCCTCTGTCATCATGTCGAACAATTCTATGCAAGTAGATAAAAATTAGATTAATAAAAAAAAAGGTCAAATTATGAAATCAAAAAAAAAACATGAAAGTGAACCTCGCACGCCCAGGATCATAATGGTCACGAGCAATTTGTACATTCGCATGTGGACGGTAATCTCTATAAGGTTGAACCTCATGTGCAACAGTAGTCTCGATGTACCCCCTATGAGATTGAGTCGTAGCAGGTCGGTCTAAATATCTTGGATACACGTGACTTTGACTTGAAGAAGGTTCAAGGTACACAGTCTGATGTTGGGTATGAGAACTTTGAACTATAGGCTGCACATATCCTGAATATGATCCACTTGGCTTACCGTAAGCAGGTTCAATGTATCCAGCATGTGGCTCCTAGAACCATTCACATTATCAAATAACAAAAAGACACGTATTTAAACAATATTGAATGAAAGTAAAGGACCACCCGTTGTACCATCTCCTTGTAGCGCACTGTAGACAGTGAATGATTAGAAGCCACATGATAAGCATTGGGTGCAGATGCAGGATATCTTGGTCCATATCTGGTGGAATTTATGTAGTCATCATGTCCTCTTCTAGAGTTAGTATCACTTCTCGGTTTCCTAAAATTATCCCTTTCCCTTCCCTGCATATTGCCTGAATTTTCAATAGAGATGGGTCAGATATGTGTGTGGCAGTTTTGCACATTTACTATGAATGGGTTGATTCGTCTTATGACCGGTTAAAAATTACTGGAAAAAATGAGTCAAACTGGTTGAAAGTCTCCCAAAGCAAATTCTTAATGCATAAAACTACTTGAATCAAAGTTTAATGAAAATTTTAGATTATCAATGAAACAATATAACAGGAGTGATTACACTTGATACACTAATTAACAATGCAAACATAAAAAAAAATGGTTGCACAACCAAGTCGACACATCCATATTAGTAATCATAGAATAACTACCTCTTTGTTTCTTGAAGGGCTTTTTGCCTTGTGCATTTCTGTTACCTCTGTCTCCACGGACTTCATTCCCCAAGGGATTCTTTCTTTTGTGAATACCTGCTCTAGAGTCGGGTTGACTATTTTGACCTTGACCGACATTTTTTTGTTTTTTTGGAGTACCCAGATCACGAGCACTCGCCTTCTGCTCAGAGAATGCTTTCCTTTTTCTTTTACGCTGTTGAGGTTCATTATCACCTTTCATCTTCGATGATTCAGCTTCTTTAGAACTTTCCCCATCTTTTTTAAGTGGTCCCTTTTGCTGAGGCTTAAGTGTGTTCTCTCTAATCTGAGACAAGCATATATTTTTAGATTATCTCCATTATATAATAGGTACCGGGGACAGAAGAAAGAATAGATATACACTTTTTTTCAACTGACCGCATTTTTGGAGGGATTTCTTTTGTTTATTTTACTTCGCTGAGTGTTCAATACACCTTTCATCTTAGATGAATTAGGCTGTGATTTTATATTGGAATCTCCATTTTGTTTCTCAACTTTGAATCCACCATGAAGACCTTGCTTCTGAATTCGACCCTTTTGCTGAGGCTTTGCAATGCTCGCTTTAATCTGAGACAACAAACAGTAACCAGAGTGATATTTCCCCAAGATAACTACTGTATGCACGCATATGCATACATACATGTAGATATACATATATAATTATAAATATATACCTTGGCTTCTCCTTCAATATCAGTACTATTGATCCCCTCCACACATGCTAGAGCACTTTCAGAAGAATTGAAAGTGACAAACCCAAAATCTTTGCGTTTATTTCGTTTGCCTGGGCATAAATTTATATTAACAATTTCACCGTACTTTTTACAGATATCCTTAACCTTCTCTTCATTCCAGTCTTTGGTGATTCCTTCCAAATGTACCTCATTGACCTAGTACATGAAACACCTACTAATCATCTGACGATAGAAACAAGTAATTATAATGATCGGTACTATACTGCAGTTAAGGGAACTGCATAACAAGTAAAATCACCCATTTTTGTCTGATAGAGGACCAACTTTTTTTGCAAAGAAAAACCATCAAAAACTTCAAAAATATTTAAACTAGTGTAACCAACTTTCAAAAGCCTCGATTCAAGTTATTCTGATCTTGTGTAACATGTCATCATGATGACTAGAAGCTTATTTGCAGGTAACTTCCGACTCTGACATGGTGAATGAAAACCAGAGATCTAAGGTAAATTATCTTCCATAATATTTTTTTTACTTCAATGGTCTTTCTGGCTCAAAATAAGTTGGCTACCCAAAATATATATAAGACCCAAGTTGTGTTAACGTTTCTACACAATTAATCCTAACTAGAATAATGATAATAGCAACAATAATAATATATACCAATCTCTTACCTGTGACAAATCTGCATCCTTTGAATGCATAGGTGTTTGTGCAAAAGCAACCCTAGCACTTACATCACGACCAAAAACCACATCTGGCTTTTTAAGACGCTGAAATGCGGCTACTGCATCAGCATGTGTTCTGAACTCCAAGAAAGCAAAACCCTTATTTTTATTCTCAATCTTGGAATCTTCTGGAACACGGAGCACTTCAATATGTTCGATTCCATATTCATTTAATTGTTGTAACACCTTGACGAAGATAATGTAAACATGGAGTATTAGCAATAAATAATACCCAAAAAACCATTCTCAAATAGTCAAACAAGTACAAAATGTTTAAAAAATGTTCATGATGGCCTACAATTATGTGCTTCTGACACATACAAACTTACTTGCTCTTTTTTCCATGTTTTGCAAATATTTCCCAAATAGAGTGTATCATTGTCTTGGCTTGCAGATATCACTACGCGCTTGCCCCTCACCTGGTATTGGCAAAAATAATGTGTTGTGGACTAATTGTGTAACAGGATGTAACTTAAAAATGACACGTCACTTTCACCTACTCTCGAAAATATAAGCCTTTATATAGTTAGTTAAGCAAACCCAATAACCCATCACAAGCTTGTTTGAGCTCGAGCTTGATCTCGGGTACTAGAAATGATCTCAAAACTTAAATTGGGTTCATTTTGAGCTTCTGAAATCAAGCGTCACAAGCAATATGTAATATGTAGGAAAAGGTGTACAATCATATACATAACTAGGGTTGCAAACAAGTCAAGCTTTTATCAAGTTATTTGAGCCCGATCTCCACTCGAGCTTGTTCAAGTCAAACAATATTAAGCTTGCTTACTTGAGCATGGTTTCTTATTACCAGTTTTATGCTTTTAAAGCTCACGAGCCAAGCTCGAGCTTGAATCATAAAGACTATCTAATCAAACTCGAGCTCGAGCTTGCATAATAAAGGCTATCAAATCAAGCTCGAGCTTAAGCATAGGTTAATGTTGACAAGCTGGGTGCATGCAGCCATACCTCAAGTCCGTCTTTCAACTCAGAAAGAGCGAGTTTCGCTTGTTCGACAGAGGCAAACCTAACGAACGCAAAACCTTTGCTCTTATTTGTGTTTGGTTTCCTCACTATTCTAGTTGATATCAGCTCCCCAAATCGTTGGAAGACAGTAACAAGATCATCCTCAACCGCATTCTTGTCCAGTTTTCCAACATAGATTTCTGTGCCCTTCTCTTTCTTATTATCAGGGGAAGAATCCTGAACAATAAGAGAAGGATCTTGATCTTCATCGTCTTCTTCTTCATCTTCGTCTTCAATATATGCATCATCTTCTTCACTATAATCAACAGTTTCATCATTATCCATGTTCACCATGGAATCATCTTCGACAGCTAGAGCTGTGTTATTCTCAGAAGATGTTCGGGTGCTAACAGCTTGAGCAGATTCTTGAATTGAGACCATTTCTGTGGTATCCTTTAGGTCCCTATTGTTGACAACTAGCGCAGTATCATTGTTATTCTCATTAAATGTTTCAAACTCATCAACTTGGACAGCTGTCGTTTCTTCTTTAGCAGAAATTATTTCTGCAATATGGTAAGAAGAACTTATTGCCAGGTGCCAACAATAGTGGTACCATCAATCAGCATGCCCACAAACATTACTAAAAGAAAACACGAAGGAATGTCACAAACAACAAATCAAAATGATCCTTCCAAGGTGTGTTATGTGTATGCATGTTCTAACAAGATTCCACAAGATCATGAATAAATTGTAAAACAGTCACATAAACTGTCTCCAAATCTCCAATAAACTCATCATATCAAGCTCATTTAAAGGGCATGAGCTGAAAAATGATAACAGAGTAACAGACAAGATACGTGCTACTTACTCGTTGGTTGATTCTTAGAAACTTGTGCATTCCTTACCACTTAGTGAGAAAACTTGAAGTGCATGAACTGGCAGATGATATTAGGCAAGAAAGATGCTTTATACTTACTTGTTGGCCCATGAGATGATTCCTTCACATTTACTAATAAATGTTTAAAGGTCTCAACTTGTACTGAAGAAGCCCAATCTGGTCATGAATGTGTCATCTCAGGTCCATTTCCTGATATAAGTTTTTCTCTCTGAAGGATAATTTATCCCCGTGACGTTTCCATATCGTAATTTAATGCAATATTTATCATGTGAGATTGATTTTGTTAGATTTTAGAGTGATCTCATACTTGAGAAAAGGTACAAAAGGATTGTAACCAGATATTTAAGACCACACCGCAGGAGGGTGGAAAAATGAAAATATCCAACTTGTTTACCATCTTGCTAACTGACATTTCATAGATCATTAATCATACTCTCTCCTCCTTTCATACTATAAGAAAATCCCTTACCAAACTAGACAATAAAACTTAGATCACTTTCTGAGGTTAATACAGAACCAAAAAGTTACACACTGCCTTAGCCCTAATTATATAGAAGATCATATTACCATGGCTTATGGTTCGATTTCAACAACTCAATGAACGTAAAAATACAAACTCGAACCACCATCTATATCAAGTGAGAATACAAGTACAAAGCTGTAAGATTACATCATGAAATTAAGAGGACATAAGACATATACCCCCCCCCCCCAAATGTGTTACCTTCATAATCTGTAAGCTTTAATTTGACTTTTAAAACACTTCAATTTCAAAAGCATTCAACTAATAGATCAAGATATAAATTCATAGTCAGAAATCCCATACCTGCATCGGGACAGACTACATCTTCTTCATCCTTCTCCGATTCCTCTCCTTGTTTCTCGTCATCCACATTCTCGATTTCCTCTGGATCCTCATCGTCGTCATCCTCCGCTTCGTTCACATCTTCAACTGCCCGATTTACCGGAACCACTTCCTCCTTCGCCATCGATTCAGCAGGAACAGAACCGGAAACGTCTTCCGGAATCAACACCTCAGGTTCTGTCTCCTTGACTTTCGAATCCTCCGCTAATTCGGTTTCCGATCTAACTGCCGGTGCCGGCAATTCATGAGGAGCAGCGGGGGTAGGTGTGCGTGTTGTTGATGATTTATTGCGCCTTGCCGACGCTTTTCGAGGAGGCATGTTGGATTGGGGATAGGGTTAGGGTTCTTGAATTTGTTACGGCAATAAACGTAGCAAAAGATGGAGAATTGGAGATAGATGAGGAAACAAGTTGTAACAAACTACAGAAGCCGGTGAACGCCAGGGGTGCAAATTACCATTCGGCCCCTTATTTTTTGGTTCGTCTTTTTTGTTCAGCAATAAATGAATAAGAGGCTGTATGGTAAAGATGATATTGTCTTTTTCATACAGCAATAAATCTGGGGCATGATGAAACAGACAAAAATGTCTTTTTCGGTTAGACAATTTCCATTCAGACATTCGAACCAAACAACACCATATGACAAAAATGTCTTATTCGGTCAGATTAAGCCAAAAATAAGCTGAACCAAACAGGACCTTAGTTTTTGAAACAACTTAAATATTTATAAAGAACAGGACAGGAGACAGGACAGGAGAGGGCATCTCCGAACCTCCACTTTGACAATCTTCATCCTTAATTAATTTAGTAACTAAAAAAGTTATGAGGGTTGGAAGATAGGTTGATAGTATAGGTGGTTTAGTAACTAAAAGCTTTTTGTGAATTTAAATCCTTTTAGGTATAGGTATGGTGGTTTAGCGGTTTAGTTGTTCAAGAGAAAATGACCAAACTAGAAAATAATAAAAATGCATAATAATCAAGAAGATAGAGACGGAACCTTAAGTGTCGTGTCAAAGGTCTAGAGAAACGATAAGAAACTCAATAGGAGGAAGAAATCTTTTTTTTTTTGAAACGGTGAAGATGTAATTGGAAATGGTCTGAGACTAAAAAAGAATACAGTGGGAGAAATGAAAGAAAAACAACGGGAAAATAAACCTCAATACATTGCTAATCAAAAGCTACGTGTTATAGTCTAAAGTCAACCATTTAGCCCACTCCAAACCGTCTTGCTTCGATCTATTCTTGACCTAGAGGAAGGTTAGTGATTTTACTTCTCCAGGAATTTATTCCGCGTTTGGTCTTTTATTGTTGCGAGTCCACTCATTTCTAGCTCTCCAAATGCACCAATAAGTTATTGTTATTGTGGATTTTATGAATGTCTTCCGCTTCTTATCCCAATGCAAAGTTTTGTGTATGTCTACAATGTCTTTGAACGAAAAGGTGAAACTAGAGAAACATTTTATTAAGACGATACAAGTGTCCACATGTTACACGTAAGAGAACTTGTTAGTGAATAAATGTATGCGAGGAAGAAGTTACCAAGTCACTAACTCCAAATCCCTGATATTAAAACATTCTATTTAAATTCAAGGTATAAATAAAGCTTTCGTATGGTTAATGCCTAGAACCATCAAAGTTTTTTTATAAAAAAAAAATTATCATAACACCATCATAGCCCAACTTAACTGATAATCAAAAGAAAACATAAGATAACCAAGTTGAATAACTAAACAAAAACATGACTTGTTGGTTTAGTAAAGCATTTATCTTCAACATAACAAGCTTACATTAACAAATCAACACCAATCTAACATTCTATTTAAACTAATGACGAGCCGCATAGCCAAGAAGTTAATAAAAACCCAGCTATGATTCATATGAATCGTTATGGCATATTGTGAATTATTTTGAATTCTTAGTATGGATAATAAAGGTCGTTGGGTTGAACATTTATGCACAATCGGGTGGGGGATTGTGTACTATATTATAGGATTGATTGTGTGACTTGATTAATATACAACATTTAAATTGTTTATTTATATATTAGTCTAAACTCATGAACTCATCAACATGTTAGTTGACAAATATATATATTGTGCATGTTTTTCGAGTAGCGATATATGAATTCTTGTCTTTAACTTGGAGTTGTATCACTTGAATTCCTTTGTGTTATGACTTATTAACATAAAGTGTTTAGAGATATATATAGAACATATATCTAACTAGGTTAATAACCCGTGTATTACACGGGTTGAGTTCATAATATTATATACATATAAAAAAACACGGCTAAAATAATCAAACTTATTATGTTTGACAAATTGTTGATTAGTTTTCTTAAAATAATCAAATTATTGAATAATTTATTAAATTCACATTAAATTTGTCAGCTTTTTTAAATGGTAATTTAGTTTTGATAAAATTGGTAATTATACTTAATTAAAAATCTAATAAATTGATGTTTGAATGTGATTTTGACATGTGACAATACTTATCTGGACATCCTAGAAATGAGACATGTGGTACTCATTTTAGTGTTTTATTAGGATTAAAGATTTATTAGGATTAAAGATTATCTTTAAGCATAATTTCATAATGTTTAATGAGTTTTATTTATTTTTGTCATTTTTAAAATTAGAGTTTAATGATTCAATTAAATAACTATTTTCTGACATGTGAGATTTATCGTTGTCTCAAGACAAAAGTGCTTTATTACAACACCATGAAGAAGTAATACTCTTGATACCTTATTCTTTCATGTTTGAGAATATCCCATCAATCTTTTGTTGGTTACCTTTAACTTTTTTTAAGGTTTATTTACAAATTACAACATTCTATTTTAGTAATCCACCTTTGTCTAACTAATCCGTGGATCTACCTTGCTTATAATCCATGAAATCCTTATAGTTACATACCAAATGTTTCACTATTGGATTATCTTTTTTTTATTGAACAGCGAAGATTTATAAAAAAAAAATTAACATGAGCTAGCAGGAAATATACAAATAGCAGGAAAGAAAACATGTATAATACACCGAACACCCAGAAAGAAAATACAAAACGCCAAACTAAGAAGTGTAAACGTGCTCGCTCAAAGTTCTCCAATCTAGAGGTAGATTTGATCTACTTCTAATCCAAGAGAGTGAAATGCTTCTAACTTCACCGAATAATTGCTCCACCGTAGTGATTTTGTCTTCGTGTACATTTTTATTCCTAGCCATCCACATACACCAAATGACAACGTAAATATCCACTTGAATGAATTTCCTTTTCTTTGCGTCTCCATTTATAGTTTTGTGTGTATGAATCAAGTTCGTGGTCGAGAAGGCAAAAATGGAAACAGTATTCATCCATAGTGCTAAGCGGTCCCATAGCCCAATCGACCAATTGCAAGCAGTGAACAAATGATCGCATGTCTCATCGATTTCTTACACACATAGGGCATGATGGATTTGCGATTGGTATACCCCTATGAGCAAGGGCAGTGTAAGTTCGGATCATTCCTTGTGTGACCCTCCAAGATAGGAGTCCAACCATTCCAGTCGAAATCAATATAGGTGTCAATTGCCTCTACTTCATTTAATAGCTTTCAAATGTGGCTCGTGTGAAAAATCGGTGCCGAGATCCCTTCTTATGCTAAAGGTTTATGCCAAAATCCATCAAGGAGTTTTCCGATCGAATGGTGCTTTTCCACAACCCCAGCCTTGCAACGGAAACCAGGATTTCGTCGTTTGCATTTAGTTTGCTAGTATGAAGAGCCATAATTTTTTGTCTCTGTAGTAAATTTGGTCCGTTGCTATATCTGCAGTGCCATTTGCTGAGTAAAGAAAGATTGATCGCTTTTAGGGACCATATGCCTAATCCTCATTTCTCTTTTGGTGCAATCACTTGTGACCACTTCACCCAATGAATTTTCCTCACTTCTAAGCTACCTCATCATAGAAACGTATACGAATCTGTTCCAGTTTCTCAAGGACATTGTTTGGTGCTCTGACCAACGAGAAGAAATAGAGAGGCAAACTAGACAACATCGATTTAATCAGGGTTAGTCTCCCACCAATTGACAATGTTTGCACTTCCAGATGGGGAGTTTCTTTTCAAAAGCTTTGATAATCGGTTGCCAGCTTCTAGCAATGTTCATTCTACCCCCAAATAGGCAATCCAAGATACTTGATACGAAACGCGCCTATATTACACCTGAGCATGCTCGCCAATTCTTTTATGCATTGAACCGATAGTCTGATTCCCATGATGCTGCTCTTTGCAAGGCCAACTTTAAGACCTGAAACAAGGAAAAAAATCGCAAAATACGCATCAAGTTTAAAGTGTTAGTACGAGAAAATTATCCAATAAAAACCATGTCATAAAAGAATAGTAAATGAGATATGGATGACCCATTGATTGGTAGAAAGATGTGTAGGTCCGAAATCAACCAAACAACACGATATCTAGACAAATACGAGTGCGGAATCCTCGTACAAGCTTGATTCAAGAACAATAGTGGAAGAATAGACGAGATCTTGTGAAAAGATGAAGTCTTGAATGATGAAAACCCACTAAAGGAAGTTGATCGTAAACACACAAGAGAGAGAAATCGTAAATGGTGAAATGTGTATAGAAAAGCTTAAGGAAACCGATTACAATGAGGTGGTATTTATACCACCTCATACAAATACTTGGGCCAATCATAAACACTAATCTAGCCCAATCATAATCATTTAAATGGCCCACATGGCCTATTAACAAAGCTAGATTAAGCCCAAATACAAAAGCCCAACTAATGTTCATGCCTTACATAATATAGCCCTACAATCTTCCCCTAGGCATGAACCATTAGACCACTTCACGGCAGCAGCAAATCAAATCTGAATGAGGTTTGAACGTTGTTGAACCACTATCCCTTCTCTACAATCTTCTTAGCTGCTCCATCAAATATCCCAACCCTTATAGCATTTGCCATATCATTCTCGTCTCCAAGTATGGGTTGGGTGGCCAGAAGCTTGATATCTTTCTCACCAAATCTAAGCAAATCCACCGGGTCATAAAATCTGAATTGACGCATCGGCTTGCAGAGAACCACCACTTCATGTGTTGTTGGATCGTAATACCAGCAATCAAAGTTTCTTACCAGTGTTTCATCCTCGATCTCATCCAACATATTAATCACCCTTGTGCGCTTAGTTGGTGGCCTCCGTGCTTCTCCAATAGACTCCCCTGTCACAGGGTCAGTCCCGGTCTCTCTCCACCTGACCTCCTTCAGCTCGAAATCTCTGAAATCATTCTCCATGTGGCCAAGCAAATTATCTCTGATCAGATTACCTTCTGGTCCATTCCATCTGTTAATAAATGGAGCTCTCAGAAGACTCCTGATCTCAGGCTCAGTCCAGGAGTGGAATTGAGCACGTGTAGAGTAGTACTCCACTGGACTATAGCCGTCACGGATCACGGCAAAGATTTTCTTCTCCATATCGTAATGCCAACATAAGATTGCCTCACGACTCCCACGCTTATCAATTGAGCTTTCACCAACGTCAATGGTATACTGTGTGGGAGCTGGTCCTTGGAAAAACTCCTTGAACCAGTTTTCGTGGAATCTTGGAGCCTTTGAGATGATCCTGCCACAGTGGGCGTAATCCGGCATCACTATATTCTCATCTCCTTCGTCAGTCTCCATTGCATCAGCGCTTGATTTCCCTGAGATGAACTCTGACCAGAGGCACCCGTGTTGTTAGGCCCTGCACCATCTGGCAGTGCATTAACCTTCCTTCTCAGGTCCTTTATCATCTTGTAAAGATATTCCATTCTTTCCTTGTCTGCCACCTCATACTCTCTCATATATTTGCTGCTTGCCTCCTCCTTCTCTCTCAAACGCTGGTTTTCTTCCATGAGAGCCTTGATCTCATTCTGTCTGATCCTATTCTGAGAGATCAGGAAGTTGATCTGAGGATCAACACTAATCCTCAAATCAACTGGAAGCTCAGCAGCCATCAATGGACGGAAACCTGGAGCCGCGAGTGGTTGGCTGGTCGCGGTAGAGATGCTCACTCTAACCGGACTTGGAACAACGAAGGTGCTCTCAACCTCCAGAAATTGCCTATCTTCACGTACAGGGCTTTGCACGTTCAGAATCGGACTAGCTTGCTGCACAGGGGCAGGTTGATCATCACCATCTTCAGTCTGTGTGAGAGACGGTTGCTCTTGAAGGGCTTCATCAACGGTTTCTTCTTGACCAATGGGACCCTCAGAACTGGGTCCAGTTGGTTGTACAACCAAAAGGCTTGAGCTTGTCTTGGTGAACTTGAACCGTATGCTCCTAGGATCAGATTTCTTTCGCGGAGATGGTTCACGAGCAGGGACGGGTTCTTCTACAAAAGCTTCATCGACGTTTATATTCAGCTCAGAAGGTGTATCATCACTGCCAGACGACCCAATCATATCTTCTCTTGACCTTTTATGGGTTAGAGGCTCCAAGTCCCCATAAATATCATCTTCAGTTATGTCCTGGCCAGTAAGGATGTCATCCATTACATTTTCTTCATCTGAGGGAATGACATCTTCATCTTGAACATTAACAGCTTGAGTTACTGTCAAGTCTTGATCTTCGGCAATTGATGCATTAACATTAGGCACATCTGCCTCTGGCTCAGAGTCATCCAATACTTGTTCCCGTGCAACTTCAGGAAACGCACCTCTCTTTGTCCATTCCAATCTTCCTTCAAAAGATTGCTTACCCGCTCTATCCTGCGTTTGCAAGCCAAAGACTCCAGAATCCATGACCTTCACATCAAGCTTCTCAACTCTCTCCTCTATCATCGGATACTTCTTCATCACTACCATCTGAACGAACCTTGGCGTCATTAGAAACTGCTCTCTGACACTCAGTTCTGCATTGCCTATCCAATCAATCAGCATCATCCTTGAGTAGTTAAAATTCCAGTCTAAGGCCAATGCTACGAAGGCAGTTCCATGGAGTTGGTTTAACTGATCAAAACTCGTTCTCTTGCCTAGGAAAGATTTCTGCATGTAATGCGCCAGGCACCTCCAGTAGTGCGGCACAAGCTTCTTAAAGATGGGTGGAAATTTTCCTTCATACCCCATTGATTGTGCACCTGCCAGAACTACCTCCTTCGGATACTTGATAGGATGTGAAGCATCATCAGTGATGTTCAGCCCCTGCCTAATGTCTTCTTCTTCAATGACAATTTGTCTGTTATTGACCGTTGCAGTAATCCTAGTCTTGTCAGAGTTTGCCCTGGCAGTTCCCCAAAATTCTCTAACCAGCATCTCGTCGATGAGTACATTTGTCCTCAAGGCATGGTTAATCTTGCATGTGTTCATTCCTGCCACCAGCGAGTAGAATAACTCCATGTGTTTTTCTGGTGGGTCTTCTAGATAAGCCGGCATACAATGGTCTGGTTCATATTTTATATCTCCAATCAGCATCTCTTCAGCCATCTGAGTAAGACAAGACATATGCATCAGACATGATCATTAAATAAGCAATTATGATTATTTATCCTTAACGTGTTCAATTGACGATCACATTTTACTTTTGAACTTCACAAAATTTCAATTTGAACATTTTAGAGAAAATAATTGAATTAAGCCCACGCTTACAAACACCGACAAATTTTATCTCAAAAACGAAGGATCAATTTTAATTTTAACTTAAGTTAAATGAGATCTCAAAAATGTTAAGTGTTTATGATTTAAGTCAATTATTAAATGTGTTTACGATCCACTTCATGGGTTTACGATACAAAAAAAAACGGGTTCACGACCGGGTTTCATTTAGGTCCAATCGTAAACGCATAATCCAGTCGTAAACACCAAAATCTCGCCAAGGCCCAATCGTAAATTCCTTTTGTCGTTAGCTAGAATCGTAAACACCCATCGGAAACAAACAATCGTAAACGTCGATCGTAAACGAAAGTCGTAAACATCAACAGTCGTCTTCTTCATACTGTGAATCGTAAACACCAATTTTCTCCATTTTCAAACCTGCAATAATCTCAAAAACACATCAAACATCTCAAAAATGCAGAAAAAGTCATCTCCAACTACCTTCTAACAGTTGCAAGCAAGAAATCGACTTGAAAAACTTGTGAAACCGACTCGAAGACGATAAAATTGAAAGATGGAGACGGGTTAGGGTTCGAACTGCAAATCCCGTGAAACCAAGGTGAAAACTTGCGGTTACAGAGATTTGGAAGGGGGTTCTTGGTCGAGAATGGTTGGCGAGAGCGAAGGTGTGCTCGGATTGCAGAAACGGTGGTCGGCGGTGGTTTTCCGGCGAGTGAAGCGGAGGAGATCGGCGGATCGTAAACGAGAGGGTGAAAGAGATGAATGAAGATCGTAAACATTTGGGGTTTTTATATCCCATTTTGAGATATTTTCATTTTCACCCCTTAAACTTTCAAAACTCAATTAAGTTTACCCCAAACTTGATAAATCTCATAAAATTTTAAGATTTTAAGGACTTTGAGAATTTTCACAAAAGCTTCCCCTCAGAATCATACCCGAGTATCCGATCATGATCAAGACAAATTTTAAAAGTTAAAACAGATAAGATCAAAACCAAAAATTTAAAATATTTACAAACTTACGTCAGAAAATTCAAATATTCACATACCTGGTGCTGGTATTTTTCACATATAATTTCAGACAGGTCTTTGACTGAGGAACCCTTTTCAGCTTCCGTTACTAGACACTCTAGATAATTGTCAGGTGGTTTGAACACAGAAACTCACATCCAGTAAAGTGCTTAAATATGGTACAGATTTACCGATATGTTTAACCGTCCCCACACCCAATTTTCCATAGCAAAACCTACCCAACCTCAGAGTTTATTGAGGATTCACAAACCCCCAACTTGAGGAACCATGCAACACTGCTTTTGACTACCACTTATTTTCTGTTTTTCATACATTATCAGTTGATGATCAGGTCGGCCGCATAAGCACGCAGAGAAGACCAACTGAATAATTTTATTTTCTTTTCTTTTTCTTTTTCAGAATATTCATTTTTTTGAATTCTTTTTCTTTTTCTTTTTCTTTTCTGTGGTGTTGTCTTATACAGTATAAGCATGGCGTGTGAGAGAGTGAATACTAGGTGAATACCACTCTCAACCCGTTTTTGTCGGGACTCAGTTTTTTAAACCATGTAGACTAGGATGGGAAACTAAACATGTATATAGTTTAAGATTATTGCACTTACATAGATGATCATTGTTTTGGTTGAGCTTACCGACATATCATCTTCGAGCAATCTTTCACATCAGCCTTACACGTGTCAGTCTCCAACCGTCATTAAGCATTTAAGTCCTATCAAAAGACATCATAAAAACCTTTCAGTTTAACCAGCACCATTTCTTCCCCTGTTTTTGTGAGGCTTTTGAAACAAGACTCAATTTTTTTCAGTCATATTTTTTTTTTTTTTTTTTTTTGAAATCTATATTTGTTTAAGTAAAATTTTAAAAAACCAAAAAACTCTGTACAAAAACATAGATGATCAGATCATTCCTCGAAGGCAATCATCTTCAGGCCTTCAACACAAGATTCAAAATTAGGACGAGGAAGGGGTTTTGTAAAGATGTCCGAAACATTCTGATCGGAGCTTACCTTTTGAAGCTGAATCAGCTCACGATCAAAGCAATCACGAATAAAATGTACCTTGATATCAATGTGCTTGGTTTTGGAATGTTGGACAGGGTTTTTCACAATCTCAAGAGCAGCAGCATTATCACAAAATATGGGAGTGTTAACGAATTCCATACCGTAATCCGTGAGCTGGTTTTGGATCCACACTACCTGTGAAGTACCGGCAGATGCAGCCACGTACTCAGCTTCGGCAGTTGATTTGGATACGGTATGCTGCTTCTTGCTCTGCCAAGAGATGAGCCTATCTCCCAGGTACTGACATCCTTCAGTAGTAGATTTCCTGTCAAGGTCACTACCTCCATAATCACTGTCAGTAAAAGCATATAATTGAAAATCAGTGTTCTTCGGGTACCAAAGACCAAGCCTAGGCCTGCCCTTTAGATACCTGAAGATACGTTTAACAGCAGCTAAATGAGAGAGTTTAGGGTTAGCCTGATATCGAGCACACACGCAAACTGCATACATGATGTCTGGCCTGCTTGCTGTCAAGTACATTAGTGATCCAATCATCGATCGATAATGGAATTCACTCACTGACTCCCCGTTAAGATCCGCTGACAAGAGTGGTCTGGATGCCATGGGAGTGGCGATGGGCTTGCAATCCTGCATCTTGAACTTTTCCAGAATCTCATTCACATACTTCTCCTGATGAATAAGAATCCCAGAATCATTTTGTTTGACTTGAAGTGCAAGAAAGAAACTCATCTCGCCTTGATCACTCATCTCAAACTTCTTCTTCATGATCTCCTCAAATTCGGTGCACAATTCTTCGTTTGTCGATCCGTAGATAATATCCTCTACATACATTTGCACCATGATAATGTCTTCTTCCACCCTTTTCCTAAACAATGTTTGATCAACGACTCCTCTTGTATATCCATTCTCCACCAGGTGATTGGACAACGTTTCATACCAGGTTCTAGGAGCTTGATGCAAACCGTACAAAGCCTTATCCAGCAAATAAACATGATCTGGATTTTCTTCATCTATGAACCCTGGTGGTTGAGCAACATAGACTTCCTCGTTCATCTCTGCATACAGGAAGGCAGTCTTCACATCCATCTGATGTACGGTAAAATTGAGATACGAAGCCACAGCAAGAAAGATCCGAATTGCTTCCAATCTTGCCACCGGAGCGTAAACCTCATCATAGTCGATACCGTGGACTTGCCTGTGCCCTTGTACTATCAGCCTTGCTTTGTTTCTTACAATGATCCCCGAGTCATCCTTTTTGTTCTTGTACAACCATCTCGTGGGAATCACCTTCTTGTCCTCTGGCCGCTTCACAAGACGCCACACTCCCAGCTTTGAAAACTGATTGAGTTCATTGTGCATGGCCTCCATCCAGTTTGGATCTTTCAGAGCAACCATCACATTGGGAGGTTCTATTTGGGAGATGAAGCAGGAAAACATACAAAAGTTGATGTGTCCTGTGCGGCTTCTTGTGGTGACACCCGCTGTCACTGGCCCAACAACATTACTCAGTGGATGATCCTTGTTGATTCTGCTCTCTTGGACATCAGGCACTGAAACATTAACAGGCAGATTAGTATTAACAACACTTTCAGACATACCTGAGCCTTGAGAATCCACTGGAGCATCACGTGTTCCTGAACATTCTGGAATATCAGCAGTTGCATTCCTAGAAGATTCAGCTGATGCTCTATCCACATGAGGTCTTACATCTGCACTAGGAGCTACAATATCTTCTTCTTCGCCCAAATTGTGGAAAACATTAGAGAAATTAAATCCCTCAAACAATGATCCATAGTTGAAGATCCAATCAGGTCCAGTTCCCGCATCCGTAGGATTGTCCTCCATCCAATCTACATTGAATGTCTCAATGATCAACCCAGTGGTCTTGTTATAGACACGATAAGCACTATTTGCAGAATAACCCACAAAATAGCATTCATCGGCCTTCGCTTCGAATTTCCCTACATCGGACTGGATCAGCACCGTGCATGGACATCCAAACGTCTTGAAGTAACCCACCTTTGGTTTCTCTCCATAAATGATCTGATATGGAGTTTGCTCGTGACGCTTATTCAGAAGAATTCTGTTTTGTACATAACAAGCAGTATTCACAGCTTCTGCCCAAAAGAAGATCGGTAATTTTGCTTCACACATCATTGTTCTAGCCGCTTCAATGAGTGTCCTATTTCTTCTTTCGGCAACTCCATTCTGCTGAGGTGTGTAAGGAGCACTGAACTGCCTTTCAATCCCCTTTTCACCACAAAACATATTCAGCTCAGCATTTTTGAATTCCGTCCCATTGTCAGATCTGATTGCCTTCACTCTTTTATGGAGGTAGTGACCTTGACAGGAAATCTACTACTGGAGGATGTCAGTACCTGGGAGATAGGCTCATCTCTTGGCAGAGCACAAATATTTTAATCACAAACGAGTGCGAAATCCTCGTAAGTGATTGATTCAAGAATAGAGATGAAGAGAACACAAGAATACGATGATATAAACAATAAAAACTTGATCTTTGCACACAAGAAAACTTGTCGGGTACAAAAACAACAAATCGTAAACTCTATCTCTCGGGTTTACGATCGTAATCTCCAAAGGATCGTAAACACTCTTGGCTGCCTCTCTCAATCGTAATCCAGCAACCCTCAACAAGGAGGTCAAGTGGTCTATATATAGACCACCATTGGGTTTACTATTGGGCCCCTTTTGGATCATAAACCCAATAGTAAACCCAAGCCCAATCATAAACTAGCCAAAACAATAATCAAACTAGCCTATGATTCTAATTAAACCCTCTAAGCCCTAGCCCAACATATTTAATATTACAAGCCTTATAATCTAGCCTCTACAATCTTCCCCTAGGCTTGTGATATTAATCCGTCTTCAATCTTTGAAATTCTTCTATTTGACTGGCTGGCATAGATGCTGATGAAGATTCTTTCCGCAGAAATCTTCATTGGGTTTCATGACGGGCACTTGGGACTTCCTCTTGATCAGCATCAGCTAGGACTTGTTGAAATGAACAAGTTAATGAGATGGAGGACTCCCATTGACTTGCTTCTCATGAAGGAATTGGTTCTTGCTGAATCTTCGGTAACTGTCTTGAATCTTCATAAATTAGATGGTTCAAATTTTGAAAACCCCTAACTTTGAAGAATTTGATTGTTGATTTTCAAACTTCATGATCTCTGACTGCTCTCTGTATCATTTTCTTTTTCAAAGATTTGACTTGAAATCTTCAGCTTCCCTTAAACTTGTGAGCATTTTCTTTGCCTTTGAAGCTTTTGAAAACTTGTAAAGACACCAACAACTTCCCCTGAACAGTTGCTTATTCAGATGGAAGTCTTGTCCGGCTGGTTCTTTAACTTGAGCAGCAGCAGCATCAGCAGCATCTTTCTCTCATCAACCCGTCTGACACACATTTGAAAAAATATACACCACCAGACATTTGATGACTGGTCTTTGGGTTAGAAGGTAATTATCATATGTTCAGTTGATTCAAATTAACATAATTTTAACCAAAAACCCTAATATAGATTACGGGTTTTCTATAAAACTTCCCCTGAACACAAGACCTCTAAAGACTTCCCCTTAGTTGATAACTTCCCCTCAGCTAAGGACTTCCCCTGAGATAATACATATTATCTTCGAGTTCCCTTCAGATACTATGTATTATGGAAGTCTTTTCGGATAATACTTATTATCCTCCCTCCTTCCCCTAAAAAATTGTCAAGATCTGACGGAGGAAGTCTTTTCCATTAGATAATAAGTATCATCCTCGAGTTCCCTTCGGATAATACTTATTATCCCATACTCCTTCCCCTAAAAATTTGGCAAGATCTGTCGGGGGCATATTGTCATGCATTAAAACCCTTGAAAAACATATTTTGACTTCTCAAATCAACCTGGCCAAGACGAAAACACACCAAAAAGAACTTAAGGACTCACACACGAAAGATAAAAACAAACAAATACTTACCAAACCAAACATGAGAAAGTTTACAAGGGATCAAACCGTATGAATCTGACTGAGGAACCCTTTTCAGCTTCAGTTACTTGACTAGTCCATGTGATTGCCGGTATGTTTGTCCGCTTTAAACTCAAACCCGTTTAATCCCAACCGAATGCGTCATGCTTAATATAGTACATTATTACCGTCATGTTTAATTGTCCCCACACCCAAGCGTACACAGCAAAACCTACCCAACCTCAGAGTTTATTGAGGATTCACAAACCCCCAACTTGAGGAACCATGCAACACCGTTATGACTACCACTTATTTCATTAACCATCAGTTGGTGATCAGGTCGGCCGCTAAGCACGCAAAGAAGACCAACTGAGTGATTATTTATTCTCTTTTCTTTTCTTTTTCATTTTCTTTTTCTTTTCTTTTTCTTTTCTTTTTCATTTTCTTTTGCTCTGTGGTGTTGTCAAGATAGCATAAACATGGCGTGTGAGAGAGTGAATACTAGGTAATTACCACTCTCAACCCATTTTTGCCGGGACTCAGTTTTTTAAACCATGCAACCTAGGATGGGAAACTAAACACATATATCTTTTAAGTTCACTGCACTTTCATTGGAGGTCATAAGTTTAGGTCGAGCCTACCGAGCATATCACCGTGGAGCTTGCCTTTCACTTCCGCCTTACGCGTGTCAGCCATCTCCAACCCGGTCATTCATTTTACTTCCCCTAAACTTCTCAAAAACAAGACACAAACAATTAAACACAAACAATTAAAAATTGAAAAGCACACTATTTTTGAGGGGTCAACATTTTCATCTTCTTTACATTTCTTCCCCTTGCTTTTTGATTTTTAATGTCACAATTTTGTGAGCATCATCATTTTTTTTTAACAAAATAAAACACACAAACACACAAACAAATTAAATGACTTTACACACATCTGGCCAAGCTAACTTTCAAAGTATTGATTTGAAAATTTTTAGAAAATAGGGTTTCACGACATGCACACTTCATTGTATTTGAAGTTAAACACTTAATCAATCAATTGAAAATTTTAGGAAATTTGGTTTGACTCAAAACACCCTTTGCCGCTTCATTCACACAACCAAGTTAAGAACAGTACCTTTCGTGCTGATTTTGACATTTTACCTCTCAAAGAGACATACCTTCCATTGTATAGATATCTTGACATGACATGAAGATACGTCTCCTAAACTGTGCCTGGAACAATCACTTACCAACAAACAACTTAATAAAAAAATGTTAGTGATAATCCTCCTTGATCGTTCCTGCACACAGTGAGAGATTAGTTAGCTAATAGTACCCAGGCCATTGTTTTTCTGGGTACTCCTGAGGAATCAATGAATGAAATTTCTTTTAAAAACATTCCTTTTGAAAGATCAGGAAGTTGGGATGATTCGGTTGTAGCTGCCTTGACTTTTGGCTTCCAAATTCCAGGTGATTTAACATTTGTTTTAGTCACTTTTGGAGTTGTGACTTTAGGTGTTTCAACCTTCTTCGTTTTAAGTTCACTTCTCAAAACAGTTTTTGTTTTAGTCACCTTTTGAGTTGTGACTATAGGTATTTCAACCTTCTGCATTTTAGAAATATTTTTCAAAACAGTTTTAGTTACCTTGGGAGGGGTAACTTTGGGTTTTTCAAGTTTTGATTGCTTTGAAAATGGTTTCATCACCTTTTTCTGAAAATTTTGGTAACTTGGAAAGCTGTTGTTTTGATTTAAAGATTTTCTTTCAGCTTTGCCAGCACCCCAATGTTGATCAGAGGGTTTAACCTTGGGAGTAACAGTCTTCATTGCCTTAGGTTTTTGCACCATCATCGGCTTAGACTTCACAGACTCCTGAGATGAAACCCTTTGAGTGTTCGGATAATAGGGTTCATAGGGGCGATAAAGACAGTTTCTAGCAATATGACCAGCGATGCCACAAATAAAGCAAGTCTGCTTCTTTAGATAGAAGTCAGACGTGTACCCATTTGACTTTGGTGGCTGATATGGAGCTGGTTTGCTCTGTGTCTGCTTCTTTGGTCCATTTGCTGATCCAAGATTGACTCTTGGCTGGTTCCTCGAAGCCTGTGTCGAACCTGTCTTAACCGTCTTTGTGCTTCCTTGATTCTTTGACGTTGAAGCACCATTCTTGCAATTACAACAACAACTGCATGATCCAACTGAAGAAATGGGAGTCACAACTACTCCCTTTAGTTTTTCATTCTTCACTCCAGTTGTTGGCTTCATACTCGGATGCTTAATGGTGATCTTTGGCTTCTCAACTTTAGCTTCACTGATCACTCCATCAGTTAGTCCCTTGAACTTGGAGGAGAAGGATGGTAAGTCATACCCAACATCTGGTTCTTGGTCAAACATAGATCCATATGTCATAAAGATCTTCCCCTCAGGCCGTGTTGTCAAGATCACCTTTTCCCTTTTGACTTCGTCAACAACCTTGAAGCATGGGGTTTCAATTTTAGGGTATGGTTTCAACTCTATCCCAGCTTCATCAGACTTAGAGTTGTGACACCTGTCATATTTCTGACACTCAGCATCATTGTCTGATATATCTTTTACCCTCCCTTCACCATAAGTCATATTTGCTTCATTATCAATTTCTTCTTGTGTCAATGGTGTAGTTCCAACCAAGACACTATCAACAGGAGGAGCAGCTTCTTTATAATCAGACTTGGTTCGTTCAACATGTTCCTCACTAAGAAGTATTCCTATAATGTCCCTGGGAACTGGTGGAGGAATAATGCTGTTTGCAGACAGAGATTTATCAGACTTTTCTGACCCACACCCAGTTTTATCTTTCCCAACTTGGCCGGTCACAACGGCATGTGACAATTCCTTTCCAGCATCGAGCATTCTTTTGCTTCTCATTTGATTCATATCAAGTTTCACTTGCAACTCATTGTTCTTATGTGTGAGCTCATCTACCTGCTTCCTAAGCTCAGCTATTTCTAACTTAGCGTCGTCATACAGATAAGCGTTCTCAGTTGCTAGTTTTTGATATTTCACAATGTCTAGTTTCTGGGCTTTTACCTTCTCCTCATTCTTTTGCCATCTACCCTTGAATGAACTCCTTTCGCATTTTACCTCAAACAGTTCTGACATAAAATTTTTACAGATTTGCCTAAGTTCAGGAATTATACGAGCACAAGTAGGATTGGGGCATATCTCAGCATCGTCGTCCTCAAGTATATTCTTTTCTTCAACCACTGAACTCATTTTCTTTCTTTAGGTATACAACTTCTGAAAATCTTGAAAATTGGCAAAATCGGCAAAATCGGCAAAAGTACTATTCAAAGAATAGTGTCATAAACTTAAAACTGAAAAACGGAGGCCTTCGGAGTGGATTTTGGGGGTCCAAACGAGCTCCCCTGGACATTAGTCGGGGGTAATTCTGGGGCTCGGTGTCACGAACGTCGTGTTCAAATTTGAGCTTCTAACTCCAAACGAGTCAAAAGTTACGCCCGTTTCCGTGAAAGTATGAAAAATTGACTTTTTGCCATAAACCAACCCTGTTTATGATCGTAATCCCTGTTTACGATCGTAATCCCTGTTTACGATCGTAATCACTTGTTTATGATCGTAATCACCTGTTTACGATCGTAATCACCTTCAGTCATAAACACCAGTCATAAACTCAGAATCGGAATCTCAATCATAAACTCCGATAGTAAACTCAGTTTATGATTGTGTTGGATCTTAAACCTTCAAATCTTGATCATAAACATTCATCTTCAAGCCTTGATCATAAACCTTCAAATCTTCAAGCCTTGATCATAAACCTTCAAACCTTCAAGCCTTGATCATAAACCTTCAAATCTTCAAATCCTCAAATCTTCAAATCTTCAAATCTTCAAATCTTCAAATCTTCAAATCTTCAAATCTTCAAATCTTCAAATCTTCAAATCTTCAAATCTTCAAATCTTCAAATCTTCAAATCTTTAAATCTTCAAATCTTCAAATCTTCAAATCTTCAAATCTTCAAATCTTCAAATCTTCAAATCTTCAAATCTTCAAATCTTCAAATCTTCAAATCTTTAAATCTTCAAATCTTCAAATCTTTAAATCTTCATTTTTTTTTTTGGAAAAAGCTTGAATCCAATATCGTGAGAACCTCGAATCTGTGATTCTTGGCTCTGATACCAATTGTAGGTCCGAAATCAACCAAACAACACGATATCTAGACAAATACGAGTGCGGAATCCTCGTACAAGCTTGATTCAAGAACAATAGTGGAAGAATAGACGAGATCTTGTGAAAAGATGAAGTCTTGAATGATGAAAACCCACTAAAGGAAGCTGATCGTAAACACACAAGAGAGAGAAATCGTAAATGGTGAAATGTGTATAGAAAAGCTTAAGGAAACCGATTACAATGAGGTGGTATTTATACCACCTCATACAAATACTTGGGCCAATCATAAACACTAATCTAGCCCAATCATAATCATTTAAATGGCCCACATGGCCTATTAACAAAGCTAGATTAAGCCCAAATACAAAAGCCCAACTAATGTTCATGCCTTACATAATATAGCCCTACAAGATGCCATGATAGTAAATGAGATATGGATGACCCATTATTTGGTAAAAATATGCCATGAAAAATACCCGTAGCCCACTGCCTTCTTCATGAATTATGATAAAGCCTCCAGTGCTAAGGCTACATGTGCAGTTGAGTTCTCAAGTAGGATTGACATTTATAAGAATGGACAACCACGAAGCTTCGAGGCAACCCTCGATCCATGAACACCATTGAATTGGTAATCCCATCTCGAACAAAGTCGATAGAAGATAACCCAAGTTTAAGTAGTCAAATGCTTTCTGAATGTCCACCTTAAATAGAAATGCTTCCTTTATTGGATCTATTCAACCAGGTTACAATTTCGCTTACCATTAGTGGACTGTCCAAAATGTTTCTATCCCAAGATAAAAGCAGATTGTGTGTCCGGAACCACCGATCCAATCACCAACCATAGTCTGTTTGCGAGGCACTTGAAAATTACTTTCTGAATCATACCAATGAGACCAATCCGTTTGAAGTCACTAGGATGTCGTGGATCGTTCAACTTTGGTAAAAGTGTCATAAATGAGGAGCTACATGAGTGATGAATGGAACCTGTTTCAAAATAAATATCAAGGAGAAGTTTAAAGTCGGATTCAAAGAGATACCATAAATATTTTAGAAATCCAAACGTGAAGCCATCCTGTCTAGGGGGCTTATTAGAGCCGCAGTCCCAGGCTGCCCGCTTGATTTCTTCAAAGAGATAAGTGATTCACATTGAAGGTTGTTGAGTTTTGGTAGTGATGAGTCAAAAGGGCGAGTCTAAAATTTATCTTTTCTATGAAGATGTCCTAAAAATAGCCATGAGCGACCTCCTTAAAGTCCTCCGGTAGATCAACCTTTCGCCAAATTTCACTTATAGTGGTTTCATCTTTGATAATTATGTTTGTATAAGGTTTACGCTTCATATAAGAAGAAATATATTGTGACAAGAAGAGCTTTCCATATATATTTAGAAACATGTCTTCGAGTTTCATTTCCAAAAAACCTCTAATGGGTTTCTCGCAAATGGAAAGAAGGCTAGTCTCTCAAACTGTTGTTGTTTTCATCATCGTCTTGTAAGTGTATCTCTTTTATGTTAGTCCTTTCATCGGGTCTTGTTCATTCAGCCATGCTGACAACTAAAACTACTATAGGACAACATACCCCAACTTATTGTTCAATCTTGTCCTATTTTTCCTTAGAGAATTTTAATGATTACAACTTGTGTAGTTTATTATACACCATACTTGCTATCCACGCGTTGCCGCGGGGATAACATGGTACACGAAGTAGTTGCATTACTGTAACGCTATATAAAGAAAACAACAATACAAAAAATCTGAATAACATTGTTAAAATTAGAAGGCAAACACTTAAAGTATTGAGTTTACCACCTAAAAGTGACGTTACACTACTTTACGTATTACAATACCAACTTATGTGCTAAATTAATCGCGGTTGGAAAAAATTACAAAAACAAAAAGATAATATCGTAGAAACAACAAGGACACACAAAACAATTTCATTGTTATAACGCTACATAAAATAACAGAAATACAAAAGACTGCGTAACGACGGTTAAAATTTGAAACCAAACGCTAAAAGTATTGAGCCTAAAATGTAAAAAATATGACACACATCTGTATCTCGTATACCACCAACTCTTTAGGCTGTGTTATGCCAATTCAATTATTATACATACCCGCGTTTTCCCATTACAATGCGTGACAACACGAGCTAATCGGCACCTAATTACAAACTGAAGTTAAAAAATGAATATTTTTTAGGGCTTATTTAGACTGGGCCAAGTATTAGACCCAACTTACTTTTGACCGGTTTTCTAAAGAAGATGGGCCTATATATAACACACAAAGCCATTAAACGTTCACTGTGACTTTTGAAGGGTTTAGGGTTCATACGTACGCCTCTTTTCAAGGTTTGCTGCTTACTCTAATTTCATCGATTTATGTATGATTCTGCGAATAATTATTTTGATATTGCCTTTGCTCTTTAATCTGGAAATTTCATGGCTTGAATTTTCATCGTTTAGTGAATTTATTTGGAATTTTAGGGTTTAAGTTGTTTATCGTTGCTCATATCTGCTTTTCAATCAGTGCTCATCTCTTATCTACAAGATTAGATTTCGATTTTTATGGTTTGTTGAATCGTTAATATAGCCTCTAATCTGATACCTCTTAGAAGGTCACATTTCTCGCTGTAATATGCAAGTTGTTATATTTTCACCTTCAAAAGTAGTTATTTAATCTTTTAAGAGAGGTTATATGCCATAAGTTATGTGATTATTTTGTGTGGAATTTTCGTAGACTTGTGTGGGATTGGGGTTTATATCTATAACATGTTGCATCTTTGTTTTTTGTCTTGTATTTCTGTAAATGCTGCTCAATTAGGAAATTTGTAGCTGGAAATCTTGAATTATTGTTTGTAGTTAAGATATGTGATGAATGTGACATTATTGAGTTGTCATTTATCTGATTGGCTGTCATATGGCTAGCAGTTGAGCAGGGTTCTTGTTTTGTGGTATAAAAAGATTTTATGAATGGCTTGTTTATTGTGTGACTGTAACAGATTACTAAATGGCTATAAAAAAGCCGACCTCGAAGTTGTTGGAGACATTACCGGAGGATCTTGATATGGATGCTTCTGATTCTGATCCAGAAACAGAGTCAGAACCGGAATCAGAATCAGAAGGGGAAGGGGAAGAGGATGTGAAGTTAGCCGAGCCGTCAAAAACCGCCATATACAACAAAGAAGCCATACTTGATAAACTTGGAGACATCAGTTGGCCCGAGGATGTAGATTGGATGCATAAACTTTCACTCGATATTGACCAAGAACAAGTAGTAGATGTTAATGATGACTTGGCACGAGAGCTTGCTTTCTACACTCAAGCATTAGAAGGCACCCGCCAAGCTTTTGTCAAATTCCAATCCACGGGCCTTCCGTTTCTTCGTCCCACTGATTATTATGCGGAAATGGTGAAAACAGACACTCACATGGAGAAGATTAAGGGCCGGCTTTTATCTGAAAAGAGAAGAATCGAGGAGGCTGAGGAAAGAAGAAAGGCACGAGATAACAAGAAGAAGGCGAAAGAAGTACAGGCCCAGAAACAGAAAGAACGAACAAAACAGAAGAAAGATGAGATAGAATCTGTCAAGAAATGGAGGAAACAGCGGCAGCAAAGTGGGTTTGCGGGTGGTGATAAAGATGGTGACATGGGTTTATCTTTTGAAAACGGAAAGGAATCGGATAAATCCAAGAAGAACAAACGTGCAGGGGTCTCCCCGTGGGACCGGTCTGGTGGAAAAGCAAAACCAAGCGCTGGAAAAGACCGAAAAGGTGGTGCTGGTAAGAGGAAGAGCAGAGAGTTCAGGGATTCAAAGTATGGGTTTGGAGGAAAGAAAGGTATGAAAAAACAGAACACAGCTGAAACCACGAATGACTTTAAAGGGTTCACGAAAGGCGATTCCTTCCAAAATAAGAAAAGAAAGAAGTGATCATCATTATACTTCATCAGTTTTGGTTCTTTCAGGTCAGATTGTTGTTTTTGTTAAACATCCTAAGTTTTAAATCGACGCTTGTTTTCATTCCTGCTGCTTTAGTTTTTAGTATCATGTATGTTTTTGAGTTACCAATTATCGACATATCCTACTATTACAGTTACCAAATTCTGATATTTGAATTTAAACTCTCATTTGGTGCATAAATTTTAGTAACATTAAATCTTTTGATTGGTCAATCAACCCATTCATGTTTTTGCATCTTATTGATGATTGGGTTGGGTGATGGGTCATGGGTGAGGTTGGGTCAGGTATTTTACCCTGCAGGTCAAAACAGACGGATGACAATTAATAGGCACTGCTCGTTATGATCTAAACCAATAATCTGAATTCTTGAAAAATTTTTAAAAAAATAGAATTTGGTTGAAGGCAATAATTTCATTGACATTAGAGGACCATCCAAGATATTTCTACCGGTCACAAAAGCTAATTGCTCTTTGGAAATCGAAGACCCAATCACTTTTCTCAATCTATTCGCCATGACCTTTGATATAATAACTTTGGAGATAAACCCCCATGAGGCTATGAGGCTAATCGGCCTATACTCACGGATCCATAGTTTTGGGGATAAGAGAAAGGAAGGATGAACGGCACCTGTTGCTAATACGAACATTGGTGTAGAACCAATCAAGCATAGCCTTCAAATCTCCATATAACTTGTTTCAAAACCGTTTGATAAACGTAAAGATAAAAGAGTGAAACCATACAGCCCGACGCTTTCTCCGAATCACACTCCCATACAGTCTCTTTAAATGTATATGGTTCCCCAATACTTCTAGAGTCCTAATCCTGATCACTAATCATTGGAGATTATCTTTTGTCTTTTAACTGGTTGTTGGTGTCTTTTCTGGTGCAATACTAGGAAAAAGAGGTAAATTGGTAGGGAAAAATTCAACTTTTAGACTATTCGTAATGGGGAGTTTTTGGGCTCCATAACACCCCATAACGCCCCATATAACGCCCCGCCCCACTACGCTGGGGCGTTATGGGGCGTTATGGTGCCTAAATTCGCCCCGGGCGTTAGGGATAAAACGCCGAAGAAGGGTTTAAAAGTAATGATTGTGGGGCGTTATAGGGGCTTTATCCACTACACCATAAAGCCCCATAAAGCCCTTGTCCAGTCATCATCCACATGGCGGATAACGCCCCATTTGGGGCTTTATCCACTACACTTAGGTGGTGTTTGTTTTTCTGCAAAAGCTCTTCCTGTCCTCTTCTGTCTGCGCCGCGCAGACCACGCACAGACATTTAGGTCTGCAGACTGTTTGTTTTCTCGAAGACATTTCATTAAAAAATGTCTGCGCAAGCTCTTCTTGGTGCAGATGTGACCCAGTCACTTCTGACATCTTCTAACATCTTCTAACCTTCTCTTTAAACTGTTTTTACATTAAAAAAACATTTTTAAACAGTTTTTTTTAAATATTTTATAAAAAAACATTTTATTAAGTCCTTTTTAAAAAACTTTTTCTAAAAAAACCTTTTTAAAAGTTTTTAATATATTAAAAAACTTTTAAGAAACTTCTTTAACCACTTTTTTTAAATCGTCTTTTAAAAAAGTAAAAAAAAAACATTTTAAATAATTAATTTTAAAAAATAAATTTGAAAATGTTTTTTTTTTAAATTAGTTTTTTTAAGTTGTTTTTTAAAAAGTTTTGTTTTTAAAAAACGTTTTTATACAATTATTTTAAGAAAAAATATTTTAAACAATTATTAAACAAAACTTTTTAAACATTTATTTAAAAAAGTTTTTAAACTGTTTAAAAAACATTTTTTTGAACAGTTTTTATAAAATATTTTTGATATTTTATTTAAAAGAAAATTGTTTAAAAAACAATTATTTGCTAAAATATACGGAAAGAAATAAAATGATTGAATTATGTATAAGTTTAAAAAATGATTTATTTAAATTTCAGTTTATTTTAGCAGTCTGCATAAGTTAAAAAACAAACACTCTTCTTCTTACAGACTGCAGAGGTTTAGTCCACCTCTTCTGCTACAGATGTCTGCAGATGTGGTCCGCAGACTGCAGACATTTTACCTCTTCAAAAACAAACAGCACCTTAGCCTTATAAACCTTGTTTTCTAAGAATTTCGGAATTTTAAAAAAATTAATATTTGAAATTGGGAAAATATCACAAAAACATAACCAACTCTCAATTTTGTTCCAATTAGGTCACTCAAATTTTTTTTTTTTGTTTTAATCAAGTCACTCAACTTTAAAATATGTTCTAATCCTAGATAAATGACCTGGCAGATAAGCTAATTAATTTTTTTTATAAAAATTGATTTTTAATAAAAAATGATTTTTTAAAATCGATTTTTTTATAAAAAATCGAAATTTTATAAACAACGTTTTTTAATAAAAACGTTTTTTAATAAAAACGTTTTTTTATAAAAACGATAAAAACGATTTGTTTATAAAAAACCGAATTTTTATTAAATAAACGTTATTTTTATATAAAATTTCGAATTTTTATAAAAAAATTCGTTTTTATTAAAAATTTGATTTTAAAAAAAAAAATTTATAAAAAAATTTCTTATTTAAATAATAAATTCAGTTTTTATAAAAAAATTGATTATGTTACCTGCTAATCAGGTCATTTATCTAGGATTAGAATATATTTTACAGTTAAGTTACCTGATTGGAACAAAAAAAGTTTAAGTGACTTAAGTAAAAAAAAAATAAAAGTTTATTATGTTTCTACAAAATTACTCCTTTAAAATTATATATGTTTTTATATTTCTTTTATTGGGCCCCTATCTTTAACCTATTAATCATCCTAATAGCTATTGTAGTGGTAACTGGTAAGCCTCTCTCTACAATCTATCATTGTTTAATGAAATGTCAAGCTAATGTTTGATTTTTCTTGTGTATTTATGAGAATCACAGTGTTATCCAAGAGGTTTACGTTATATATATTTCATGACCCCTAGATTTTTATGGTTAATAATATATAAAATCTTACAAATAATTAACTAATATTAGGAATATTATTATTATTCAAAGAAGTAGGTTTCAAGAACCTAGGTCTTCGCCGAAAAAAAAATGTTTCAATGTGTTTAAGACTTAAAAAAAAACTAGAACAACGAAAACATTGTAAAAAACACTTTGTTATTATTAAAAAGCAATAAAAAAAATTAAATAGTGTTTACACTGTAACGAAACTATAAAATAAATGCTAAATAGTTGTTTTACTATTTGTTTACTATTCATCATAACGTTACTTTGTATATATGTTATACTTAAGGGAAAAACACGAAAATGACCATTGTTGACTTTGAAACTACAGTTTTGACCCTTTGAATTCGAATTCTCCAAACTGACCCTCACCAATCCCACGAATGCGAAGCAGACAAATCACCAATTCCGTCTAAAAACTTTCTGAATCCTACAATGGGAGGTCTACACGTGTACTCGACTGACAATAAGGCAACAACACGGGCCCACCTCCCAATCTTTGAACTTTCTGATCGCCAATAAGAACTTGACATATATTTTGTTCTCTCTAATATTCAGCCGTAGGTTTTGCTTACAGTCCAATTTTAGCCGGATTTCATCCGTAGCACCCGAGGCTGCCACGTTTCATTGTACATCCGATTTAAATACGGTCGGCTAATACTTAGCCTTGCCAGTTTTTAGCCGGAGTTAATAAGCCAGCTAGCCGGGCAAGTGGATATGGTCCGCTTTAAATTTCAAAATAATTCAAAATATCATTATCGTTTACTATAAAATAAATCTGTGGGCCTTCCCAAATGTTATGGGTTTCTGCTATGGCCTGTTAAGTTACAATTATCGACTTTAATTTGTTTTATATATACTTTTTATAAAATATTGTTCTAAATAATTTTTATCATATAGTTTATATAAATCGTTGTTCTTTGGGCCTTATTGCTGTATATAGTTTATATAATAGGTCAGAGTTCTAAAAATCCTGAAGTTTTACTATAAAATGGTTATAATTTATATTTGCTATATAATAGGTCAGATTAAAACTTGAGCTGGCCGTATTGCTATATAATAGTTCAGATTAAAACTTGAGCTGGGAAATTCTAAATAACCAGTTTTACTATAAAATGGTTATAATATATATAGTTTATATTATAGTTCAGAGTTCTAAAAAAACTTAGCTTTCACCCGGAACATGTAAAGAATGCATATCCGTTCTAATTTCATACGGATTACTTAAATGTGGAAGTTTCACAATTTTCAACCGGAGATTATAATTATTGTTAAAGCAATAAGTTGCTGCTTTGGTTGGCTTATTTTTTACTATATTTTTGAGATATTATTAACTAATGTTAAAGGATAATTGGTTTGATAGATATTTATTTAATACAACTTGTATCGATAACTGTAACATTTTTTGTAAATTGTATTAAAGTAAAATAATTTATCAATTTAAAATAAAGAATTTATCCTGTGTAAATTTCATCCGGAATGATTAAAAGTGGAAGTTTAACAAGTTTCAACCCTAGAATTATATTAATGTTAAAGCAATAAGTGGCTGGAGTGCTGGACTAAAGCAATAAATGGCTTGACTATATGTTTACCCCTTGCGTGTTTCCAATGATCTGCACATAAAGCATGCGTCCCATCTTCTTAAAAGATATATATTTTTTAAACTTGTCTCGATAAAATATATAAAAATATAAAAATTGATATATTTATAAACTTTACAATCTAGGATAATCGGAAGATTTTTACCCGGATCTTGTAAATAAAAATAATTTATCTAGGTAAAATAAAATAATATATCGTATAAAATAATAATTTCCCAACTTAGTTTCCACCCGGATCTTGTAAAGAATGACTATTCGGTGTAAATTTCATCCGGACTACAATAAATGGATCAAGTTCTAATGAAACTATATGTTTACCTGTTGCGTGTTTCCAATGATCTGCATAAAGCATGCGTCCCATCTTGTATCCGTCACATCTGGTTATAACAGTTCATTTAATTAATAATAATAATAATAATAAATATTTGGTCTTATCTCCATCTACCACACCCTCGAGTATCTATATATAGTTAACGTTTTTGTTATTCATCCTTATCCCTAACTTGACTGCTTTCTACAATGTTATTCTATCATTTTGTCTTTCAACATCTTAGTTTAAAAATGTTGGAGCCGCTGCCTCTGAGTGTGGAAAAGGTTAGCTTTCACCCGGATCTAGTAAAGAATGCTAGTGATTTTACTTTCAGAGTTTGTAATATTTACTTGTGCAGGGGAAGATTGCACTTTGTCTCTCCTGGGAGCAGGTTTTAAGTTATTGTGGTAACCATCGAGACGAGGAGTCTGTTGCGGTCCATACAAACGCTTTAGTGAGAGCAGATTTTAAGTTATTGTATAATTTTATTAAAAAATTATAAACCAGGGGCACATGTGTGGTCTGCAGCACTTAGAAGAATCATCCTAAGCCGATTCCTCTCCGTTTGTGGGTCGCTATAACCCGATTCTACTACGTCATTATGCTTACTTTTGATGTTTTTTACTTTGTCAGAATGTTTGGTTCTTCCATATATGCAATTGGGAGTGTTGGAAGTTCTATACATTTTAAGATCTGTGTATTAGTGAAACCATTTCTTTTTAGATTATATATGTAATTGGGAGTGTTGGAAGTTTCTACATTTTAAGATCTGTGTATTAGTGCAACCATTTCTTTTTTGTATTATATATGTAATTGGGAGTGTTGGAAGTTCTATACATTTATACTTTATTTTAAAGATATGTTTGAGATTTAATAAGTATTCTACTGCATTAACTGTTTATTCAACCGTAGATAATTGTCAGCCGGGACGTCTGGTTAAAACTTCACCCGGTAGGCTATGGAATGATTTACTGCGACACAATTGAGTCTTAAAGTAATAAAAGTCTTAATTTTGAACTGTCAACCGGATTATATATTCCAGTATATACCGTGTCTCAACCGGCTGTGTATTATATCGGAATTTTTAAAAGGTTTCGGTTTAAATTAGTTTGGTTAAAAGCTAGTTGACCCGTTTATTCAATTGAGGTTTAAAGTATTAAAAGTTTCAGTTTTGAACATGTCAACCGGATGTATATTCACCTGTTACGTGTTTTCAACGATCTGCACAAAGCATGCGTCCCATCTTGTAGATCAGAAAGCAACCGTGTGTTTACTTAAAATTAATAAAAATAATAATAATTAAAATAATTAAAATAATAATAATAATAATAATAATAGTAATAATATTTAATAATATATAATTGTGTTGGAAGTGCAGTTGCTTTTGTTTAATTTATACCTTTTTTTTATCATTGTGATGTTAAGTTTTTTTTTTTGGAGTTCCCTTGTGATCTTAAGTATTAAGTTGAGTCTTCATGTAGCAAAAAGTGTCAACCGGCTGTATAATCCACCGGATGGAATTGTCAACCGGCTGTATATTCCACCGGATGGAAGTTTTGAACCGGTGTTCATAATCCGGTTCATAGAGAGTCATCCGGTTGAGTATATAATGATATTTTCAGCCGGTGATAGTTCATCCGTATTGCACAACATTGCACGTCTTGTTGAAAGTTCAGCCGGTAGAACAAAAAAGATACATCAACCCTAATAATCTGGTCAATCGAGAATATTAAACAAAACATAACAGGACAACATATCTATAGAGAAACCCTGATAGAACAAAATTATTTAATACGGTCATAAAACTACAGATACATCAGCCTAATACTCTGGTCCATCGAGATTCTCGTCTTTCAGCAGTGGCCACACGTTGCGTAGTTTGAATTCTTGTTTATACTCCCACAAGAATTCCACTTCGACCCTGTCTAATAGCCTGTCTTCATCCTCGTCCACCGTCATATTGTATATAACCCTGAACATGGTTATCTTGAACCGGATAGCCGCCCATTTGGATATCAACACATCTTTACTGCGGTGGTGTACTTCCTTACCAAGCAGCATATGGAAATGGTTGACGACTCGCTCCCAGAATTCATCATTCTCTCCGTCACTCATGGCGTTCTTCACATCCAAGAAGGCTTGTGCCAAACACATTTTCTCCCCTTCGGGCCACATTTTTCAAGGTGTCGGTGTTTTTTGTAACTTATAGATAACTATAGGGGTTTTATAGGTGGGATGTCTTTCTAACTATTTTGGCGGGAAAGATGCAACTGTTTGATTTAGATGGGTATCGCCTAAATTTAGTCGTAGGGTGCTAAAATATAGATATTTTATGTAGCCGACTAATTTTAGGGGAAACTTATGACGTGTCCAAGACAAATGACGTACCTATTTAACATCAATAAAAAACCATTTTTAAAATAGAATTATTTAAAAAAAAAAAAAGAGGCGAAAGTATGGATCATCAATACAGCTCCCAACCCAATCGCAATTCCGATTTGATACGTCCCCTATGGAGGTTTTCCAAAAAAAACCTTTCATCTTCATCAGGGTGCAGCGAAAAGAATGAGGACATCGAAGAGGTTGAACCTCGAGTTTATGCTCAAGAGAAACTCATAGCAAAGCCCCCTACTGAACCTTTGGCTAAAAGACGAAGATGGGCCATTCCAGATGACGAGTGTGACAATTGGTCGAAGGATGTTCTAGAGTTTTATAACAATGGTGATCAACCATACTGTTACTCTGCATTGTTCTTTCAAGAAATAAAACTTGATAAAAGTTTCTGGGGTCCACTCTTGGGCTATGGTCCTTTGTCAACAACTGTAAGCATATCTTTTCAAGTTAATTAAGCAGATAATGTTTCCGATCGTAATTATTAAATTATTTATAATTTCATTTCAGCATATTGAAGGTTGGGTTGGTAGGTTGATGCAGTGGAGACATAGACAGTTGATGGGTGATCCTAAACTTAAACTACGCTGGACTATACTTCCACCAAGATTTTATGAACACCTGGTTGACTCATGCCACAAGAACGCAATTAGTTATTGTTCTAGGAAAGTTAAGCCATTCCCTTCTATATTAGAGGTAGATTATGTATTTCTACCCGTGTGCTTGGAGGCTAACATGTGGGCACTATTTCGTCTTGACATGCGCTCACTTAAGTTGTTGATTTATTACCCTCAAGAGATTGATGGTGAGAAGTACAGACGTTCCGTTCATCCTAAATTTACTAGAATGAACGTCTATTTCACATATCTCCTAGTGAAACTTGGTTACTGGAAGAAGGTGAAAACCGTTGAGAATGTTCTGATCTACGATGATAACCAGGAATTTATACAATCGAATAATAATGTCAAAAACAACGAGGCGTTATATGTTTGTATGCTTATGGAACACTTAGTGTCCGGAAAGCCCATCGATCGTGACACCGATTTCAAAGTTTCCTGTATGGAGTACCGGAGGTTCATGGCAGACAAGTTCTATTTTTTTCGTTCATTACCCCGTCAGTATTAGGTTGTTAACTCCCTTTCAATAAAATGTCGCAGTATTTTGTTAGATCAGTAAATGTGTTTGGTACACTATTTTTGTAGTGTACCCTCACGTCTATAACATTCTATTCAACATTGTCATTTAATGTGTTTGGTATTTATTTCCTGGATGATAGAACTAAAAGTTACATTCTGGATGTATACTATTTATTTCCCTAGAACACACACACATTAAATGGAGACGGTGTAAAACTAATACGACCAGTCCGACCAATAATCGTAATCAGTATCGGACTCGAACCCGACCTTATCCTCGTATTCTTGGTCCATGCGTTCTCCCTCCAAAACCTCATCAAGGGCTTTCCAGTCCTCTTCATAATCTTGATCAACAGCCTTATCGACGTTATGAAGATGGACTTCATCATCAAACAGAGAATAGTCCTCAGGTGGGTACTCCGGTTGGTTCTCCGGCAACAAATAATCAAAAGCCCAGTTCCAGAAGTCATCGTCGTCATCGTCAAAGGCTGGAGGTTGAGTTCGAGGTGGAGGTTGGGGTGGGGGTTGAGTAATAGGTTGAGGTGGATGTAGTTCGATCAATGGAACAAACAATGGAGGGGGTACCAAATCAGGAGGGAGAAGAACTAGTCGTATATTATCGTAACTTGTACGTGGCGGTGTTGACATTGTAAGTATGAACAACTGTGGGTATTGTTTAAGGACGATGCTTTCTTGGAGAATGTTGGTATGTGGAATAATATAGGGAATATAGGTAAAGTAATAAATAAAAATAATTATAAATCAATGTTTAAATTTTTCTTATATTATTATTATAAAAGAAAATTTTTGGGACACATGTCATTCTCACATTCAACCTCATAATAATTTTCCTTCCTAAATCATCCCTCCTTATTTTTAGTTATTTGTATAAATAAAATAGATTTATTGTAGGGATAATCACCATCAAAATTATTTAATTATTTGAAAAAAATTAATTTTTCTATCAAAAGAAAAGTTTTGGATATATATATCCGACATTTTATTTATTAACACCTCGTTGTTTTTGACATTATGTATAAATAAAATAGATTTTTGGATATAATATATAAACAATAAAATTAAAGATGACCTGTGGTTTTTATAATTTAATTTTGTTAAAAAAATTGCAATGGATAAACATGAAAACACGAAGTGATTAAAAACAATGGGGTATATTGGGAGAAAAGAGATGTATTAATGCTCCTGCTAGCATTAAATTTCTTGAGATACGGGAGCCGTCGAAATAATCTGTGGGCCCATCTCCATTAATATCTACCCTTACATAACCCTAATCCGGCTGAAGTTATATGTTCATACCCTCTACCGCCATTTTTACTCCCAAGATCTTCACATTTTAACCCATCGTTTCCCTCTTCATCATCCGGTGTGTTTGTAACAGAAATGGATGCCGATCACGATTTACAGGTGATCATGAGACCAAGATCCTACGGGGAGGTAAAAACCCAGAACCAATAACAACAATGTACTAAATTATGATGATTATTTACTACATACCTGCAATAACTGGTATTTAATGCAGGCTGACGTGAGAATACGGTTCAACCTAGGCATCATAAATGAGATCCGGGACAAGCTAAACGAAGACCAGTTTGTTATATGGGACAGCACGTGTTTCCATAAGTGGCTCTCGGCCGGATGTGTATCAGCGGGCTCAAAAATATGCCATGCACTGTTCCACCATGAGGTGTTGGTAGATGACGGTGTAAATGGGCTCATCTACGAGTTTGGCGGGAAGCCTTACATATTTGGTCCTTTACAGTTTTGCTTGATGACAGGGTTTAGTTTCTGGAAGTCTGGTTTTTTAAAAAAAGGAATCATACAATCAGAAACCTCTTTTTGTAAACGGGTTTTTAAGACTACTGAACCTAGGGTTTCTAAACTAAGGTTAATATTTTCAAAAATGAATCAAACACCAGAGACCTTATTATCAGACGAGGATACAGTACGTGTGTGCCTATTATGTTTGGTGGAAATAGGGTTCAAGGGTTCACAAGAAACCTGTAAAATTGATGAGGTTTTATTAGAGTTGGTAGAGAGATTTGAGGACTGGAACATTTACGAGTGGGGGGAATATCTGTGGGACTTAACCTATCCCAAGGTTAGAAACATCCTAAGCAGGAAGAAAGCGGCAAGAGCTGAACGTGAAAAAGCGAGGAAGGGAAAGGCTCATGTTGGAAACAAAGAAGTCCCAGTTTTCCAATACTCCGCCGCTGGGTTTCTATACCCCTTGAAGGTAATATTCATTGTTAATCTTCGTAGTTAATAATTACATTATAAAAAAATGCTTAGTTAATCCTCATAAAGGTCCTTTTTGGTGTTATTTGGCCAGATGTGGATACTAGAGACTTTCCCGGAACTCCTGAGAAGAAGAGAGCGTGACTATGTTCCTAAAATCCCACGTTGTTTGGGTCCTCGAACATGCCCAATAATCACGTGGGCCGATGCAGTAGAGATGATGACGCGAGCCGATAACGTAAGCGATTAATTTTTTTATTGAAGAATATATTGAATTTATTAATAATAGGATATAGTCTGGGTCGGCAAAAATTAGTCGTACGTTGCAGGTAACATAGTTGGGTCGGATTTTAGTAGTTCCGGTTCAAGTCACTTGAAGAGTTACTGAATAATTTTCAATCGCTTTCTGTTGTGTTTAATAGAACCCAGAATTCTTACCGTGTCTACTTAGTCCAACCATCGAGGAGGGCAGGCAGGTCTGGTGGAGACTCAGTTTTCTGGCGATATGTGGTACTGAATGGAAACAGGAAGATCCTACATGTGAAGCTGGACCTAGCGAACCGGTGTACCAGGAGGATTTCGTGGGTGGAAGCATATTCAGGGAAGAAATTGTTATCCCAGCGGGAGTAGAGGAGGACGTGTCGTTTATGTTACAGGGAGATATGTTCCTAGGGGAAGTCCCTCAGACAGAGAAGGAAATGCAGATGGAGGTGGTGATCCGTACCCTGAGGGAACATACTTATTCCCTAAACCAGATTATGAGTAAACTGGAAGTAAGTAGTTTATAGACTCTGTAATATTACCAGTTATACATACTATGTTCATATATGTGTTTGTGAGTCGCAGGGCCTGAAAATGCAGTCTGCTGATGGTGCTTCTGCAACAACTCCCTCAACCTCTAAGAAAAATGTTAGATTGTGTCATTCACATTGTGCTAGTTAATTGTAGCAAAGATTGTATATTGATTAATTTCTTATGTTAGGTTGTAGAGGAGAGAACTGGTTCCAGTAATGGTGGGAACATACAAGAAGATCCATTGCTATTGGAGGTAAAATAGTTCAGTCTCTGTTTGAAATGGTCGTTAATAAACCCCCAAATTATTATGCTGTTAACTTTTATTATGTTTTAAAGGCTGGGACTAAGTGGAGAACCCCTGGTGATTTAGGAAAGGCTCCTGAGCGCCCTGTGACCGATGGGGTATATTTACACTAACCAATTCATGACAATATGATTAATTTTTATTACTAATTATGTCGATTCTGCTATATTTTAGGTTACTGATGTTTACCACACCCCTACGGGGGCTGTGAATACCGTGGCACATGATTATGGAGATCTTGTGCGGTGTTTGGACTTCACATTGATAGATGAGGATGAGGTAATTCGAGTTATACAACAAGTATACCGGTTTGTATGAGACCGTATCTACCTTAGGTACTAAATTGGTTTATGTAGGCTGTTGAAGATGAAGAGGGCAGACCAAAACGCCGACGAAAACTGGGACCTGCCTGTCTATCCCCATACGTCACATACCAGTTGAAGAGGAGGGTTAACATTACTAACCCATCTGATAATGAGATTGTTAGATTTTCAAAAACAGGTCAGACCACTAAACTGTCTTTGACGAACGGTGTGGAAGTCGGACCTGAATTTTGGACAAGGCTGTTAAAGGTTAACTGTGACTCAGGGTGGCTGATGGATGATGTGAGTGTGGGAAGCCATCTACTTTTATATATTTTTTGTTAAATATGTTGGTTGTTTGTTTACTCGTTCGATTTTTAATCAGCACATATGGGCATGGTCAAATTACCTTTACTACTCGCGCAAGCCAAGGGAACGGTGGAGCATTCTACCACCCTGGTTCCATAATACTAAGCTGATTAAATCACTGGGCGACGGGACGGAAGAACCGTATCCTTCGATTCTCGAGACGGATGTGGTTTGTGTTTTTCATTATGCGTTATTAGAAAGGTTTATTTTTTGTAAGTAATTGAATGTTAGAGTTGTATTTGTTCACTCAGGTATATGTCCCGGTTAACATGTGTGCCCATTGGTATCTCGTGGCATTTGACCTTCTCCACTGGACTTACACCGTTTACGACAGGTATGAACTTGATACGCTTCTATTTATGATGAATATCTATAAAATTAAAAGGTGAATAGTTGTATCAACTAGACTAACAATCTTAAACCCAAATTCTAGCCTGGAAACACCGAATACGAGCACCTTTGTGACCGATTACACCAAGGAACTTGTTTATCGCTTTAGTCACTGGCTGTGGTTTTTTGACTTCTACACCGCTCGTGGAAAGACGACGGAGTTTGAGGAGTTTAGCAGGATATATGAAGATGTCCCACAACAGGTGGGAACAAGCGATTGCGGGGTGTGGCTGTGCATGTTCCTTGAACGGTTGACATCTTATGAGTCAGTGAAACAGAAAAATGAAGACCAGATGGATGATCCTCTACAATACCGCCGGAAGATGGCGAAGGTTTTCTACGAACATAGACTTGCAGAGTAGGGATTGGTTGGTGGTAGGGATGGGTTGGGGATAAGGTCTCGTAGAATTATAATGGGGGCATCTGTTTTGACGTTAACATGTTTATTGTGGTGATACTTGTTACGATATTTCAGACGTATTGTATTTGGTTTTATGTTAATTGCACTTCACCCGGAACCCCTGAATGTTGTGGTCTCTATGGCACCGTTTGTTTAATGCACTTCACCCGGATTATATTTGGTTTGATGTTATAGTTTAATTGCACTTCAACCGGAATTTCCATCCCGGGTGACCTTTTTCCAACGTCTGTTTGAAATAACATTGTTTTTCCAAACGGTGGTCTCAAACGGTTGACTTGCTTCAAACGGAGTTCTCATATTCCTATTCCGGCTTACTTTTTCAAAATTGAATTTTAAAATAAGTTAATTTTTCAAATAACATCATTTATATCCCGGCTGAATTTTTCAAACGGTAGTCTCAAATAACACAGTGTTTCCAAGCGGTAGTCTCAAACGGTGACTTCCTTCAAACGGATATCCCTCCTAAACTTGTTCCATTACAAAATTTCCATCTTTCAGGATATTACTAATTAATTTAATATACATATCGAAGATTTTTACTTAAAAACAACCGCAAATATATCCGACTTGCCAAAATACAATTCAACAACCAGCCTAAACATTTGAGAGGAGAATTTCCCAGGTCACAGCACGATGACGATACCTCAACCGCATTTGCTGTCCAATCTGGATTCCACTACACCTCACAAAATTCGTCCAACCAGATACCCAAAACCTATATAGAAAACAAATTATCTTCTAAAGGTATTGTTAAAAAACTATAGTGAAAACAGTTTGGGTATGATAGATGTACCGTTAAAAACAACATTACCTTTGACGTCCCCTACTCATCTCCTGGTTGATCACGAGGCCTTCACTGTATACATCTTCAAATCTAAACATCAAAACCGTATGATGTTCCAGGAGTGCGATGGGAACAAAGTCTTGAGGCAGCCTCTGAATCAAATCAATATCCAAACAAAACCAATTGAACGTATCTCTTATTGGGACGTGCTGTAAAAAAATTTAGAACTTTTTTTATGTTAGGTGAAATCAAACTTACAAAACGAGCCCTAGCTATGATGACCCTATCAAACAAAATTTCTTCAGGGATTTCTTCATCTTCTTCATTTTCAGAGTTAGCATCTTCTACATCCACACCGGCTTCCACACCGGCCACAACTTCTCCATGTTCTGCATCCACACCGGCTTCCACATCCGCAAAATCGATAGCATCTACATCCACAACTTCTCCATGTTCATTCTGAATGAAGTCCCTAATGTCACAGCCATCAGGAGAGTAGACCACCATGTCATATCTCTCGGCACTAATTCGAGTGAATGTCACCCAGTAGTTCTGAAACAGGGGAATACCCTGGACGACATCGCTCCAACCGTGGGTGAAAGACAACAACATATTTCTAATACCAAATCCAACCTCCCAATGCTGATCCTCAGAATACCATAGAGTAATACGGTGGTTGGGAGGAATATTAGGAAAGTGAAGGCCTGGGAAGTGGAGCTGAACTGCATCTGGGGGCAATGGCTGGTAGTGATTGTGTATTAGTAGTGAGATAAAATGCAGATGAAATTTATTTTTAAATTAAAATACTAACCAAGAAATCAAGTTCAGGTTGTAGAATAATCTTGAAAAAACCATGTATATTTGCCATAACAAGCCTGCTTGTTTGAAGGTTCCTGTCGACAGACCCTGATTCAGAGAGAAAGGCGCTATAGAGTGGGAGGTATAACATAAAATCCTCTTCTTAAATGATTTAAAAACACATATTCGAAATATGATCTGATTGATTTATTAAAAAATATAATTAATATTTTTATTATATTTTATATAACTTGTGTTAAATCTTCACGCATTAAAACTTCACGCATTAATAACTACCACAACCTATTTAGGAGCAATAAATACATCTACTCTACAAATGAGTCTAATTATTACCTATAGACACAATGCATACGTCAGCAACCATGATAGATAGATTTTAATTTTTAGGCCTTAATTAAATTTTCCGGGTGAACGATGAGTTGATTCCTTTAAAATTATATTTATTTATTATTTCAAATTTCTATAAAAAGTTATATTTTATTATGGGATATAAGAAGAATTGCATATATCCCCCTACTTTGGGAAAAAATTGCATATATACCCAAAATACATGTTTTTAATGCATAATGTACAATGGTCTTAAAGCATGTTTTGGGTAAATATGCAATTTCTTAACTTTAGAGGGGGATATATGCAAATGACCCACGGATATAATACAATCTTCCGAAGGAAGATTGGAATCTTCCGAAGGAAGATTGGAGCGGCTAAGAGAAGAGAAGGTATATCCGGTTTATACAACCGGTTAAGTTTCCTCCGGATATGCTTTGTTATAAAAAACCGGTTGAATATATTCTTAACATTTCAACCGTTTGACACTTCAACCGGAAGAAAGTTGTCCTTCGTTCGGTTGAATATATTCTTAATATTTCAACCGTTTGACACTCCAGCAATTGCCCCGAATGATAAAAATACATTAAAACAAAATGAAAATACATGATTTGTATTAAAAATTCATACTTTCATTCAATTAAAATTACAAACAACCTATTCAAACTAGGTGTCTATAACATCTTGATCTCTTCCACGTTATCCTTTTGGTCCTCCATTTTCTTTGTTATGCTATCGTTCAACGTAAGAAGCATATCGTGAATCTCTTTCTTCAATTCCAGTTGATCAACAATGTACTTCCTAGCAGCCGTTTGCATCTCACTCGCAGGATGACCATCAAAATCCTCAAGCAACTTTTGATGAGTTTCTAGGCTAGTAGTAGTAAGACCGAGCATCATTACGACAGAACTGTTCATGTTCCGTGCTATCGTATCTTCGATGTTGCATATATCTTCCAAAGCCTTTAACGCCTCAGGACATTTTGAGTTGATGTAGTCATGTGAAGAGGATGCCATTTTAAGATGAAATCTAGGAAAAGGGGAAATGGTCAATTCTCAGATAAAGTTGTCTATGAAAACTGCAAGAAGGTATATACATACTTATACCTGGGTGGAGGGAAACGAAGAGACACATAATTACTATTATTAAATTATAAACACGTATTTATTTTCTTAATTACACAATAAATATAATTACAGATGCGCATGTAATTTCTGTCGTTCCGTCTACCCACCGTGTCTCCACCCCTATAAAATAGGGTTTGATTCGCTTTGTTTAACTCACGCAGCAATCATCCACCTACCCATTCCCTCCCCCCTATTCTAAAACTTGCCGATGGATCCTTCATCTTCCCACTCTGTTGGAGATTTATTCAAGAAAACAAAGTTGAAGACGGAGTTGTTGATCGACTATCAAAAGGAAAAGCACATGATCGAAATTCTCAACAGAACCTTCGACAATATACGAGAGATGATCGAAGAAAGGAATGAGATCAAAAAAAGCCTACTCATCCTTCCAAGTAGTGCTTCTCGAGATTTGGTAATTTTATACTTGTCAAACATTACGAAGACTGATATAGACCAGATGCGCAAGATTACCAACATAGTCGGAGCCCTTCAAGCATCTGGCGATTTTAAGTTATCTTTTCTGAAAGAATATTACTAGTTTAAATTTGTAATTTTATTTTACTTTTTTATTCATTCCATAATTATATATTGAAGTTATCATTCTTGTTCTATAATACTGCACATCATAACACAATTATCTATCCGGGTGAACCACCCGCCGGTTGATGGACATTGTATAATTCCGATATAAAATCTTATTTAAATCCGGGTGAACCACCCGCCGGTGGATGGACATTGTATAATTCCGGTCTAAATCTTATTTAAATCCGGGTGAACCACCCGCCGGTTAATGGACATTGTATATGTCCGGTACAAAATCTTATTTCTATCCGGGTGAACTATCCACCGGATGATGGACATTTAATACGTCCGGTCTAAGTCAATAAACTTACATTAAGTCTGTAACAAACCAAATAAGAAAAGTACAATTGCATTCAGATACTAGTTATCATCGCCAAGTCGGTAAACGTGGTCAACATGTGTGTTTGTAGATACAAACTCTCTAAAATCAGACTGCTCCACATTAATTGGTCCTTGGTGTGCTTCACAAGGATCAGATTGCTTTAACACCTGGGAGGGCATTGGCTTTTGGCACGTGTCACGATGATGACCTGCTTCACCACACCTCGTACATGATACTTGAGTTATTTCCTCCCCCTGAGATGGAATTCTTTTATTTGCACGGGGGCGACCCGATTGGCGTTTATTCATCAGCGGTGGTAGGAGCTTAATTAGGTGATGGGGCCTCTCCCATTCCGATTCATCAGGTAGTGGTTTTATTGAATGCGTGTAGGTAAGTTTGTAGACGTCCCTCGTAAACCAAACCATAGCCAAATTACTGACGTCAGTCTGCCTTAAAAATCTTGACACCGCGATAACATGACCACATGGTAAACCAGATAGCTGCCAAACTCGACATGAACATGTCCTGTCGTCCAGATCAACTAAACCAGTTCTGAACCTATCGGCTACTTGGAAATGAGTAGGATCAATGCCAGAGACTTTCCATGTTGCACAATGTGGAATCTTTTTACCGATTTTTTTGGTTGCCCAGTCTGTAAGAACTTGGTTTGGGTGTTCGGCTGCAAATTAATATAAAGATAAAAAATGGATAATATATTAACAAAATACATAGATGCTGTAAATGATTTACCTGCTTTTTGTCGTCGTTCAAAATACCACTCTTGAACAGATGCACGGAAAAACTCCAGAAGTTTGGTGATTGGCAGATGTCTGGAATTCACGGATAGTGCGTTCATGGATTCAGCACTGTTAGAGGTCATAATATTGAATCGTGCACCCGGAGAGTGAGCTCTGGACCACTTCGATATATCAGCATTTTCAAGAATATCCCTGACATGTGGGACGGCGACACATAATTCCTGCAAACTTTCTTCACAATCAGATATTCTGTAGGATTTACATGCTTTCCACCACATTGCTTTGTGTTTTCTGGCAGCTTTAGAACTCCCCAGATTTAGATTCATTAATAGATGACGACAACATATGCCGTGAAATGCTTGAGGGAATACGTTTTGAACACCCAATGATATTGAAGCAGCTCTATCAGAAACAACTGATAATGGCTCCTGGCTCCCAATACATTCTTTAAGCTTTGACAAAAACCATGTCCATGATTCACCACTTTCAGTTTTACCAATCCCATATGCAAGTGGTAAAATCTGGTTGTTTCCATCCATGGCAACAGCCAGAAACATTGTCCCCTTAAATTCACCCTTTAGATGTGCCCCGTCAACAATAATAACAGGTCTCAAACAGTTAATGTAACTTTGGACCTGATAAAAATATGCAAAGAATGAGGCCCATCTAATAAACATGTATAAGAAACAAATATATTAAAAAGTCATGTACTTACAGCAACACCAATAGCCATAAAACACATTTCAAATCTATTTTCATCGTCAACCATTATATCGGTGACGGTCCCCGGATTTGACAATTCTAGGTTGTAGAAATAATATGGTAACTGACAGAATGAGTCACCGCTGGTTCCTTGCAAGAGTTCTAGCGCATATGATTTACCACGCCAAGCTTGCCGATAACTAATCTGTACCTTGTACTTTTCACGAATATCATGGATAATTTCCTTACCTCGATAGGTGCGACCACCAATATCCAAACCTTCTTTGATCAGGTGGGCTACTACCTTTTTATTAGCCTGCCGTATATGGGGATATGTTTGTGTCCTAGAGCAAGTGTGATGGTTGTTGAAATGTTTTACATAAAATTTCTGTGATTCACTGTACCTGTATGATCGAATAACCCATTCACAACCTTTTGATTGACAAAAAGCTTGGTATCTTCTCGTAGATGACTTGACGACTTTAATCTGGAAACAGTCTTCAACGCACATTAATCCAACCTGTAACTTCAACTCAGCCTTATCCTTAAAAATAGCCCCTTCAAAAACACGTGCATTTGATAATATCTGTTTCTTAACTTTGGCGTCACTACGTGCAGGGGAAGGGTGCATTGGGATGGGTTTAAATACACTATTTGGTTTCTCACATAGATTCAAAGATTCTGGTAAATCAATAGTGAGCTGATTGTTTAAATCAGGCATTTCCTTCGGATTTTTAGTAGGGGTAGATGAACCAACACCTGGTTCCTCAACAACATACACTTTGTAGACGACATCAGGGGATAGTTGTATCATTTTAAAAAATATTTTAACATCATGATCATCAAATATATCAATAGGATCCGTAATAGTTGACATTTTATAATAAATCCTTGATATATTGCTAATGACAAATATTTCTGAAATCAATTTCTTCATCTCCAAGAAACTCATTCCAGAGTTAAAGCATAAAAAACGTTTAGTACAGTCATAAGGTTGGTAATCAAACAAACCGTTATTAATTGACCATCTCCCACCGACATAAACAGCAACGTAAACACACGACATTTAAATCCAGCAGAATCTTTGTAGAGAGGCTTCGAGCTTATGGAACTCAAAAGAAAGTAACTTGTATACTTGAAGATGGCACCCCCACCCCCAGACTAAATTCAGACTCCACCGGACTAAATTAAGACGTCGGCTTAGCCGGCTGAATTTAGCCGGCTACAAGGTATTCAGCCGGTATTGTATTTGGGTTTTATACGGGGACACGTGTCTGGCTCGGATGCTTCGGAATTAAGTGTATTAACTTGCATGAAAATACAACTGTCAAATTTTAATTGGTCTTGGGGGGGGTCCATTATGCCCCATGTATGTCAGAGTGTAAACGTGTCAAGCTGACATTGAATGTCAAAAATAATTTTTAGACGGAAGTAGTGAGTTGTATTCGTGGGATTGGTAGGGGTCAGTTTGGAGAATTCGAATTCAAAGGGTCAAAACTATAGTTTCAAAGTCAACAATGGTCATTTTCGTGTTTTTCCCTATACTTAAGTATCTAATACGAAATATCATACATAAATTATTCAACCAATCCGTTCTTTTAATTTTCAATTTTTAACTAATTTAGAGACTTACTATACACACACCAAATTGCTACCCACACAACTTCTATATGGCTGTAGGGACCCTTACAACCGTAGGGATTAAAACGGGTGGTCGACGATGACGACATGAAATTCAGGGTTTATTATATTCATTTATATTATTTTATTTTTAAAATTTCATTGGCCTTATCTTAATCCTAAAAAAGCAATAAAAAAGTTTCCACATGTCTTCTTTTTAAGGTGTCCACATCAGCACTGCCAAATGTTAAAACCAGATTCAATTATCAATTTGGTAAATACCAATTAAAACTAATTACCAATTTTATCAAAATAAATTTTCATTTAAATTTTTTTTAGCAAACATAATGTAGATTTGATAAATTACTCAATAATTTGAGTCTTTTTAAGGAAACAAATCAATAATTTGTCATCTTTAATATATTAAATTATCAATTAATATTTTATAATAAATTATGTCATTTATAATTCTCTAATTTCTTAATCTTTTTTTTATATTTAGCTAATACTATGAATCTAAATTCAATCCGTGTATTACACGGGTTACTAACCTAGTTGTGTATATAGCAATTTGTGTGTGGGGACTCTTAATTTATAGTATTATGGTTGTTAGTAAACTAATCTGTTTTTTATATTCACAAGTCAACTATCATTAGCTTTCACACCACACCTCAATTATCCAAAAACATCCACAGCACACTCTTCTCTTTCATCCTTATAAAACTCTTCATCTCTCCTACTTACACACCAACCCATTTCCTGATTTCCCCTCCTCTCTCTCTCTCTCTCTCTCTCTCTCTCTCTCACACACACACACACACAAACACCATGTTTGAATTCACATTTGAATTGATCACAGTTGCTGCTTCAAATCCACACTTCATATTTCTTTTCTGCAATTTAATCATATTCATTCTCATTCTTGTCAGCCTGGAACCTCCATCAAACTCTGATCATAAACACACTGCCACTCCAATTCCACCACCACCACCACCACCCGCCGATAACAAAAACCGTAATTTTCAAACCACCAACCAGGCTGCCCTGCTTCAAGAGATTTCCACCAATGTGTTAATAGATGTTCACCAAGTTTCTTATGCCGATGATTGCGACTTATCCGTTGAAAAACATGAGGAGTTACAAGTTGACCAAGTGTCGTATGACAACAACGATGATTGCAACTTATCGGTCGAAGAACATGTGGAGCTAGAGGATGATGAACTGAGAAGAAGAGTGGAAGAATTTATTGACAGGATTAATAGAGGCTGGAAGGCTGAAAAACTGAATTTAGCTCTTGGTTCTTTGGCTAGTTAAGTCAATCTTTTATGGGAAAAAGTCAAATTAAAAGTCATGCGATATTTTATTGCCAATCTTGTTAAGATGGTCGGATAATAGGTTTTGGTAGTGGGTTCTGTCAGTTTGAATTCGTGTAAAATATGTTAAAAATAATAATTAACATTATTAATTTTTGGGGGCAGTTGAGCTGTTACATTGTATTGGTGGCATTTTCCTTTTATTTGAGGAATGTCAATTACCAAATTGCTATTGAAATAAGAGAAACAACAAGGTTGTTGAAGATTCGTGTTTAATGTATGCTCTTTAAACAATAATTTAGGATAACAATTGGTGGATGATGTTATTGATAGAAATCATGACATCATAGATATGAATGAGTTCCTGCTGATGATGATGTCATTAGCAATAACTGAAAAAGAAAAAAAATAAGAAGACGGTTTTTGACGACCCAAATGATCTATTTGTATTTGTGTTAAAAAAACTTAACTTGGAGAATTATCATATGTTTATCAATCACTTTAGATAGACACATTACACATAATTATTGTGTTAGAAAGAAAATGTTATCTTAGAAGACTTTCATATGTGTATCATTTGTAATTTCCATTCCCCTTCTATGTGGGACACCCTCTATCTTTTCTTTTGAATTTTTGTACCTTGTAAAGTTGAACACACCAATTTTCCGCTTCGATCCCCTTTTCATGTTAGTTTCTTTTTACCTTTTTAGACACAATTTGGTTAATTATGAAACTCTTATAGAGTAGAAAAAAACCTTGTAAATAATAAGGATTATATGAGTAATAATTACATAAAATTATTAGTGTTTAAATTTAGTAAAAAACGATTTTGCCACTTAGGTGAAAAAAATAATCCTCGCTCACTTTTCACTAAATAGTTGGATGAATACTATGTAATATTTTTAAGAGTAAATTACGGCTTTCGTCCCTGTGGTTTGCACGTTTTTACACATATGGTCTCTAGGCTTTATTTTTTACGGCTTTAGTCCCCAAACTTTATAGGTTCGTTACACCGGTGGTCCCTAGGACTAATGGGCGTTAAAAAATTCTGTTAAATTAATTAAAATGACAATTCTACCCCTGTATTTACAATACTATAAAAAAACAAAATGAAATTACTATCCTACCCCCTCATCATCTTCATCAATTTACCCGACCCATCTCCACTTAAATCTTAGGTCCACCTCCGCCACAACCACCGGTCACTACCTCCGACACAACCATCAGTCACCGTGTCAATCTCTGACGACTTGAAATTCCAAATCTCTTGTCGTTCCAGCAGATTTGCCGGAACTGGTTGATGAGAACAACGAACAACCATGGTGAGCCTAAAACCATCGTCCTTGTGAACAAACAATCCTATAGCCGTCGTCGATGAATTTGTACTCAAATACCTTTTTGCTCCACTCTATTCGATTTTGCTCATCAAATCCGCGCGTGTTAAGTCTAACAAATCATTAACTAATCTGATCAAGTTTGGGGGGAATCGAGGATGGCGGGCGCATCGTATGGCCGTGATTTATAATGAAGTGAAATCGTAGGCGATTGACGACAGAGGTAGTGGAGACAGTGGCGAGTTAAAGTCTGGAACGGGAAACCTTGTTAAACTTAATTAGCGGAGAAATCCACGTGAGGAGCCGACTTGTTTGGTTGAATTCTGGATGTAAGAATCCATTCATGAAATCACCACTGTGGAGAAATTAGTGAAAAATTAACAACCACCGCACACCATGGAGGAATCCAGTGAAAAAAACCACCGCACATCGTGGAGGAATCCGGTGACCTCTTTGATTTCCTCCATTTCGTCTCTCCTTGGGCGGTGACGTAAAATTAGGGCATATTCGAAGAAATTGGGCATATTAAGAGGATTTGAGAGTGAGACAAATAGAATAGCGGGGATTTACTTTTGAAGGAGCAAAGGGGGAAGATCGGATATGGCGATGGTGGTGGTGCAGTGAGATGGTGGAAGATCGGGGCGGTGGTAGTTTATCTCACCATGAGAAAGAAGAACAGTGGTGTCTACTTAACATATTTATATTTAATTTATATTTGTTTTATTTTAAATAGAGGGGTATAAATGTCAATGCACGTCTACTTAACAGATTTTTTTAACGTTCGTTAGTCCCAGGGACGAAAGGTGTAACGAACCTATAAAGTTTGGGGACTAAAGCCGTAAAAAATAAAGCCTGAGAACTATAGGTGTAAAACGTGCAAACCACAGGGACGAAAGCCGTAATTTACTCTATTTTTAAAATAGCCCTTCATATCTATATTTATTCATGGATAAAGTTACAAATAAGCTCTTATGGATATAGGAGCTTCCAACCAACTCCTCTCACTCTGTGTAAACTCTAGAAACAAGCCCTTATATGATTTTGCATAGTAATATAGTATTCTTAGAATTTTGTGTTATTTATTTATATGCTTAAAACTATTATTATTATTTAATTTCAAGTGTTTATTTTTATGTAAGCTTATTTTTATGAGATAACTTTCTCGTGATTCTTACAACTTCATATGCCTTTTTTACAAAATAATAAGAAAGTACTTAATAAATCTAATAAAGAGCGTTCCATTTACTCAAGTGTTATAATTTTTATAGATCAAGTTTCTATGATATTACATTGAGGGGCTTGTACCGCAGACCCTATTTTAGACCCAATCCTATTAGACAAGATAAATACAAGCAGAAAACTACTCCATCAGTCCGAGTGTCGAAGCCGAGAACCGTGGGTTGTTATGTTGGATACTTAACTTGTTAATAAAGCATCATCAATCATCCAATTACTCGAGCCTCCATTGTTTATTGCTATAATATTAGGGCCATTTAGCTCGACGAAGATATCATACAAACATAAACGGACTAAACACATGGAAATGGACATACATTTTGTTCAGAAAAAGTTCAACTTGGTCAACTTAGAGTCCTTCACGTGCCATCTTGTCATCTTAGATAGGTATTTTTGGAGGAAAAAAAAATGCTTTTTAAGGGTTGGTTTGGGAATAAAATGTTGGGACACATCTTTTCTCACATAAAAGCCAATTACAATTGACTTCAAACATCAATAAGTCAGCAACAGCAACAAAGCAGATCAAATCAAAGTATTATTCTAACTAATAATATAAAAACATCATCAAACTGCAACAACCATCTTCAAATGTGCTTTTGGAAGCACAAAACCAGCTCTCCTTTCTTCAAAAGAGTACTCAATAATCTCTTCAGGAATCATCATCTCCTTAATCTGATTCATACCCATTAAAGCTGCTGCAGGTGTCATTGCAGTCTGCATTGGCACAGAAACTGTTGATGGTGTGCAAGGAACCACTGGAATCATGTTTGTTTTAGGAGTTCTGTTTTCCTCATCTGTTGCAGATGTTAATGTTTTCGAAGGAGTTGCAAACGGTGTGGTGTTGGTGTTTTGAAAAGTTTTCTGCAATATTTCGTGTTTTCTGTTGAGATCTTCCAGTAAAGTTATGTTGGATTTTGATGATTCTGTTGAAGAAATTGGAGAAAAGGGTGTTCGGAAGACCGGTTGTGGTTGTGGTGGTTCAACTTCACTGATAGAATGTTTCCTGTTTGCAGGAAGTCCAGCTATGTCCAAGCCCCGTCTCCCTGATATATATGAAATCCGATAATTAAAATCAAATAATCAATTGATGTAATAAAAGGGCTATCAAAGATAAAATAACAAAAAAATGGCATCATTGTAAGAAAAAATAGGTTTACCAGGTTTAGATTTTGTAATAATAAATAAGATCAAATGTTTGAGTGTTTACCAGCTGAAAGGCCTGAAAATCCATCATCCCTGTTATTTAACTGTCGTTCGTTCTTTTTGGAATGGCGGGTATTAGGCGTAGCTCTAATGGAGTGAAGATCAGTTTTGGGTGCATGCATGGCTCCTCCAAGTGATAATCTTCTGTTACTTGGACCACCATAAGACATCCTAGACCCCTTTTTCCCACTTTGTTGCTTCATTGGGCTCGGTTTTGACCCAAACATGGCTTCCTGTTCAGCAATCAACTGTCCTTGAAGTTTTTTCTGGTCCTGAAAACACAAAAATACAGCATTGCAAAGTCTCTAAGATGGGTCAAGAAGGTTGTGTAAAACATTGCCCGGATCGGATTGTTCAAAACAATTTTGATATATCATATTATCATACCCTTTGTCGTTTTCGTTCTTCCTCTTTTACTTGCCTTAAGATCTTATATTCCTCAAGCATGGAAAGAAGTCGGATCTGCATAAGACAGATTAGATTTATAAAAACTGGAAAAAATAACAAAGATTGTAAAGATTAGTTATGAAATCAAGGTTTATTATTACTCCATCATAAGTGAAGTCAGTGCCTCTCTCATTCTCCCAGTTTATTGTCTTCACAGCTAATGCCTCCACCATTCCTGTTTCAAAATCAACAATAAAATAAGAGGTGGCAAATTTGGTTCATTTAGTTATGAATGGACCTATTTGAGTCACCCAAATTGTGTTTCTGTGCACTCAACCTCTCCTTAATATCATTCTATTAAAAAAATATATCATAGAAAAAAAACATAGTTTCAAAATCACACTAACTGTTTATAAAAGATTCATTTTATTTTTATTTTGGAAAAGAAGTGTTTCTGTCAATCAATCCCAATCCGATCTGACCCCTACAAAAAGTTACCATTTTCATGTAAACCCGGCTCAATACATTACCCAACCCACGGAACCGGCCCATTTTGCCACATTTAATAAAAATGAAGTAGAATACTGAATATCTTTAAAAGCAAAACTATATTACTTCTCCAACAAAAGGTCCAAAACAAATGTTGATGTCAAAAAGAAATATTTCAGAAACTAATGATCAATAACGGTTTCAGTTCACCATATTTTCATCACGCACACATGCAGCAAATATCTATAAATTCACTCAATAGTAAGATTTACCTGGAAGTTTATTTACTAAAGCCCGAGCTTTTTCTGCACGTTTTAGAGTGAGATGGGCACCCCTTCCAGCATTATAACGATTATCATCCTAGATATAAAAGAATACAGATTATTTTAGTTGGGTATGTAATCAAAATGAAAAGTATACAACTAACTAAAAGCATAGAGAGAAGATCAACATTGTTATATTCCTCAAGCCAACACTCTTCTTCACACGCAGAAATCCACTTATCAACTTTCTCAAGTATTTCCTTCCTGCTGTATGCTTCTTCTTTAACTTTCCCTATTTGGATCTCGAATTGTTCTAGAAGATTAGCAGGATCAACAGCTCCTGCATAGAAATGCAAAGTATATATCAGTGAATATGTGATGTAATTTTGTTAGTAATATCAATTTTTTTAGTATATATAGAGGAGGAGGCAATTTCAAACCATTTACTTATGAATTTGCTTAATGGGTGAAATGGGTACACTAAGGAAAGGTTAGCTTAAAAGGGAAACCAATCAAATGGGTCATAGAGGTCATAAGTCATCTGTGAATAAAAGCACCCATCCCGTCCCTTTACCAACCCGGTCCATTCATATATATATATCATTTTTTCAGTATATATATTTTGCATAATCATATATACCAGTTTCGATAGCCTCCATAGCAATCTCCATTGAACCATTAGCTTCTGGAAGTAAGTGAGTTTTTCTACAAATGTCCTCTAACTCTGATCTTTTCTTGAAGACAAGTTCTTTCATTTTGCTTGACTTCAAGCTTTCAAGCCGTGAAACCTCCGCCTCAACCTTTAAGCAAAAAGATGTTAGATTTTCTGCCCTTTCTAAAACTTGGCTGCCCTTTTGAATAATAGATCTAAACACCATAACTTACATAATTAATAAACTCGATAGAAAGCAAGTTGGGCTCCGTGATCTCCTGCTCTGAAGCAGCTATGTTGCTGGTAACACTTTGAAATATTTGCTGCTCTTCGACAGGCGTATCCATCAAATCCCAAAGCTCTAATAGAGAGCTTGCAAGATTTTGGAGCTAACAAAACGTGGAAAATTAATGAGGTTATGGACCATAACAGTTGGTGGATTAATGGATGGGTTGAGTGGGTCGAGTCATGCATTGAAATAAGTTCGGGTCACAAAATGTCATTTTTTGAATGAGCCAAAATGGGCCGGGCAGTGATTTATAAACATTTAGTGCATTAAATATGATTAAGAAAACAATATATGAAAATACTAATCTAGTTTTTTTAAATAATTCCAAAGGTTGTAAATGTAAGTAAAAAAACATTGGGGGCAGTTTTAAAAAAGAAAGCAATTAAAGAGGTTGTATTTATCTAAATAAAGTGCGGGTTACTTTTTGACTAGTTCAACCCATTTGGCCCGTTTCATCTTTCCAATTAGATTTGAACATAACCATGTACTTACTCTTTGCATCCTCTCTATTTTGACCTCATGTAATCTCTCTATAGCAGCAGCAAGCCTCCCAATTGCATCATTACTTATACTCTTTGTACCTTCTGTTTCTGCTAAACCAGGATTAATTTCATGTACTGTTTGATTGAAGTCAATTCCAAGCACCGAACACAGCGAACTTAAAGAGCTCATGTGGTCTAGAACTTTCTTAATACGATCACTCTGGATATTTAGGAGAAAAAAGACAAGTATTTAGTCATCAAATTCAAAGCAAGTTCAAGTCTTAAGATTATAATAAATTTAATGGTAAAAAAGGTAGAATTACCTTCTCTTTCTCAAGTGCTTGTAGCTGCACATGAAGTTCTTCAAGTTTTCTTAAAGTTAAATCGGTTTCATCCAATACCGTCTTATAAGAAGCTGTGTAGATTTCCATTTGTATCTTCTGTATCTGTTCTAAAACTTCAATGAACTGATTCCTCCTCTCAGATTTCCTCTTCTTCATTTCTTCTAGTTCGGGAAGAATGGCTCTGAGCTCTGCCTTTAGGCTACTAGAGTTCTGATCAGACTGATAAAGTAGCACATAAGGCAACCAAAATCAAGAACAGATTATCAAGATAAATGTAAAATTACCCAACTGTCCCTAGTTTTTAATAACAAAGAATATGATATCTGGTTATCTGATTCTTCAAGATTAATAATCACTTTGAAAACACAGACTTTAACTGAGGTCTACATTAGAAATTTATACTATAGACTCAAAGGCTACTAAAGATCATTATAAGTTGAAAACCAACTTCAGAAAGATGGTAATCTGACCCATTTACTTATGAATGATTCATTTTGGATTGTGTTAAATGGGTCAAAACACAAAAACAACTATGCGAAGGGGGAAGGGGTCAAACGGGTAGAAAGTCACATGAAATCTCTTGTTAATGCATTTTCATTAGTCTTTTTAAAGATGAACAATAAGTGTTTGCAAGCCCACCCATCTCTCCACTTGTTTATAACCAAATGAATAAATCATAATGTTACTTAACATATTCTGAATGAAAACTGTTGAGATATATTATTACCTGCCTAATGTGCACAGGTCGCTCCCCCATCGAAGAACATATGGTTGCTAACTCTGCTTCACATTCAGCAATCGCCTGCCTCAGTTGAGCTCGGCTTCTGTTTGCTAAATCGACTTTTCTCCTGTATACCTCCAGACATTCTCTTTCAAGCTCCAACAACATCTTGTCCCTTTCAACATCTGACTCACCAACTTCATCCCATATTATCTGATTTTACAAATTGCATACAACACAGTTACCAATTTTTAGTCAAAAGTTAAAACCCTAGGATTAAGGAATATTAGAAATTCAGAACTTGAACTATACCTGTAGTTCATGAAGAAGAGAACCACATGTTGTTTCCACTTGCATAAGTGGATCTGTTGTAGGAGTAGACATTCCGAGACAACAATTCAATGAAATTGAAAATCTGAAATCACAAAAAATCACATCAATTTGAAATTTCAGGTCAAATAGTCCTCTCAAGTTTCAAAAGTATCGATTTTTTTCCAATCTAAACCTCAATTAAACTTGTTTGAAGCATTTGATGAAGCAAGTATCTTAAATTTTGAAACAAAAAAAAAAGCGCATCAATTTGAAATTGAAAATTTGGGAATTCGTCAAACCCTTATATTTCTGTTTCATTTACTAATCAAACAACATGAAGCGAGAATCAGCCATATAAAACTGCTGATTTCAAGCATAGGATTCAGATAAGCAAAAATCTGAACCCTAGATCCAAGTAGAAGAAACAACAACGCAGATCTAAAACACAAACCTCGATTCGTGTGATTTTGCAAGCAAATGGTGGTGAATGGTGTAGGAAACAGAAAGAGTTAGAGAAGCGATGAGAGGCGAAGTTGTTAATGAGAGATCAAATCACGGAATGTTAAGATGAGATTTGAATTTTGAAAGTGAAGGGGGGAATTCGACCGTTGAAAGGGAGAGAAATTGGGATCGGAATTGATTATCGGAAGGAAAGGGATTTGAATTTCAAACGGAAATGTGTGTGTGTTTTGTCTTTGTCGCTAAATTATGACAAAATTAAAACTAAAAAGAAAAGGTTGAAACGTGGCCCAGAACTCCAAAAGCATTATTATATTATGGTACTCGTTGGTCACTAAAAAGTAATGGAGTGTAGCTTTCGATAAATTCTTTCTTTTATATTTGTTCAACTTATTATTTATAATGTTTTTTTAGTAAATATTAAGGAAAGATACCATGGGGGTGGTGGTTAGGTGAATGTTTTGTTTTGAGTGTATTTTATATTGTTTTGACTAATTTAGAGTCAAACAGTTTTAGGAATTCCTCAACTAATTTAGGTGAATGTTATATTGATATCGTAACGCGGGTGGATAAAAACATTGTGGCTCTTTTGCAGCAACCTTACTTTTCATCCGTTGATGCCATCACATTACTGTGCACCTTATGACACACGAGGGTTTGAACCTTGGTTAAGAGAGTGATCGTTGAAAGCTCTATACCAATTGGGTTTTGAGCCGAGTTAAGACTATGTGTAATTATAATCCATCTGGACGGACGTTATGCGACACGTGACAGTCCAATCATAATCCTCTTGAAGTATGTAGTTATAACCTCCTCATAACCCTCTCTCATTATTAACTTTTTAAAACTCTCCTTAACCCTCTTTGTTCCAATCAGATTGCAAGAAGGGGTGTGGGGGAGGCACCATAGCCTTCACACCCCTTCATACTTTTAAACATAGCGCCCCTATTTATTGATGTGTGAGACGTTATGGTGTTCATAACCCTCTCATAACCCTCACTACACATGGTGAGAGAGTGGTTGCCGAAAAGCTTTAAACCAGTTAGGCAAAGACCCCTTGTTTGTAATGTATGTTGTAATGTATTCTTTTTGTATCTAAAGCTGAGTAACCTTTATATTTGATGAAAAAACCGATGATTTTATAAAATTTGATGTTTGGTGTGAGTGAAATAGAGAAAATGTAATAATAAGGGTATAAAAATATTATTTAATTGTGTTTGTGAGTGAAAGAGAGAAAAAAAGTAATAATAAAAGTATAAATTATAAGGATGATAATAAGAAATCTACTATGAATGCTCTTACGCTTACTACTAGCACCATATTCTAAGTGGATCTGAACAAAATTATCATGCAAAGTCTGCATAAACCTCATATCTTTGTTCGTTTGGTCTCCATTCATTCGTGAAGAATAACTTCTTCTCTTGTTCATCCTTCATGAGAGAAATTTTTTTCTTGTTCCTTTTCTTCAGCGTTACTATTAGATTGGTAATTCATGATATTTTCATTCATCACCTTAATATTAATATAAGTATAAATCGTTCTTTCACCTTGGCAATACGGGTGTTCGCAATCTGGTTTTTAGGTCGAACTGTTAATAACGACTTTTAGTTATCAAAAATAAAAATAAGCCGTTAAATATAGTTATTTAACCAATTATACATTATATATTATATATTTATTGGGTCAAGAACAAAAAACATTTCAATTTTATAAACTAAGTCTAAAATTATTCTATTAGTTTTTCATTTTATATTTTACGCTGATATTTATCTTAAAAAAAGGTAATTTGACTTCAATCTATACTATTCCTTTTTAGCAACAAATATGAAGGACAAAAACAAGAACAGTAATCGAGAAAGATAAAAGAAAAATTGATGGATAATAAACAAATATATATGCTGTGGTAAAGTGTTTTAAGACTTTTGAAAGTGCATGGTAGCTCAATGAAAAAAAAAACTGAGATTTTTGTAATCTTTAGTTCGATTTTGAGGGCGTTCGGGTTTTACTACCAGTGGGCCCTCAGGCAGATGGGTTTCCCTGGAACTTAAGATAACTTAATGAGCTTAAGGCTTTCGTACGGCTGAGTTGGGCCAGCCGACGGTGGCTTTTTGCCATTGGGTCACCCCTTACGAAGTATCTAGGCAATTCAATGTTTGTTGGCCAAAAGAGTTATGAATTTGAGATTGGCTAAGAGTCAACCCAGTTTACTTTATAAGGCCACGGGGTATACATTCAAAGAGTTTTAGTCTGGCTGTGAGTCGAAACCATTATATGAAACACCACCCAACCCATTAGTGAGTGTTAGCATGAGTCTTTCCGCGTGGGAATCGCCACGCCAATGTCTCATGCGTCATGCCTAACTTCAAATTGGTATTCAAATTTGGTCCAAACATTCTTCCTTCGCCCACTAGTTTGTTGGTAGTAATCGTGGTTCATTTTATATATTAAATCAAAATATTTATTTTGTTGAAATATGGATTTTCCTCAAACAACTTTTACATGTGAACTTTCTTTAAAAAAATTAAAAAAAAAATACCAACTCATTGCACCCATGACCCATATCCCTCCTATGTAAGTTGGTATAGCGAGTCCTATCACTGTTACGTAGTAGAACTTACTACATTAACTCACTATACCTGTGTCACATGTCTAAGTTTATGCTAACCTAATTTTAATTAAGTTTTTATATAAAAAAACTTAAATATAAATATGAAATATTTAGAAACACTAGAATATAATCGAAACTTATGATCCAATACGGTTTGATACAATTTTTTTCTTTCATAAACCGTAAACCGAACGGTTTGTTACGGTTTTTAGAAATCGACCAATAGAGTTAAGAAAAGAACATCAAACTTGAAACTAAAGTGGTGAACAGTTTGGACGACCGAAACACAACACCCCTACTTGATGAAACAATAACCCATTTTTTGTGAAAATATGTTAAAATCGAATATAGTATAGACGAGATCTGCGACCCGCGCGTTGCGGCGGGCGAGGCCTCGCTTTCGGGTGTAGTTCTGTCACCGAGCTCCTTCTGTGGAGGTAGTTAAATGGAACATTTTTCACGTTGTAATTGTCGATAAGAAATCCATTATGTAAAATAGCAGTACACTATATTTATGAGAAATTGTAACTAAAAAGAAACATAGAGCATGCATTAATCTAGGCAGCGACCCGCGCGTTGCGGCGGGCGACGCGCTTCACCGCGGGTCGTATGTTATTTTTAACGAAATTTGTTGTATATGTGTTTTTAATCTCTTTGTTTTTTTATTTCGCGTTCTATAGCCATGTTCTCACTTCTTTCTTTTGATTATGGTGTTTCACTTGTTCTTCTAATCTTAAACCAAAAATAGCCAAACTACAATTCACACGAAATAAATTAAACACCAAGTAAGCATCTAAACCTAAAATTGATAATTGATTCCGAAAGTAAAAACTAAAAAATCAAATTGGAGACTTAGAGTAAGTAAGAAAACCATCAATACAAAAATACATGAAATTAAAGTGAAATGAATTACATTGAAATGCATGTTCATCTCTGTAAAAATGTAGACAATATTTCTAAGAATAAACAATTGAAAAATAAGCAAATACATATAAAGAAGCATTGTTGTCATGCGGTTATTATAATTGTAAAGATGGACAAATCAAACTTGTCATGCCTGGTTTATATATCTTTTCTTAACTTGTTGACCTAAATGGACAGTGTCAACCTTCACAATGTAAAAATTCAAAACCCAGGACGAAAAAGGTGCAAACTCAAAGGAAGAAAGGAGACACCTGCTTAGTTAAAATGCATGAGAATACCTGCTATTCTTTATTTCCTTCTTTTACAAATTCCAACAGAAGGGTAAGCACTGCGATGTTGAAATCTTCAGGTGGAATAAACCTAAAACGATTGGTAAATATTGGATTTGTAAGAGAATGAACACTAACTTAGTTACTACACTAAAATAAGTATAACCACAAACCTGCAAACAGATCACTGCATCTCCAGTAGTAACTCTTGCATGACGCCGTTGGATGGCATTAAGATTCCCTGATTTCCTCGCATAGACATAGATAAGAATAAATTTAGGCAAATTTAAAAACAAAGATACAAATATTTAGAATAAAAGACTCAAAAGGAAACACAAAACCTATATTTTCTTTTTGTAAAGATACGAAATGGAATCAGCTATGGAGGTTTCTCCGATCCCTAGGCTACTATTGCTGCCGTTAATACGGCACCGCCACATCGTCGTTCGCCACCCCGGGACCTAAATTCAAATTCTAAGGCAAAAAATTAAGCAAAGATCTACAATGAAAAGCCCGAACTTATAGATTGTGGCGGTAGCAGGAGAAATTACCATAAAAACGAACCCTAACCTTACCTTGGGAGAGGCGACTAAAAGAGGATAGATATTAGAGGTAATGAATTGAATGGGGTAGTCCATGAAAGCTACGATGCCATAGGAGAACACATCAGGAAATTAAACATGTCGCTGGTGCATATCACTTAGATATAATGTTCCTGGCATAAACATTAACCAAACAGTAACTTCCAACTTTATTATTTATACACTGATCTTCAAAGTATATCAAGAACAACATTACCAGATTCTGTTTAAGGAGATTAAAACTAACATGGATCTGGCTTAAACCAGAATGCTTCTGTAGTTCAACTAACTTCAACATAACAAAGTAATTTGTAACAATAGTAGAGTAACAAAAACTATATTTGCCATTGGTGGTTATAAAGAGTAAATAGTATTACAACAACGATAATAGCCTTTTTTTATACCACCACTCAGAATCGTTTTGGTAAAACTCTAAATTATCACATTTCATAAAATTTCATAAAGACCTCATGAAAATTCCATCACATTCATATGATAAAGAGCATACCTGCTAAGGAGTATGAATACTTTTTCTACATGTTTGACATGAATTACTCATGTATTATTGCCTAACAGCCTAACCCATTTGACACATTAGAGATAAAACAATTATAATATAGCATCAAAATACCAATGAAAAAACATGAGTTATTACCTCGTATCTCACACAACATTTATCTTGTTTGACAACTTCTTACCTCAAGAATGTCGTGTCCAAAGTTCATTTCTCTATACGCACTCCATTCGACCATGTTATCTTATTATGACGTTTCGTAATGACTTGAATCGTACTCTTTAGTTGGGATGAGGTCCTTTGATTTCTTTGGTCCTTGTGTTGATTGGTAACTTAGTTTTGAGGTATATGCTCAATAGTTATGTACTAAATAATCAAAGAGAATATTCTTTTTTTAAGCAAATAGATAGTATAATTTTAGGTAAAATCCGAAAGCCATCAAAGAAATTAATAAATTTGGTCCTTGTGTTGATTCGTAACTTAGTTTTGAGGTATATGCTCAATAGTTATGTACTAAATAATCAAAGAGAATATTCTTTTTTTAAGCAAATAGATAGTATAATTTTAGGTAAAATCCGAAAGCCATCAAAGAAATTAATAAATGCCAAGAATTTGCATATCAGAATTAAGGTGCCTCTAGGATACTGTCTTAAGGAGACAAAAGTTGCTAAAAAACATGTTAAAGATATAATCAAAATATATGAGGGCTCACTGCTCACCTTCTTTATCACATTTCTGTAGTGGCTTGCTCATACAAATACACCCACTTGAATACATAAATAAAATTTAAAGTGCACATATCAACAAAAGCAAAGACAAAAAGAAGAAGGGTGTAATAACCATAAACCAAGAGATTGTGAATTCATAAATCTAAACACTAATAACATGGAAATAATAAACATACCAGAGAAGCTAAGTTGTTTGTAGGTGGCTGAAATTCTTTAAACCTAAGAACACTTGCAAACATAAGAAATGTAAGTTATATATGATTGTAGAAAAGAAGAAGGGTGTGATAAACCTATAGCAACATATTGAGATTTAACGAATCTAAACACTCAGAAGATGAGATGGACGAAATAAACATACCACAGAGATTGGTCAGAAGGTCCCCAAAATACCAAACCAATCTCGTTAATCTATGTTGTGACCTTTGACGAAAATGATCAAAACGACTGAATAATCTCGTTAAACACTCAATCAACAAAAAATGAAAGAAGGAAGATACTTGTTGACTGTGAGCATAGATACGCGAACGACAAACGTCACCGGAGAACACCGTAAACGCACAGGGAGAACGATGTCTGAGAAACAGTGATGAAATGGTTAGGTCTAGAAACTTCTATTTCTACGTACGGCTTTTTTCTCCACTATTTTAGGTTAAATGAGCCGCTATCGACGGCCATCAATCATCATCATCTTCACAGATCGGTATGGATGTGTACATGCAAAGATAGATCGATTGTTTAATGAAGAGACTAAGCTACAAAACGAATTGAATAGTAAAAATCTTATCAAAAACTCTAAGATCTGAGATGAAGACGATCGGAGTGGTATTTCACCGGAGATCTGTGTCGGCGACCCTATGACTTCCGCTATGCCGCATGGAATAACCAAAATCAACCACCACCATCGCAATCATCATCATTCACTGATGGTTGTCGGCTTTGACCGGTTCAGAGAGAGAGTAAGAATGGGTGAATTGAACTTGAGAGTGCAGCAGTAGCTTGTTTATTGCTACTCTAGTTTTACTTGTGCCCACAGATTGTGCCCACAGATAATGCCCACCGCCCAGCTTGTTTAAGGAGACTCCGGTTTTACATGTGCCCACAGATAATGCATACCACCACCAAATCGTCCCATGTGTAGCATTGCCAACCGGCGGCACCGCCCAAACGGCCCAATCAGAAAAAGAAATCTGATATGAATAGTGCTTTGGCAGTGTACACCTCAGCAATCTCAAATGATATATATATAATTAGCTGGTTTGGAGGAGAATAAGAAAATTTGATTTTTCTCCTTAATTTGATGCGAAAAAAATTGAGATTAAATTGGGTTTTTATAGGACATGAGTTGTAATATTTGATTTTTCTCCTTGATTTTACGATCAACTGATTCGGTTTGTGTTCAGTGAGAATCCTGGAATTCACCGCTAGGGGGCAGTATTACCATCAAGGAAATGGGTGCAAATGTGCAGTTTGGGTTAACTGCTAGGGACTGGTTTTTTTACCATTCCCAGCACCCTAAGACCAAGCTAATAATCAAAAGGTGTCATCATAACTTGAAATCCAACAATTATAACTTACCAGGTGTTCAATTTGGTCAAGATGTACTTGGTTTTTTAGGATCAAACTACAAAGATCTTTATAATTAAAATAAAATTACTTCAATCAATAGTTTTCTCAGGACATTTAAATAATTTAAGGTGTCAGAAACACGTATACAACTTTATACTGTCATTCAGTACAAATAAAACCCGTGTGAGTGTGAGTATTTATTAAAAATGCAGTCACCTCATGAATCATGAGCCTCAAAGTCTCTTCTTATTGTCTCCATCAAAAACTCATTCCATGTATCAACCGGACCCGGCATACACCAATGCAAACAATCCTGCGGTGGTGGTCGCCCGTCAGCACTCCTTTTTGTGATCTTATTCGGGTCAAGACTCCGGTAAGGGCCCGGATGACCATCATATCGATACGAGAAAGGTTTTGTGATATCCATAAGTGCCACCCGTGATTTGTTGGTTTTATTCTTTATACCGCGGTTAAACCCAGCTATTTGTTTGGCATGCATTGTGTTTGTGAACCCACTCTCTACTAACTCGCCGTCCACTGCAGGTTTTGTCTGTTTAAAAATATTAGTTGATCAGATTTTGTACACAATCTTAAATTAGCAAGATATACAATTTTAATTGGGTGTAAATGAGCCGAGCCGCTTGTGAGCCGAGCCTTAAGGAGCTCGAGCCGAGCTCGAGCTTTGAAACAGGGCTTGTTTAATTAACGAGCTCGAGCCCGAGCTTTACATATCGAGCTCAAGCTGGCTCGCGAAGCTTAACGAGCTTTTATTTATATAATTTTTCAAATATATTTAAAAAGTATATTTCTAAAAATATACAAATCTAATAATAAAAATACATAAAAAATAATAATTAATAATAAACGAGCCGAGCTCGAGCTCGAGCTTAAATAATTCTTCACGAGCCGAGCTTGAGCTTCAAGTTCGAATCGAGCCGAGCTCGAGCGCTGTTAGATTTAAACGAGCCGAGCTCGAGCCTAGACAAGCTCAGGCTCGGCTCGTCTCGTTTACACCCCTAATTTTAATGCATAACAGCAGCAATACTTTAAGTTTATTGTTATTACCTTCCCGGTACATGACCCGCCCGTATTCCAAGTTCCACCTTCATAGTGATCAGGTGAATATGACCTGACCACGGTCAAGCCTTTGTAGTCTGGGTTGGTCACAAGTGCAGACATAATTGTTGCTACAGATATCTCAAATGCTTCGGTACTATCTATTTTCTTCTTTCGAGAACTATCAGGCCACCATAACTGTCCACCCACGATCTCGTTATTTAGAATGTAAACAGACCGTTTTGCAAACCAGTGACCCGAGGAAAGTACAAGAACATCAAAGGTGGGAACGTCACCCATAAAAGTTTCATCTGGGACATCAAGATGGAGTTTGTCTACACCTTCGGGTGCAAAATCGAAACTTTCAGTTGTTTTGTGGACTAGCCATGATGACCATATTCGTATTACTGTGGTAGATGTTGACCGAAAATAATACCGTTGCATTCTTTTATTCCCACGGTTTATAGGAACTTCAGCCTGCAATTTTTTAATGGATCTTTCTTAGTAACAGTTGCATTTCAGAATAATCAAAGAAATTAAGGGTGGAAATTTTGACCCATTTAGGTTATGTTATATCTCAATCGGGTCAAACGAGCAATACCAAAAAAATAAGATAAAACTTAAAAGTGATATGGGTCAAATGGGTTGAACGGGTCAAAAGTCACCCAGTGTCTTTTAAATGCATATGAACACACAAATTTTATAATATACCTAGGATACATAGTTTCTGTGCGTTATTGTAAGAGAAAAAAAGAGAAAGAAAAGAGGACATCCATGAATAGCCCAAACTTAATACTCTTACAAAACTGAAAATACATTCTTATCATAGTTCTGATTCTGACTACTGTAAATACATTTCCAATTTGTAGATCTTTAATGAAATTGACAAAATTTATCGTTTTTAAAGAAAAATACTAATGACAGGAAATAAACCAATCATTTCTTTTTACCCAAAATAGATTTTTCTTTTTCCAATTGCTTAAGCATAATTACAAAATATTGACAAAAGTAGTTCTAATCAAGAAGACTCCTCTATTTGTTTCAATACTAAGTCTACTTAGATATTTGATTAAAATTGAACAATTTTAACTACATGCTCAGTGAAATGTTGCATTATTTTGAAACATAGGATATTAACTATGAAGCATAGTTTTGGAATTTAGGATATCAACAACAAAGTTGCAAATGAGTTTGTTTGACCTAAAGTTCACTAAGTCTCTTTTTTTGGAGAAGGGAACATGACTAGGATCGCAAAAAAAACCCAAACCCAAAACATATGAGACGGGTAATGTGAAAGGCACATTGGTACGGGATTAGCTTTAGAAATTTTTCATGGGCTGGGGACATGTATGGGATTAGCCTAATCCCATAGGTAATAGTGTGATACCGACCTATTCACAAGTAAATGGGCCAAAATTGGCACAGCTGGTAAAAATACAAGTGCAAATATAATACTTGTAAGACACGATGGAGAAGGAATACTTGCCTGCCAAAGTATGCATAACATTGACTCCATCTGATTCCGGGCAACAGAGTCACCTACGTAAGCTAATGTCTTTCCTCTCATCAATTCCAAATACTTTTTTGGATCAAATCTTGGGAGGTTACATTTTGTGGGTTTCCATCGATAGTTCTCATAGTCCTTATCAGGCCTGCCATTTCCTTGGCAGTTCTGCATCTGTGTCAACACAGGGCATGAGTTGTTCGAGTATAATGGTCCAGCTGGGTCAAGAACCCATTTCCCTTGATAGAGATCACACTCTGCAAATTCAAGCAACAAAATCATGAATACAAACTAATACAGCGCCCTTAACAATTTATCACCTTAGCTATGACCAACATGAAATTTTCAAGATTTTAAGACCATTATGGCCCTTGCGCACCAAGGCACCTAGGGTTTATTAGTTGTTAGTATCCGGCCCATAAACTCTTGCTGACAGAAAAGAGTTAGATCACCAAGTTCAGGGAAAAATATATTTCTTTCCCCCTTGACTGTGACTAGAGGTGACAATTTTGACTCATTTATTTACCAATGAGTCAATTTGGGTTATGTTCTATCTCAAATCAGTCCAACGGGTGAAAACGATGTAATCCTAATGAAAACAGGTAAAACAGAATGAAAGTCACCTAAAGTGTTCTTGTAATGCATAAAATGTTCCAAATCTATTTTTTTTTTTACCATTATTTTTGTTAACAGAATTAGACTATTATTGAATGTATTTTCTTAACATACTAGTTATTTAAAAAAAATAGTGTGTGGGGTCAGCCCAACCCCTGTTTGACAAATACCCCAATTACCCAATTTTAACTTGTTATCTAGCCTGCATGACATACCTATTTTGCATTTTTGCCACCTCTAATTGTCACCAATGCCACAAATTTATTTTCTTGGCAATTTACTGCACATATAGATAGATATATATGCATTCAGTGTACCACAATGCAACCTTCTTTTGACCTCTCTATAATTACCAAGAGGTAATTACAACTCAAGGGATTCAATCATCTATGATTTTTTTAGGTCAGTTATTCGGATTCTCAATCATCCTTTCTATGAACCTTAAACCAAGTGATCATACTAATAGAACGTGCATAAGCAATTATTTGAGGTCAATTGCTATTGGTGGGATTTTTTGACTAGGTATGATGATGATATTGGGGTAGGGGATGCTTGTACTGAACACTATAACCAATTGTAATTTATAGGGAAATTAATGTTATTTGGTTTCAGACAATTCAAAGTTGCTTGATTGTAACATCTTTTATTTGATAGAAATATTGATTTACCACAATGTAAATAGGCAACAAAAAGAAAATAAAAAATGGGTATGTTTGGTTGGCTGGAATGGACAAGGAACAAATAAACAACAAGGTACTGGTATGGATCATTACATACCATTATCATATTTGGTTGACCTGTAGCAATGGATTGAGTTTTAGTGGAACCTTTTATATAATATTCAAAGACAATGTATCATTTTATAACTACTTTATACACTATTTAATATATAGGATCTCTTATGTAAAATTAATATAAAACGAACATCATCAAAGATGTAAATGATAACTGAGTGCATAAAAATAGCTTCCATGAAGGATCAGATAAAAGATTTAATAACCAACAGTATAGAAATTAATGGAAGTGAAAGCTCAGTACCTGAATCAGCAATCTTCTTGGGAACTGAATCAGCAGCCTTGCTGATACCTATATCGATGGTCTTGTTGGTAACTATTTCAATAGTCTTGTTTGTATCTAAATTAACAGTATCGCTGGTATCTGAACCAACAATCTTATTTGTATCTACATTAACAGTTTCACTGGTATCTAAGCCGACAGTCTTATCTGTATCTAAATTGACAGTCTTGTTGGTACTTGAATCAACAGTCGTCCTCTTTTTGTCCGTGTCACTCACCCAGTTCTCAACTACAGTTGATTCATTGTTAGAAGACAATAACTCGATTTTGGGGGCTTGATCTACTTTATAAAAATACCCACTGACTTTACTTCCAATTGGCTGATAGACTAGAAGCACGGAGGCGAAAATTAAGAACAATGCAAGTCCCCCCACTGATGCTGCAATTGGTAGAATCGTCTTAGGATATGCAGACATTGATTTAGGGGAACCCAATTTCATGGTTTTATACTAAAAAGATAAATAAGAAGCAATATTTGCAGTGATGCTTCTCCTTGAATATATTAAGTAATTAACTCCTCCATTGCATCATCTTGTACCAACAAAGTGAACCATGAAATAAAACCACCTGCATTATGTTGAAGGACGATAAGTAAATGTGTGAAATCAATCAAACCTCAAGATATTGCTTAAACCAATTTGCCACTAATATATTTTTTTTTCAACTTCATTAAGAATTATGAAATACTATCTACATTGGAATGGAATGAAAGGATTACACGGAAAGTGTATACATTCACATCTCTAATAAATGATTTAATGTTCCATAACAGTTATTACACAATAGTAGAATGCCTATATGCTAATAAGCACAAATTACTCTAGAAACATTTATGGCAACTCCTAATTATTAACTTAACAAATGCGATGTCACTGACGTCATATGTAACTATACATTATAGAGATCCAACAGAATTGACCATAAAAACACAGCAAAATACACAGATTATATCAACTAAAAAGATCGGAAAGTAAAGTTATTACATTCTCCAATTCATAATCGATCGATCAAACTCAAATTTATGACTTATCCCCTTTTAACAATGGTGAATGTGCAATTGAGTTCTGTTTGATGGAATTTACAATTACGATGGGTGAACAAAATAGAGACAAATCTGACGCGTTAATCAGATCATAAACAAGCAATTGAGCTAAAATAAGATTTCAGAATCTCGCTAAACAGATCAAATCGAACTTCCGGAATCAGGTGTGAATACGTGCTAGGGTAAGAATGACGTGATTTGTAATCAATCGTAGTGAGAGTGTGGAAGTTACCTGTGAATTGACGGTAGGAGTTGATAGATCGGCGGGGAACGGAGATATCGGCGGTCACCGGAAAAGTCGTGATATGATTGCAGAGATTTATGGCGAAACGTGTGAGAAGGCACAAAGGCAGTATGTGGGCAAGTGAAATAGAAACACAGCAAAGTAAATCATTTCATTATTATCTAATAAATTTGATTAATTGTGGTGTCTCGTTTGAGTTTTGACTTTGATGTGGTTATTTATTATTATTTTATATACATTTTGGCACTTTTGGTCGGCCACTCTCATCTATATATCATACTACTTTAGGGTTTTTCGTGTGTTGCGACGAACGTAGTTATAAACGTAAAAAACATACCGTATTTCTTTGTGGTAATCCTTTCACGCAAAGCACGTCAAAAGAAGATACTGATTTTACCAGTAACAACCTTATTCCATGGCATAATAACGAAGACAGGGACGATGTAGTCCGAAAGACCAACTTCCGAAGCGAACTAATAGAAAATTCACTGGAATTATCGCCCTTCTAAATGACCTGGGTGCCCACAACCTCCATCAAATCCAAAAGATGAATCGAGGCCTTGCGAAAAAAAATCCTCCACACCACATATATTATTCCAAACACCACATAGGGACCTCTTTGAGGGGATGGGGTTGTTTATAATTCTTATAAAGTGAATCCCATCGATCACTCCACACCACAGCCAGTACCTCCACATCCATTTTGCAAGAAGATACTTATTAGAAAAAGCGAGTGGGACCAGCCCTAGACCACCTTCCTTAATCAGTTTGGCAACCTCTTCCCTACACACCTAATGAATTTTTTTTTTAGACTCGTCACCATCTCCTCATAAAAATTGGAATAAACGTTTCCGTGTTGACATTTAAAACGAATCGGACATGTACTAACTGGAAGTATGAAAGCACTAGTAGTTAGGCTTCTATCTAGGTCTGACATTTCGTATAAATCCTAACCTATCGTGAGACCCAAATGCCTACCTGGGAAGTCCTAGCGAGATTGTCATAACCTATTTGGTCAAAGCATGTTCGAAACGTCTAAAGTGTTAATGCAACCAAACTAAATTTTTTGACACATTAACATAACTTTCCACAGTTTCTTATGAATGTAGGAACGTTAGTCGTGCTATTCTCATATTCATTTGGCTCGGTTATCCTAATAGGAATAATCTCGGGGTTTTCATCTTCTACGTTTTGTGCTATCTCACATACTCAATCTATTTATCAGGTAGTATTCATATCCCCTCTTTATTTTACTGTTTTGGGGTGCAACATGTATACATATATCTCAAACTCAAAATCTATGTTTTCTAAACACTTCTTGCGATTCTATGTTTGTCATTGTGTGTTTCTTGATATGTGAATCTAAATCGTTGTGAACTTGGAACGATAATCATGGAATGTTTGGAACGAGCGTAAATTTTAACATCCCCAGGTCTGTGGTAACAACAATAGCTATTGGCTGGCAACCCACCTGACTTGAACGATTTTGGCGTCGGGTAATTGGAACTAAACTATTAAGGTTTAATTAAACAAAAAACAATTACACTATCTCATACACATGTTTGTCACATTCTATGCAACTATCATTGGCACCTTAATCGCATGTTTTTCACTATAATATGCTATGTATCAAACCTTGTATATTATACATGTTGTAGAAATGACTTTGAGGTTTTATGTGATTACGTTAGGACTGCTGGACCTAGTTAAACATTTAACTCAGTTTATTCATTATGTTTGTTTCCTTGTGAGATTACCATTGTTTATGAAATGAAATATGGCATGTTAAAGTATATTGCAACATCATTTAGTTGCCATGAGCATCTCGACAATCATCGCGCCCTGACGGTTCCGCTGTCGGTTGCGGTGTAACAAATATGGGACTTGCTTGTTTCTAACTGATGATTATTTATCTTATTGTTGATCAAAGAATTGAATTTGCAAGAGAACGACTGGATCAGTGGAACACAATCACTCTTATGTTAGTGAAAATCACCTAATCCGTAATAATTTCTGGAAAAAAAATGCTCATTATGTGTAATTTAGTTTTGAAAATGTTACAATCCATAATTTGGCTAAATATAAAGGATGTAATTTATAATTTAATCGTTTATTAACTATTAATCTAGATCATTCAATGTCATCAGAATTAATTTGATTACAAATAGGAAAAAGTAAAAAGATATGATTATAAAAAATCATTTTATACTATGTATAAGTATTTTGGTATCTCGAATAGTTGAGGGGATGATGTGTGACTGTTCTTGTTTAGTCGTTATAAGCCATTCACCTTTAAATGATATTTTTAGTTAGTCGAGATATGCATCTCGAATTCTTTGTAATTAGGTGTTTGATCAATAAACAAGGATCATTTGACTTCTTTTTTTTTGCTAAAGGGGAGGGTACTTCATCAAATTTTATTGATCAAAAAAATACTTGCAACCTAATGTCATTGAGAGTCCCATCATATACCCCCAGAACCAACTCAAGCCAACAATGATCCCGGTGTAACAAAAATGGGTAATATATACCCGATTGTAGATCCAACTAGCAAAAAGGATATGCACCACAATAGCCTCCAGATCCTTGTAGTAGCTCATCCAAACAGCAGCATTAGTATAGTTCTTACCATTCTTCATACTCCTGCACCTTCTGCCAGTATACCCTACTCCATAATACTCTTAACTTGCAGATGAATCTCATTCCAAAAGATCAGAGTATCAGACTAATAATAGGCTGCCCAAGGACATAACAATTGAAAATCCACAAATGGATATAAGCTTGGTTAAGGGTATGGATCCTACAACATAAGTTTCTCAACATGCTTATGCAACCGAAAGCAATTCCATACAATCACTAAAGGTACAATAGGTATAACCATCCTTATGTACCCTAAAGCCCAAAACACTAAAATGCCAAAAAATAAAGGAAGCCAATACCATCAACCCAAATATGGACATAAGTTTGATTAAAGGAAGAATCCCTACAACCGAAGCTTCTCAACTTACTTATTCTTATGTAACCCAAGACTATCCAAATCACACCAATAGACTCATAAGTATAGCCAACCTCATGGTCTAAAAAGATGGTATTAAAAGCCAAATCATAGGAGTTAGACAGACTAAAAAGACAGTAAACCCACACATCCTTTATGCAAAATAAAGCAGTACTAATCTCCATGAAGAAATTCCAAGACCACCAGATATGATAAACCCAATCCAACATACTCACATTGCCATCCAGGTTACAAAAAGAAACCAGAATCATTTCACTTCTTGATTCAATTTTGTGTCCTTTGATATCCTTTAGTGTTTGATCTGGTTTCGATATCATCATATCAACATCATCATCATATATGACTGAACAAAAAAAAAATATGTAAAACTAAAACCTTTTTTTAGCTTGCATAGTTGCATTACACACAGACAAGAGTAGCTAAAAGGCAAATGACATTGGGTCTATAAAGCAAGCAAACCCCATGTGTGACATCTTGAATTTGAATCAACCATTCCAGTATCCATAGGGAAAAACAATAAAATTTGTTTCAAATTAGAGTGCATTTGATCAAAAGATGAACATTTTGTTGAATTAGATTAGATGTGACTTTTGGATATCAACAGAAGAGACAGAAAAACAGAAATAAAAATGCATTCACTGATTACGATCAAATGTGAGCACAACCTCATCCTTCTGGAAGTTGGTGACAGTAACATAAACCATCCCCTTATCCAACCTGGCTTCGAAGGCAGCTTTCTCAAAGTTAGCGTGTTTGGGAAGATCCAGGTGTTGCTTGTAAACGAGCGTTTTTTCATCGTTTTCACCGACTAATATGAACCGGTTATCCCTGCTTCTAACGTGCATTTTGATTTCACCCATCTCCAACCCGGGAGCCGGGATTTCAAATCGGATCTCCTCCGGTGATCCACTAGTGAACCGGGGCTTTGGGCCGTAGCTGCTGGTATAACCTACCAAAACAAGCACATAGTTCAAATTTGTTGATAATCAACGGTATCGATTGAACTTAAAAGGCCTCAAATTAGGTTACCTAAGTTCGGTACGAAGAACTTCCTCGTGCCGTATGCCGAATCAGCGTTTCTTCTGATGAAGGATGATGCGTTTCTTCTGAAAAGTCTGGAAGCCATGTTTGAATGGATGAACCGGACGAAGATACCGAGGGAGGAGGAAGAGAAACGACTAAGTCTGGAAACCCTAATCGATGTGCTGTGGCCTGTGTGAATGTGACGAGATTAGGGTTGAGATAAATATATATGTCGGGTCAAGAAAACGGATTCAAGGATCCGAAAATAGGATCCGCCCGTGTATACGTGATAGGTTTCTTTTTGTTTTTTGTTTTTTTTTTTTATAAAAACAAAGGGAGGTGGATATGCGAAACAAAATTTTAAAAAAGTAAATTAGTATTTGCATAGGTAGCTTTGGTCACTTTTATCACTTGGGAAGATCCAGGTGTTGCATAGTTAGCTTTGGTCACTTTTATCACTTGAGTATGATTTACAATTAGATATTATTAATCAAATATATATGAAGAATCAAACAATATTCACGTGTGCATCTATTTGAACAAATTGAAAAACGAATTTCTTTAACATGTGCATTAGTTTTTTTCCTCCAACAACTATTTAGATTAAAAAATACATCTTAAATTTCACGTCTGGGAATGATATTCAAGCAACATTCAAAACCCAGAATTCAAACAACATTAATGTGGATTCATCAAAATCCCAGTTAACGGAAGATAATTCAAACGTGAAAAGCGAAGTTCTTATGATACGACTCGGAGTAGGATATCGACTATTAAAAATAAATTTCGATGGTTGATAAATACATTTGAATTTAAAAGATTTAATTATAATTTTAGTTCACTCTCTACGTATTAAAAAAAGAAAAAAGTTCTAATGCCATATGTGCATGTTTACCTGCTATATAGGTAAAATATATAGTAATAGCACATTAATTGAAAGTTGAATGATTTAATTGAGATAAAAAAAGTTTGAGTGATTTAATCGGAACAAAACTGAAAGTTGGTTACATTTGTGCAAAGTTTTCCCTTTAAATTATTAACAAATATCGTTGGAGGTTTGTATTTTGTTGCCATCTGAGTTCCTGTCATCTGAGGTTTGCATTTATAATGTTGAATGTACATATTATTAAGTGACATACGTATGGCGCCACATATATTTAGTCACATGTGTTTATATTTGAATTAGATTATTTAGTCAATTAGGGTTAGTTGTATTTCCATTATTATCTCCTACTTATTCTCCCAATCTCTGTATATGTACGATGTATTCTTGTTGATCAATATACAATTTACCAAATCAATCAATCGATATCCATACTCTTCATATGGTATCAGAGCAAGGCTCAAACCATTCCTCCAGAAATTCCTCACGTTCTTCTTCTTCTATCAGACCTACATCTCCGAGTCATCCCTCCATCAATAACAATATGTCTGATGCTTCAACATTGGTAAACATCTCAATGAAAGACCTCACTATCGTTACGTTTCCATCCACCCTTAAGCTCACCCCCTCAAACTTTCTCGCCTGGAAAACACAAGTTCAGGCGCTGTTATATGGACTTGATCTCTTCAAGTTCATCGACGGTTCTCACCCCCCACCCGCTCCGGTTATCAATGATGACGGAACCCGAACCCCTGCTGCCACTTATTCACAATGGTTTCGACAAGACCGCCTGATTTTCGGTGCTCTCGTCGGAAGTTTATCGGAGCAAATCGTTCCGATTATCCAAGGTACCGACTCATCGCGTGCCTTGTGGGAGTTACTTGAGAAGACCTATGCCTCACCTACTCGGGGTCATCTCAAGCAATTAAAACACCATCTCAAGCAGACCACAAAGCTTCCCAATCAATCGATCTCGGAATACATGCGGTCGATCAAGAACATTACCGACGAACTGGCGCTGCTCGGAAAGAAGATGGATGAGGAGGACATCACCGATGCTATCCTCGATGGGCTTGATTCCTCTCAATACAAACCCATACTTGATTCCATCCATGCTCGAGACACTCCGATAGCTTTCAATGAACTTCACGAAAAACTCATCAATCATAAGTTAACCATTGCACAACAGCCCGTCGCCTCTAATCTCCACCAACCTGCCGCCGTTTTCCACCTTCAGCAGCAGTCTCGTAATGCTTCTAGCCACCGCCCCTGGCCACCCAGAAACCCGACCGGTTAGTCCTCCAACTACAGTCGCTATTCTACTTCGGGTCAGGGTCTTCTACCTACTCCCAACATGGTTGCTACTCGGACAAACAACGGTGCGAAACCGTATCTCGGTCGTTGCCAATGGTGTTACCAATGGGGACACTCCCTTATCAACTGCCCATTTTTTAAGAGGTTATTTCCCAACATTGTGATCCCTCCATTTGATAAAAATATGTCACCTAAAAATGCACAGGTTAACACAATGGCAGTCACAAGCAATTCGGACCAAGCAAATTGGTTATTTGACAGTGGTGCTTCTCACCACGTTACCACTAATCTCAACAACCTTGCTTTTCATGCTCCATATGACGGGACGGAAGAGCTCGTAATCGGTGACGGATCAGGTCTTGAAATTACTCATATTGGTTGTCTTTTATTTCATACCACACACACTTCAATCATTCTAAAAAATGTCCTTTGCGTTCCTTCTCTAGCTAAAAATATCATATCTATATCTCGTCTTTGTGCCGATAACAATCTCACTTTGAAATTTTATTCTTGTGTTTTTGTTCTTTAGGACCGGGCCACCAAGCTCAAACTCCTCCAGGGCAAAGCGGTCAAGGGCCTGTATGAGCTCCGCTCAACACGTGCATCGGCCTCCCACTCTCCTCCTACGACATTCTCCATGACCACCACCACCTCCAACATTTGGCATCACCGGGTTGGACATCCCCAAAATAAAGTTCTCAAGCTTTTATCTTCTCAGTGTTCGTTTGATTCTAGTTATTTTTCTCATTGTAATGCATGTCAAATCAATAAAAGCCATAAACTTCTGTTTGCTAATTCCTCTCTTACTTCTAATTCTCCACTTGAGTTAATTTTTTTGGATGTTTGGTGTTCACCTATTACATCATTCGATAATTACAAGTATTATATAATTTTTGTTGATCACTACACAAAATATATATGGTTCTACCCGCTCAAAAATAAATCCGACACATCCTCTATCTTTATTCGCTACCAAAAGCTTGTCGAAAATTACTTCAACACAAAAATTAAAACCTTTTTCTCCGATAACGGTGGTGAATTCATTAAACTTTCCTCTCATTTCGCCGCTTGTGGCATATGTCACCTCACTAGTCCGCCACATACTCCTCAACACAACGGTTATGCCGAACGCCGCCATCGGCATATCGTAGAAACGGGTGTCTCCTTGTTATCTCATGCCAACCTACCTTCAAATTTCTGGCCCCTTGCCTTTACCACAGCCGTATACCTGATCAACAGGTTACCCACTTCCACACTTCAAAACCATTCTCCATTCTTTACTTTATTTCAAACCCAACCAAACTACCGCAAACTTCGGTCTTTTGGATGCCTTTGCTACCCTTGGCTACGTCCTTATTCTCCACATAAACTTCATCAACGATCTACCCCGTGTATTTTTGTAGGCTATTCTTCCACTCAAAGTGCATATTATGCACTTGACCCACTCACCTACAAAATTTATACATCACGCCATGTCACTTTTGTTGAATTTGTATTCCCTTTCTCCAAAATGACAAATTTAAATTCATCTAACTCATCTCCTGATCTAGATAACTGGGCCCCTTTTGTTGTCTCCTTAGACACAACACCTAACCCTTTACCTCAAAATTCAACCCCTATATGTACTCCCTCACTCCATCAGCCCACTACGGCTACCCCCACCCCCTCTCACGTCCCATCTACCCCTCTTTCTCCTTTCACCCACAAGTTCCAATGACTTATCCACACCTCAATCCCATCACACTACTCCACCACTTTCTCTCTCTCTACCCAACAAACCCAATACCCGTAAAAACCCCTATCCCAACTCCAAATATCATAACTCTGATTTTCAACTTTACACAGCCTCAATTCAAACCTCAACGGAACCACCCACCATTTCTCATGCTCTTAAACATCCTTCTTGGAGAGCTGCGATGCAACTTGAATTCGACGCTCTCCAACGCAACCACACTTGGACTTTAGTTCCTTCTTCTCAAGCTCCCAACCTCGTTGGTTGCAAATGGGTCTATCGGACCAAATACATTCCCGATGGCTCCATTGACCGTTTAAAAGCTCGACTTGTCGCCAAGGGTTTCACCCAAAGACCCAGTATTGACTACAAGGAAACCTTCAGCCCGGTTCTCAAACCGGCCACCCTCCGCCTCATTCTTACCTTAGCCATCTCTCAACAATGGGTTCTTCACCAACTTGACATCAACAACGCCTTCCTTCAAGGCACCCTCACCGAGGATGTCTATATGGCACAACCACCCGGGTTCATTAATCCCGATTTCCCTTCACATGTTTGTAAACTCCAAAGAGTTATCTATGGCCTCAAACAAGCTTCTCGAGCTTGGTACGATGAGCTCAAAACGTATCTCTTCACCCATGGTTTTAAACCCACCGTTTCTGATTCTTCTTTATTTACTCTCACTATTGGTTCCTCTCCACTCTATGTTCTTGTCTATGTCGATGATATTATCATCACCGGTCCCTCCGAGTCCATCGTCAATCGCTTCATTCATCTCCTAGCTTCCAAGTTCTCCCTTAAAGACCTTGGTAATCTCTCTTACTTTCTTGGTGTCGAACGCATTCCTCACTCCCATGGTCTCTTTCTCTCCTAACAAAAATACATTACCGATCTTCTCAAAAAGGCTAATATGAGTGATTGTAAACCTGTTTCCACACCCATTACTTGCTTCGAAGATCTCACACTTGATGGAGCACCTGCCCATACCTCACCAACAGATTATAGAGCACTTGTGGGTGCCTTACAATACCTCTCCTTAACCCGCCCCGACGTAGCTTTCACTGTCAACAAGTTGTCCCAGTTCATGCATGCACCTACGGTTCAACATTGGTCAGCTCTTAAACGATTGCTACGATATTTACAAGGTACAAATTCCACAGGTCTTTTACTTCGAAAAGGGTCCCCTCTACACTTACATGCCTTTACTGATGCCGATTGGGCGGGTGACAAAATAACCTACCGAAGCACCACTGGATATATCGTGTTCCTAGGCTCTAATCCTATTGCTTGGAGCTCGAAACGTCAAAGTACTCTAGCCAGGAGCACCACTGAGGCTGAGTTTAGAGCAGTAGCTTCTGCAACAACAGAAATTCAATGGTTAGCAAACTTATTACATGAACTTGGCTACCACTTGAAGACTGCACCAACGATTTACTGTGACAATTTAAGTGCCACAACTTACTCCGCAAATCCCGTTTTTCACTCTCGAATGAAACATCTTGCACTTGATTTTCATTTCGTGAGAGAAAAAGTCCAACTTGGTTCTTTACGGGTTACTCATGTCTCCGACAACGATCAACTTGCAGATACACTTACGAAGCCGCTCTTACGACCACGTTTCCAACTGCTCAATTCAAAGATTGGTCTCGCTCCCCGCTCGTCCATCTTGCGGGGGCATATTAAGTGACATACGTATGGCGCCACATATATTTAGTCACATGTGTTTATATTTGAATTAGATTATTTAGTCAATTAGGGTTAGTTGTATTTCCATTATTATCTCCTACTTATTCTCCCAATGTACGTTGTATTCTTGTTGATCAATATACAATTTACCAAATCAATCAATCGATATCCATACTCTTCGTAAACCACATAGTTGTGATACCAAAGTCCCCATTGAATGATTTATATGTTTCGTTATACTATTAGTTATCCAACAACTAAGATTAAAAAAACAAAGTTTAATATAGGAATCTAAAGATGGTGAAAGGAATTGAAAGAAGGGAAAACAAAAGTTTCTAAAAGGACAGCAACATGGGTTTGACACTTTTACATAATCCTCTCCACAATTTTAAGCTACAAAATCATGGTAAGCTATCACTATTTCTGTTATTTATATGAAAAAGCCTATGATGCGTTGAAAGTAAAAATTGTAGACGAACCCACTTTTGAGAGGATGGACTGGCCAGCACGGTATGTTTGTAGAAAACCAAATTAAATAGACAAAGCAAATGAAACTAAAACCTACTATTTAGACTCATATTTTATGTGAAAATGTAACATTTATGTTTTTTCTATCATATTCACTTTTAAACGTTTTTATTGATGCAGTGATGCAGAATAACAATTTTATTGTGAGCTTCTTATATTTTATCATATTTCACACTTTTTTAGAACTTGTTAGTGTTCAGTGTTAATTTTTGAGAAGTTATCTGGTCCATCCAAAAATACGTGGTCATCACTTCTTAAGACTAATACACAGATGAACTCTTCATATGCATTCCTGCTTTTCATCGACCCATCTAAATAACAAAATTTGATTGATATCTTTGCTCACACTATAAATACTCCATCAAATATACAAAATATGTTACGAATTAGATTCTGAGACCTCCAGCGATTCACTTATTAAAGTAAGTGGATTGAGATGGATAATTTTAACTTTTTATGTATCCTTAAGTTCAAATTACATTAACAAATCTACTAATTACACACGTTACGGATTTTTCAAATACATAAACCTTAAATAGGCAGTCATTATAGTTCAAAAGTCTTTAATGAAAAGTCATTATCTACCCAGCTTCCTACTGGCTTCCGTACCAGACAAAAGTCAAATAGTCTTCATAAGATGTTATCAACTAATTCTTAAAAAAAAATCTTACAAATTTTCTATATATATCATGTGGATTTTTTCTCACCACTTCATAGCTAGGCTGATCTCTTCCTTTTTCTACCATACCAATCATAAAACTTTGCAAAAAAATTGCCAGAAATGAGCAAGCTTTCTGGTTTTCTTCAACTTCTGAAATCACCATTTAAAATCATATCTCAAAATGGAAAGCTTATGGCCTTCAAAGCCACTCTCTACCTTATCTTTTACACAATATATTTCTTCTTATTCACTTTATTAGCCCAACCTCTTCTCCTTGATTTGACCTTCAAGCTTATGAAACTAGCCTCTATAACTCCCGGTTCACCGGAGTTCACTAAACTCTTGCTTGCTATTGCTGAAGATACCGGCATTTTTATAGGAATCGAAGCTGCTTATGTGGTTTTGTTCTTTTTCGCTGGAATGTTTTTGCAAACCACCATTACTATTATCGCATCATGCTATTATAGCGGTTATGATTTGTGTCTCAAGGAAGTTATGTTTACGATATTGAAAACATGGACTAGACCATTTATTACTTCATTCTGGCTGCAGCTTATTTCACTTGGTTGCACAAGCTTTTTCCTTTTATTTTTTATGGTTCCAGCAGTTGATCAACTTTTTATCGTGACCCCAGTCTTGCTTCACCTATTTTTTCTCTTCTACACATTCTTAATTTATGTATCCTTCTTTTGGAGTTTAGGTATAGTTCTTTCTGTGGTCGAGGATAGTTTCGGGTTTTCAGCACTTGGGAAAGCGACAGAGGTTGTCAATGGCGAGAAGGTTTATGGGTTTCTTCTCACCTTATTCTTCACTCGGTTTATAACCCGTGTGATACAAGAGGTGACTGGCAATCTATTGAACCTATACGCGGCATAAGAAATTATGTACGGTGCATTTGTTATCACAACAAGATAAATGATATTTTCTGACCGTTAGTTAGTGACTTTAAATAATTTTAGTAATTAAAAATTATTTTCTTTTTAGTTATTTTTATTCCTCCGGTCCTAATACGTATGAACATAAATGATTGCTCGCTGTAAGGAAATTAGACCTCCGAGATAGATGTCACACCGGCTTAGCTATAAAGATTACCACATAAGCTTTTTACCGGCATAAATGACTTACCCCAGTAGTTCTACTGGAACTGGGATAAGGTCATTACCCTGGAAGCTTTGGTTATCTCGGAAGAACAAACTTACCATGGTAGTCATGCTTACCCAAGTAATGTCATGTTCCGGTATAATTCAAATTACCCTGGTAAGGGGAATTATCCCGAAGTTGACTATTCAATGTACTTACCCCCGGTTAGGGGTGTTCAAAAATATCCAAGTCCGAATCCGTATCCGAATTATCTGAAGTTTCGTATCCGAATTATCCGAAAATTTCGGATATCCGGAATTTCGGATATCCGAAACTCGGATATCCGAAAATTCGGACTTGGACTTGGACAAGAATTTACAAAATTTTCGGAAGTTTCGGATACCCGGTATCCGAAAATTTAAATAAATTAAAATAAATTTTATATTAAAGAAATAAGGAATTATTGAATACTTGGACTATGTTTATTTGTTTTGTCGTTTTTAGGTCGAACTTATGTTTATTTGTATTTGAAGACTTGCACTAAGTTTATTTGTTTTGTCGTTTTGTCGTTTTTTTTTGTTATTGTGGTTTTTTTTTTAAAAAACTGAATTTTCGGATATCCGTTTTAACTATCCGAGTCCAGTCCGAAATTTCGGATATCCGGAATTTCGGACTTGGACTTGGACAACGAAAACTGATATCCGAAATTTTCGGATACCCGAAATTCAGATTTCCGAAATTCCGGGTATCCGGTTTTGAACACCCCTACCCCCGGTACTGACAAAAGCACCTCTGTACTTTGAACCAGACCCAAGCTTGTTCCCCGTTGTCGTTGAAGCTGCTCCAAAACTTGTTATCTTATTACTTTTTACCCAATGTATGATTATGTTTATAACCAAATAATGTATTTTATTACTTTACGGGTCTAGATGACCTTAGAGAAATCAATAGTTCTCCTTGATTTCTCGGGCACTATATATTGTTAGTATGTTCTTTGTATTTCACACGTTCGAATATTGTAACCGTTTAAGAGCAAGTAATACAAATGTAGTGCTGTGAAGTATTCAATCACGTGTTTTCTTATTTGCTTATTTTATATTCAATTCTGCCTTAACTATTCAACGCGTATGACTTGTGAGTAAAACTTGTGTTTAGATTATTGAGCATATAACCACGATCCTACAAGTGGTATCAGAGCTCTGGCTGTTGTTTTGAAGATTTCTTTTTCTTTAAATCTGATTTTTGTTTACTTACTCTCGAGTTAGTTTACTAATTTATTCACATTTTTAAAACTCTTACACCATGTGTGATTCAAGAAATAGCAGTACTAACAAACCACCATTCTTTATGCCTGATGATTTTGGCACGTGGAAACTATGCATGGAAGGTTATCTTCGACATTACGATTACAGGATGTGGAGGCCCATCAGTTATTAACCCACCATTCCCAATATAAAATCAGCTAGCAATAGCACCGTTGAGATCGTGAAAGTTGTTGAAAAATACTCTGATCAAAAGTCCGTTGAAGGTGATTTCAAGGCTCTCTAGGCTTTACAAGCTGCCCTTCCTAACTTTGTTCTTGTTGGCTTCAAGAGCTGCAAGACTGCTTTTGAGTTATGGAAAGCCCTGAACGAAATGTATGAAGGAAGTGACGTGGTCAGAGAGAACCAGAATGATGTTCTGAAACAAAGATATAAGAACTTCTCTCACAAAAGGGATGAGAGTATAACTGCTCAATATCTAAGGTTTGATCAGCTACTAGATGAGTTGCAGATCAGTGAAGTGAAGATGGAGAATGGTGTTGTAATCAGAAAGTTTCTAAGGTCTTTACCTGAGGTTTGGAAAGTTTTTTGTCGGTATCAAGTACAACAAAGACATGAAGAAGGTGAAGTTGGGTGAGTTGAATGGGATGTTAAGTGCTCATAAGATGGAAATTAATGAAAAGCAGAAGTGTCTAACAACTTAGCACCGACCAACTCAGTAGCACTTATCACATCACATGGTGAAAGAAATTCTACTCCAAGAAGCTCCTACAGTGATTAATCACTTCTGATCACCTACCCAGAATCACCAAGAGGTAATGAACTTGTACGTAATCATTTTGTGCATAACTTTGCTCATGTTGCAGATAGTTCTCATTGAGGTTTCACTAGAGATAATCTGGAGTGTGTTGGTGTCGATGCCCTTGAAGAGATGAACATCAACACTCAACTGGCTATGGTATCCATGAGGGCCCAAAGATTCTACAAAAGAACTGGTAGAAAATACAATGGAGCCAAGAATGCTCAAATTGGGTTGGAAAATAGCAAATTCAAATGCTACAACTGTCACCGGCTTGGTCACTCTGACAACCTGTAAGTTTCCTATGTAAATCATTAAAATAAACTACTTGTTTAATTGTTATTGTGCAAAAAATTTAGGTTTGATTAACTGAGATGACGTGTTATGGCAACCATTATTAGTCTTGACGGTGACCCTGCGATAAACCGATAACCGTTCACCATTATTTATGAAATGATATATATGTATATATATATTAGAGTAAATTACATGTTATGCCCTTATGTATGTATCGAATTACGAAACATGCCCTTTAATCGATTTTATTACAAATTATGCCCCTCGTTTGAAACATAGGTTTCAAATAACACCCTTTCTTAACTTTCCATCCAAAAAGATCCGTTAATTAATTGTTTGGGGGTAAATTGTAAAATTTAAAATATAAAGGTATTTTTTGTCATTTTGATAAACATTGTTATTTAAGTGTTTTTTATTTTTATTTTAGTGGGGCCAATTACAACTCATCATCCTCACCATTACAACTCTTTATTGCAACGTAAACCCAGCAAACATAAGGAACCCCATCGGCGACATTCTAACCCAATTTCCGGTCGCTATACACGATGTTAATCGGCTCTGAGACCACCGTTGAACTCCTCATGACCAAGATCCCTTCATAGTCGTTTCGCCGCTACGGATTTTAATCTGGACGTCGGATTTAACGGCGCAGATGACGACGGACTGGACTTGTGATTCGATGGTGGGGGTTATGATAAGGGCGGGTTTGGGGGTTGAGGTGGTGTTGAAGCGTGAGTTTTTTTCGTAGGTTTGGAGAACGGTGGTGTAGGCGGAGGTGTAGGCGGAGGACGCCAGTAAGGTTTCGTTCTAGATCTATAAGATGTAATGTGGAGAGCCACCGGACAACAAGAATTAGTGGTGCTAGATGGTGGTTGCGACTGTCAGAGGGTGATTTGACTTTGCTATTGGAGATGGGAAACCGTCGTGAGAGGGTGGTGGTGAGATGGTCTGGACAATCGAGGGAGGGTGGTCGTGCGGTGGTCTGGTAGAGAAGGGTGGAGAAGGTGAGATGGAAGGACTTACATGGATTAAAGTTTTAAAATTAAAAAAAAAGTACCTTTATATTTTAAAGTTTACAATTTACCCTCTAAAAAGACAATTTTTTGAATTTTTGGGTGAAAATAACCAAATTACCGTTAGTGTAACGGTATTATATGGATGGAAAGTTAAGAAAGGATGTTATTTGAAACCTATGTTTCAAACGAGGGGCATCATGAGTAATAAAATCGATTAAAGGGCATGTTTCGTAATTCGATACATACATAAAGGATGGAGAAGGTGAGATGGAATGGCTTACATGGATTAAAGTTTTAAAATTAAAAAAAAGTACCTTTATATTTTACAGTTTACAGTTTACCCTCTAAAAAGTCAATTTTTTGAATTTTTGGTGAAAATAACCAAAATACCGTTAGTGTAACGGTATTATATGGATGGAAAGTTAAAAAAGGATGTTATTTGAAACCTATGTTTCAAACGAGGGGCATCATTTGTAATAAAATCGATTAAAGGGCATGTTTCATAATTCGATACATACATATTGAAATTCAAACGAGGGGCATCATAATAATTTTATGTTTCATTCCGTCACCTTTGTAGTATTTAATTACGTACAAACCCGACAAATCGAATGTTTGATATTTTAATGTCTAGCGCGTAAAATATCATCCCTTGCATCCATTATTTAAAATATTTACGCTAAATATTATTTAACGTAACCAGTTAACGTTTTAATAAAACGAATCAACCATTGTTTCTCTAGTTATCACCGATCCTCGTACACGATCAATTTATTAAAATCAAGATTCGTAACTATTTTTAATCATCGTATCCAACCCGTGCCAACCCGTGCCAACCCCATGCATCGCCACCTTTGTTCCCACGCACGTGAACGCCCACCCCCCCCCTTTCGGCCCGACATCGAACTCACGGCCACCCTTACCCCCCATCGGTTTTTTACATCCAAAAACCACCACCATTCACCATCTTATTCCTAAAAACTAACCATTAACAAAACGTCATCATTTTTCCTATATTACTTAGTACACCAACTATAATCATCCATCACTATTCAATCACTAAACCTACACTACATCTCTTCATCACATCACAAGCTTACCAACCAACACCTTCACCTCACATCTCCCTCTCTCGTCGATCTCCCTATCCCTCCCTCTCGAGCTGGCCGAGCCAAGGCTCGAACCCTGGCCACTCCTCCTTCCTTTCTCGGTTCACGGTTCACACCCAAGCAACACAAACACAAACACACCTACATCTCTCTCGCTGTCTCTCTCACTCTCTATCTCGGTTCTCACTACCCCAACCCGTAAACCAAACACCCCCCCCCCCTCCCCTCTTATGGAAACCGATCACAAACACACTCCTCTCACCCTCATTTGCTACATATTAAGAAACATGAGAAATATCTCATTTCCTAAAAACCTAAACATACACACTCATCCCCCCCTCTTTCCCCAAGTCGTTCACCTCTCTCTCTCTCTCTATACTCTCACTAAAAACCCTTCTAACTCATCAAGAGGTGCCAAGATCATCAAGGAAGAAGTCTCTCATCCTCCTTCCACCATGTTCGATCTCTACTCTAGTTTTGGTGAGTTTTTCTTTATTTTTCTCCATGAGGAACTTGTAACATCATGTTATCTTGTTCTTTTTTATGATCTATTCACTCCCTACTACAAGTCTTGATGATTGTGATGATCCATGGTGATAAAAGGTTAAGAAACAATAAAATGGTTAACTAGTAAAAACCCACTTCGTCATCTTTTTATTTTTCATGATCCATATCTTATTTGATGATCAAATATGGTTTCTTATTCTTAAAATGTGTTCAAGTATAAACCATATGGTTTCCTTGCTTTGATTAGTGTAAAAATTGGTTAAAAAAAGATGGATCATCTTAATGAAGCTAGTTTTATGAGTAAAAACTAAAAATCTGATTCTGACATGTATTTGACCATGAGGACTATTTTTTACATGTTTGGAACAACTTTGATGAAGGCACTTTGGCTATAAATGTGTTTAGGAGCCTCAAAACCCTAAAATATCATGCTAAAAACCCTAAACCGACACCCGAAGCACATCCGAAATTTTTATCAGATTTTTCTATCATCCTGTAACACACTAGTATCTTTTTAGCAAATTATTAACGGATTAATACGTTTGAAAAAGTGGTCCCAGAAAATTTCGTTAAAATCTAACGATTTACATCATCATTACTCGCATCGTTAACCATTACAAAATCAAGGTGAGTGTTAAATGCGAGAGAACATTGATTAGAATAAGTTCAAAAGACAGCTACATTAGGCTATGATCATAAAAAGGGTGGCAACTTGTGTGTTCGGTTCGTCTCGAGCTCGGGAGAATCCGGTCCTACATGGTGCCCTTACCCGCGTGCAACTTCACATCATTAGTACATGACATCTAGGTAAGTTAGAGCATCAATTAAGCTTCAAAACATAAGCAAATTCTCAAAAAATCTAACAGTCCCACCGTAAGCTACGCTGGCCACCGTAGCTTACGGTGGTCACAGCTAGCTTACGGCAGCAGCATGCTGATTTACGGTGGGTTCCAGGATGCATGGACCACCGTAGCTTACGGTGGCCACCGTAAGCTACGGTGGTGCCTGCACCTAGGCACCCCGTTTTGGTCCCTTTTCCCGCTTGGCCACCAAACTCATTTCCCACTTAATTCCCAAGTTGCTAAACCTTCGTTTGAGCTCAAGAACTGGATAGAACCCTGGATTTTTACACGGTCCATATAACCATCATTACATTTCCTTCCCTTACCCCTTTTTGACCCGTTAAGAGCAACCCGGGTCACCAAATATTCAATATGGCCATTATGCCCAAGCATTGGGCATCCATTTAAGACACGATCCTAGTAACCATATTTTATTACCACCCCTGCCTCAAATACCACATGAACGTTAATGATCCCCAAAGAACATTCCGAATAACAATTTCATATCCACTATGCATGAACTTTAAAACATCATCAAGGATGGGTCATTTCACTATCGGGTCTAATCAATCTTACCGGCCACCGAGGACCCAATTAGCCCTCGAGGCACTTTCGGATCAGTTATCCGACGGCATTTGAATCATGGCGTGTGGGCTAATCAACCCAATATGGTTGACTAGGCCACCACCGCCTCCCCTCCATGAGTGAATCTAATTGTTCCCTCGTAAGGTGGGGACTTATCCTCTTATAGTTGTATGGTCCACAACCACTAGCCAAATGCCTATTATTGTTACTTACTAGTATAACGGACAGAGTGTACGTTACCTCGATTGCTTGACGACCCACTTCCACCGGCGTGAGCTTGATTGCTTCCTTCAAAACCTTGATCACCTATATGATCGTTAACGTATCAATACCATAGCCATAACACAAATTTCACAACCATGGCATCAATCACAATCTAGCACCCAATCATGGTGAGCTCACAATTTCAAAGTTTCTATCATCATATAAGTCCTCAACCCACACCAATTCCACCAATTAAGAATATTTACTAGCATTTCTAATTCCCTTAACGGGTCATGCAATTCACATTGTTACACATAGTTAAGATCATCCAAAATCAACAATTCATTTACTATGATCATTCAAGCACCATTTCATGTCAATTTAGCTATCAAGCCATGGGGGTTAGTCACCTAGACATTTTATCAAACACATGGTGTGCAACACTTGCTACCTAACTACAATTCATTCATACAACCTACGACTTAACAAATTAGCAAGGGTTGGGTGATCACACCTCAAACCCAACATCAAATTATCATGTATCGTCATAGACAAGTTCCAATTTCTCATGATTGAGGTCAAGACCATGGTCATCCATGGCGACCAACAACATGCAAGGTTCAAGTAGGAAATTAGGTGAGCACTACCCCAATTACTAAATTATTGGGTTAACTAGGCTACATTCAAGCTTCCTAACACCTTAGGATTCAGGTTTTAACATAACCTTCACAGATTCTAGGGTCCCAATTTCGACCCATATACATGCAATTATGAAAGGACTTACTTACAAACTTCAATTAGGTGTAGGAGGCTTAGAAATCCTTCCAATACTTGGAATTTGTGGTCAATTTCGCAGCCTAGCCTCCTCCTCTTGAGAATTTCGTGATTGAGAGAGTTGGGAGGGGTTGAGTTTCTCTCCCAGTCGCAACCTGTGATCCCCTCCCCAATTCTCCCTAATTAATTTAGGCTAGTTTCCCTTATTTACATTCCTAGCCCCTCTAGTTTAGGTTTTGGTTAATTTTCTAATCAAACCCCAATATTTCACATTTAACCCTCATGTTTCTATAATATGGCAAGTGCCATAACATATAAGGAACAATTTAGTCATGTAACTAGACTCAGTTAAATACTAACAGAAATTTTCATATTTTGAACTCGGGATGTTACACATCCAATAGTGAACTATGGACCAAAAATCAATGTTAAAACTTGGATAAAAATATCCCCCATAGAAAAGAGTGAAAATTGGAGAAAAACCGGCTTAAAATGGATATAAACGGACCCCGAAAATCCTAATTTAGTAAGAATCATTCCGAAGGGTTAGAACTGATCTTATAACTATTTTTGGATCTAAAATGACTTAACGTATGATTATAAAGTAATTTGGAAACTAAAAACGGTATAAAACGGTTCACCGGTGCAAAACCAGTAAAACCGGGTCCGTACCGGCAAAACCGTCATCTTTAGGAACAAATGCGAAAAATTATATTTTTCTAAGCTAATAATTTGAGAATATTAATATATTCATAAGAATATAATTGTTTTCTAAAAATAATAGAAAATAACATGTATTGGCAAATACCGATAAAACACGCATTTCAGGCTTTTAAAGATTATCAGTTTTCATGAACCTTTTTGAGCCCATGAACTATAATAATATTTATTGAGTTAAAATATTGCCCTTGAACATTTATATCTAGGGAGAATACTTGTATATATTGCAAATATATTAAATCATTATTTTTCGAAACGTTATCGCGAATCCAAATATTTTATTGATGATATATATTCCCTTAAACCAATCGATTGTCAAACGAACTACCGAGTCACCGTGACATTAAGACTTGAACAATTAATTGTAAGTAACTTAGGCCTTAATCCAATTCATAGACCTTAAGTTGTTTTATTTGATTTAGGACAGCTAGGTTTATCGTATCATCATTCTCTAATTATCTGGATTTGTCGAGCTCAGGTGAGTTTCACGCCCCCTCTTTTAAACTGTTTTAAATACTTTTGGGAAAGAATTCATATAATATTTATCATGCCTAACAAATAGATATTGTTACCTTTATTGATTACATGAGATTTCCGTCCATCCTATCTTATCATATTGATTCATATTATGATGAAACCCCACTATTTATTGAATCTGATTAATTCATCAAAACACAATGCCTCGTGAATAGATCTACTGGGTTAACGCCCCTATCCTGATTGGTAGCTCCAATATTGACTCTCGTTCTATAGTCAATGGGTACATACAGTTATATTGCCATCCGGTATTGTTGGACAGAATACCACGTGTGGGTAAATAATTAGTTTCGGCGTTCAAGGTTTATCGTAATAATATACAATATCTTAACAAATGTTAATAGATGATAATCTGATTCCAAACTTTGGTGTGAATCACAGTTCTGTAAGCTACTTAAACCTATGAACTCACCAACTTTATGTTGACCTTTTTAGTTTGTGAATTATCAGGTACCTAACCAGCCGCTTGCTTGTATGGAACTTTTGTGCATATCATTAGGGCCTAAATGTCATGGTCAAACTAGCCATTCTGGATATTTCATTGCATAGCACCTGACGGTGTTATGTTTTTAAATCTTATGTACTTTGTTTTGTAAACAACAATATCAACTTATATTTGTCACTTTCCGCTACATTTTGACATGAACTCCTTTAATATCTAAAACGGCTTTAGTTATTTAACCATCCAGAAGTCGTTCTGTGTAATCTTAACTGTGATTCCATCTCGTCCGCACCCGAATACGGGGTGTGACAGTCACTTTGTTAAGAGTGCAAGCAACTAAGGAAAGATGGTGGGAACAATGCCGGAAGAAGCAGTGAAAGTTATTCCAAACCTCAAACCTCATCTGTTGGTCCCACTCCTCCATAGCCAATCCCAAGTACATCCACTCAAGGTCATGCCACTGCAGCATTTGCTAATCAAACAGTTTGTGTAGATTAGGAAGACATCATGCAGGAATTTGCTCCCATCAATCATGCTTTGATGGCCAATGAAGTGTCTTCTCCTACAATTGCAGAGGTATCTACTGAAATTCCATCTGAAGTGTAAGAATTACTTTATACACCTGCGTGTATTGAACTAGTTGAAAGTTGTAGAAAACACAAATTTTCACTTCTTGAGGAAATGACCAACCTTAAGGAAATTAAAAAATACTCAAGAAGTGCTGAAATTGCTTATAATAACAAAATTGATGATTTGATAAAAAGTGCAGGCTAACTTGAGCATGAGAAAAATAATCTTGTAGCAGAAATTGATGATTTACTTTCTCAAACTTAAAGCTGCAAACAAAAGTGCTGGAGATGCTAAGTTTGAAATTAGTGTTATCAATGCAAAACTTCTGAGTCAGTTAGTAACTGTGAGAAATATTAAAATCTCTAATGAGAAAACTCATAAGTTGTGGCAAAATTTTGTTCATGGGAAACATGGAATTGGGTATAACATTGTTAAAAACCCATATTATTATACACCGTGTTGACCAAAAATCTCTAAGTAAAATTAAGTGATCAGGTTCGTTTGTGAGGTTTTGTGCAGAGAATGTAAATGTGTGTAATACTAGTGAAATAGTTGATTACATTAAGAATTTAATAAATATGGTTTAGAATGTTGATCATAACCAAGGATGAAAGAAGAAAATAATCAGAAGACCAGGATTTGTACGGGGTAAAAATTCCTTAATCCCTAGATGTCTCTAAGGATTGCCGGCATAAAAAACCTCGGGGGTTATAACACACATCCGCCAGATATTATTCCACGTAAAAATTCAAGTACATGGTTGTAATGGCTTGGCTAAGTGCGAGTGTTGAGTACAAGTGATGATCTGAGAGCAAAAGTCCTGAAATAGTGCCCATGCCACTGCTATTTATACAAATGCATCCTATTGAACATTCTTGATTTCAAGTAAACGGATATGCCTTCTCTTGTGACCATTGTTGAGCGAGCCTTACGCTTCCCACGACTTCATCTTGAGCTCCAAGCTTGACATGGTCCTTCTGAACGTTAGAGGTAAGACCTGGTCGCTTTTAACACGTGACAAATAGCACAAATGTAATCGTTAGTATTAAGCATGCTAAGACAGTTCAACATGCTAGACCGTCCAGGATGTTCTTTGTGACCGTTTGGAGACTTCGTCCAGCTGATTTGTAGGGATTCACTCTGAATATTAGGGTTGACTAAACCATTAGGAACGTTAGAGCCTTGACTTGCACTCAAAGGCCTTGATTTTAGGTCTCTTAACTGAAAAAAGACTTGACTATAGCGGATATCTCAAGATTTCTTCCGGGTCCTCATATGACTAAGTCATTGTGAACGTTGGAGATAAGTCATGTAGTCATTAAACACATGATAAAATAGATAACTATGTCACACTCTGATCACACAATATCAAAGGCATGTGACGTCATGGAGTCATAGTCGCAATTAAAATGAACGACCTCTAAATGTTTATACAAATGAGCCATTTTGAATAAATAAACATAGTTTTACAAGTTGCATCGAAAAGTAGTGAAAATAAAACATTGTTCCAAGATACACATGTTGAGATTTAAAACTATTTCGGCTCAAGTTAAGAAATATTCATAAATGTTGAATGATTACTATGACACCACACAGTATGCAGGTCATATAGTGATTGTCTTTCCAAGCAAGCATAAATTAAGTACCTGAGAATTCGTGAGTTTAAAACGGTCAACATAAAGTTGGTGAGTTCACAGGTTTAAAGTAAGGGACTTGTATAAGTCAAGTTTTACACAATTTATTGATAAAGGCTTGTGCATGTCAAGGTTTGCAAAGTTTGATGTTAAAAGAGTGGTGCACGTCAAGTTCTGCACGGTTTATTGTTTCAAAGGATTGTGCTAATCAGGTTATGCAATGTTTATTGTTTGAAAGACTTGTGTGATTCAGGTTATGCAATGTTAAATGTTGAAGGCTCATGCAAGTCAGGTTATGCACGGTTTAATGTTGAAGGCTCATGCAAGTCAGGTTATGCACAAGTTAATAATCAAGTTGACATATGTTAGGATAGTGTTTTTGTAAGATTACCATGAACATTGAATTTAGAACACTAACTGTTTACCCAACCATGACACATTTCCCAAGGATACTGAATGGACAAGAATATTAGCATGTGCCCGTTGTCTATAACAGTCAGGATTGGAGCGGCCAATCACGAGCAGGGGCGTCAACCCAAATAGATCTATTCATTAGTTATCGTTTCGTATAGAACCAATCGAATTTAACTAAGGTGCTGTTTGTTTTTGCTTAATACATCTTCAGGAGAGGTTATGTCTGCAGGCGCGCAGACATATGCCTTGAAGATTGTTTATTTTTTTCTTATGAAGATCTTATTTAAGCTTAAAACCTCTTCGAAAAAAACTTATAAACATTGTTTATTTCATCTTCACACTATAACTCACAAGCTTAAAAACAAAAGACCCACCACCCCACCATCACCACCACCACCACCACAACTACCACCACCACCCCACCACCACCACCACCATGACCACCACCGCCACCGCCACCACCACCACCCCGCTACCACCGCCACCACCACCACCACCACCGCCGCCGCCACCCCGCTACCACCGCCGCCGCCACCACCGCTACCCCGCCGCCGCCGCCGCCGCCACCGCGCCCGCTACCGCCGCCACCGCCACCATCACGCCGCCACCACCGCCACCACTAACACCACCACCACCACCAACACCACCAACACCACCGCCGCCCCGCCGCCACCACCGCCACCGCCGCCACCGCCACCGCCACCACCACCGTCAACACCACCGCCACCGCCAGCACACCACTACCACCACCACCATCACCGCCACCACCACACCACCACCACCACCACACCACCACCACCACTAACACCACCACCACACCACCACCACCACCACACCACCACCACCACCACACCATTACCACCACCACTACCATTACCGCCACCACCACCACCACACCACTACCACCACCACCACCATTTTACTTATGTTTTTATGTTATTGATATTTGGTTTTATTATTGCATTTATATTATAATTTGAACGTTGAATGACTTTAATTTAGTAAGATAAGTTTGACAGTTATATATTTTTCAGTTTTTGCAGACAGTGTCAAGTTAATAAAACAAGCAGTCTTATATTTTCAGATTACAGATCTTCAAACCACATCTTCAGCTGCAGACATGAAATCAGATGAAATCAGACTGCAGACAGTTTTTGTCTGCTAAAACAAACATCACCTAATAGTGGGATTTGGCATATAATATGAATCGACATGTTATATATAAATGTTGTATAACGAAAAGAACATGTAATTATTACGTCTTGTGTGATATCCTCGTTGTCAATCATTTTGTTGAATGTTTAATGATAAGTGTTTGCAATGAATTCTCCCCCAAAAACGTTGCGGGTAGTCTTATACTTTCTGTTTTGATTTTCGAAGAATTCATTGACCACCTAATTTCTTATTTTCTCTTTCTGGAATTAACCTCTGTGTTTCCTCCGCCCTTTCTTGCACCGCTTTGTTAAACGATGTGGTGGTGAAGGTGTAACCCGAATCAGTTAGAAAGCTCGAGCATCTAGTATATTGAAGTGACGTTTAATAGATTGAATGTACACCAGCGAATGAACCAAGGGCGGATCAAATAATTTGTTTCCATTAGGTTCAATTATTTTATGATGGTTGGAATTCTAACAACCAAATATCAAAATTCTACTTAAAATATGAAAGTCACTGAGTTTCCATAAACCCGATACTTACATACTAGATCTACCTCTGGAATGAACCATCGATAAATGGGGGAAGTTGAGGAAGATGATGACAAAATAAGAAGAGAGCAAGATGAGTTGGAGATGGCGATGGGTTTTGGAGATATTTTCTTTAATGGCATAGAATATTATAAAAGGACTAGCACAAAACACAAAAATGTATTTTTGGAGGTGGCCTTGGGTTTTTTAAGGAGACTATATTAGGTTGTCTGTAATGCCCCATGAAAGGAGCGTTTTATCCTTTTAACACTGGAACCACGTCTCAAACATCGTCCTTATTTTTTTTTATTTTTTTTTGTGTGGTTGTGGTGGTTGGGGGGGGGGGGGGGGGGGGAGGGTTCGTCCATCCTAGTTTTGCTTTTTATAAAAATATAAAAATATAAATCTGTTAAATTTTATTTATGAACACCCGAGTATAAATTTAATAGAAAATTGACTTCTTTCCTAAACAAAAATTGTTTTTTCAATTTTTTTTTAATCCAATCTTGTTGCACTTTCAAGTTTTGTAAGTTAATTAACAAAATAAGGCTTTAGCTATCGACAAATAAAGGTAGTGTCTGTTATATTAAGTGCTGAATCAATAAAATGTCTGATTGAATAAGAGAATCTGAACTCGTAAGTAATGAAACAGTAAGGACCTGTTTGGTTGGATCTCTGAATTAGATGTCTGATTCTAAAAAATTTATTTCATTTAACTTGTTCCACATTGGTGTGGGAACAAAAAATTGGTTAGTTTATATATGCAAACATTTATGACATATTAAGTTCTTATGTTATGTTTTACTCCGGCATCTACCCGCGCGGGGGGGGGGGGGTGCAGATTTGGTTGAAATCCCTTGAAAACAATGCGATGCCCCCCCCCCCCCGACCTGCGGACACGAATGCAGCTTCGAAAACCCGGGTCTCGTGCGAGGCAAGTTTGTTCATTTCTTTTTTTCACCTCCTCCTTTCGTTTTCGTTTCCTCAGCCAGCCAACGGTTTTTTCACCTTTCGCTTTCATTTCCTAACAGCCAGCTCGCCCCTCCCGACGTTTTTTTTCCTCCCTTTCTTTCCGTTTCTTTTCGTTTTTCACCCTTTCTTTCGTTTCTCCTACAGCTCCAACGCCCCTCTCGACGTCTGCATGAGATCAGACTCCTCCCCAGCGCGAAACCGATCAGACGTTTAACCTCTGATTCGGTCAGACCTTCGCCGCCATACATACACTCTACGACCATAAAAAGTCTTCTGGCCCAAGAAAAATAATTCTTTTTACATGATTGAATATACGGCTACGTCCCTATCGGTCTCTACGACCATAAGGAATATGTGTGGGTAGTAATTTTTTATGGGTATATAGTAGCTTCCAAAATAATCCACGAATAAACAAAATAAGTCTTAAATAATATGTCTTAATACCAATGTTTTAAAAACTGGTTTTTTAGTTGAAACGGAAAACCTTCCGGACCGGTTCGACCGGTTAGACCGGTCGGTTGAACCGGTTAGAGGATGTATATATATTTTTTTATAAAAATGTTAATAAACCTGTACACCTCAACAAAAATAGTTAAAATACAATTATAATCCATCCAAAAATAATACCAAATAGGTATTTCATAAGAAAATATAAGTTTTAAACTTTAAAAAGTAATAAAAAATAACAATAAAATCCAAAAAATAAAGTTTAAAGAAAAAAAGTCAGAAAACCGGTTCAACTGGACCGGTTGAATCGAAAAAAACAAAAAAACCGTCCTATTAAAAATGGTTCGGTTATGTTCAAAAAACCGGTATAAACACCGATTGACGGTTGAACCGGTTAAACCGGACCGATTGAACCGGTTTTTAAAACATTACTTAATATAAAGATGAATAAAGTAGAATAGACTTTGATTTTGATATATTCAACATCTACACCTAAAGTTGACCTCGTTTTCTTTTCGACGACTTGACTTGTCAAACACATGTTGTTTCATCATCATCACCATCTGTCTCTACACATCTTGACCGATGGTGTTACGTACTTCACATGGGTCTTCTTCCCTCCCGTCTCCGTGACTGCCTCCGATGCGAAAAAACCGCCTCCGCCGCCGCCGGCGTTGACTCCGGCCACCACGACTCATGGGATCTGTTTTTCGACATCCAAACACTCGAAACCGCCACCAATTTCTTCTCAGACTCCAACAAACTCGGTCACGGCGGATTTGGTCCCGTTTACAAGGTACGTATTTGAAAATTATCCCAATCGAAATTTTATTTAATTTTTCTTTTTTTGGACCGAATTAACGAATTTAATTCGATTGAATTGAACTATTGAAGGGTTTATTGGCTAATGGTGAACAAGTAGCAATAAAAAAGCTGTCACTCACATCAAGGCAAGGAGTACGTGAATTCACAAACGAGGTGAAATTACTATTAAAAATTCAGCATAAAAACTTGGTGATGCTTTTAGGATGTTGTGTCCAAGGACCTGAAAAGATGCTTGTATATGAGTATTTACCGAATAAGAGCCTTGATTATATTCTTTTTGATAAAGAAAAGTCTCGGTTTTTGCATTGGACACAAAGATTTGGAATAATTGTGGGTGTGATTAGAGGTCTTTTGTACCTACATGAAGAAGCTCCTGTGAGGATTATTCATAGAGACATTAAAGCTAGTAATATACTGCTGGATGATAAGTTGAATCCTAAAATCGCGGATTTTGGTTTGGCGAGATTGTTTCCGGGTGATGATACTCATTTGAATACGTTCAGGATTTCTGGTACCCAGTAAGTAACTAACTACTTATGGTTTGTTTTCTGTTTTTTGTCTAGTGGTGTGTAACAAAATCGGAAACTGAAAAACCGAAAACCTAACCTGACCAAAAAACCGTATTTTGAAATCGGTTTATTCGGTTGTTTAACCGATTAACTATGTGGTTTGGTTGGATTGGTTAGAAATCGGTTGAATTCAGTTTTAGCCATAACCAAACCAGATTGAAATCGGTTGAATTCGGTTCGGGGTTAAACACAATTCTAATTCATATGGGTTTGTTTTCGGATAGCCCGGATAAAGTTCTAAACAAAACCGAATAAATTGACATCCAGACCGACAGGTGGTGAAGCTTGACTAAAAACTCAGTTGGGGCCGAAAGTCGAGGGTCAAAAAATGGATAGGGCCAGACTAAATATATAAAAAAAGTTCGGATTGGATCGGGTATAAATTTTCACTTCTGAGCGAAAAAACGGGTAGAGCCCGGCCGGGCCCGGTCGGGCCCTCATTATACTTCGCCCTAGCGGACCGATAAACACATCTAGTTTTATCTCAAACTAGCCCCCACAATCTAAAGTTGTTGTTTATGATTGATTACAGTGGATACATGGCTCCGGAGTACGCGATGCACGGGTACTTATCAGTAAAAGCTGACGTGTTTAGTTTTGGAGTTTTAGTGTTGGAGATTGTTAGTGGGCGTAAAGTTAGCGATAGAGAGCTCGGTGCCGACAAGTCAGATCTCTTAACCTATGTAAGTGTAAAGAAACTTTCCAATAGTAAAATTGGTATATTTTATAAAATTTCTATAAAACATAGTTTTTCCACATTCACATTGATTTTATATTTATTTTTTTGGGTACATTAGACATGGAGTTTATTCCAATCAGGAAAGCAATTGGAGCTAGTTGATGAAACCCTTGAGACATATGAGCCTAGTGAAGCACTAATGTGCATACAATTGGGCTTGTTGTGTTGCCAAGCTATTGTGGCAGAGAGGCCTGATATGAATGCTCTTCATGTCATGATATCAAATGACTCTTTTACCCTTCCGGTGCCCGGAAAACCCGGGCTTCAAGGGCGTGGAAGCCGTTGGACCACGAACTCATCCGAACCACTTACCACCACTAAAGCTGCTACTACTACTCTTTCTGATGTTTCTTCTGTACAAGACTTTTCAAGAAATTCTATTTCTTGTTCTTCTATTAATGAAGGTAGATAAGTGTATTGTGTAATTGTTTATGATTTGATGCAAGTTGCAAATGTTGTAGTGTTTGATGTGTAAATTTACTTATATTTTCTTATAAATGATAGGGTAATTACAATTTTTTAATTAATTAAAGAAGTGAGCTTTTTCTAAAAAATTGTAAATTAAGTGTCATTTTTAACAGCTAAATCATTATGTACCTCACAGAATTTGAAGTCTTAACATTTTGATTACAAGTCAGTGTTTTACTATCAAGCTATCCCTCGAAACACTTGTAAATTAAGTTGTGGTCATTTCAAGACCAAAGTTACTATCTTTTTATAGTCAACTTTACAATTTTTATTCAACAAAAGTAACATACAAGACTCAAAAAACCACGCAGGAAAGGCGGCAACAAGCTACGATATAAATAAAATGTCTTAATTCAAAGAAGAAAAAAAGCTTAATCAAACCTCAAACTTTTATCATCGACTATGGACAGTTGGATTTGGTTATTAGTTAAACCCTAACATGTAACCAATATTTTGATTTATGCTCCAGTTTGATGTTCATTCGGCCTTCTAAATTCTTATCTAAAATTCTGAATTCAATGACAACAATTGATCCTTCAAACACAACCTCATTGAACTCTTTCTAATTCATCATGTCTACCACTTCGCCTTTGATTTGTAGGATTACATCATTCCTAAAAAGGGTATCCGACTTGATTGACTGGACGACATGTTTCAGTATATCGTCATCAGCGTAGTTGCTGATTTTGATTATCGCCTCCATCTCTACAAGCCACTTCGTAGTAGTTACCCCATTCGCTCCATTGTAGCTCGAGGACCTACAAGTAGCAAACATCTTATAGGAGCACCCGTTCTCGCAACTCTTTACTCTATGGTTTATACTAACAAAACCACAAGCTAGAAAATCATATCCTAATAAAAATGCTTGAGTGTCACGTGCCGTTCTCTGATGCGTTCTAAGACTTATTTTCTCGTATCTTTCTCTTATTAAATACGAACGCTTCTCTTATTAAATAAGAGTTGTTATATAGACACCCAGGGTTTAACTAAATTCACCCATTTCCTATGGTCGTTTTGGTTTAAACGCTCGTTTCAGGGTCGTTTCAGTTGAAACGGCCCCCACGTGTCGCGACGACGAAACCTTAAAATTCAGGGGGCCCCCCTTTATATTGACCGTTTCAAGGTCGTTTTGGTTCAAACTGTCGTTTCAAGGTCGTTTCACTTGAAACGACCGTTTGGTTTTGGTGTTTTAGAAAAATCCTCGGATGGATATAACAGGAGCCTTAAATAATAATAATTGATATAAAGTTAAGGCTTGAAGTCAATAAATACATTGGAAGTTTAAAATGGGCTGGTACATGGGCTTTAATTGAAATCTTAAGTGGGCTTGTGCTAAATTATGGCTAGTATCTAAAGTGGGCTTTAAGGAAACCACGGTTTAGGGTTTTAAGTCAAAGCTCCTATATATATCCTTACTTATGTTCATCTTGAACACACAACATCTCTCTTCACTATGCTAAGAACCTTAATATAAAGGTTGTAAAAGTTTTCAAGAAAATTGCAATATTCTCTTTTCTTCACATTTCTTTAGTGTTCATAGATTATAGTTTAAAGATTTAAACTTTTGAGGTGATTTTGTAAGCTAGTAGTGAAGTTTATGTTCCTTTTGTCTCTTAATTTGTATTTTTGGTTTAACCCGTTTGTATTCTCAAGGGAATTAAACCTCTAATTTGCATCAAAATACTATCCATACAAGTTTACTCATTTTTGATAGTTTAATTTTGATAAATTTGTTCTATATTCATTCTCATTTTGGTTAGTTCTGACTTATTTTGTTTAAAATGGATTTGAAAACAGAGACCCTCAAAAGTCTTCTATTTCAGTTAGAGTTTTAAAATACTAATTTTGACTATAGAAACAAAAATACATTGCAATGTTAGCAATACGACGAGCATAAATCAATGTTAGCACCTACTTTTTAGTGTGTGATGGTATTGTTCCATGTTTCTTTGTGAATTTTGCATAAATATTCTACTTTTAGTCCGTTTTCTTTGTTAATTTTGCTACATTTCAATACTTTTGCATAAATATTCTACTTTTAGTCCGTTTTCTTTGTTAATTTTGCTACATTTCAATACTATACATAGTAGGTTACTAGTCAGATTTTGTTATTACTAATGTTTTTATTTATAAATTTGATCCTTACTTTGTAGGTTTTAGGAAGATGAGGTTTATCAGGATCTCTCGAGAAAACCTTCAATGGCGTCTTATTGAACGACATCTCTTCAGAGAGCTATGAACACGACGTTTTTTGAGTCTTTAAGAAGATAAATTGGTGAAATCTGAAATTGAAATTAAGGTTAGTCTTATTGAACATCGTCCTGTTTGTTCGTTTGGATCAAATCATCATGTGATTTTTCTAACTCGAGTGGGAGAAACCACTGTTTGTTCATGTGATTTTTCTAACTCGGGTGGGAGAAACCACCGTTTGTTCATGTGATTTTTCTAACTCGGGTGGGAGAAACCATTATTTGTTCGTTTGGATAAAATGGATGGTTTTATCAATATTGATTTGTTGCTTGTTGTTGGAGGTGAGAAACCCTAAAACCATGTTTGTTCGTTTGGATCAAATGTGAGAAAATCATATTAGTTTTCTAACTCGGAGGTGAGAAACCCCTGTTTGTTCATTTGGATAAAATAGATGGTTTCGTAATTATTATATGTTACTTGCTTACTCGCCTATCAATCCGTATTGATCAAAAGGCCTGATTGAGAAAATCATCATTATCTTGTTGTTGTTGTTAGCTTACAAGTGTCATAGTCGCCAAACTCACACTAGACGCGTTCGTCAGATACGTGCATTACGGGTTTCAAGGGCTTAGGCCCCGAATTAAGAAGTCACTCATGGGGAGCTGAGATGGGAGGTCCCAGCTGCTGGCCTCGACGAGAAGGACATCAAAAGATGATCATCAACCGCGGAAATGTATTTGTCTTCAGAGGGGAGATCGATGATGGCTTTTTCCGATCGGACAACTTTCAGCTCCTGACTGACGCAAACTTCGAGAAGGCAAAGTTTAAGGTCATGATCAAAGATGGCATGATTCATGTGACGGTCATCGACTTTGCATAAGGAGGAGGTTCCAATCACTTTTGATTGATTGACTACTCTTTTTGTTTTATGTTCCCTATATAATGTAAATAAAAGATCTTGACGGGTGATAGTGTTTTATCTTTTAGTATTATCCTTCTATCATTTGCTCTAACCGTACCTTAACATTATAACATATGACAAAGCAAAATCAGGTTCATATCAAAAAGTAACGATATCATACTATATATACTACAAACGAATCATCAAAACTTGTGCGTGGCAAAATTTACATGTAGTCGGGTTCACTAAGTAAACAATATATTATCTTGATAGTAATCGACAATCAAACAAACCACTTGGTCACGTGTCGATAAACAAAACCTGCAATGTAGTAATCAAGCAAAACACTCACTCAATAGGGTTTATATAAAGTTACTATCATAATTACAAACGAAGAATTCTTGTTTAATTGCTTGGGTTTTTCACTCTGAAACCATTCTGTAAGCATTGCTTGGGTCACTATCTGTTGTTGGTAACTTATGGTGAAAATCTAAGTGCTTAAACAATGCTTTCAGAGTGAAAAACCAAGCAATTAAACAATGATTTTTTGTTTGTAATTATGATAGTGACTTTATATAAACCTTATGTGAGTGTTTTGCTTGATTACTACATTGTAGGTTTCGTTTATCGGCACGTGACCGGGTGGTTCGTTTGATTGTCGATTATTGTCAAGATAATATATCGTTACTTAGTGAACTCGGGTATATGTAATTTTCGTCACGCACAAATTTTGATGATTCGTTTGTAGTATATAGCATGATATTGTTACTTTTTGATATGATCCTAATTTGGCTTTGTCATATGTTATAATGTTGAGGTGTGATTAGAGAACATGATAAAAGGATAATACTAAAACATAAATCTCTATCACCCGTCAAGATTTTTTATTTACATAATATAGGGAATATAAAACAAAAAAGACTAGTTAATCAGTCGAACGTGATCGTGACCTCCTTCTTAAAGCAATGACAGTCACACGAATCATGCCATATTTATCCAGGCCTTGAACTTTGCCCTCTCCAAATTTGCATCGATCGGGAGCTGGAAGTCGTCTGGTCGGGGAAGGCCATATTTGGTCTCCCCTTTGAAGAGAAATACATTGTCGCGGTTGATGGTCATTTTTTTTATGTCTTTCTCTTCGAGGCCTTCAGCCGGGACTTCCCATCTCACCTACCAATGTGATGTGTTTTTAAATTGGGGTCTATCATTTTGAAACCCACAACGCGTGTGTTTCACGAGCGTCCAGTGCAAATTTGACGATGGTGGCGTCTAAAGCTAAAAAAAAGAACAAAAGAGCGCCTATAAGCTAACAACAACAACAAAACTATAATAAAAAAAATAAGAAGAAAAATCAACAAACACAATAAAAACTCTTTTATCATTCTCACAACTATTTTTGAAAACATATTAATCAGATGATCTATACACTGAGTTACAACAATTATATAAGCTAACAACAACAAAATTATAATAATAGAAATAAGAAGAACAATCAACTAACACAATAAGAACTCTTTTATCATTCTCACAACTATTTTTGAAAACATATTAATCAAATGATCTATACGCTGAGTTACAACAATTAACTTTAATTTTCCTAGATTAATTATTTTTCCATCTAATTATCTATTTAGCTATTAGATCTGATATTGATGGTTGAAATTAAGTTTATGTATGTTACAGAAAAATAAAAATTCAAAATCCATGAGGATTTTCTCAATAGTGGAGGGATAGATGAAGCAACAAGCAGAACAAGATTATGAAGCATCCAATGAACAAACATGACACATTTCATCGAAACGATTGATCTAGCTATTTATCTATTAGATTTCATTTATACTAGTAAACTGACCCACGCTTCGCCGCGGGTCGTATGCTATTATTACATAACTTTGTTTCTATATTATAGATCAAAATCTGCAGCCATTTTCAG
>JBCNJP010000018.1:12850917-12872456 GCA_039602395.1 Deinandra increscens subsp. villosa | reverse complement strand
TCATACCTAGGAGATGGACTCCTTGAAGATGATGACCTTCCAGAATAATAAGACTTGTCTTTCAGATGAGGTGATTTCTTATGAGCTTTAACTTTTGAAACTTTTCAATTGTCACTGACTTCTTTGCTTGAACAGGTGCTTCCTTCATCTCATAACCCAATCCTTTGTGCTTGAAACCTGTGGTCTTTGAAGAACTTGAAGAAGAACCAGAAGCTTCTCTCCCTTTAGCTTCTCTAGTAAATTTGACTTTTATGTCTTTCAGTTTGTTCTTCTCCACCAACACTTTGTCTTCTTCAGTTGCAGATGATGTACTTGCACCACTTTTGTCAAAAACTTGTTCATTTTCTAGAAAAATAGACTTTGAGCTAAACTTTGGAGCTTCACCCAAAGACTTTTCCTTCTTTTTAGACTTTGACTTCTTCTTCTTGGATAAAGTGGCAAATTTTGAATAATCATGCAATTCAGCTTTAGAACTATCATCCTTATTAGAATAAAGTGGAGCAGATGTAACCTCTGATAAATTCACCGGTTGATGAACCATGTGAATATCATCCTTATTAAAACTATCATCACTCCTATCCTGCTTGTATAAGAAATTCAGCAATGTCGGTGACAAATTGCAATTCATTACTTGACGTTGCAACTCCAAAATTTTCAACTTCAATTCATATATTTTTTGTTGAGCATCAAACACTTCTTTTTGTGACTTGATGAATTTTGCATTGAGATCGTCATAATCATACGTTTGTAACTTCCGAATCTCACATTCAGCAAATAATTCTTCAAGAACACTTTCTCTCTTTTTCTTGTAAATCTCAACATCTTTTGTCAAAACTTCATTTTTATCTCGATAAAGAACATTTTCATCTTGAAGCATAGAGATCTTGTTCTGAAGTTTCTCAACAGTAGTCGCCGATTCAATCACAAGAGCATTGGCCTTTTCATACTTCTGTTGAACCGGATAACTCTTTTCAAACAAATTCTCAAAATCTTGAGCTGCATCTAAAGCTTCAGCTTTGGCTTTCGCACATTCTTCAGCCAATCTAATCTTTTCTTGCAAAACATCCTCATGAATATGAACCAATTCATAATATTTATTTTAAAAATCATCCAATTCTTTCTTGAGCACAACAATATCTTCAGTTGATAATTAAGAATTATTCTCAAGACTTGCAATTTTCTTACTCAGCCTTATACATTCATGACATTTTGATTCTTCGACTTTAACTTCTTTAATCATTGATATTGTCGAATTGGAATCAGAATCAGTCAGAATGCTATCATCATCATCATGATGAACAGTTAAGGCAACAGTAAAAGGAGCATGTTTCATTTGTGCTGCAGAATCTGCATTCCAAGCAAATTCGTTTGGATGCCAAAACACCTCTGACAGTTTTTCATCACCAGAAACATATTTTTCAACCTTGGAAGCTTCATTTGGTGCATGAAAAACCACATGAGCATGTTGACAAGATTTCAGCTTGTTGTCAATTGAACTTGGACATTCTCGTGCAAAATGTCCATAAATAGAACACTTATAACACTTAACCTTTGACTTGTCAAATCCAATTTTTCCATCCTGATTCAACCTTTTCTTGCCAGTTCTATTGAAAAATTTATTCGTTCTTCGAACTAACATAGCATATTGCCAATTCAAATCCATCTCTTCCAAATGATCATAATCTATCTGATCGTAATCTTCATTTGTCAATTCAGCATTATTAACAGCACCAGTAATAACCCCGAAATATGAAGATACCAACGCAGACATTAAAGTATTATAATCATCGGTGGTTTGGGCAGACAAAGCATTTTGAGTCGAAGAACTAGGAACAGAAACATTATAACCAACAGAAAAACTTGAAGTTTCAGATTTACCTGCAATGAATGCTCTAGAAGGTGCAGAACTAAGAATATTAGATTTCCCGGCATTCATGGTAGAATCATTATCACCAAAATACACAGCAGGATTTTGAATTTGTGCAGGAAGTGATTTGTTCACCATCAACTCCATATCCCTCCCTTGAATTCTTTGAATCAAATCATTAAAAGATAATCCCGGATAGTCTTTATCATGAGTGATCATCATCACATAATTTTCCCACTTCTCTGGCAATGCTTCCAAAATCTTTTCTTTCATATCAGATTCTTCCTTTGTAAGACTTACCAAACGCATTTCACTCATCAAATGAGCAAACCTTGCAATCATATTTGGAATTGATTCGTTTTGATAATGTTTGAAACTATCAAATTCCTTCTTTAAAACCTTTTGACGACTCTTCTTATATTGGTCATTGCCTTCACATCTCTTTTCCAAAGCATCCCACAAACTCTTCGATGTGTAATTACCAGAAAATTGATGCAGTAATTCTTTAGGCAAAGCCATCGTTAAAGTACCATAGGCTTTCTTCTCAGCTTGATAAGCTTTCTTTTGCTCAGATGACATCTTTCTTTGAAGAATGGGTTCACCGGTTTCATCTTTAGAATAGACATATTGCTCAGTAAACGCCAACCACATATCAATGTCATTAGTATCAACATATGCTTCAAATCTTTTAACCCAACTATGATAATTTTCCAATTTAAGCAATTTGGGAACTTTCTGACTTGTTCCAATTTCATTATCATGGTTCATCATAGTTTGCATCGTTGCCTGAACCGAATTTTGAATAGCTGCGAATGCTTGAAAATCAGACATTTTGTAAATTCTGGTTACTGTTCACCCGAACTTGTTCCGAACCACGTCTGAACCTCTACCGAACTTCTTCCGAACCTTATCCGAACAGAAACAATTCGAACGCCTTCCAAACTTCAACTTCGGATGATCAAACAAAACTGGTCCGAACTTTGTACGAACCCGGCCGAACTATGTTCGAACGTGACCCGAACTCTGACCGAACTAGAAAATAGCCGAAATTCGTCCGAACCTAAAGTTCGGAGCGGATATTTTGAAGTTGTCCGAACCTCAAACGAACCCGAACACTTTCGACACCATTTTCGCGATTTTGAGAGATTTTGAACGCAACTTTTGACAGGAACTCAAACAAACTCAATAAAAACAAACACAGAGAAGATTTTTCACGTAAAGCACACTCGAGAAGATCAAACGAATCCAAAAATGATACTCATTTTCGTAAAAACGTGAAATGTAAACTCAAAACTCCGAAAAACAATGATTTCCGACCAGTAGAGCAAACCAAATGCTCTCATACCACTTGAAAGTTCGTGAGCGGTAGATCGTCTACTTAGTCGTAAAGAAATCAATGTAAAACGAGTAATCACACGAGAGTAAATACAAAAGGATTTGTAATAGACCACAGAGTACACTGATAGGAAGTAAGACTCAAACGTACAAGTGTACCAAATACAACACAAGACAAACTATATATACTAGAACTAAACCCGATGGTCCGAACCTCAGGTTCGGACAAGTTCGGACCAGTCCGAACTTGGAGTTCGCCAAGGGTTCGGCCAGCAGCAAACATCCATGACTTGTCTTGTATTTGATACTTCACATGACGAACAAGAACTAGGTACTAACAAAATAAACAAAAAATTGCATTGTAAAGACAAACAGCGCAACAACCTGTAAATCAATCTTCAACCACACAACCTGCAAGTAAAAACCAAGGAAATAAGAACACCTAAAATATCGATATGCGAAATCAATTTACACAAACAAAAACGAAATTGATAGGCGGACTGAAGCACAACACCGTGCATTATCGAATGTACAGGAAGAGAAATGGAAGTGCGAAAAGAAAACCAAAAGAAGAACAGGGAACTTATAATTTATAATGGGGTAAATTGAAAACGTGTGAAAAAGAAGGACAACACACGTGTCATTCAAATCACGTGTACAACAGACAAAAAAAAATACAAAAAAAACGTATATGTTGGGTTTCGAAGTCAGGACAACCAGTTAAACATAAAGAGGTGAAACCGCCTAACTACCCGACAATTGTAATATGAAACGAAAAATGTAATATTAAACACTGAAACAAATTAGAAAAAATGTAAAAATATAAAACGAATGGACACCTGCACTATTCAGTGCCATGTGTCAACTACGGATTGGTCCCTAAAGGAACAATACATTTACTCTATAAGACTCCCAATTTAAATTGTTATATTTATAAATAAATTACATTAGATAGATTTATAGTTCTGTCAAAAGATATGACATTTTATATTTCACCTAAATAATATATTTGTATTGTGGATATTTTAATAACGCAACAAATGGAACATATACAGTTCTGTACTGGATAAAATAAAGACCTGGTAAAGTAGAAATTCAATCTTTATCACATAAGCACCATCAAGTTAGCAATTTTAACACTCTAGCAACTAGATCTAACGTAAAGCTTGCACCTTTAATGAGTCATAAACATGTCACATTTACGTCATAACATGCAAGATCTAGCATTATCATCATCATACATAAAAAAACATGCATAAAAGTTACATTATTACTAGCATGCAACCTAGATCTACTCATTATAGTTCATGCTAAACACATATCAACCCTGGATCTAACATAAAAATCAAGACTTTATGCTTATCACTCAAGTTAAACAAGATCAAATGGTTACCTAGCAAGAAGGGATTAAAGAGGATGATCTAAAGTTTGGATTTCTCCCAAACAAGCAAGATTTCTTCAAGATGATGATGGATGGTGATGAAACAGTGATTATGACGGCCAAGAGCGTTTTGGGAGTGGTGAGATGAGGTAAAATGGGTTAAGATGGTTTAAATATGTGAAATTTAGGGTTTACCCGACTTGATGGTCATCGCGTACCGTGAAGGGGTTGGGCACTAGGGCTTTGCGTACCGCGACGCACCCCCAGACCAGTCTTGTTCGGTTCCTCGTTTTACGTGCTCGTTTGTTCGTTCTTTGAGGTTTTTTTTGGCCAAGGTATACTATGGTTTCACAGGTTTATTAATTTCTAGTCATCATATCCACATATAAGCTAATCAAAATGAATATAAACACGTCATATGTCATAGCACGTTAAAACACATAATTGCACGTAATTCGTAACACGTATCGATTTTGATTAGTCACCAATGTTTCTTTACTCAACTTTGTGTGCGATATTTTATGTTGTGATTTGGAAATACTAGACTCATCTAATACTCTAGTAGACACTCTATGCTCATATACATGATTTCTCGATTTATAAGTTAAAGTTATTGCGGGTCCCACCGGAGGAGTCAGATTGTCACATATTACAATTGCTCTGCCTATAGAATAACCAATGCTCACCCTAAGAACAAATAGAAGAGACAAATGACGACGCTATTCATGGATTAATTCAAAGTGAGTATTACGAAGTTGGATAATCTTTATGTTGAAAAATCAAAACTTTATGCTTATAACTCAAGTTAAACAAGTTCATATGGTTACCTAGCAAGAAGGGATGAAAGAGGATGATCTAAGGCTTGGATTTCTCCCAAACAAGAAATATTTCTTCAAGATGATGATGGATGGTGATGAAACAGTGATTATGACGGCTGAGAGCATCTGGGGAGTGGTGAGACGAGGTAAAATGGGGTTAAGATGGTTTAAATAAGTGAAACATATCTAGGGTTTAGTTTGCCTCGTTTTCCAGAACGAATAACCCTCTCCATGGCGAAACTTTCAATAGGACCTTATCTACCACTTGAAATTCCAATGGCCTTCCGCTCTTATCTGCGTAGCTTTTCTGCCGGTCACGAGCTCCCGCCATACGGTTCCTAATCTAAACGATTTTCTCAGTAATCTCGTGAATATGCTCCGACCCTGTTAATTGGTTATCCCCAACCTCTGCCCAACAGATCGACGATCTACATTTGTGACCATACAATGCCTCAAATGACGCTACTCCAATGCTAGTGTGATAGTTGTTGCTATATGAAAATTCTACTAGTGGTAGATGAGATTCCCAGTTGTTGCCAAAGTCAATCACACATGCTCTTAACATGTCCTACAACGTCTGGATGGTCCTTTCACTCTGACCATCGGTCTGAGGGTGAGAGGTTGCATTCGTGTTAAGGTGCGTCCCAAAGACTTTTGTAAAGACTTTCAAAAGCGCGAGGTGAATCGAGCATCTCGATTCGACATGATGGACATAGGGACACCATGACGTGATACAATATCCTTGAGATACAAACGAGCTAATTTCTCCATCTTGTCAGTTTTCATGATTGCTAAGAAATGAGCTGACTTAGTCAACCGATAAAAAATTACCCATATTGTGTCCCATTGACTTGAAGTTTGGGGCAACTTTGTTATGAAATCCATGGAAATCTGCTCCCGTTTCCGCATTGAGAATTCTGGTTGCTGAAGCAAGCCAGATGGCTTCTTGTACTCGATTTTAGCCTTTGAACAATTCAGGCACTTGCTCACATAGGTTGCAATGTCGACCTTCATCTTTGGCCACCAATAGAGAGCTTCAAAGCATTTTACATTTTGTCTAACCCCGCATATAGAAGTATCGGGATTTGTGAGCTTCGTCCATCACCATCTCCTCTTAAGTTCCCATACTAGGGTACCCATACTCTCTCCATGAAGTACCAGATCTCACCCGATTTGACTTTAAACTGCTTATCCAGTCCCCTCAAAGATTCAGACTTCATATTTTATTGTTATATAGACGAGCAAATCGACCCGCGCCTTGCGGCGGGGTCCGAAAATACTTTTATTGTGAAAAGTTATATATATTTATCTATGGTGGAGATCGTTTTGAGAAAGCTTGAGTGTAATAAATGCCGAGCGATTAAATCTAGGATGAATAAAACATATAGATTAGGACTTTTTAATTAAACAAACAAATATAAAACACATCCGTCGAGAAAAACAATCCAAGAGTACAAAATTACATATATAGATGATACAGACCTAAGATTCGTTGAAAGCAATCGTATAAATCGAAGCCAATATCTTAATTAGACAAACGAATCATTGCTACTACTCTTACGGAAATAGAGGAAATCAGATTACCTTAGGACAACACTTTCCGCCTTCCACCTCCAGTTTAGCATACTTATGTAAACCTCTAAGCTGCAAAACATAGAGCACATAGTTATAATGGTTAGATTTACATTACGAACAACACTAATTATGAAAGGCAAAGTGACTATTCACATCAATTGAAATGCATCAAAAAGGTAAAATAACATAAATAAACCTCCAATATCCAACATTAAGAACCTATAAATTCAATAAATCACTGGGTGTAATGTTAAGATCTCACATTTTTCTTCCAGACGGGATGGGGTGTAGGCACGTTTATTGGAGCAGTTGGGAAGAACACCAATAACCGTCTCGAAAACATCGTTAGGAAAAAAAACACCTTTAGGAGGAAGTTGCGCATATATATCTGTTAATTCCCCTTAGCCATGATATATTCAGAGAAGTATTAAAATTGATGATTGCTTTTCAAGAACACTTGGAGGGCACAATTAGGACACAAACTACCTGTGAAGCAGTGAATACAGTGAGGAGCAGAACACAATCAATCTATAGCACAATGAGGGTATAAACTAATTATCTCCAAAAGCTAAATACCATATTTAGGGAAGTATTTCATCTGCAACAACTCTGTCAAACGCTATAAATAAGAATTCTATTATCTAAGCAAGTTTGACAAAAGGAATTCATTAACAACCTACAATCAGAACTCGGAAGCATGCCTGAATACAGAAGAAGACGAAGACCGCCTGCTACAAAGGAACAAAAATAAAATTAAAAACCACACACAAAGTTAACAAATAACCAAATACAAATAAAGAAAGGGATATTTGCAAAAATAAAGTTTTAGTAACCTTCAATCGGAGGCACACCTGCAGGCTGTAGATGGATGAATGCGAACAAAAGAAAAAAAAGGACCCCCTGATGATCAATGAATGTGCTGAACACCGAAGCCAAGCGAAATACCTAAAAGACGAAATCGAATGCAAGAATATGCTGAAAACGTTGCACCTGCCTTTACACGTGGCTAAAACTGGAATTTTTTTTTTTGTAAAATTAGCAAACAAAATTGCCTAATCTTTTACAATCCAAGTTTAATTCACTCACCATCAACTTTCTTTGCTAAATCAGTGTTGTAGCAAAACAATAGCCAATTAGTTTAATCCTTTTCATTATTTCAACCAGAGTCAACATCTAGGGCACCAACTCCTCTCAAATATGAAATATATTGTCTAAACATCTAATCATTTATAACCATTTAATCCCCCAAATGCATAAATGCTTTATTTTTTTTACAGTAGCCAAGATTGGAACTTACAAATTAAGTATTTAAATAACTATGAGTAAGGTTACATATCATATGTCTCATAATTAACTAATTGGTTGTACTTTGAGCATGCATATTGTATTCCATAATTCTCATAGTTACCTAGCCTTTACCTAGTTAATTTTGGAATGAAATGGAAATATAAATTTTAGTACCCGGTGAGTCATATGAGCATGATTCCCCGGTTGTTTCGCTGCAAGTATTGTTGCAAGATTTGTGGCCGAGTCAAGCTACAACATTTCTCTATTGCAGTGGGCTCAGGAACATGTATGCACCCAATGAGATTCGAAGTTCTTGATCATATAATCATTTATGTTTACCACTACTTGCATCGGTAACACGTTTGCACATGTAATAGGTTGGAACAAAAATACCCAAAATTGACCAAACAAAGTGACTAAATTGATATGATACAAACTGATTTGCACATGCATTGATTTCAAAGGAGAACACGCAAACTCAACCGGACCAAAAATTTCAAACAAAACAAAAATCCAATCACATAATTGTAATAAATGCGTCACAAAACCAAAATCGACAAACAAAGTGACTAAATTGATATAATACAAAGTGATTTGCACATGCATTGATTTCAAAGGAAAACACGCAAACTCAAGCGGACCAAAACATTCAAACAAAACAAAAATCCAATCACAAAATCACAATCAATGCGTCACAAAACCCTAATAAAAAGCATAAAAACGCAACGAAACCATACTTGCTACAAAGAAGAAAGGCCAACTGAGGTAGTAACCTGCGTATTCAACAACAATGAAGAAATCAACAAACAATCCACTAATTGAAAAGAATTAGAACTAAGAAGTGAGAAATTAACTATATTTAACTAACCTGCATGCCAATGTCGTCGTTTGTTCTCACTTATAACAACAGCAACTAACGAAATTCAATTTCACCAAAATCATAAACAACAACAAAAACAAACGATGAAATAGAGGAGAAATCAGAGAGAACACACATGAACACCAACTGCGGAAGACGTAGAAATCGCCTATGTAGAAATCCGGAGAGCAAAGATACGTCTCTGCTTCAAAACAAATACACACCAATTCATCTCAAATAAACTGCTTAATCCAATTAAGTATCAAAACTTCAAAACAAATACACAATAATCAACATGAAGCACACATACTAATTATCTCCAAAAGCTAACTACCATATTTAGGGAAGTATTTCGTTTGCAACAACTTTGTCAAACGCTATAAATAAGAATCTATTATCTAGTTATCTCCTGCTATTAGACTTATAGATTACAAAGAAATTGATTATATAGCTACTGATTTTGGTGAATCCACTAATATCCTCTATCTACTCTCTTTCATGCATAAATTCCCAAAACCGAAAAGAATTAATGATGTCTTTTACATCCAATATGGAGCTAGTTTCTCCAATTCATCCACCCCTAAAGCTACAAAATGGTACCTTTTTTGTAACAGCTAGATCACACATTAGCTTGCTATAAAGTAAACATACAGAACAACCAACCAAATGCGCCATTGAATCGCCGTAAATTCAACAAAATAAAAATTAAAAAAATTGACGCGTTAACTAAACAGACCGAGTAAAAACAAAAACCGAATTTTGCGATGATCAAAACCCTAAATTCGAGTAACCGGGACAATCAAACAGGTACGATTTGAAACCTTAAGTTGTATAAAAAATACTAACCTAAAATCATGATTCGCCTTTGAGGAATCGCATATCCAAGTGTTGATCTGAACACCAATCAACCTCTGATGAACACGCAATTGATCTTCTAATCGCCAGTGATGAAATCATCTTCCAATCGCCGTTTGATGCTTCGGTGGTTCGCCTGATTGATTTCTGAGAGAGAGATGGATTGAAGAGAGATAGAAGTGGGAAAGATGGAGAAGAGCACCACGTCTCCACCGCCGATTCCAACAAATGAGAAAAAAACATTTGGATCTAAACAGTATCAAATGAGAGTACACGTAAGCAATTCTAAATGTTATATAATATATATATATATATATATATATATATATATATATATATATATAGTTTTATTTCGACCAACCCCAAGAAATTTTATCACCGACACCCATAAAAGATGTTGAACATGTTGATGTGAAGAGTCATGTTTGTATTACTATACATTTTGTGTTTTTATTTGGAGTTACAGGTTTAGATTTAATGGGGGTCAAAGAAATGCAGAGAAAATGTGAAATGAAAGAAAAAGGATAACGAGTTTTTTGTTTTGTCATTTTTTTTTATATTTGTGATTGGACATTTTGTAGTTTAGTGCACAATTGAAATGTCTAATTCCGGAAGGTGTAAAACCTATTGATTAAATTATTTATTTTTATTTTTTACAACTGATGAAACATTTTCTTTAACATATTTTAGTAATAATATTAGACTATAAACATTTGTCTGAGTGGTTATTGGTGATGAAGATATTGGTTAGTTGACTTAGGTCACAAGTTAAATTTCCGGAGTCTCCAACTTTTACAGTAGTTTTCGGGCATTATTTGTTGGCATTTTAAAAAATTAAAAAAATTAAATCCGGACTCATTAAGTTTTCGTTGTTCTTTTAAAATACTTGAACAAGTAAAGAACTTATTATGTGATCCGAACCGACCACCCCACCTCGAATTGGTCAGGAAAAAAAAGTTAATGATTTATCGATAGACATCTGGCCTTCAAAAATTTCCGACGCCCATATATATATTTTTTTGGGTTTGCCACTGACTATGTTCGGTTTGGTTCGTTTAGTCCGTTTGTTATAATCAATCAATATTTAAAATAGATAGTAAATTAGAATGAGGTAGAAGACAAACATGCAACAAGATGCGCTGCTAAATCATTTTGTATAGCAAAACCAAGCTTTTTAAAAACTACATTTATTAATATAGGTGTCATGACATTACTGTGCATGACACGTTGAGCCTGCCAAGTAGCCCGACGGCCTCAGGTGCGAGAAAACCGAAGGTATCGAAAGCAAATAGTATGAACATGTGTTGGTTGTAAAGACATGCCTTCTTATGTTTGGCTACTTTGCATAAAGCGGCTTTCAAAGCAGCCTGACTTGCTGTGAAGGTACCGCCCCCTAAGCTCACGAGGGAGAAACCCCGATAAGATCCACACATGCATGTTTCTCCCAATCCTTCCAAAGACCAAAACGTCAGCTGGTCTGAGAGTTGATCTTCATTCAAACGGATCAGTCAGGAAATGCACAGGGACCTTTTTTGTCGAAATCCTAGCACACATGAAAATGTCAAAGAGAACATCCCTAACCAAATCGTGTCGGAACTTGAACCCCGGGAGATCCTTACAATGAACCACATGCTCTCCGAAAGAGTCCAGACATGTCTTGTGACAAAGAGACACATCTCATCAATAGAAAAAAGGGGATCATGAAGCGATATTTAAGGACCGAACGGTACTCCACCACTGACATATTTTTCCGTTTGTTCATTTGTCCAAAAAATAAAAATTTACCAAACGAACGCAATCAGACACGAACAAAGTAATTTTGTTAACAAACAAGACAGACACAAACATAAATCCTTGTTCGACTAAACGTTCACGTTCTATTCAATTTTTCAGTAAAATATTTATAAACAAACAAAAACATGTCTAATTTGTGTTCTTTCAATTCGTCTACAACCATATTAACAATTAATCAAAACTCTTTTGCGCTAATACTGTGTTCCTGAATTCATTTTAGGAGGGAAAAGAAAGGAAATGGAAATAAGTCTAAAAAATTTCGTGTTCCTGAGTTTCACTTAAGGAGAGAAAGGGAAAGAAACAAAAAAAATTGTGTTCCCGAGTTTCATTAAAGAAGAAAAAAGGATAAAAAGAGAGGAAAAATTAGTTCATTTTCTATTTTTTTTCTTTTCTATTCCTTTCCTTTCTTTTTTCTTTTCCCACTTTAATAAGTAAAGGAAAATTGGATTTAAATAATTCCACATTTTTCCTTTTTGCATCCAATAATCCCACATTTTCCTTTGGCATCCATTAATCCCACATTTACACTTCTTTATTTTTGTTGGGCCCTCCGTTAAAATAATTAACACCACTAACGGAAAAGTGACGTGGCGCTGACATGTCATTTTTTTTTCTTTTTTTTAATCCTAATCGGTATCTGATGTGGCATATGACCGTTACCCCTTTGCTTTAACCCCTGCGCGTCCCTCTAGGGTTCCATCATTCCCCCTTTCTTCGATACAGCGATCCAAAACTCCGTTTTCAATGGCGTCTGCTGATGTGGAATTTCGGTGTTTCGTCGGCGGCCTCGCCTGGGCCACCACCGATCAATCTCTTGAAGAAGCCTTCTCTCAGTACGGCGAGATTCTGGAATTGAAGGTCCGTGTACAGTACAGATCGGAGATCTGAATCCGGCGACGCCCGATCACTGATCTGTGTTCTTTGTGTTACTTTGATTGATTGATTGATGATTTGATTCTCGATTTTTCATCTCGTTTGTTAACTAATTGTTACTTTTATTACCTGAAACAGTACGTTTCTCGTGTTATTAGCGACGGAGATCGATCGATTTAGGGTTTTATGTTCTTTTACTTTGATCGATCGATAAATCAATCGATAAATCGATCGATCGACATGAGGTTTCTGATTGAATCTAACCTGTTTTATGCTCTGTGTTGATTATGTTGATAGATCATAAACGATCGGGAGACCGGTAGATCTAGAGGATTTGGATTCGTGACTTTCAAGGACGAGCAGTCGATGAGAGACGCGATTGAAGCGATGAACGGCCAGAGCCTCGACGGTCATGACATCACCGTGAACGAGGCGCAGTCTCGTGGAAGTGGTGGTGGCGGCGGCGGAGGTAGACGTGACGGCGGTGGTTATGGTGGTGGAGGCGGTGGATATGGCAGGCGTGATGGCAGTGGTGGAGGTTATGGCGGTGGTGGTGGTTATGGCGGCAGCGGCGGTGGTTAAGGAGGTGGCCGTGACCGTGGATACGGCGTAGACGATGGTGGCGGTGGATACTCCAGGGGAGGAGGTTTTAAAGCAAAGGGGTATCGGTCATATGCCACATCAGATACCGATTAGGATTAAAAAAAGAAAAAAAAAGAAAAAAAAATGACATGTCAGCGCCATGTCACTTTTCCGTTAGTGGTGTTAATTATTTTAATGGAGGCCCCAACAAAAATAAAGAAGTGTAAATGTGAGATTAATGGATGTCAAAGGAAAATGTGGGATTGTTAGATGCAAAAAGGAAAAAGGTGGGATTATTTATATCCAATTTTCCATAAGTAAACTCTGTAACGCAGCGTAAGATCCTCCACTCCCAAACTTACCCTAAAAAGTTTACCTTCTAGGAGGGATCGAAGGTACGGCTATTCTTCCCTGCTCAAACCACTGAGGTTTAACGCTCTTCAAAACCCTAGTCACATCCTTCTACCTCTCAAGAAATCATCATATCATATCACCAGGTGCTTACATTTCACCGAGGAAATGAGCTACGCAGCATACAAATTGATGCACCCGCCCACCGGGATCGACAATTGCGCTTCAGGATTCATCACGCATTCTCCGGCCGACTCCGCTTCCCGCATTCTCTCCGTTCAGACTGAAGATATAGACTCTGTGTTTTCCGCCACGCCCTCGCCAGCTGTCGGTCCCATCCCAAACCTCATTGTAACCGCTGCGAACGTTCTAGAAGTTTATACGGTTAGGGTTCTGGAAGATGGGAGTAATACCGGCAAGGATTCGGCCGCCGTAGCTCAACCACTGCGTGGCGGCCTCATGGCTGGCCTTTCTGGTGCTTCACTAGAACTCGTTTGCAGTTACAGGTACAATTCAGCAATTAGTTAGGCTTAGATTGAATTTCACATTGAAATTCAGCAAATAGATTATGTTAGTGTATTTAATCATTTATTTCTCTCAGGAAAGATTTATGTTTTAGTGTTATGGTCCTAATGGATAATGAATAATCATTAAATGTTAAGATAAGCACCCAATAGCATGACTATAAGTGGATTGGGCATCTTTATATTAGCAATGAGGAACAAAAACCCTAAGAAGTACATGTGTGTGGAAGAACATAGCCAGGGATTATACAAACGAACAATTGCAAAGTGAATAACAAAACAAATAAGAGTGTTGTGTTGCATATGAAACTATAAATCTGTATTATAGGTTGCACGGTAATGTGGAATCAGTAGGCGTTTTGTCTTCTGGAGCAGAGGACCGGACAAGTGGGAGAAGAAGAGATTCTATCATCTTAACCTTTCGAGATGCAAAAATCTCAGTTTTAGAATTTGACGATTCAGTGTATGGACTTCGTACAAGGTGAGCTCAAAGCAATTCCTGTTCATCGTAAAAAAATATATTTAATACAACTATGTCAATGAGCTTAGACCTATCTATATATAGTTCTGAATTGGACAATACCACCATAGTCATATTCTTGACCATATTAACATATTTTATATTTTGCAAAATTATCAAGCGATAAGTTAACTTTTTCTTCCTGTTCAGTTCAATGCACTGCTTTGAGGGCCCACAGTGGCTTCATTTGAAAAAAGGAAGAGAAAATTTTGCCAGGGGGCCATTGATCAAAGCCGATCCTCTAGGAAGGTGTGCAGGGGTGCTTGTTTATGGCCTACAAATGATAATGCTCAAAGCTGCTGAGGTGTTGCTCGCTACTTATATATTATTTTTGCATCAGTATATATATCAATTAAAAAAAGAACAAATACAATATTCTACTTTGAAGAAGTGGTTAGATTGTATAGAATATTTCACATAACAAACTGACTTTAAGTTCTTTGACTGAAATTTTTGAATGTTCTGAGTCAATGAGTGAACCTACAGTTGTGTTAACTACCATTTAGTTGATGAATAAATCATTAACTTGTATGACATTTCTTTTTATAAAATCTAGTTCCCTGGTTTAAAAAAGCACGCCTAACAATGGGATCAACACATAAAAACATAGGAGATTTTTGTGAGATTTATCACTACTCATTTCCTATTAATAATCATAAAAATTAGACAGATACAATGGACACCGTGACTCATATTATACATTTATACTAACATAAGACTTGATAAACAAGCTAATCTAGATAGACTCACAAGACCCAATAAAGATAAGCATACCAAATTAAACTAATAACAAAAAACCGATTCTATCCATCAATTTCTCACCATTATCCATAGCCTTTCACACGTGAACCCAAACTTAGGATTAATATCAACAATCATCCCCTTGTTACCCTATTAATCTCCACCGCAACGTTCACTCATTTTCTTGAGCCAAATTCCCCATCTCTTTCCCCCTTTTTTTTTCTAATTTTGGGTGGGCGGCAACATAGTGACCGTATTTATGAAAGTTATAGAAAGTAATGTACCTTCTCCGGTCTTCGTTTCATCTGAACCTTCCTTTCAATTCTCTATGAAAGCCATATTAATCTTGATATTTTGGGCTGGTTTGGTTGGAAACTTGGAACTGAATAGTTGCAGGGCTGATTGTAAATCAAAGTGTTGTCCAATATTTGTTTAAGTCAGATGTTGATATGTGTTTGATAAGTTTAGTATGTTTATCTATAGATAATCCGGTGTTTCGTGCTTATCTTGTTTAGAGTTTCAGTAGGTTTATTAGAAGTTTATTTGGTATATTTATTTTTAGATGGTAAGAGTTGAGTTAAATTAGGAGAGTACATTCCAAAATAAAGGGTTATTTTGACGTGTGGTTTTTATTCTTCATATCGTTTTTTTTCCTATGTGTTTATCGATTCTGGGCCAACGCTCTACCTGTGTCCCTAAACTCATGCACACCCACTGTTGTTTTCATCTGTCCACCCTGGGCAACAACATTTAAATTCTGAATCCTCTTTCTTCTTGTCGACTTTTAACCTGTCTATCACTTCCTCAAATGCCATGTTATTGATATCAGAATTGCTGTTCAATGGAGGCATCAATCTAAAGTTATTTATTTGGTACATAATCTAGTAGCTTTCGAAACTACACCATCAAGACTTGACCGAAGGCTGTCAAACTGTGAAACAAATCCACTTAGCTTTCCTGCGAAGTGTTCAATCGTGTTCGCCTCCTTTGTTCACACTGCTTGAGTTTCCTCCTTAATGTAGCTAAATGAGCCTTTTGAACCCTGTCAGCCCGAATAAATCTTACCCAAAAATGCAAAATGCCTCCATATGTCTTTGGCCTTCTGATTCTTTGCAGTTTTTTTTTTGAACGGCAAAGATTTTATTGAAAACTTGCAAGAAGCTAGAAAGCGAAACAAGAAATCAAAGGAGAAAGACGAAATTAAATAAAGTACAAAGCATAATTTAAGAAAGAACTCCAATCTAGGTCTAGATGATTTGCTCTGTGCATGAGCCACAGGAAAGTGTCCAATTTGATATCATCTACTATCTTTCCTGGATGCAGTTTGTAGTTTTGAACGGCAAAGATGCAGTTTATAGAACTATGTCATCTGAAACTACTTGTAAAAGAACTGCGATTGTATTCTTTATTTCACTCAACTTCTCCGGTCACTAGGTCTATTGTTTCCCATATTGCCTGGAGCATCTAATAGCGACTCCACTATAATTACCCAGGTGTTGTAATTTTGTTGAAGTTAATTTTTGAACCTGAAATGTGGTATTACTATTCTCTCGAACTAGAATAATCTCTACATTCTTCGCTTCTGCCATCCCATGACCGCAAGCTGCTGTTGTTGCATTGTTGGATCTTCTGCTGTCAACCTTGTCTCGAGAAAAGCACAGAGGACTAGAATTTAAAAAGGTCTTGTGATCAGTTGGTTCTGATGATTGCAACCCCTTTTCTTGGCTGAAATCCTCTTGATCGATGTCTCACAACCTGCATCACTCAGGATGTCTTCTTCGTGGTTCACACAGATTCAATCAAGTTCCACACATGATTCTCTAATCTCTCACATTTACCCAAAGCCTTTTCACATGTGAACCCAAACTTAGAGTTTAATTCCAGCTCACCTAGGTGAGAGGGAACCTCAGACGCATGGTGTTGTGCTTCTTACTAGGTGAGGCAATGGATCTAATGAAGGTGCGCTTGAGGTATAGGTAAAAGCGGCTTGAGACGTGCCTCTTATACATGCTAGATTTTGTGCATGAGGTTGTTGTACATATCGCTATCTAGTTGCACATGTAGGTTATTTACTTATTTATATATTAAATCATATTTAGAGGTTGTTTATATTTGAATTAATTTTGGGTACATGGTGATTAAAACCTACGGGAAATATAAAAAGAAGTTCTGTAAATACCTTGCACCTCGTGTACATGAGGCCTCATGCTTTTTAAAACCAAGAATTGTTCACATGACAAACCCTATTTCATGTAGCTCTCTTGTAACGTACTTTTGCCGCTTCTCTCATGCAGATATTATAGTTACTTAATCATGGCTTCAATCAGCAAATCACACACTGTTTGTTTTAATTTAATAATCTCTTTTCTTGTCTTCACAAATGATTTTTTGTTTTAGGCTACTTATAATAGCCGAAGGTTGTTAACTTTCATCTTACCAGAATCTTTTATACTGATAATGGTAGAATATGCTACATGAGTGCTTCTGATAATGCTACCTCAGTTTTCTTTCAGTTTGATACATACCTCTCTGTTTTTATCATTTCGTGCTTTATGTATGATGCATTTAACGCAATCCCTTTGCTTTTGATGTTAGGCTGGTGGTTTGGTGGGTGATCATTAATATCCTTTCTTTAATTTTGTTTTTGATGTTAGGCTGGTGGTTTGGTGGGTGATGATGGTGGTTCTGGTGGCGGGGGCTCGGTTTCTGCACGTATAGAGTCATCAAATATGATTAGTTTACGAGATCTCGATGTCAAGCATGTCAAAGATTTTATATTCGTTCATGGTGAGAAGTTACATGTGTGTATATATGTATGCATATAAGGCGTGTGTATTCTTTAGATACTGGCTTTTCTTTTCTGCACCAACTTTTTCAGTTTCTCATGCTTGCTCAAAATGTTGCAGCTGCTTCCTTTTTTTTCCTGCTATAAAGTGCTTAATGTGACTTAAAATTTTGGAACGGAATATTTTCAACTTTTAAGATGCTGGTCTCGCAGGATGAGTTTTTTATAACTAATTTTGGGCCTTTTGGCTGATTCATGTTATTTGAAGAGTTTGTGTTTGGATTTCTGTTCAATTATCTTTTTTTGTTTCTTGGCGAGTTGTGAGTTTGATAGCATTCAGTTTATAGGTTACATTGAACCGGTATTGGTGATTCTTCATGAGAAAGAACTCACTTGGGCTGGGCGTCTCCCATATAAGCATCATACTTGTGTAATTTCTGCACTAAGCATCAGTACCACTTCGAAGCAGCATCCACTCATATGGTCTGCCACTGTAAGTTTTATTTAATTGGCACATAACTCATATTTTAATAGATAAATTTGTTGATGCTAGAATAGGGGAGTACTTTCCACTGTTTCTTTGTTTTGTAAATAAGAACACACTTACAGAGATCACTGATTTTTTGGTATATTGAACATGCTGAATGAGACATTAGAAAGTTCAGATTTGTTCTGAACTTCTGATAATCTGATTACTGTTATACCACAGTTATAGTTAGGATGTTCATTGCAAGGGTGGATTTCTCTATCTCTAGTGCCAAGATATGTTTCCTTATGCTCATTGAAATTTATTGTTCTTTGTATCAGAATCTTCCACATGATGCCTATAAGCTTCTTGCTGTGCCATCTCCTATTGGTGGAGTTCTTGTAGTTTGTGCAAATACTATTCATTATCATAGCCAGGTATAACTCTTTCCACTGTGATTGGAAACATTCTTGTAGCTTTCTAGTAGCTAAATCTCTAATAGTATGCTTCTAAGTAGTAAATGTTTTTGTCCAGTCAGCATCATGCATATTGGCTTTAAACAACTATGCTGTTCCCGTGGATAGCAGGTCCGTTTTAAATGTGTTTTCCTATCTTTAACTGTTACTAGTCTCTTTTGCTATGGATTTTCCCTCATTTTTCTTCATATAGTTGGTATTCTTGCATGCAACTTATTAGTAGCAAACAAACGTTGAAAAGACAATCTGTTCTCCGAATTACTTGGGTGTGGGGTATAAGGGGTTCTACAAATCAGATATTTAAACTGCTACTGAATCCACATGCAAAAAATGGAAATCATTAGGCTACAATTAAAATAAAAATGAAAAAGATTATTCTGAGATGTATATACGCGCATGTGTATACATGCATATATATGTATGTGAGTGTACCTGTACATACACATTACATATATATGTACATACATATATACAATTATACATACATGCATATATATATATGTGTGTGTGTGTGTATAACTATATATACGCATGTTATAGATGCATGTATATACATAACATATATATGCATGTATCATTGTATGTATGTAATGTCACATAGATATGTTGTGTGCGTACATATATTTATACGTGCTTCTTGTAATGCCCTCTTAACTTTTACATCAGTGTTTGCTGTGAATTTTTATATTACCTAGTATCTTGCTCTGGCACAATCAAGGTGATTTTTAATAAGTAGCCATCCTTGATTTACCAGCCAAGAAATGTCAAGATCAAGTTTTAGCGTGGAGCTTGATGCTGCAAATGCAACGTGGTTATCAGATGATGTTGCCATGCTGTCAACGAAATCCGGAGAACTACTCTTGCTTACACTTGTTCATGATGGGCGGTGTGTAACCTTTACTCTGTTACTTTTTAAAATCTTTTTGTTTGTTATAACTCATAACAAAATTAAATGTGCAGCTTGATGATTGTTCTTTATATCTCCCTTATAGCAAATTTCAAGAAGTTACAGCCTAGTTTTGCATGTGTGACATTTTGATTTTTTTTTTTACTTTTGGTTTTATATCTTTGCAGGATTGTGCAGAAACTTGATCTTTCCAAGTCTAAGGCTTCAGTATTAACTTCGGTAAGAAATTATTCAAATAAAACATTAGGTTAGAGAAGAATTTATGCTTCTTAATGGTTGCAGTATCCAGTATGTATTGATGTTTTTCTTACAGGGAATCACTACGGTTGGAAGTTCTTTCTTTTTTCTTGGGAGTCGTCTAGGAGATAGTTTACTTGTGCAGTTCCATTGTGGTGCAGGATCCTCTATGGGTGCAAAGGAAGAGGTTTGCTATTCATATGTTTCACTTTTAAATTATTATTATTTAAAAGGATAAGTACTGAAGCTTTGGCTCAAATGTAAAGAAAAGTCTATCATTTGGATCCGTAATCCACATTCTATTACTTATGTACAAACTATGAACACGATGTAAATATTGCTTGAAGTAGAAAAACCAAAATGCACATTTAACAATAATATATTATGTTTCTCTAACTTATCTATGCTGATATGCTGTTAAAAATGGTAGACATATCGTTTCAAGTTAAAGAGTTTCAATGTTATGTGTCTTTCTTAAATGAACATGCAGTTTCTATGTTGTATAAATTGCTAGAAAACAGATTATTTTCAACTAGAAAGGTGATATAAATATTGCTCAATGTAGTAAAAAACTCATTTAAATCACTAATTTTCATTTTGTGCCTTTAAAGGTTGGTGATATTGAGGGTGATCTTCCTTCAGCTAAACGGCTAAGAAGATCTTCTTCTGATGCTTTGCAAGATATGGCAAATGATGATGAACTTTCATTGTATGGGTCGGATCATAACAATGCACAGTCATCCCAGGTCAATTCTTTTCTACCTTTTCAGTTCAAGTGAATATGTTTTTTGATCATAAATGCCATAATATGTGCTAGGAAAATCTACAAAATCTAATGATTATAATAAATGTTTTCCTTTCTTTTCCACACGATTCAGAAAACTTTCTCATTTACTGTGAGGGACTCTTTGATTAATGTTGGCCCTTTGAAAGACTTCTCCTATGGTTTACGTATGAATACGGATTCAAATGCAACAGGGGTTGCTAAACAAAGTAATTATGAACTTGTAAGTTGTCTCTTTCTGTGGCTTGTCGACTTTAGATGCCATGTAAATTTCATGCAGGATAATTGCTTTCATTTCTGTTTCTTTACTGTCGACACATCGAATGCTTACAAGTCAATATTATTTAAATGTTATCATTTATTATATCTAAAATGTCTTCAGGTATGCTGTTCTGGCCATGGGAAGAATGGTTCTCTCTGCGTGCTTCAGCGATCTATTCGTCCAGAAATTATCACCCAAGTATGTCCATATATGTAATTTTCTTCAAGTGCTTGTTGGAGCTTAAATTATATCTTCTATTT
>JBCNJP010000018.1:12825317-12850417 GCA_039602395.1 Deinandra increscens subsp. villosa | reverse complement strand
TTGGGTTTTTATTTTTTTCCTTTCTGTGATGAAGATGTAAAATTTACTGTTTCGACATCTTATAGATTCGTGTTTTGGGTGCAGTTATGATATGCTCCCATTCGAGCATCAGCATGAAATTGCTAACCAGATTGGGACAACGCGTTCGCAGATCATTTCAAATTTGAACGACTTGGCACTCGGTACTAGCTTCTTGTGAAGTACTGATGCATGTGGGTTTCTGAGCTAGATGAGTTTCATTTGACTGCAAATGTGTAATTTGAGAAGTTTTCATGTGAAAAACTAAAAAAATGTATAGAGTTTTGATGCAACTTTACTTTGGATTCACTAGAAATTCTATTAAAGGATCAACACTGGTTTGTAGACTAGAATTTGTTAAAATTGAAACCCCGTTTTGCCGAATTCGCTAAATTTGATTTTTTTATTTAAAGAATAACATGTTTTGTAAAAGAATCAAGGGAATTTAGGTTGCTAAATTTACTTGAATTCCAACATTGATTCCAATAATGAAAGAATATAATCAATTTGCTGCCTGTTTGAACCTTTCTAAATGGTTATATTAATGTTCATTATGAGTTTGAAACCCTCCATTTGAATAGTTCTTTTTAAAAATGGTTTGAAGGTATGCTCAGGTTCTTAGTTAGCATGTACTCTTTTGACCCTTAAATTGCTGCTTCTTAAATTAGTGGATTTTATTGGTCGTAACTCTAGGAAGGGTGCAATGTCCATTATAAATTAGAATCCTCAATTACTACTTATATAAACTTATGCAGGATGGACCAATAGTTAGAGTTTGGGTCATTGAATTTCTTCATATGGCCAACAAACAAATTGAAAAGGCTTTCTCGAATTAATTGTAAGAAACTAAACTTACCGGCTTTCACACAGACATGAACAAAACAGGGAAACTGGGGTGTTTTATTTCAAATTTTTTCTTTTATTATTTTTATTAATGTTTTAATAGTGGGGTATTTCGGTTATATTAAAAATAAAATGGTCAGCGCGTTTTAGTGTCAAGGGCTAATTTGTTAAAATCTTGTAAAGTATCGGTCATTCTTGTAATAAATACGAGTTAGGGACCAAACTTGCAATTGGGCGTTATCAGAGAGACCAATCGTGTAATTATCTTTTACATATTTATAACATAAGTCCGTGTTGTGTCAAATGTGTTGTTCCACGTGTCCTATTTTATAACATGTGATTTTTATTACATTTATGTAAAATCAAAAGGATACGATAAATGTTATTCCGCATTATAGAAGACTCAGTTGCAAATTTTAACTAAATCTATAGAATTGAAAATACATCAAAAACCAAAACGTGAGTTTGTTTTCTTGACTTGATATAAATCCACGCCACATTAGTCAAACGAGCTATACACAAAGTTAGATTTGTAAAAACAACAGTGTAAAACTAAAACTAATTTTTTTTTTCCAATCTTTGATTTGTTACATGACAAAACATAAATGAAGGAAAGTATTATTCCTAACAACTTGTACAAAATTACAAAACATAAATGAAGCTAAGTACCGTTATTAACAACTTGTACAAAACATAAATGAAGCAAAATACTATTTGTAACAACTTTTACTTTGTTAATAATATAATTTACGATTACTTTCAATTAGTTAGGATGATTTGTTGATTTAAGAAAATAGTAAAAATTGAGATATGTGTTCAAATAATCATTGAAATATGGAACGAGAATAAAAAAAAAGTTAATCATGTAATGTATGTCGTTTCAAGCTAACAACTTGTAGAAAACATATATGAAGCTAAGTACCGTTCCTAACAACTTGTACAAAACATAAATAAAGCAAAGTACTATTTGTAACAACTTGTACTTTGTAAATAATATAATTTGCAATTACTTTTAATTAGAAAATAGTAAAAATTGAGATATGTGTTCAAAACTTCAAATAATCGTTAAAATATGGAACGAGAATAAAAAAAAGGGTTAATCATATAATGTATGTCATTTCAAGTTAACAAACACGAACATACATTATATATTATATTATATATATATATATATTCTATATATATAATAAAGTAAAACATGATTAGACATGGTTAATTTTTTTTTTAACGGACAATATATTAAAAACGAGAGCTAGTCAGGTGTTAGGATTATATAAAAAATAAAAAGGAAAAATTACACCAACCTCGAGGCAACTACTCATATTTTTAACCTACAAGAAAGAAAGACACTTTATCTCTCCCACAATGATGGCTGCATCTTTGTTACGGTCTCCAAAATTTTATCGTTTCTAGCTTTCCAGATACTTACCTGGACGGGGTCAATGGTTTAAATATTATTAATTAACAAAATACAACATAACACATATCTCTCTAACATTGTCCATTTCCGGTTATGTAATGTGGCGTGCACTAACATTTTATTTTTTTTTTATATTTTTTGTTAGCAATATATATATTTTTTTAATTTTTAAACGAAGCTTATTTAATACATGATTTCGTCGTATAATTTGCATACGCGTTTGAGTTTAGCTAATTAGTTTATGTTTTATTATTGGTGTAACACACACATAGATTTTCTTAGGTACAGTCGTGTACAATAATATTTTTTAAGCGTTTTGATCGTTACATATTTTTTATTTTTTTATTTTTGTTTTCTTTTCGTAGTATAACATTACAATGCTTTTATGTACTCGCGTAATGTCGTTATCCTTGTCGCAAATGAAAGCTCTTCTCGAAAATAACACTTGGGTTCTAACTGATTTACCTCGGGACCGAAAACCTATAGGGTGTAAGTGGATATACAAAATAAAATACAAGTCTAATGGTGTAATAGAACGTTATAAAGCTAGAATTGTCACTACAGGCTATAGTCAGCGTGAAGGTCTTGATTTGACGAAACTTTCTCACTGGTTGTAAAAATGCCAACTGTTAGGTGTGTCAGCAGCCTTGCTGTTCAAAATAATTGGACCCTTTTTCAACTGGATATCAATAATGCCTTCATCTATGTCTTTCTCAACGAGGAATTATATATGACTCTTCCTGAAGGGTACTACAATAATTCTGAACATAAGGTTTGCAAACTTATCAAATCCCTTTATGGGTTAAAGCGGGCACCTCGTCAATGGATTAAAAATTCACAAACACCCTAACTAGTAGAGGGTTCATGCAAAGTAAAAATGATTATTCCTTGTTTGTCAAGTCTAAAGGAAAGTCTATGCGCATCTTACTCGTTTATGTTAACGATATTATACTCACCGGCAACAACAAATTTGAACTTGATAAAACAAAAATGTGTCTGATGTCTAAATTCAAGATTAAAGATCTTGGTGACCTTAAATATTTTTTTGGGAATAGGGGTTCAAAAGGTTGATCAAGGTATTTGAGTCAAAGGAAATATTGTCTACATTACAAGATTTTGGGATGCTTGTCTCAAAACGTGTCAGTAACCCTATTAAGCAAAACATTATTGTTATTGACAAACAAAATTGCTCTAAGGCTATGTGTAGTCATAATGCCCCACCATGGGGCATTATGTGACATGTGGCGCTGACGTGGCAAGGGGGGGGGGGGGGGGGGTTATGGGGCATGGATGTGTAGTCATAAAGCCCCTACAATCATTACTTCTATTTTTTTATTAAACTTGAATGCTCTAACGGTAGCCTAACGGCTCTTTTTTGAAAATGGTCAAAGTGAGAAGGGCGCTATGCCCCTCACACCTCTCGGCCGAAATCAGCTACATGGCGCCTCGGAGGGTGCCCAGGGGCGCTATATGGGGCGCTATGGTGGGGGTTGGGGTGCTATCACACCCGATTACACATAGCCTAAGGAAGATCGTGAGCTTTTTGATATCACAGTGTCACCAAAAACTCATTGGAAAACTCATCTACCTTACCTTAACAAGAGCATACATCTCTTACACTGTTGGCTATCTTAGCCAGTTTATACATAAACCTCTTGACTTTCACCTCAAAGTTGCTATGAGGTTACTTAGATATTTAAAAAAACTCACCTAGAAAAGGGTGCTTGATTAGTAAAAGTGACACCTAAATCTTAGTGCTTTTGCTATTTCTAATTGGGGGAAGTGTTTATCCACTCGAAGGTGCATTTATGGAAACTGCATATATTTAGGGAATTCTCTTGTATCCTGAAAAAGCAAAAAGCAGCCTACGGTGTTTCGAATCCTCTGCCGAAGCAGAGTACAGGGTGATTGTTGTTGCAAGTTGTGAGTTTACTTGGTTATCAAACTGTTAGCTGATTTACATGTAAATTGTAATTTGCCTGTTTTTCTATTTTGTGACAACATGGTTGCCGTCTTAATGTCAGCCATTCCTGTATTCCATGACCGTTCAAAGCACTTTGAGATAGACCTCCATTTTATTCGGGAAAAAGTCATGTCGGGTGTTCTCATAGTAGAAAAAATTGATACCAAAGAGCAACACCGCGGACCATGGGTACTGTTTTAAATTATATGTGTGGTACTTCAGAGGGTCCCCGTGTACGCACCTTAACTATTTTTTTTAAGAAAACTTATATGTGTGTTACCTCAACTAAATACCTATCTGATCATTTAGCCCATTGTCTAGCTATAGACCATTAATTAAATACTCATTTAAAAGAAATCAATTACCTAACTAAATACCCTTATACCCATTTAAGAAAAAAACTTTTGAAATCTTAATCGCCGGTCAGAAATCGGAATACTCAGTACCCTTATACTTAATACCTATTTTAGTGCTCCACGTCTCACGGAATCTTGATCGCCGATCGAAATTGGAAAGTGGTCGGTCACAAGTGGGCGAACTCGACTATTGGCATTAATGCAACTTTGTGTTAGTTTGTACATATCTAATAAAATCGTAATTATAACCTTTTTTCTTATATATCAATGTTCGAGAAATTTTTTGTGGACCTCCTAATATATCTTTGCTAGTCCCGCCCCTGCCGCTAACTCTGAATGGTGTAAGATGAATGTATTTATTACTTATTGTCTTGTTCTTATTATTTAGTTCTTATTTAATTCTTGTATTGGGTTATATGTGAGGTTTGCTGGACCCATGGGCTGATTAGCTTGGGTCGTGCCTATTCTTGTTGGGCGTGGTTAGGGCTTAGAGAGGGCTGCTTATAAAAAGGGCTTGTCTCCCTTTGCTTTCAGACGCATCGAAACAACAATCTCAACTCCCTCTCTCGCAAACACCTAACCTAACCTTCTTATCTCTCGGTTTTTGGATTTGTTCTAACTGATCGTATGGTTCCTGTTGCTACATCATAGACTCTTAATAGATCGCAACTTCTAGTCTTCTAGGTAACATAATTCTAGGGCTTATCATTTGGTGAACAACTGTTGATCTAAGCGCATTATTGTAGTAACTTATTGTGGTTTGTTTTTTTTTATTAATTGCATCTCAGGTTTGATTTATAAACTGTCGGTACTTTATCATAATTGATTGGTATGAAAATGTTCACCAATATCACCATTCCGCAAAACATTATTTAAACCGAGTAGAGACGCACTATCCGATTTAATTTTACATATTTGTGCAATTAGCTGTTTAGCTGTGAAATTTCAACTTGATGCACTCAAGCACATTAATACCCAACATGTATAAAATGTTAACCATTTCTACAACCAAACTACTCCACTTTTGAATCTATGATCTACTAGTCAGATTTTCTTATTATTACTAATGTTTTTATTTAAAAATCTCATCCTCCTTTCTTTCTAGGTTTTTTTTTTTGACAAAGATGAGGTTTATCATGATAATACGAGCTAACCTTCAGTGGCGTCTTATTCAACTTCATCAACTTCATCAGTACGTTATAATCGGAAGACTTATCAACACGACGTTTTTCTAGGCTTTAAACAGGTGAGTTGTTATCATTATGAACTTTTTTTGGCTTTTAAAAATTGTGATTTGGTGAGATGGGAAAGATGAGGAACAAATTATTATCTTTTGAAAAAAATGTGTATTATATAATCCCTTTATAAATTAAGCTATTTTTGTTTTCTAGATTCCATGAATAATAAAGTTCAAATATTTACATTTACATTCAATTTGAAGTTTGGCAACAATTCACTTTATTTACATTAAATTTAAGATTTGGCAAGAATTCACGCAAACTAGGGGTGAGCATGGATCGGTTTGGGTCGGTTTTGACACTTAACCATGACCGTAACCGAATTTCGGTTAATTCAGAAATCTCTTCCATAACCATAACCACTTGTCGGTTAACCATTATTCGGTTAACCAACGGTTATGGTTCGGTTTCGGTCATTCTCTTCGGTTAACCAACAGTTATGGTTTGATTTCGGTCATTCTCAGTTAACCAAGAAAAAAATTAAGCTTATTTATTCGGTTCGTAGGCCAAATGTAGCAAAATTATAACTATTACATATTACATAAGCAAGCAATAAACTTAATAGATCACCCATGTTTAATTTAAGGTGCTTTAATTTAAAACAAAATTATGAGACTTCTATATTTATAAGGGAGCCTCCTCATATAGGTTTTCTTGAGAGGTGGAATAGAAAAAAAAGTATGCTTTCCTAAGAACTCATCCACTCTTCCAACCATCTGGTTCAAATCAACTTATGAATCTTTCTTTATACTCAAGACGCCTTCAAAGATGATCGCAACTTGAAACTACCCATACACAGACTATGGCCAAGAGTGTCATGGCACGGGATCATGTTCACTAAAGTTATTTACGTGTGTTTTATCGATAATCATACAATATTGATTTATGAAATATATTTTTAAGGTCAGGAACGTTTGTCAAAAATTTGTCTTTTAAGCTTGAATCCATGATAAGGACGGAACAGAACAAAGAACCTCACAAACATAGTATTGTTAACATGAGAATTGATCTTTCTATTTATTGAATTCTAAATATCTCCATGGTTATACACAAGTGGTTTAAAATTTGATGAGATAAAGGTTGATACACTAATAATTTTTTATATTATGAAAACTAGTCAGTGACCCGGGTAAAATACCCGAGGCTGTAATACAAAAAAAATTTATACAAAGTAAAAGATAAAACTAAATTGAAAAGAAAAATAGAACTGAATAATACATAAAGCTAAGAGAAGATAAATATTCAATAATATTATACTTACAAGTTTGAAAAAGAGATTTGAATACAATCTTTTTTGTTATATTCGTCCGGCTACCATCTTTATCTAAAATTAAGATTCAAAGACCCTTTTTACTCTTCACTCTTGATAGAGGAACGTATAGCTGACCAGGAAACTGAGAATCCCTGTCATACTTATCTTAAGTTAGCAAAGATAAATTAGTAAAAATAACTTAAATAAAAAGTAGAAACCATATTACCCACTCATTATTGATTTTAACCACCAAGATATTCAAATTGTTAACTATATCGGTGACACCCATCTTCATACCTTCCTTTAGTATTTGAGGTGATTTTCTAATCATCAAAGACTTCATAACATTTAAGGTTACAAAGCATAATTGAAAACCAATTTCAGTAAAAATGAAGAAGAATGGTTAGGAACGCTACATCAAAGATCTAAAAATATGCAACTGGTTTACCAGTATAGACAACCAAAACAAATTTGATCATATAGATTTTCATAATCACACATATCTACAGTTTCAAAAAATATGAGAAATATGATTAAGTTCAAGATCAGGAAAAATTGGGTTTCGGATTTTCAGCTCTGATCTAATCAAAACACAAACATCATGAATTTCTTAATGAATAAATCACACTCAAGACTCGATTTAAAGAAACCCCGAATAGGTTCTTGATAAAGATATGTTTTTTTTTCAAGAAGAAAAACACGATTTTAGCTTACAGCCCATTGAATCGATAGATGAAAGGTGTGAGCATCCGCGTGAGGAAGAAATCAGAGACATCAATCGGAGACTTCAAACTGAACAAAAAGCAAGAATACATACAAACATAACGCTGAAGAGCAATTGATTGATGAATGAGATGATGATGGTGATTAGAAGAGATTGTTTACCTAACTGAAGCAATATCAGATGATTTAATGGTGACGGCTCACAATCCATGTGAAATCTGATTGTGGCGGCAACAAAAGTTCACAGAAACCATAAGACAAAGACGCAGTTTTAATTTTGCGATTAAAACTTTCATAAAAAAGAGTACAACGGACAGAGCTGCAATACCTGAAACTGCAATCGTCCCTGTGAAATAGTCCGATGAGGCTAGCGGCGACTTCTACACCAAAAAACTCAGCGCAGCGGCGACGATTAGGGAAGAAGAAGGGAGCGTCGTTTTTGAAATTAGGCTCGATTCACTTTTATACCACCGGTTTCTAAAACACTGGATCTCTTAATCGGGTCATAGGATCCGCGTGACTTTTACGTAATTTCCTAACGTTTTTTAACTCAAGAAGCTGAGAATTTGACATATGACAAAATCCTATGTGGCTTGATTTTAGAAGAAGAACAATCCTAGGTGACACACCTTAAAATGTGCCACCTGTACCTTAAAAACTTGTGTTTAATGTGTTTAATATGTATATAGATATAGATAGATATAGATAGATTGTTAATATCTAGTAATTTAATATGTCTATTTGTTATATCGTATATACAATAGATAAATGTTCGATTAAGGGTGGGGAATTCATATTTGATGAGAATTTCAACTTTTTCTAATTTTATACAATTTTCAGTTTTCTTTTAGATTGCTCTTAACATAAATTTAAAAAAAAAAAAAAAAAAAAAAACCAGTAAAATTAGGGATATTCACGATCACAGGGTATTCTTACTCCAAAGTCCAAACCTTACTATGATGAACACCTTAGTAAACAAAAATATACAATAGACAGCTAGTTTTAATATGTATCAAACTACATTTGGTTCGGTTCGGTTATGTTCGGTTATTAAAAAATGAATAACCGTATCCGAACCGCAAATATCGGTTCCGGTTATTTCGGTTCGGTTATTTTTGGGTTTTTGTTCGGTTCGGTTATTTTTTGTTCGGTTTTATCGGTTAATTCGGTTACGATTCGGTTAATTCGGTTTTTTGCTCACCCCTAACGCAAACGTGACCCGTGAGGTCTCATGTTATGTGTGGGGGAGTTCTATGTCTAAAATGTTATACTTTTGTTTTTTAGGATTTTTTTTTATTTCTATTTTTGTCGAATAACATATTTGAATTAATAAAGACGTAACTTTTATCTTCTATTTTGAATCAAGAAATTTCAATGAGTGGGTTCATATAGGACTGTTTGAAGATGGATTCTTTCATCATAAGTTATAAATGCTAGGATTTTGCAAATAAATAAAATAAAGTTTTAAATGAAATTTGAAAATTAAGTCTTCTTTAGTCCATGGACATGGTAACGCTAACTCTTTTGTTTCCGTTAGAATTTGATTACAAGAAACTAATACCTTCAAGCACAATGGCCATAATAGTCTTAAAATATTTTAACATCTCATGTTTGGCATAGCTAAGATGATAAACCACTGAGAGCAAAGATAAAACCCCCTTTAATTACAAAGTTGAAACAATCAATGAAGATGTGAATGTGTATTTCATCGAATAGACTCTAAACCCCACATCAAATTTCTGTTTATTGTTTGTTTGTTTGATTCCGAACAAATAATTAAGTATCTACGCTTTTCGTGATGGATGTTAGTGGTGTTATATAATCATTTGTTGCTAATATGTATTCATGAACATGAATATTTCTTAGATTTCATTTTTCTTTTCTTTTATTTATTATATATTAAGATTAAGATTAGGGGTAAAAAGTTATCTGTGTTTCAATTTTTTTTTGAATTTTTTATTGATAATTTTGTTCTTAGTTTTTCTTTAGAAGTTGGTCAAAATTTTGACTTTTATGGACCTTCTTTTTGGATCTTAAAAGATACCGAGTTAACATTAAATTGTTTCCTGCAATGGTATAGCATTCTGGGAACGATAACTTACTCCCTCTGCCACAAAATGACAAGATCGCGGTCCATCTAAATGATTATTTATGAAAAAATAATTGTAATCTAGAAAAATTGAAATTAATTGCTATAAGATGTTTCCAAAAATTGATGTGAGAATGGGAAAAGAGTTTTTATTGTTTGTCGATTGTCCTTATTTTTATTATTATTAGTTTGTTGTTGTTGGCTTATAGGTACTCTTTTGTTTTTTTATAAAAATTTTAGGTGGTACAATCGTCAAATTAACATCGGACAGGCCCGTGAAACACACGCGCTATGGGTTTCAAAAGGCTAGGCCTCGATTTAGAATTGCGCCACATGGAGAGCTGAGATGGGAGGTCTCGGCTGAGGGTCACGAAGAGAAGGAAGTATAAAAGATGATCATCAACCGTGACAACGTTTTTCTCTTTGAATGGGAGACCGATGATGGCCTTTCCCGATCGGACAGTTTCCACCTCCCGACTGACGCAAACTTTGAGAAGGCAAAGTTGAATGTCCGGATAAAAAACGGCATGATTTATGTGACGGCCATCGGCTTTGAGAAGGAGGAGGTCCCAATCCCTTTCGACTGATTTTTGTTTTCTGTTCCCTATGGACAGGCTCGTGAAACACACGTGCTATGGGTTTCAAAGGCCTAGTCCCCGGTTTAGAATTGCGCCACATGGAGAGCTGAGAAGGGAGGTCCCGGCTGGCGGCCTCGATGAGAAGAAAGTATAAAAGTTGATCATCAACCGCGACAACGTAATTCTCTTCGAATGGGAGACCGATGATGGCCTTTCCTGATCGGACAACTTCTAGCTCTCGACCAACGCGAACTTTGAGAAAGCAAGACCTGCATAAAAAATGACATGATTCATGTGACGGTGATCGGCTTTGAGAAGGAGGAGGTCCCAATCACTTTCGACTGATTTTTGTTTTCTGTTCTCTATATAATGTAAATAAAAGATTTTGACGGGTAATAGGGATTTATGTTTTAGTATTATCCTTTCTATCATTTGTTCTAATTATACATTATAACATATGACAAAGCAAAAGTAGGATCATATCAAAAAGTAACATTATCATTATCATAATATAATATATACTACAAAGGAATCATCAAAACTTGTGCGTGGCGAAAATTACAGTAAACGATATATTTTTTTTATAATAATCGAGAATCAAATGAACCACCCGATCGCGTGTTGATAAACAAAACCTACAATATAGTAATTAAGGCATTATCATTGTTTAAGCACTTAGAATTTCACCATAAGTTACCAAAAATAGATGACTAAATCATGATTATCTTAATTAAGATAGTTACATTAAGTAATTCATCATATATGTATCGTTTCTCCAATTATTCAGCTACGTGAGTTTAATACATTCTTCATGTTAAAAGCTTTTAAATCAACAAATTCATTCAGTGATCTCAATTTAGCAATGTTTTCATGACCGGACTATGCCATTTCAACTGGAAGCCGAGTGCTAAAGTGGTCCGATCACGGCTATATAAACCGTTGTACAACGAGCTTCCACTTACAGCGAGACCCATGTCGGTCTCCACCCATTTGCATTCTGGCTAATACATTTTATCCCAAACAATATCAGAGGCCCATGTCTCCACCTATTTGCTTTCTGACCAATACATTTTATCCCAAACAATATTAGAGGGTTCTAAACTAGTGACTAAAACCCATGTAAAATCCAAGTCCGTCTATAGATAATATTCACCGCCGTAGAAATGGCTTAATTTTGTACTAGTTTTTGTGTGCACAAATGTCAGTCATAGGTTGGTGAGTCATGACCCGACTCACCGTCACATATAATGTCATACCACTTTATGACACAATGGTAGGTTCGTGATTATCTCACAAAAAAGGATAGACTTGATTAACATCATACTATTATAAAACATGGTCGAAAACTTGTAACCTTGTGAGATTCCCAAACGTATAAATAGTAAATATTCAAGATATGTAACTTATAATTTAAGATATACACAAGGAAAAGGAAATTCAAAACATCACTTATTATAGGATATACCTTTGTTGTAATTAAAGATGACAAGGATGATCGGGTTAGAATGATCAACTCGGAACTCTGGATGCTCTTCAAATAACCGATACCGTACAATGTTGGAATTTTGGGAGAAAAACTAGTAAAAATGGATTTTTTCACTAAGTGTGAAAATGAGTTTTTTACCAACTTTGGACTAAAATAAAATACAGATAACATAGGTTGTTGTCTCTGTATTTAATGGGTTTGTGTAGTACGTTGTGAGGGCTTTCCAACGCATCAAACCACGTCCAAATCCGAGCTTGTATGAATGAGATATCGATGCTCAAAGTTGAGGTCTCGCAACATGCGAAGCTGCGAAAATTAGAGAGGAAAATGCTAAGTATAGCATGCTAACTCATCCCACATTGGTTGGGGAATGAAACCAAAAGTGGTTTATAATGTGGGAACCTTACCAACTATTGTTTCTTTTAGTAGGACACATCCCTTGAACCCTGAGGGGTGCGAACCCCTAACTCGCACTCGCACTCGCACACGTGCGCGCGCGTGGCGTGGGCGTATGAGGCGCAATGTGGCGCTTTGATGGCGCACTTCGCCGCGAGCCGCCTTATTGTTTTTGGGTTCAACCGGAAGGTGTTCCGGTTGAAGTCCAAGCGGACCTGTGTGGTTTGGGCAGAGAGGTTCAAGAGGAAGTGAGTTGAACCGGAAACATGTTCAAGCGGAACCAGTTCAACCGGACCTGTGTGGTCTGGGCGGAACCGAGTTCAACCTTAACAGTGGTTCCGGTTGAAGTTCAAGCGGAACTGAGTTGAACCGGAAATTCTTCCGGTTGAAGTTGGGACGAACCGGAAGATCAGTTCTTCCGAAAAAACAGCTGTAACACGGAGTCCTCCGGATTAACAGCTGGAAACACGTTTTTGAGCTAATTAAGGTAATTCCGCGTTAATTAGAAATCAATTTGCATTAAAGACGTTTAATGCAAAGTTTGACTACGAACTAACTTTTGAGTGCTCAACAGAATTTTCACCTCTATAAATACAGCCTCATTAGTTGAGGCAAGACACACCAGAATTCACAGAATTCTCTTCCTCTCTTCTTCCTCTTCTCTCACTCTCTCAATCTTCATCTTGTTCGTCAAGACTTCAAGAACTCGAAGGTAAACTTCAAGCTTAGAGTTATCCCGGCCGTACAATACGGTTTAGGCGATTGTACTCTGGGAAACAAAACGGATCTTCGGTAGACCCGGAATTTGTTTTAAGGGACCCGGGTTTTGACCCGAAGCCTTCGCCAAGGTTCCTTGGAACCTTTCTCGTTTTCTTAAACAATATCAAAAGATTTTTCTCAAATCCTTTTTCTTTGATTTTCAATTAGTATTTTATCATTCAAAACATTTTCTTGAACTCTCTGTCTCTATTTTTCTTTTATTCAAATCACTGTTATTTCATTTCATTTGTATGTAATTTCATTTCTGTGTAATTTTTGTTCATTTCATTGTATTGCAATTCTTTATTTTCTTGTAACGTAATTCATTTCCTTGTAATTGTAATAGGAGTAGATCTAATTTCTTTCACTTGTATTGTAATAGAATAGGTGTATTTGATTTGTTGTAATCGTACTAAATAAAAGTATTTATTTTATTTAAATTTGCGAACGGTTTTCCTACATACAACTCTCTTTGGTTACCGGAGCATAGTTACCTAATACGCGGTACGCTCTGGTAAGGGTACGCAATTCGCTATAGGTCACGTACTCGGTATGAAGGGGTAGGTTCATTTCGGTACGAATCGATACGTATATCAAAATTCAAAATTCGGTGTACCCATACAAAACATAAACCTAATTTGAAAAAAGAAAGTGTAAAATTCGTAATAATATTGAACGAGCAGTGGGTGTGCAAAGTTGGATTGCAAGGGGATGTATTTATACTTGTTGAAGACCCTCATGTTAAAATGTTAAAATACCCAAACTAATTTGAAGGACCAAATGTAAGCTGATAAAGATAGAGGGGGTTAAATGTTAAAATACCCAAACTAATTTTACGATTTTAATGTTAAAGTTTACAAGTTTAATAATAAAATGGAAATTAGTGAAAGATAAAGGGGTTAAATTATAAAATACATAAACTTAGTAAATTAGTGAAAGAAGAATAATAACATTAACCGTAATAGCAAATATTAATCATTGAAATACAGTGAAAGGGTAGAAGATTGGTGTTGAAGGTAGGTTGCTATTCTATGACATTGAGTTATGTTTTCTTGACATGTTAGTCTTAGTTTCATGTTCCACATGATGTTTAACATGAGTGTTTTTAATTTATTTTTTTTGTTAATTGCCTATTTTTTTGTAAACCGTTCTAGTTCGTTTTAGTATTACTCCCGTGGATTATGTTTGTTTGTTTGTTGTTTTTACCTGTTGGTGGTTTTTAACTCTTTTCTTATATAGGTTAAGAATTTTATTCTAATCGTAAATATTCACAAAAGCATATATTTCTTAAGTTGGAAAGAAAACGAATCTCAGTTGACTTTATTGCCCAAGGGTGGTAGCACTCTGTCATTCTTACACTGCATTCTTGAGTTTAATTTATAAAGGAAAAGAAAGTAAGTGAAAGGAAAATCATAAAAAGTGGGTTCTTGAGTTTTTTTATTGAAAGGAAAAGAAAAGATTGGAAAAGAAGTGGATGAGACTTCTAACCCATTTTCCCATTAAAATCTTCCCCCCAATTTTGGCATGATTGCAAAGGAAAGCAAAGGAAAGCAAATAGTACATGTTATGCAATTACTAATATACCATCTATTCCTTATATAATAATTTTTTTCTTCCCTCCATAAAGGGTATAATTGTCAAGTTATCAATTTTTCTTTCTAATTTATTCAACTCAAGAACATAAAAATGTTATATTTTTCCTTCCTTTCCTTTCATTCTTACAAAACTCAAGAATACAAGGCATATAATATTTTCTAATCTTTTTCTTTCTTTTCTTTTCATTTCACTTCTCTTCTTTTCTATTCCCTTCAAAATAAACTCGAGAATAGAACATTAGTTTGATGGTTTCAGATGACAAAAAAGAATGTGCAGGTTAGCACTTCATGTATTGTATGCTATCTTTTTAATGGTTTATTTAATTTTTCGTGTCTATATTGATTGCTATAAGGCATTTGTGGTGACGCGGTGTATGTCACAAATGAAAAAAATCAAGATTCATGAGATGACCATGATCTTTAATATGCAAGTAAAAGCAGCGGGGCCCTGAGCATGTGCGAGAAGTGCGACGGAACATGGCCCATATTTAAAAAAAAATTATATATGTGGTTATTTTTAAATAAAACTTCTAAACTTAAAATGCTAGGAGATTTGTATGATTTATCGGTTACTACTTAAATGTGATTTTAAAACTATAATTTTCTTATATTTATTGTTATAATTAAAAATTTTGTCTTATTTTACAAGTTTTTCTATTTGCAGTTTTCTTTCGAATGGGGCCCATTTTTTTAGTTTGAACAGGGCCCTTAAATCTTCAGGACCGGCCCTGAGTAAAAGTAAATGCTGACGGAAAATAATTGGATTTCTAAATTGAGCTATCATCTCTACTATGCTATGGATGGCAAATTCGACCCATTTATGTATGAATGAGTACATTGAGGTTATATTTTATCTGCTATGGTAGTCTTAAATCAAAAGAAGTTGGTGAAAAGGGCAACAGATAGAAGCAGTCAAAAGTCACCTAGAGCATTTTAATGCATCAAATCTCCTAAATACATTTTTTTTCTTTCAAGAAATGAGATTATTGTGAAATTAATGTGATTATGTAATCATACACGTATGAAGAAGTGCTACAAAATTGTTCTGTTGACCCATTACTGAAACCATTCATTTTCCCACTTCTACTTTGTAGTATCATGACCAATGTTTTAGAAAATGGTTTTGAAGTTGAACCGGAAAAGTTTTCGGGGCCAGTTCGACGGGCCTGATCGGTTAGACCGGCCGGTTCAACCAGTTAGGGGATTTTAATATATATTTTTATAAAAATGTTAATAAACTTATACACTCCAACAAAAATAGTTAAAATACAATTTTAATTCACTAAAAAATAATACCAAATAGGTATTCCACAAGAAAATATAAGATCTAAAGTTCACAAATAATAATAATAACAATAAATTATACACATATAATAAAAATAATTCAAAAAGAAAAAAGAAATAAGAAAACCGGTTGAACCGGGAAAAACCAGTCAAAACCAACCGGTTCGAATCTCGTAAAAAACCGTAAAAAAACCGAAGACCCCCAAAATATCCGGTCGAACCACTTTTTAAAACACTATTCATGACTGTGTATATAGAGGTGTGACACTTCGACTAATCTTTCCTATATTAATAAATATATATAAATATTGCTATATTAATAAATATATATATATATTTAAAAAGTTTACAAAAATATGTTATATAACAATGTAATTATGAAAATAACACAGTGTTATTTATCTGTAGTTGTAACTATTACAAATAAAAAGTGACATTTTATAAAAATATAAAAATAACGTGGTACTATTATTATTAGGGAGAGGTTCAAATGAGAAGTTTGTTTTGGGTAAGAAGGATAAAAATGATTTTCAGCCATTGGATCTTGATCTAATAAAAAAGGAATGAGGGTATTTTAGTCTTAGCCACTTTTGTTGACTTTTTATTTATTTTCCCCAATTTCTTTAAACATTCATAACTTTCACATACGACATTATTTTTATAAAAAAATGACACCATAAAAACGAGCATTTTTTTATCTTTAAAACGCATATAGTGTTGCTATATAAAAAATGAAAATTTTTTTTACTCTTTCGATTTTTGACACAGGTCATTGTGTCATTGTGTCGAAATGTTCAGATCATTGTGTCATTGTGTCGTCGTGTCAAAAGTATATATAGTGTTGCTATATATAAATTTAAATACTCTTTCGGTTTTTGGCACAATATGAAACAATGATCTGAACATTTTGACACATCATTGTGTCATTGTGTCAAAATATTCAGATCATTTTGTCATTGTGTCGTCGTGTCAAAAGTATATATATAGTGTTGCTATATATAAAATTAATTTACTCTTTCGGTTTTTGTCATCATATGAAACAATGATCTGAACATTTTGACACATCATTATGTCACTGTGTCAAAATGTTCAGATCATTGTGTCATTGTGTCGTCGTGTCAAAAGTATATATATTGTGCTGCTATATATAAAATTAAAAAAAAATTACTTTTTCGGTTTTTAACACCATATGACACAATGATCTGAACATTTTGACACAATATAACACAATGATCTGAATATTTTGACACAATGACACAACGACACAATGACACAATGATCTGAACATTTTGATACAATCGAAAGAGTAAATTAAAATTTTGATTTTTTATATAGCAACAATATACGCGTTTTAAAAATAAAAAAACGCTCGTTTTTATGGTGTAATTTTTTTAAAAAAATAATTTCGTATCTAAAAGTTTTGAAGGTTTAAAAAATGGGGGGAATTTGATAAAATGTCAAAAATACCTTTCCATCTTTGATTTTCTTTAGTTTTTCTCTTTAATTTACCTAGGAAAATTTTAAGCCATAGATCTTCATTTAATTGAAGATCTAATGGCTATGATTCCTTCTTATACTTCTTATCCAAACTAAACTTCTCACAATAACATCACCCTATGTACTAGAATTATTACATATATATGTAAATTTACTAAAAGCTATGTATGAACTTTAAAATAGCACCGTGTAATTTGTAATATTCATCGCAACACGATAATAGCAGTAGGTTATTTTTTTTTTATAATAAAAGTTGTTATATATATATATATATCATAATTTTATAATTTTTTTTTGTAAAAAGTTGCAATTTAAAGAAATTGGTAATATTATACACATATTAAAGATAAAAAGTTATTGATTTTAATGTGTATATATATATTTTAAAATAATATATATAGTATAGAGAAGTTATTATAGTTTAAAAAAGTTGGCAAAATTAGTGTTTATTAGAAAAAAAACAAAATCTACTAATTTGCCCTTAGGTCGGGTTATGGGAGGCTTCATGGAGCCCTATTACGCCCCAAACACCGCCCAAGGGACTATTGGACGCCATGAGACAAATGCATTATGCACGTAACGCTAGATAGACTTGCACCTAATTGGTCCATATTTTTTTAAAGATTTAATATAGCAATAATAATTGGTTACAATGAAAATGATGGTTATGATTACGACATTTTCAATAACCCATATTTGATAATGTGGCTGCCATGTTGTAGATAATTACCCTCAAGAAGGTTGTGTTATGACTACACATGACCTTACGTCTAATTACCAAAAAAAATACACATGATATTTAAATATTGGTTCATACAATGAGTATGATAAAAGTGAACTATACCATAATCAACCCCCCCCCCCCCCCCCCCCGCTATTGCATATATATACTAGGTGGTGGAGATAGTATAAGCGAGCCGAGCTGCTCGCGAACTACGTGATATCAGATTAATAAAAAGCTCAAGACGAGCAAGGTTTTATCGATCCCCAAACCAAACTTGGCCTCAAAATAAGCTCATTTATTTATCGAGCCCGAGACCGAGCCTTGGGGGCTAAGATCAGTTACACTCGTGAAGCCTTATGTTGTATTAGTTTTCGTTTTCACCCCTTAGTATATTGGGCCCAGATTAACTGCCCAATGGCCATCTATAAATTCAATCTAATATGCCGTGTATGAATTCCCTAATCGAGCAACTCTACATCGACCTCTATCTTTTACTTTTGGCTTACAACCCTAGAAATCCCTAATCCAAGAATCCAAGAATAAAAATAAGCATTACTTTTCTATAATTCAAACATTTGATTCTTATTGTTTGTCTATTTGTGTTGTGCATGGGCTTAATGAGCTATTTGGGCTTATGGAATGTTAATGATAGGCCGATAGTGTGAAGATTGGAGCTGGATTGCAGATCAGGTCAAGTGGAGCAGCAGCTGGATCTACTTAAAGATGTCTTTTAGGGTTTTCTGGGAGACACGATATTTTTTCACATTTTGCGCAGTCATATCCTCTCTCTTTAGGGTTGTTGAAAATTTGTTGAGTTCTTCTTCTTCTCGTGTGTAGATTTCTGAGTATCATGAGCACACGTTTCTCTTCAGTCTTCAATCGAGCATAATAGGAGACGAACATAGTAGCATACGGACTTCTGGGTCGTATACAGGTTCACCCTTCGACCTTTATGGCTTCACCGTCATCTTTAGACTTCATATTTCAGACTAATTGCTTATATATAAACATCAATCCATCTGGCATCCTAGTTAAAACACCATGTATCAGTTCGAACATTTTTGAGCTGATCTTGAGCTATAGGTTTTGGTTATACATAGGGATGACAATAAAACCTAAACCCAAAACCCGACACACATGGGAGGGGTATGGGGTCGGGTAATCGGGTATGGAAATAGTTTTGAACTTTTACGTGGGTATGGGGCGAGTGTCGAATTTGATGATATACCCGTTTACTCGTACCGATTACCCGATAATATATACTCGTTTACCTGATTATATACCGGCTATAGTTTTTATTGTTTTATTTATTTATTTTAATGATATATATTATATGATTTTAATTATCTATTTTATTTTTATTTATAATACTAAGTTTTTTTTGTTAAGAACATTGATTTACACATTATTAAATTTATATATATTTAATTACTTGAGATATTTTTATAATAATTATGGTATGCTCGAAACCTGCGAGTATGGGACACAATTTGATAACCGGTTATAGGGTTGGGATTACTCAAACCCGTCCCAAAGCCGCCACATTGCCATCCATAGTTATACAAGCTTGATGATTCGAGCCGAGCTCGAGCTTCAAGATAATATACATTTTACTTGGTGAACTAAGCTACATGTAACTTTCGTCAAGCACGAGTTTTGATGATTTGTTTGTATTATATATAGTATGATATTGTTACTTTTTGATAGTATTCTAATTCTGTTTTGTCATATGTTATAATGTTGAGATACGGTTAGAGCAAATGATAGAAGGATAATACTAAAATATAAATCTTCATCATCCGTCAAGATCTTTTAATACACATGGGAGGGGTATGGGTCGGGTAATCGGGTATGGAAATAGTTTTGAACTTTTTTGTGGGTATGGGACGAGTATGGAATTTGATGATATACCCGTTTACTCGTACCGATTACCCGATAATATATACTCGTTTACCCGATTATATACCGGCTATAGTTTTTATTGTCTTATTTATATATTTTAATGATATATATTATATGATTTTAATTATCTATTTTATTTTTATTTATAATACTAAGTTTTTTTTGTTAAGAACATTGATTTACACATTATTAAATTTATATATATTTAATTACTTGAGATATTTTTATAATAATTATGGTATGCTCGAAACCTGTGAGTATGGGACACAATTTGATAACCGGTTATAGGGTTGGGATTACTCAAACCCGTCCCAAAGCCGCCACATTGCCATCCATAGTTATACAAGCTTGATGATTCGAGCCGAGCTCGAGCTTCAAGATAATATACATTTTACTTGGTGAACTAAGCTACATGTAACTTTCGTCAAGCACGAGTTTTGATGATTTGTTTGTATTATATATAGTATGATATTGTTACTTTTTGATAGTATTCTAATTCTGTTTTGTCATATGTTATAATGTTGAGATACGGTTAGAGCAAATGATAGAAGGATAATACTAAAATATAAATCTTCATCATCCGTCAAGATCTTTTAATACACATGGGAGGGGTATGGGGTCGGGTAATCGGGTATGGAAATAGTTTTGAACTTTTTTGTGGGTATGGGACGAGTATGGAATTTGATGATATACCCGTTTACTCGTACCGATTACCCGATAATATATACTCGTTTACCCGATTATATACCGGCTATAGTTTTTATTGTCTTATTTATATATTTTAATGATATATATTATATGATTTTAATTATCTATTTTATTTTTATTTATAATACTAAGTTTTTATTGTTAAGAACATTGATTTACACATTATTAAATTTTTATATATTTAATTACTTGAGATATTTTTATAATAATTATGGTATGCTCGAAACCTGTGAGTATGGGACACAATTTGATAACCGGTTATAGGGTTGGGATTACTCAAACCCGTCCCAAAGCCGCCACATTGCCATCCATAGTTATACAAGCTTGATGATTCGAGCCGAGCTCGAGCTTCAAGATAATATACATTTTACTTGGTGAACTAAGCTACATGTAACTTTCGTCAAGCACGAGTTTTGATGATTTGTTTGTATTATATATAGTATGATATTGTTACTTTTTGATAGTATTCTAATTCTGTTTTGTCATATGTTATAATGTTGAGATACGGTTAGAGCAAATGATAGAAGGATAATACTAAAATATAAATCTTCATCATCCGTCAAGATCTTTTATTTACATTATATGTTCCTAGTCAATCAGTAGAAAGTGATCGGGACATCCTCCTTCTCAAAGTCGTTGTCCGTCACATGAATCGTGCCATTTTTTTTATCCATGCCTTCAACTTTGCCTTCTCAAAGTTCGCGTCGGTCGGTAGCTGAAAGTTGTCCGATCGGAAAGGCTATCATCAGTCTCCCCTTTGAAGAGAAATACGTTGTCGCGATCGATGATCATTTTTTTGACGTCCTTCTCTTCGAGGCCGCCAGCCAGGACCTCCCATCTCAACTCATCATGTGGCGCATTTCTAAACCGGGGCTTAGCCTTTTGAAACCATAGCGCGTGTGTTTCACGGGCCTGTCTATTGCTAATTTGACTATTGTGGCGCCAAAAATTTAAAATAAAACAAAAGAACACATGTATGCTAACAACAACAAAATAATAATTAAAATAAATAATAGAGTAAATTACATATTTTGTCCTTTAACTTTACCCGTTTTGCAACTTTTGTCCTTTATCTTTTTTTGTTACACTCCCTGTCCTTTAACTATTTTATATTTTCACCTTTTGTCCTTTTTAACGGATTCCGTTAAAATTCACCGTTAAGTCAAGGGTATTTTTGTCTTTTTACTTTATTCTTAGAAAACATTACATATTTTGTCCTTTAACTTTGTCTGTTTTGCAATTCTTATCCTTTATCTTTTTTTTGTTACATTCTCTATCCTTTAACTTTTTTATTCTTTCATCTTTTGTCTTTTTTAACAGATTCTATTAAAATTTATCGTTAAGTCAAGGGTATTATTGTCTTTTTACTTTTAAATGGTATTATTATACTTAAATAAAGAGGAATGCTGTGTTATGTAAATTTGTAAATTTTTTTCCTTTATCACCCCACCCCCACCCTAACCTTAAACCATCACCGGTGAAAACCTCACCCCCACTGTCAATCGGCCGGCGACCTCCCATCGAACACTGTCGACGACCCTCCGGCGACCTCCCATCGACTTGACATCCAGTTTGTTAAGGGTGGTCGTCGGTGAAGCAGGTAAACTGGTGACCGCCGACGTTTGGCGAGGAGACGGTGGAGGGTCGTCGGAGGTTTGGTCGGAGCAGCGAGGGCTCGGAGATGCGCCGAAAATTCGACCGGGAAAGAGGAGAGGGGGAGGGGGATCGAGGCTGCCTTCTCTCAGAAACGAAAGTGGGGTGGGTTGGGGTGGGGTGATAAAGGAAAAAAATACAGATTTACATAACACACCTTCCCTCTTTATTTAAGTATAATAAATACCCCTAAAAAGTAAAAAGACAAAAATAATCTTGACTTAACGGTGGATTTTCATGGAATCTGTTAAAAAGGACAAAATGTGAAAGAATAAAAAAGTTAAAGGATAGAGAATGTAACAAAAAAAGATAAAGGATAAAAATTGCAAAACAGACAAAGTTAAAGGACAAAATATGTAATTTTTTCTACCCTAAAAAGTAAAAAGACAAAAATACCCTTGACTTAACGGTGGATTTTAACGGAATCTATTAAAAAGGACAAAAGATGAAAGAAAAAAAAAGTTAAAGGACAGAGAGTGTAACAAAAAAAGATAAAGGACAAAAGTTGCAAAACGGGTAAAGTTAAAGGACAAAATATGTAATTTACTCTAAATAATAACAATCAACAAACAATAAGAACTCTTTTACCATTCTCATAGCCATTTTTGAAACATGGTAATCATCATAGCCATTTTTGAAACATGGTAATCAGATGATCTATAGCAACTAATTTTAATTTACCTAGATTACAGTTATTTTTCCATCCAATCATCTATCTATCTAATAGATTTCATTTAGATAGATGAAATGTTTATGTATAGATTAAGTTTATGTATGTTACAGAAAAAGAAAAAGTCAAAATCCTTGATGATTTTTTCAACGATGGAGATAGATAAAGCAACAAACAGAACATTTGAATAATTATGAAACGTCTAACGAACAAACATGGTACATTTGATCCAAACGATATATCTATCTACATATTAGATCTCATTTAGATGTATGAAACTGATATATCGTTTGGATCAAATGTGCCATATTTGTTCGCTGGGTGTTTTATAGTTATTCACATGTTCTGTTTGTTGATTCATCTATCTCTCCACTGTTGAGAAAATCCTCATGGATTTTGACTTTTTCTTTTTCCGTAACATACATAAACTTAATCTGTTTAATGTATATGAACATAATTTCATCCATTTAAAATGAAATCTAATAGATAGATAATTAGTTATAATACAGGAAAATTAATTGCTATAACTCAATGTAGATCATTTGATTACCATGTTTCCACAAATTGCTATTAGAATGGTAAGATTAGCACTGGACGGGCTCGTGAAACACACACTATGGATTTCAAAAGCCTAGGCCCCGGTTTGGAAATGCGTCACATGGTGAGCTGAGATGGGAGATCCTGGCTGGCTGCCTCGAAGAGAAGGACGTTAAAAAGATGATCATCGACAGCGATAACGTATTTCTCTTCAAAGGGGAAAACAAATGATAGCCTTCCTGATCGGACAACTTTCAGCTCCTGACCGACACAAACTTCGAGAAGGCAAAGATGAAGGCCTTGATAAAAATGACACAATTCATGTGATGACCATCGGTTTTGAGAAGGATGAGGTCTTAGTCACTTTCGACTAATTAACTAGTCTTTGTTTTATGTTTCCTATATATTGTAGATAAAAGATCTTAACGGGTGATACGGATTTATGTTTTTGTATTATCTTTTCTGTTATTTGTTCTAAACGTACCTCAACATTATAACATATGACAAAGCAAAATTAAGATTATATCAAAAAGTAACAATATCATTAACTATATATAATAACCAAATTTTGAATAGTAAGTTGACGGGAGTAATAACGACGTTAGATATCCACGTTTCTTTATCCCACCAGACATCTCCTTCTTATCCCAAACCCTGGCTTATCTTCTCTGAAACCCCATGCCCTCTTATCTTCTCTCTATCCATATTTTCTCCGCTCTCTCTTCTCGAACATGCTCGCTTTTGCCGCCGGTGGTTTGCTGGTAACGTCGTCCTCCTTCGAAAGAAGGATTTCAAGGTTTGTTTCCCTTCTATCCTTCTCTGTTTCTTCTTTCGTTTGTAATTCTGTTTATAACCAACGTATTTGCAGACGATCCGCCACCAGTGGTTAAAATATTTTAACCGAGCTTTTAATTCGGGTCCAATGATGGCGCTTCAGCCCACCAGTTTCATCTGGAAGCCTTGGAATGAGTGGCGGGAGTAGGTTAGGCCCGTGGATATATTCATTCGGTGGATTCATCGATCTTTCGATGGAAGTATATTTTTTCAAATTGATTGATTTTGGTTGCTAAGTTGCAGATTTCAAGGTTTTTTTTTTAAAGATTGATCGAGGGAGCAAGGGTTTTGATATTGTAAGCCTTCCCATTCTCTCATATCTTGCAAATTGTGTATGAATGAACTGCATTAAAGTAAGTTATTTGATTGGTAATATATGCACTTTGACGTGGTAGTGTTAAATCTGAACTTGATGTTTAACAGGAAGTTGAACAAGGAACAAAAGTTTTCATCATAAGCTATAGCCACTAAAATCTTTCCAAGTTAGTAAGTAATCTAAAAGCCTTAAAGTTAAAGCTTTTATAGAATTTTTGAAACAATTTGATGATTGATTAAGTTAAATACAAAATGAGATT
>JBCNJP010000018.1:12791028-12824817 GCA_039602395.1 Deinandra increscens subsp. villosa | reverse complement strand
TCAGATTTAACACTACCACGTCAAAGTGCATATATTACCAATCAAATAACTTACTTTAATGCAGTTCATTCATACACAATTTGCAAGATATGAGAGAATGGGAAGGCTTACAATATCAAAACCCTTGTTCCCTCGATCAATCTTTAAAAAAAAACCTTGAAATCTGCAATTTAGCAACCAAAATCAATCAATTTGAAAAAATATACTTCCATCGAAAGATCGATGAATCCACCGGATGAATATATCCACGGGCCTAACCTACTCCCGCCACTCATTCCAAGGCTTCCAGATGAAACCGGTGGGCTGAAAGCGCCATCATTGGACCCGAATTAGAAGCTCGGTTAGAAATTGGACCAGAATTAGAATTCTAGCATGATCTGAGCGATCTACTATTGACCACTGGTGGCAGATCGTCTGCAAATACGTTGGTTATAAACGGAACCGTTACAAACGAAAGAAGAAACAGAGAAGGATAGAAGGGAAACAAACCTTGAAATCCTTCTTTCGAAGGAGGACGACGTTACCAGCAAACCACCGGCGGCGAAAGCGAGCATGTTCGAGAAGAGAGAGCGGAGAAAATATGGATAGAGAGAAGATAAGAGGGCATGGGGTTTCAGAGAAGATAAGCCAGGGTATGGGATAAGAAGGAGATGTCTGGTGGGATAAAGAAACGTGGATATCTAACGTCGTTATTACTCCCGTTAACTTACTATTCAAAATTTGTGTTATTATATATATTTAATGATATTGTTACTTTTTGATATAATCTTGATTTTGCTTTGTCTATTGTAATAATGTTGAGGTACGTTTAGAACAAATAACAGAAAAGATAATACAAAAACATAAATCCGTATCACCCGTTAAGATCTTTTATCTACAATATATAGGAAACATAAAACAAAGACTAGTTAATTAGTCGAAAGTGACTAAGACCTCATCCTTCTCAAAACCGATGGTCATCACATGAATTGTGTCATTTTTATCAAGGCCTTCATCTTTGCCTTCTCGAAGTTTGTGTCGGTCAGGAGCTGAAAGTTGTCCGATCAGGAAGGCTATCATTTGTTTTCCCCTTTGAAGAGAAATACGTTATCGCTGTCGATGATCATCTTTTTAACGTCCTTCTCTTCGAGGCAGCCAGCCAGGATCTCCCATCTCAGCTCACCATGTGACGCATTTCCAAACCGGGGCCTAGGCTTTTGAAATCCATAGTGTGTGTTTCACGAGCCCGTCCAGTGCTAATCTTACCATTCTAATAGCAATTTGTGGAAACATGGTAATCAAATGATCTACATTGAGTTATAGCAATTAATTTTCCTGTATTATAACTAATTACATATCTATTAAGTTTATGTATGTTACGGAAAAAGAAAAAGTCAAAATCCATGAGGATTTTCTCAACAGTGGAGAGATAGATGAATCAACAAACAGAATATGTGAATAACTATAAAACACCCAGCGAACAAATATGGCACATTTGATCCAAACGATATATCAGTTTCATACATCTAAATGAGATCTAATATGTAGATAGATATATCGTTTGGATCAAATGTACCATGTTTGTTCGTTAGACGTTTCATAATTATTCAAATGTTCTGTTTGTTGCTTTATCTATCTCCACCGTTGAAAAAATCATCATGGATTTTGACTTTTTCTTTTTCTGTAACATACATAAACTTAATCTATACATAAACATTTCATCTATCTAAATGAAATCTATTAGATAGATAGATGATTGGATGGAAAAATAACTGTAATCTAGGTAAATTAAAATTAGTTGCTATAGATCATCTGATTACCATGTTTCAAAAATTGCTATGGGAATGGTAAAAGAGTTCTTATTGTTTGTTGATTGTTATTATTTATTTTAATTATTATTTTGTTGTTGTTAGCATACATGTGTTCTTTTGTTTTATTTTAAATTTTTGGCGCCACAATAGTCAAATTAGCAATAGACAGGCCCGTGAAACACACGCGCTATGGTTTCAAAAGGCTAAGCCCCGGTTTAGAAATGCGCCACATGGTGAGTTGAGATGGGAGGTCCTGACTGGCGGCCTCGAAGGGAAGGACGTCAAAAAGATGATCATCGATCGCGACAACGTATTTCTCTTCAAAGGGGAGACAAATGATAGCATTTCCGATCGGACAACTTTCAGCTACCGGCCGACGCGAACTTTGAGAAGGCAAAGTTGAAGGCATGGATAAAAAAAATGGCACGATTCATGTGACGGACAACGACTTTGAGAAGGAGGATGTCCCGATCACTTTCGACTGATTGACTAGGAACATATAATGTAAATAAAAGATCTTGACGGATGATGAAGATTTATATTTTAGTATTATCCTTCTATCATTTGCTCTAACCGTATCTCAACATTATAACATATGACAAAACAGAATTAGAATACTATCAAAAAGTAACAATATCATACTATATATAATACAAACGAATCATCAAAACTTGTGCTTGACGAAAGTTACATGTAGCTTAGTTCACCAAGTAAAATGTATATTATCTTGAAGCTCGAGCTCGGCTCGAATCATCAAGCATGTATAACTATGGATGGCAATGTGGCGGCTTTGGGACGGGTTTGAGTAATCCCAAGCCTATAACCGGTTATCAAATTGTGTCCTATACTCGCGGGTTTCGGGCATACCATAATTATTATATTTCTCATAATTATTAAAAAATATCTCAAGTAATTAAATATATATAAATTTAATAATGTGTAAATCAATGTTCTTAAAAAAAAAACTTAGTATTATAAATAAAAATAAAAATAGATAATTAAAATCATATAATATATATCATTAAAATAAATAAATAAGATAATAAAAACTATAGCCGGTATATAATCGGGTAAACGAGTATATATTATCGGGTAATCGGTACGAGTAAACGGGTATATCATCAAATTCCATACTCGTCCCATACCCACGAAAAAGTTCAAAACTATTTCCATACCCGATTACCCGACCCCATACCCCTCCCATGTGTGTCGGGTTTTGGGTTCAGGTTTCATTGTCATCCCTATGTATAACCAAAACCTATAGCTCAAGATCAGCTCAAAAAGGCTCGAACTGATACATCGTGTTTTAACTAGAACGCCAGATGGATTGATATTTATATATAAGCAATTAGTCTGAAATATGAAGTCTAAAGATGACGGTGAAGCCATAAAGGTCGAAGGGTGAACCTGTATACGACCCAGAAGTCCGTATGCTACTCTGTTCGTCTCCTATTATGCTCGATTGAAGACTGAAGAGAAACGTGTGCTCATGATACTCAGAAATCTACACACGAGAAGAAGAAGAACTCAACAAATTTACAACCCTAACGAGAGGACGAGGAGAGGAGATGACTGCGCAAAATGTGAAAAAATCTCGCGTCTTCCAAGAAACCCTAAAAGATATCTTTAAGTAGATCCAGCTGCTCTCCACTTGACCTGATCTGCAATCCAGTTCCAATCTTCACACTATCGGCCCATCATTAACATTCCATAAGCCCAAATAGTTCATTAAGCCCATGCACAACACAAATAAACAAACAATAAGAATCAAATGTTTGAATTATAGAAACGTAATGCTTATTTTTATTCTTGGATTAGGGATTTCTAGGGTTGTAAGCCAAAAGTAAAAGATAGAGGTCAATGAAGAGTTGGGATTAGGGAATGTCGACTGGGAGCACATGGATCTTCTAATTTTGGATATATATATCCACTATTTATTTATTGTCTTCTAAATTATTTAATAACCAATTATTTAATTACTTAATTTAATATATAATATAGTTTATTAAGTTACATATATTTATATCTATTTATACTATATAATAAACAAAAAGTTTGATCATAGTTTAATTAATAAAAAAATAAACTTGACATCACCACAAAATTTTGAATTAACCCGTGTAACACACGGGGATAAAAAACTAGTAATCTATACACCCGAGTTATAACATATAATTTTAATTTTTCTAGATTTCAATTATTTTTCCAGACAATTATCTATCTATCTGTCTATTAGATTTCATTTAGATGGATGAAGCTAAGTTTATGTATGTTACATAAAAAGAAAAGTCAAAATCACATGATGATTTTCTCAATTGTGGGGAGATAGATGAAGCAATAAACAGAATAGATTATGAAACATCCAACGAATAAACATATATGGCACATTGGATCCAAATGATCGATCTATCTATCTATTAGATTTCATAACATCCAACGAATAAACATGGCACATTGTCTATCTATCTATTAGATTTCATTAAATGTGTGAAATTAAGTATAAATTATAGTCAAATCAAAGACGATTTGCTCAAATTACTAGAGAGAGATAGATGAGCAAACAAAAATAGATGAAAATCCATTAACGAAGAAAAAAAAGAGGTTTAGGGTATTTACCTCCAACATGTAGGGGTTAGGGACTTCCAAAACTTTTTCATGTTTCCGGTTGTTGCTACAATAACAACAGAATAGAACATTGATGAGTTTGCGAAGCCAATATGAATCTGAATAATTGAAGTTAAAAACAAAATCAACTTGATGCGAAAGTCCTTGCAACTCTGACGGTCCTCAATCTATTACCCATTGTGGTAGCTTCGAATTAAACACAAATAACAACACAAAGAATCAGTTACATGTTGATGTTGATATGAAATTTGAAAAAAAACAAACAAACTGACACAAAGAAACATATACTAACAGGCTGATGTTTCTATGACTCATAAGGTTACAAGTTTTTTACCATGTTTATATATGTATTATGTTAATCATGTCTATCTTTTTTTATAAGGATATTCACGAGCCTATCATTGTGTCATAAAGAACTATGACATTATATGTGACGGTGAGTTAACAAGTTTCATAAAATTACTTACCTCCTATGACACCCAAGCTTCACACACAGTGGTACACTAATCGATTCTTCATCCACCGCCCGAGTAATATTTGCTATTAGAAGATCCAACGTTTTTGAAAAAGAAGAACTACCGAATCCTATCCACGTAATATTTACTATAATTGCAGGTATCGATTTAATGTTAACTCGTTATCTTTTAAGATCCAAAAAGAAGTTCCATAAAAGTCATAAATTTTACCAACTTCTAAAGGAAAACTAAGAACATAATTATCAATAAGAAATAATAATAAATTTTGGAATACAAATAATTTTTTACCCCTAATCTTAATATGATAAATTAAAAAAAAAATGAAATCTAAGAGATATTCATATTCATGAATACACATTAGCAACAAATGTTTATATTACACCAATAATATCCATCATGAAAAGAGTAGATACTTAATTATCTGTTCAGAATCAAACAAATAATTATGTGTTCAGAATCAAACAAATAATTAACAGAGATTTGATTTGGGGTTTAGAGTCCATTCGATCAAATACACATTCACATCTTCATTGATTGTTTCAACTTTGTAATTAAAAGGGAGTTTAATCTTGTTCTCACCTGTTTATCATCTTAGCCATGTCCAAACATGAGATGTTAAAATATTTTAAGACTATTATGGCCATTGTGCCCAAAGGTACCTTAGGTTTATTAGTTTCTTGTATCAAATTCTAACGGAAACGATGTCGATGGAGCAAAGAAGACTTGATTTTCAAATTTCATTTAAAACTCTATTTATTTTTTGTAAAATCTTACCATTTATAACTTATGATGAAAGAAACTATGAACATCCACATTGAAATCCTATATGAACTCACTCATTGAAATTTCTTGATTCAAAAGAGGAGACAAAAATGGGAAAATTACTGCAGAGGTCTTTGACCATAACTAAATTAATAAAATAGTCGTTGACTAGTCAGTTTATTAGAATGTCTAACCAATAGGATACTGCCACATCATTTTTTTATGTATTCTCTAGGCTCATTCTCCATTTTATTAAATCATTCTCCAAATCATATAATCATTCGCTAATATTATGGTATTCTCCATCCTTATTCGCCATAAATTTGAATAAAATAATCATAAAAATTAGGTATTCTCCATTCTCATTCGCCAACTATGAAATTTTGTGATATTCTCCATTCTCCACCCTCCATAAAATTAGAGAATACCATAAATTATTAGGTATTCTACACTCTCCATTCAAATTAGAAATATTATTTTTATAAATTAATTTCTAAGTCCAATGAGTTAGGTATTTATATTTTCAGAGATTTAGTAAATTAATTTAACAACAAGAAATTTAACAACAATAAATTTCTCATCTTAAATTAATGTTTTTATAAATTAATTTAACAAGTAAACATATTTATATATTTTAATTTAAAAATATGTTTTTTTTAAAAGATTTAAATTCTTGGTTGAATCTCTATTTTACAATTAAAGATTATTTTTTAGAAAAACTCAATTTAAATTTTATTTAGAACAAGAATCTTTTTCATAAATGTTATAAGTTTAAAGATTATATTTTTTGAACTCAAACTCTTTAAAAAATTTGTATAATTACTTACACCTTCTCTTCAACTACAAAACTCTATTTATTTGAACTCCTCTTCTTGCAATATTTGTAACCAACAATTTACGTATTATCATCAACTTTCATTAATTTTTAAGAGTTATAAAAATCCGTTACGAGACTTAGTTGTTTTTTTTAAAAAATAACTCCGTTTTTATTAAAACTTAGGTTAAAATGTTCAATTTTTTTATAAAGTATTGTGTATTTAGATTTTTTTTAAAATTTACCAAATATAAATTATTAAGTAAAAACACCTTAAGGAGCTTAATTAATTAAAAGGTTAAAAATAAAAAATAAGAAAAAAAGTCGCTGGATTCGCTATGACCATGTTCGCTGGATTTTAATTATATTCGCTAGACCCACTCTTTATTTTAAAAGTCAAAGTCTATTTTAGAAAACCTACTAGTCAATGGCCATTTAATTAATTTGATTATGATCAATGGCCTATGCGGTAATTTTTCAGACAAAAATAAATCTTTATCAAGATTTAACTTTGTTATTAATGAAATCGAGAAAAAAAAATAGCTTAATTTATAAAAGGATTATATAATACAAGTTTTCAAAAGAAATTGTTCCACATCTTTCCCATCACCAAATCACTATTTTTAAATCACTATTTTTAAAGAACAAAAAAAATCATATAATATAATAGTAACTCACCTGTTTAAAGACTAGAAAAACGCCGTGTTGATATATAAGATTTCCAAACGGATGATTTTGAATAAGACGCCACTGAAGGTTAGCTCGTATTATCATTATAAACCTTATCTTTGTCAAAAACCTAGAAAGTAAGCAAGATGAGATTTGTAAATATATACATAGTAATAAGAAAATCTAACTAGTAGATCATAGATACAGTATTGAAAGGTAGTTAAGTAACATACAATGATACAAAAGTGGAGTAGTTGTAAAAATGGTTAACATTTTATACATATATATTTTGAGAAAGAAATTGTTAAATGCTGAACATTTTCATACCAATCAATTGGTTGGTTGGTTGATCTTCTCTTTTCCTTTGCTTGGAAGGCAGAACAGAAGGGTGGAGATGAGATGGTTGTTTAGATAGATAGCCGGAGGGATGCATGAGAATCAATGTAAAGGGAGGTTCGCTTAATTATGAAGGGCGATGGAGGGGGGCTCCACGGGGACGGGTCGGGAGTTACCGGCGAAGGATCCGGGATCTTGATATGATATGGTCAAAAAGCTGAATTTCACAAGGCACGCCAAGCCAATGTGTTGTACCAAACTAGTAAAACGGTTGCAGATATTTAATTCCCAAATTTTTAACGCAATTTGTTTACCACCGAGCAAATGTATTAATAGAAGCAGGCCGATCGATCTTGTGATTTAGAGGCCCTGTTCAAGTTTAAAAAATAGGTCCCATTTGAACAAAAATTACAAACAGAAAAAATTGTAACATAAAACAAAAAACAAGTTATAACTATAAACATAAAAAAATTTATTGTTTTAAAATGATATTCTAATTGAAATTAGGCTCTAAATGTACAAATATTAAATAACTAATTGGGTGAGAGGTTCAAATGAGAAGTTTGTTTTCGGTAAGAAGGATAAGAATAAATTTTAGTCATTGATCTTGATCTAGTAAAAAAGGAAGGAGGGTATTTTAGTCTTAGCCACTTTTGTTGACTTTTTATCTACTTCCCCCATTTTCTTTAAACATTCATAATATTCACATACGACATTATTTTTTTAAAAAAATTGCACCATAAAAACGAGCATTTTTTATCTTTAAAACACATATAGTGTTGCTATATAAAAAATGATTTTTTTTTTACTTTTTCGAATTTTGACACAATGTTCAGGTCATTGTGTCATTGTGTCAAAATGTTCAGATCATTGTGTCATTGTGTCGTCGTGTCAAAAGTATATATAGTGTTGCTATATATAAAATTAAATACTCTTTCGGTTTTTAGCATCATATGAAACAATGATCTGAACATTTTGACACAATATGACTAGAGGTGCACATCCGAACCGGTTCCGGAACCGGAACCGTCGAACCGAACCGGAACCGAACCGCTTTGGGACCGGTTCTGACGGAACCGGTTCGGTTCCAAAAAAACCGGCGGTTCCAAACCGGTTTTAGATTATGGGCGAAGAACCGGAACCGGAACCGGTTTTCCATGAACCGGTTTAAGAACCGGTTCTGGAACCGAAAAGGCGGAACCGGTCGCTGGGTTGATTTCTAGCCGTTATGCAACGGTTTTATAGCCGTTTTTGGTGATTTTTTGACCGTTTTTTTTGTTTTTTACCCCCCAATTCAACCTACAATGTAGTATAAATACTAGGTAATTGTTATGGGTTAATTCCACACTCAAAAATCACAAATATCACTTCAAAAAACACACACATTCTCTCACGTTTTCGATGGCCGGTGGCAACCGCAAAGGCAAAGGCAAACAAGCCGCGAGTGAGTCCGTGGATGGGCAAGGCTCAAGCAATGTTGTTGTTAGGATACTTGAATGTACCCGAACACGCGATATTTGGGAGCATATGGACTTATGCGAAATGTCAAACGGTGAGGAAAAAGCTCGTTGCAAGGCATGCGGGGGTTTACTTGATCCGAAAGGAAACTCAACGTTGAGGAAGCATCTTAATCAATCATGTCCCTCGTTGAAGGCTAATCCTTCTAAAGGTCAAGCATAAATGGGAAGTCATGGAGACGTATTCAATTACGATCTAATGGCGGTTCGAGACCGGATGGCAAAGTTCGTGATTCAAGAAGCTCTTCCCTTCGATCACTTCGACAACGCTCGATTAACAAGTATGATTCGCGACACTCTCCAACCTCGATATACCCAAGTAAGTCGCACCACTCTTAGAAGGGATTGTTTAAAACTATGGGCAAACGCAAAAAAAGAGTTAATTTCACTTTTTGAAAACTTGGAAACCGGTGTGAACTTGACCACCGATGTTTGGTCGGCTCCACACCATTTACCGGAATCATATCTTTGTGTGACCGCTCATTGGGTTTGTCTTTCATCATGGCAAATGATGAAACGTACGGTGGCTTTTTGTCACACCCCCAAATAACCACTAACGGAGTTTATACCGTTAAGGGGTGCGAACAAACCAGGACCACAACCATTAGTTACAAATACTAAACGAATCAGAGTTAAGTCCAATGTTCATAGATAAAACAGTTTAAAATACGCAGCGGAATATAAACATAAGTGTCTTAGCACTAACCACGTGCTTTACCAAGTCATTGTATTAAATTCCCAAATTAAGTTTAATAGAAATAAAGTCTTCACGTGCCATGCCAACCTCCAGCGGATACTCCTCAGCGATCTGCAAAAGTGAAAACCACACAAGTGTCAACCTAACGGTTGGTGAGTTCACGGTGGGCATGACATGCATTGGCCCGGTCTCTTAATCGTGTTTATCAAATCATATAAATAAGTAGTAGTTTTGCAAAACATTTGCCAAGTGTTGAATTATCGAATATGCACTAGTTAAGTAAAAGTTAAAGCAGTCAACCGATATCGCGGGTAGCTAATCCGGTTTCCATGCACTAAGGAAGTCGTACTAGGGCTGAAAGCTGACGTAACAGAGTTCGGCAATCGCCGATGGTTGGTACCTCCAGTTGTGTCCCACACAACTAAACACAGGCTGATATTGCACTCCGTTCGGCCCCCGGCCGGTTGGCTACACAATAGTGTACCGCGGAGCAGGGTTTGTCAAACCCTCAGTAGATCTACCCAACATCCCCTCGCTTTCCAGATCATCAGTACTAAGTTGAGGATTTTAAGTTTTAAAGCATTCCTTAGAAATCATGTGATATCATTTGGTTTAAACTTTAACCTACACTAGTCATATTTAAAACATTTATTCTGGATTTCATCCGAAATCCCAAAAAGAGTTTAAGTGTCACAAAAGTTGTTTCCGGGTTTCAATCGGAACCCCAAGGATGGACAGTTGCAAGTGCTCCCCATAAAACACTCCAACTTCCATAACAAGTATCTCGATTGGCAATACCTCAAATTGTCAGCGTTGTTTTTTTTTTTTTTTTTTTTTGTTTAGTATGTTCGTTGTGACCCAAACGGGCTCACAATTAAAGGGTTTGTGAAACTCACCTTAGGTTGCTCAGCTACACTTGCTAATTAATCCAAATATTGCTTAACGAAGACCTATGAACACGTTTAGGTCTTAAGTATTAGTTTCGTGTCTAATCTCTACATAACGTCACTATGGCCCATAACATAGCACGTTGGAACTACGACTCGACATACCGACACACGACACCGATGGTTGATCATAAACAATGGTTCACATAGTTCAGAAATCATGGCATGTAACATTATAGTATAATCATGTAAGTCGTGGCATAACATTTTAATAAGTTGCACAAGTTTGGGTTTAGTCTGGAGAAACTGCTGGAGAAACTGCTAGAGAAACTGCGAGAGAAACTGCTAGAGAAACTGCTAGAGAAACTGCGAGAGAAACTGCTAGTTTCGCTAGCTAGTTTCGCCAGGAACAAGGTCAGTTTCGTTCACGAGAGACACTACAGTTTCGCTGGACAGTTTCGCTGGAAGGAGATATGCACAGTTTCGCTGGATAGTTTCTCCTGATGAATGCACAGTTTCGCTGATCGCTAAAAAAACCCGTAAATTTGACTAAAAACCTTTCTAACAGCCTCCATACTTCGTGTAATTCATTTTCAAGCATACATAATCATTTAGGAACATCACAGGAGCATTTTTAACATCATAAACATGCATTTTCATCATCAAATCTTCAAGAACACATTTTACCCAAAATGACCTAATCTAGCATGAATCTCTATTATGGATCAGTTTCACACGTAAAGTTGTAGTTTTTATGGTAGATCTAGCATTCCTAAGCATTCATACAAAAGATCAAGTGATTACATGAAGATCTAAGCATGCTTTATGAAGAAAACATATGGAAAATACATAGAAATAGTTCATGGGACTCACGGTTTGATCAAGGATCGATGGATGATCTTCACCAACAGAATTAAGGGCTGGTCTTGATGGCTCTTGGGGCTGATCCAGATTCGTGAGAGAGAGTGAGGGTAGGAGAGTGTGTGTGTTTGTTGTGATGATGCAAGTAAATGGAGAATTAGGGTTAATTACTCCTTTAAATACTTAGGGCCATCATGGGCTTTCATTGGGATTTGGGCCCCCAATGATTAGCCATCATTAGCCCATGATTAATCCATCATTAACTAACTATTAGCCCAATCATTAGACATGTATGCATACACTTAATTACCCGGTTACACATATAATCACATAATTAGGCAATTTAAACATTTTATCACATAATTTTAACAAGTAAACAATTAATCATGCTTTTTAATACTAATCATGCATTTAAATCACGTTTCTCATAATAACAACATATAAATAAATACATAACACATATGGACGGGTTCGGTGATCAACCAAAGGTTGTGGACGTATTCGGCCTAGTTAAGCATTAGTTACTAAGTTAACACTTATAACGTAACTAACGGATATTGTCTAACGGAAGTTAACCTTGAAATTCTCGGGTGTCACATCATTCCCCTGAAATTGGAATTTTCGTCCCGAAAATTATTCTTGTGTCGTAGCGTTCGCAGCATCAGCTGTCATCGTTGCTATCGTCGCTGGGGAAAGAAAGCAAAAGTTTTAGGGTCGTCACATCCTCCTCCTGTTAAAGGAATTTTGGTCCCCAAAATTTAATTATACCTTGAGTTTCCGTGGACGTTTGTTCGAACAAGTGAGGATACTTTTTCTTCATCTGATCCTCTCGTTCCCAAGTATATTCAGGTCCACGCCTTGAGTTCCATCGCACCTTGACGATCGGAATCTTGCTACGTTTGAGGGCCTTCTCCTCGCGTCCCATGATTTCTACTGGTTGTTCGATAAATCTCAGATGTTCATCAATTTCCAATTCCTCCAAAGGAATTATTTCGATGTCTTCAGCCAGACATTTCTTTAGGTTTGAAACGTGAAACACGTTGTGAACTCCATCGAGTTCGGCAGGGAGTCGCAAACGATAGGCCACCGGGCCTACTTCCCCGATGATTTCAAAAGGACCGATGTAGCGAGGATTCAACTTTCCACGCTTTCCGAAGCGTATCACACCTTTCCAAGGAGATACCTTCAATAACACTTTGTCACCTACCTCAAACTTTAGAGGTTTTCGGCGTTTGTCGGCATAACTCTTTTGTCGATCACGCGCTGCAGCTAGCCGTTGTCTGATTTGAATAATTCGTTCGGTCATATCATGAATGACTTCCGGTCCAGTGAGTCCTTTCTCACCCGTTTCAGCCCAACACACGGGCGATCTGCATTTTCTGCCATAAAGTGCTTCAAAAGGTGCTGCACCGATGCTTGAATGATAGCTATTGTTGTAAGAGAACTCCACCAGTGGAAGGTGAGTCTCCCAATTTTTCCCAAAGTCAAGAACGCAAGCTCGGAGCATGTCTTCTAAGGTTTGAATGGTTCGTTCCGATTGACCATCTGTTTGTGGGTGATAGGCTGTACTCATATCTAATCGGGTTCCCAGTGCTTCTTGCATTGATTGCCATAGCCGGGAAGTAAATCGAGGATCTCGATCTGAGATGATAGTCTTAGGCACTCCATGTAGCGTGCCACAATTCGGTCAATGTACAGCTTCGTCAACTTATCCATATTGTCATTTTCCTTCATCGGAATAAAATGTGCCGATTTGGTTAATCGATCAATGATAACCCAAATCGCATCCGGTCGATTCGATCGATGAGGTAATCCCGTTACAAAATCCATGGAGATGTCCTCCCATTTCCATTCTGGGATCTTTGGTTGTTGCAATAAACCAGAAGGCTTTTGGTACTCGATCTTAACTCTTGAGCATGTTAAACACTTAGCCACATATCGAGCAATGTCGGCTTTCATATTCGGCCACCAATACAAGTTCTTCAAATCTTGGTACATTTTATCCGATCCAGGGTGCACCGAATACCTTGACTTGTGAGCCTCGTCCATCACGAGCTCACGGAGATTTCCAAGTAAAGGAACCCAAATTCTGTCATTGTAGTATCTGAGTCCATCGGACTTAACTTCAGAGTTTACCATCTACCCCTCGCAGTGCTTCAGCTGCGAAGTTTTCTTCTTTTAAAGCTTCTCTTTGAGCATCGCGGATTCGATCCGGCAGTCCCGTGTGAATGGTAAGTTGCAGCGCTCGTACTCGTCGAGGCTTTTCATACTCTTTTCGACTTAATGCATCTGCCACAACATTGGCTTTTCCCGGGTGATATTTAATTGCTAAATCATAGTCTTTTAGTAACTCGACCCACCGTCGTTGTCGCATGTTGAGATCCTTCTGATCAAAGATGTGTTGTAAGCTTTTGTGGTCGGTAAATATTGTGCACTTTGTTCCGTAGAGGTAATGTCTCCAAATCTTGAGTGCATGAACAACGACTCCTAATTCCAAATCGTGCGTTGTATAATTCTTCTCAGTGTCCTTCAGTTGCCTGGACCCGTAGGCAATCACTTTGTCTCGTTGCATCAACACGCAACCGAGTCCTTGAATTGATGCATCACAGTAACTACGAAGTCGTCAACCCCCTTCGGGCAATGAGAGAATCGGAGCTGAACATAACATGTCCTTAGGAGTTTGAAACGCATGTTCTTCTTTTTCACCCCATCTATATTGCACTCCTTTGTGCGTTAAAGCTGTTAAGGGTTGAGCCAATTGCGAGAAATCCTTAATAAATCTTCGGTAATATCCGGCAAGTCCCAAAAATTGTCGGATTTCGGTCGGCGCTCTCGGAGTAGACCAATTCTTAATAGCTTCCACTTTAGCTGGGTCGACATGAATTCCATTCTGATCAACAATGTGTCCAAGGAACTGGACTTCGCGAATCCAAAAATCGCACTTTGAAAACTTAGCGTAAAGCTGTTCCTTGCGGAGTAATTCCAAGATAAGTCGGGATGTCTCTCGTGTTCTTCCTTCGTCTTGGAGTAGATCAAAATATCATCAATGAAAACTATCACAAACTGATCGAGGTACGGCTTGCACACTCGATTCATCAGATCCATAAATACAGCAGGTGCATTGGTTAGCCCAAACGGCATAACCAGGAACTCGAAATGACCATATCGAGTCCTAAAAGCAGTCTTAGAAATATCTTCATTGCGAATCACGAAGTTGGTGGTATCCTGACCGTAGATCAATCTTTGAGAAGTAACTTGAACCCTGTAGCTGGTCGAAGAGACCGTCGATTCGAGGAAGTGGATACCGATTCTTGATTGTAACTTTGTTAAGCTCTCGGTAGTCGATACACATTCGGAACGTTCCATCCTTCTTTTTAACAAACCATACTGGTGCTCCCCATGGAGACGAACTTGGACGAATAAATCCTTTGTCGAGTAGCTCTTGAAGTTGTGCGGAGAGTTCGTTGAGTTCGCTTACCGCCAAACGGTAAGGTGCGCGTGCAATCGGAGCGGCTCCAGGAGCTAAATCGATTCCAAACTCGACTTGTCGAAATGGAGGCAAACCAGGCAGATCTTCAGGAAATACATCTTGGAAGTCGCGGACTATCGGGTAGTCGTCGATTCTGCGCTCGGGAAGTGTCGTGTCGGTGACGTTTGCAAGGATCGCGAAGTGACCTTTACGAAGGCACTTTTGAGCTTTGAGAAACGAAATAATACCGGTTACTGATCCACCTTTCTCGCCTTGAACTGTTAACACTTCACCGTCCTTGAGTGGAATACGAACCACTTTTTCTTGGCATAGTATTTCAGCTCGGTTTTCAGATAACCAATCCATTCCTACTATGACATCAAAACTACCAATCGGGAAAGGCATAAGATCGATTCCTAACGTATGGCCAGCTAGTTCTAACTTACAGTCCTTAACTATCTGAGTTGTATCATGAAGTTTACCATTTGCTAATTCTACCACATACTTAGCATCTAAGTCAATTGGTTTGGCCTTAATTAATCTAGCAAACTTAGTGGAAATAAAACTTCTTTCAGCACCAGAATCAAACAATACAGTAGCAAAGAAACCATTCAATATAAATTTACCATTAATTACGTTGGCGTCGTTGCGAGCTTCTCCTTGACCCATGACGAAAGCTCTTCCCCTGTCGTTTCCATTTCCATTGCCATTTCCCCGATTACCGTTCCTGTTATTGTCTCCATGTTCTCTCAACTGTGGGCAGTCCCTCTTCATGTGGCCTGGAGCACCACATTCATAGCAGTTTCCATTACCATTTCCTCTGGGAGCTTCATTGTTGTTGTTACGGTTGTTGCTGTTGTTTCGCCTTGGGAGGTTTTGTGGCTTAGGTAACATCGTCCAACAGTCTTTTGCTTCATGGCCTTTCTTGCCACATCTCTCGCAGTTCAAACTCATTCTGCAGATACCGGTGTGATGCTTCCCACACTTGTTGCACCTGGGCAGTTTGCCCTTGTAGTTTCCATTCCCACCTTGGCGGTTGTTACCACCGCTGTTCCCAGACCTTTTGTTTCCAACACTCCGATTGTTCATTGAGTTTCCAGGAATTTCTTCATCAGCCTTTCTCTTGTTACTTAAGGCAATCTTCTCAGAGGCTCTTGCAGGAAGTGTACCTCCCTCATTCCCCTGTTCAGTAAGCTGATGAGCCAAATGGATGGCTTGCTGTGCGGCGATTGTAGCATGGACGGCTGCCACTGCGGCTTGTACGTGTGCGTTTATCATTGCTTGTAGTTCTGCAGGTGTCAGGGTAATGTTGTTCCTTCCATCTCCTCCAGACATTTTCTGGACAGTTAAAGTAGCCAGTGTTCAATCATAGTTATACTCTATACATATCCCATAATATGTATATTAACAATTTCCCGTTATCCCACTATTAGTCCAGAAAATTTTCGTGCAAAATTGAGGCGTCGTCGGAGAACGTCGTAATTCGTAAGTAGCTATCGTCGAAAATCGGCTTTCCCATAAAAGTCACCGTCGGCGTAGTCATCGTAGTAGAAATCAGGACGTAGCGTGTAGCATCGTTTCGTTGTCGCTTTCCCCCGAATTTGTGCGCGTATTCGCGTTCGCATTTCGTGTTCGTGTGTGAAATCATCCTAAGGTTTTTCCTGTTAGACTACCTAGACACGGTCTATATATATCTACATGTGTATATCTACATATGAAGTATTTACTTACACAGCAGAGCGAGTATCCCAGGTTGGCACGTAAAAAATTTTGCTTTGGGAATTTGGTTTGTTTCGTTTGTAACTAAGGTTTCAAGTTGCAGTTTCCAAATCGTTTTTCAAAAATGATTCCAGTTCTCTGCAACTTATGGCTCTGATACCAATCTGTCACACCCCCAAATAACCACTAACGGAGTTTATACCGTTAAGGGGTGCGAACAAACCAGGACCACAACCATTAGTTACAAATACTAAACGAATCAGAGTTAAGTCCAATGTTCATAGATAAAACAGTTTAAAATACGCAGCGGAATATAAACATAAGTGTCTTAGCACTAACCACGTGCTTTACCAAGTCATTGTATTAAATTCCCAAATTAAGTTTAATAGAAATAAAGTCTTCACGTGCCATGCCAACCTCCAGCGGATACTCCTCAGCGATCTGCAAAAGTGAAAACCACACAAGTGTCAACCTAACGGTTGGTGAGTTCACGGTGGGCATGACATGCATTGGCCCGGTCTCTTAATCGTGTTTATCAAATCATATAAATAAGTAGTAGTTTTGCAAAACATTTGCCAAGTGTTGAATTATCGAATATGCACTAGTTAAGTAAAAGTTAAAGCAGTCAACCGATATCGCGGGTAGCTAATCCGGTTTCCATGCACTAAGGAAGTCGTACTAGGGCTGAAAGCTGACGTAACAGAGTTCGGCAATCGCCGATGGTTGGTACCTCCAGTTGTGTCCCACACAACTAAACACAGGCTGATATTGCACTCCGTTCGGCCCCCGGCCGGTTGGCTACACAATAGTGTACCGCGGAGCAGGGTTTGTCAAACCCTCAGTAGATCTACCCAACATCTCCTCGCTTTCCAGATCATCAGTACTAAGTTGAGGATTTTAAGTTTTAAAGCATTCCTTAGAAATCATGTGATATCATTTGGTTTAAACTTTAACCTACACTAGTCATATTTAAAACATTTATTCTGGATTTCATCCGAAATCCCAAAAAGAGTTTAAGTGTCACAAAAGTTGTTTCCGGGTTTCAATCGGAACCCCAAGGATGGACAGTTGCAAGTGCTCCCCATAAAACACTCCAACTTCCATAACAAGTATCTCGATTGGCAATACCTCAAATTGTCAGCGTTGTTTTTTTTTTTTTTTTTTTGTTTAGTATGTTCGTTGTGACCCAAACGGGCTCACAATTAAAGGGTTTGTGAAACTCACCTTAGGTTGCTCAGCTACACTTGCTAATTAATCCAAATATTGCTTAACGAAGACCTATGAACACGTTTAGGTCTTAAGTATTAGTTTCGTGTCTAATCTCTACATAACGTCACTATGGCCCATAACATAGCACGTTGGAACTACGACTCGACATACCGACACACGACACCGATGGTTGATCATAAACAATGGTTCACATAGTTCAGAAATCATGGCATGTAACATTATAGTATAATCATGTAAGTCGTGGCATAACATTTTAATAAGTTGCACAAGTTTGGGTTTAGTCTGGAGAAACTGCTGGAGAAACTGCTAGAGAAACTGCGAGAGAAACTGCTAGAGAAACTGCTAGAGAAACTGCGAGAGAAACTGCTAGTTTCGCTAGCTAGTTTCGCCAGGAACAAGGTCAGTTTCGTTCACGAGAGACACTACAGTTTCGCTGGACAGTTTCGCTGGAAGGAGATATGCACAGTTTCGCTGGATAGTTTCTCCTGATGAATGCACAGTTTCGCTGATCGCTAAAAAAACCCGTAAATTTGACTAAAAACCTTTCTAACAGCCTCCATACTTCGTGTAATTCATTTTCAAGCATACATAATCATTTAGGAACATCACAGGAGCATTTTTAACATCATAAACATGCATTTTCATCATCAAATCTTCAAGAACACATTTTACCCAAAATGACCTAATCTAGCATGAATCTCTATTATGGATCAGTTTCACACGTAAAGTTGTAGTTTTTATGGTAGATCTAGCATTCCTAAGCATTCATACAAAAGATCAAGTGATTACATGAAGATCTAAGCATGCTTTATGAAGAAAACATATGGAAAATACATAGAAATAGTTCATGGGACTCACGGTTTGATCAAGGATCGATGGATGATCTTCACCAACAGAATTAAGGGCTGGTCTTGATGGCTCTTGGGGCTGATCCAGATTCGTGAGAGAGAGTGAGGGTAGGAGAGTGTGTGTGTTTGTTGTGATGATGCAAGTAAATGGAGAATTAGGGTTAATTACTCCTTTAAATACTTAGGGCCATCATGGGCTTTCATTGGGATTTGGGCCCCCAATGATTAGCCATCATTAGCCCATGATTAATCCATCATTAACTAACTATTAGCCCAATCATTAGACATGTATGCATACACTTAATTACCCGGTTACACATATAATCACATAATTAGGCAATTTAAACATTTTATCACATAATTTTAACAAGTAAACAATTAATCATGCTTTTTAATACTAATCATGCATTTAAATCACGTTTCTCATAATAACAACATATAAATAAATACATAACACATATGGACGGGTTCGGTGATCAACCAAAGGTTGTGGACGTATTCGGCCTAGTTAAGCATTAGTTACTAAGTTAACACTTATAACGTAACTAACGGATATTGTCTAACGGAAGTTAACCTTGAAATTCTCGGGTGTCACACTTTTGAATTGTTTCCATACCCACATACCGGTGAAAATGTTTTCCAACTACTAGACTATGTTATTCGAACATTTAAGTTGGAAAAAAAAAATCTTTTCTATGTCTTTTGATAACGCTTCAAATAACACCGTAGCGGTCGAGAAACTAAAATTGAAATATAAACCGGTTTGTAACGGGGCGTTTTTCCATAGTCGTTGTGTGGCTCATATTATCAATTTGGTTGTTCAAGATGGTCTTAATGTTGGGTCGGTTTGTGAAATTAAGGACGCTTTTAGAACCATGATTTATTCCATTTTCAAAAAAAGTAGAGAAAGATTTATGAAATACCGAAAATTGTGTACGGATACGAATTCTCCATGTTTAGGAGCGAATTGGGACGTTCCTACACGATGGAATTCGACGTTCACAATGTTTGAAAGTGCGTTAAAACAAAAAGACACTCTAAAGATTTTTCATGATCATCTTGCATCTCGTGCACGAGTTACACCGTTTTCGGATGAGAGTTGGGAGTGTATTGAAGAAATGATGGATTTTCTTCGAGTTTTTAACGATTCAACTACACAACTTTCGGGGGTTTATTATCCCACAAGTTCTTTTGTTCTCCACAATCTTTTTCTAATGTCACAAACAATGAGTGAATTTGAATTTAAAAGTGAAATGTTTAGTCTTATGGTGACGCCTATGAAAATCAAGTTTCGAAAATATTTCAAGGAGATACCACCCGTTTTTACTTGTGCCGCCTTTTTGAACCCATGTTATAACGTTACGGGTGTTGAAACCGCTATTGAAAGGATAGCGGAGTATTTGGAAATGTATGAAGAAGATGTCGACTTTGCTTCAAAAACAAAAGCTACTTTTCATACTTGTATTCAAAACTTGTTTAATGTTTATTTGACTCGATATGGTCCAACAACACACATCCACCATTCAATGTCATCCGTTAGTAGCTCGAGTCGTGGTCAAAATGATTTTTTCACTTATTTGAGGGCGGAAAATAGTAAGCGTCAAAGGGGAACCACACCGACTAGTGAGCTTGGGAGGTATATGGGAAGCGATTTTCTTTCCATGATGACTCGGGAGGAAGTTGATTCTTTTGATATCTTGGCATGGTGGAAGGCAAAGGAAAGTCAATTTCCAATCCTATCCGCTATTGCCCGAGATCTACTAACCGTCCAAGCTTCCACGGTAGCTTCGGAAAGTGCTTTTTCTTTGAGTGGTAGGGTCTTATCGGTAAGGCGAACAAGGTTGACTCCGGCTTCAATCGAGATGTGCATTTGCTTGAAAGATCATTTGGATGCGGCGGATCGTATTCAAAACATGGAAACTCTTGAAGACGAAACTACTCTTGAAGAAAGGATTCACATGAACGAGATTGAGCTTGGTCTTTCCGATGAAGATGCTTATGATGCGGCGGTTCGTATTGGCCCGAATAGTTCGGGAGATGAGACTACATGAAGATGATTTGAAGATGAAGAATGAAGATGAAGACAAGAAGTTATTTGCTTAATGTTTCGTAGTTGTTTGTTTAATTGATTCGAACTCGTAACTCGTAGGATTTGTTTTTCGTAATGGTGTGTTTTTATTTCGATCCGAACTCCGAACTCGTAACTTATGTAACCGTGTAATGGACAAACATTATGGTAGTTTTAATGAAGTTTGAAGTTTGTTTTCTATGTGTTGTTTTTGTAAAAAAATGTTAAAAAAACTAAAAAAAACAAACAAAAAAAAAACGTGAACACAGCGACCGGTTCTTTGGAACCGGTTTTTTTCATCGGTTCTCTGGAACCGGTCTAGAACCGAACCGGAACCGGTCCCATCGGATCCGGCTTTTGAGCCTTGGAACCGAACCGGAACCGGAACCGGTTCTAGCCGGAACCGGTTTTTTGGTTGACCTCTGAAACCGGAACCGGTTTGGAACCGGAACCGGTTCTTAAAAAAAACCGAAATGTGCACCTCTAAATATGACACAATAATCTGAACAATTTTGACAGAATGATCTAATCATTTTGACACAATGACACAATAATCTGAACATTTTGATACGATCGAAAGAGTAATTTTTTTTAGTTTTATATATAACACTGTACGCTTTTAAAGATAAAAAAACGCTCGTTTTTATGGTGTATTTTTTTTTTAAAAAAAATTATGTCGTATCTAAGAGTTATGAAGGTTTAAAAAAATTGGGGGAAATTTGATAAAAAGTCAAAAATACCATTTTATCTATTGTTTTCTTTAGTTTTTCTCTTTAATTTACCCAGAAAATTTTTGAGCCATAGATCTTCATTTAATTGAAGATCTAATGGCCATGATTCCTTCTTATCCTTCTTATTCAAACTAAACTTCTCACAATAACCTCACCCAACTAATTGGACTATTTTTTTTTAAATTAGATTATTTTATTAGTTTAGGTTTTAAAATTTAAAAGTCTTATTTGAAACGGAACTATATAAATATAATATATATATATATATATATATATATATATATATATATATATATATATATATATATATATAAAAGATTTTTAAAAATATGGACCCCTTAAAATGATAGGCTCTGTTCCGTCGCACTTCTCGCACATACTCAGGGTCCCCACTGAATAGAGGAACCCATTAACTACCAAGGAGTTGTAAAAGTGTTTTTCTTTAATAGTATTAAGTGTAGATTTTAAAGTAAATTTAAGAAATGTGAACTAATCGCTTTTAAAAAAAAAGATAGTTTGATTGACCGACTTTGGTGTTTTAGATTAAGATAATATATCTGTATAAGAGGCTTTATTAAATTAACATCATTTATAAAAAATTATATATAAGGTTTATATGATAAGGTTGAGCTTATTTTGACAAGTTTAGTTTGGATAAAAAAAAGAATCATAGCATTAGATCTTCAATTAAATGAAGATTTATGACCCAATATTTTCCTGTGTAAGATTAGAAGGAAAAACTAAAAAAAAAAAGATAAAGGGGCATTTTTGATTTTTTATCAAATTCCCCTCATTTTTAAACTTTCATAACTCTTAGATACAACATTATTTTTTTAAAAAATTACACCAAAAAAACGAGCGTTTTTTTTTATCTTTAAAACGAGCGTTTTTTATCTTTAAAATGCGTACAGTGTTGCTATATATAAAATTAATTTTTTTTTACTCTTTCGATTGTATCAAAATGTTCAGATCATTTTGTCATTATGTCAAAATGTTAAGATCATTGTGTCATATTGTGTCAACAATGTTCGGATCATTGTGTCATATTGTGTCAACAATGTTCAGATCATTGTGTCATATGGTGTCAAAAAACCGAAAGAGTGTTTAATTTTATATATAACAACACTATATATACTTTTGACACAATGTCACAATGAACTGAACATTTTGACACAATGACATAATGATCTGAACATTTTGTCAAAAATCGAAAGAGTAATTTTTTTTAAAATTTTTTATATAGCAACACTATATGCGTTTTAAAGATAAAACATGCTCATTTTTATGGTGTAATTTAAAAAAAAAATAATGTCGTATGTGAAAGTTATGAATGTTTAAAAAAATAAGAGAAATGAGTAATAAGTCAACAAAGATGGCTAAGACTAAAATAATCTTTCTTCCTTTTTTATTAGATCAAAATCCAAGAGCTGAAATATTTGTATCCTACTTATCCAAAACAAACTTCTCATTTGAACATCTCCCTATATGAAATGAGGAGTTTACTTAATATAATTATCCTGTGTGTTACACAGCTGGGGTTTTCAGAACAAAATATAAATACAATCATAATCTACTATGATAAATTTTTGAAAAATTATACGACAAAGTATTTTCATAATTATATATAAATGTGTTCGTAAATTGTAATTATAGGAATAATTGTTTTATATTGTATATATCTAATATATAATATTGAAAATAATATATTTTATTGCATATATTTATATATTTTTAATATAATGATTATAATATTTTATTTAAAATAATATTTTAATATTATATATACAATATAAAAAAATTTATTCGATTACGGTTAAAGTAAAAAACAAATGTAAAACTAAATAAGCCAATTAGCATTCATTAACCATCACACACAAAATAAAACAAAATAGACGGAGGCCAAATCCAACATGCAATAAAACGCCAAACACATATACCAAAGAAAATAATAAAGAAAATTGAAAGGCATAAACACCACCACTGATTAACCCACCGCGTGTTGATGCGGGTCTTCGGGTTTTTTTTTTAAAATATTAGTAAGACGGTACTAATATTGTGACGCCCACTCCCAGTCTTGGCTCCAGGAGGGGTTACGTGTCGGATTTACTCATGAACACATGGTACAACAGAGATAATCAAGCAGCGGAAATTCAAAACTTTTCCTTTATATATATAACGAGTTACAACAGTAAGAAAGATAACAACATAATCTATAACTAGATCTTATCTATAGCTATGCTAGTCTACTACCGAGTCATTCCTGATAGCTTGCCCATCTAATCTGCCCTTGCTAGAGCCATTCCCTTGCTACTTTAAAAATCACCGATACCTGACATACATGCTTTTAAAGGTCAGCTTACGCTGGTGAGTTCTAAGTATTTAAAACTTTTACCTTTCCTTGAAAGGTTACCTTAAACATTTGGGCCTAACGACCCTTTCTTTTATAAACGTTTTAACAGGCATAAAACATAACAAGATTATACCAAAACATTTAAACATTCAGTATTAAAAATCATTTAATACTCTAAAACATACCTCAAACATTTGGGCCTAGCGCCCCCTTCTTTATAAACATTTAACAGGTATAAAGCATAACGGAATTATACCAAAACGTTTAACTCATCAGTATTAAAATCATTTAATACTCTAAAATACCTTGGGTCTCCGGGACCCATCCTCTGTGCAAATAATCATTACGTATAATAAAGTCATACGAAACATTATAAGCAAAACCTCTTTTTACTAAGCATTGTCTATCTCTGGGACTACTTTAGTCCCTTTCGGTTGGTCGTCGCCTCCCGACCTCTTGAGTAACCGTCGTTACTCCAGTGGCTTCATTTCCACTGCTTGGATTGTACAACCCCCCTCTTACCAGACAATCTGTGCTTAGATTAAAACTTCTTTAAAATAACCCAAAGGGTCATTTCCTTTATCCTCAAAAACTCATTTTCCTCTTTTGAAACTTTTCTTTAAAAGTTAACTTCTTTATTACCCGTTCATTATAACCTTCCCGAAAAGAGTAATAACAGGTAATAATAACTCTAAAACAGTTATAAGTATTATAAGTTTTTCACGTATGTGTATCAACACAAAACAAGTAAAGGCATCTCAAATGCTTTTCAAGTAAACAGTTGAATATGTATCATTGCATGTATATCAGCCCGAAAACATTAAAACATTTAAAATATTTAAAGTGGGCTCATAGAACTCACCTTATTCTTTTAAGCAGTTAATTCAGAGAAAACTTCCGCTATGCCTTCCAATTAAACCTAATCGCGTATTGTACGGCGTTAACGCAAGGTTTAATATAATTAATAAACACTTCCTATGTTTATTTTAATACTTCATTATCTTAATAATATTTTATTATTAAGTTCATTCCTTTTAAAAGGTCAAAATGACCAAAATGCCCTTTAGGCGATTATCCTTTTCTTTTGTTGATAATATGAAGACACGCATTCCTATAAGTAAACGCTCACTCCGGGATCGCCCAGTGAGGGATGCCATTTCCTAGTTGGGATTTATGCGACACCCTCGCTTTTGCCAGAAACCCCAGTGTACAGGCGTCTACCCTTCCGGTCCGCGCGAACTTCTAAATATCCGATTAACTCGGTATTTTAAATACCTTACCATTTATCCATTTTAACTTCATATATACTTATTATGTATAAAGACGTGTTACCATACCAAAAATCAAGTCTCTATACCCTCCGGATTATTTTATATTAAATAATCATGTTTGGAAACCCTAATTTCCCGTTGTTCTCATTTCTTTATCAAAACTCATTTTTATTCAAAACTGACTTAGGGTATTATCCGTTATAACATTTTATAACATGCTTTAAAACTTCAAAGCTCGGTTCATTAACGTTTACTTGGGTTTGATAGAACAGTGTCTAGAAAACCCTAATTTCCATATTAACACTTAAATATATATTAACATATTTTAAATATGTTTCAAACATATATTAAACACTCTTTAACCTGATAATTAATTTATCATTATCGTTAATCTTTATATTAAATATATATTTATATATATATATTTAATATTTAAATATATATTCTTTTAATCAATTTAATAAAATCGATTAATAATTATATATTTATCCGTCTTGATATTTTTATAATATTTGACCGATCTTAAAAATGTTAACTTAATAATAATATTTGTAATAATAACAAATATATAACGTGGTTACCTCTTGACGAGTCGTGAAACGAGTCCGAATAACCGAATAATAAAGTTTCTCCGATTTGGACAAATAGATAGTCTTTCCCGACTAGCTTCTCGCCACGAGCATTTCCCCGTTGTCGGTTTGTCGTGTGGACCTCGTTACGTCACCGAAACATTGTCCGAAAGTGAAGACGGGCTAACTCGACGTCCCTTTTTCTAGCTCGAATTACGACCACCCTTATCCACTGTTATCAACCGCCAATCACCGCCACCATTATCCGTCATGCCGGTAGTTCATCACCGTTGCCGCCATCTCCCGTCGCCAAATATCCGTTACCCAAAGTTAACCGAAAGTGAGCACGGTGGTATCGGGTTTTTACCGGGTTTTAACCCAAACAACATCGCAGCCACCACTGTTTATCACCACCAACTCGACTGCCATCACCCGCAGCCATTTTCCGGCCGTTCACTGTCACCGCCGGAGTTACGGATGGAGGTCGGAGTCGGCTAGGTTTTTACTCTCGCCGGTTTCTGCTGCTAACGTCGAGAAAACGAGGAACAGTGGGGCTGGGTTTCGTCGCTACGAACGGAACAATAGCAAGTCGTCGGGGTTCGAACAAGGTGGAGCTACATCGCCGGTTTCTGCTTGGCTCGCCGGAGGGAACATTGGAGAGGGAGGTCACCGGAAAAATGGGGGAGCATGGTGCTCGCCGGGTTTTGCAGCGTTGTGCTGCTGCCGCTGGGTCGCTAAGTGAGATAGGTTACCGGCAAAAGGTCGCCGGTGTTGAGTTGCCGTAAAAACGAGGAAGCGCGGAGTTGGCTTCGGCCGTGAAATCGAACGAAAAAAGGAAACAAGAAGGAGGGGGGGGGGGGGGGGGGTGAGTACGAAGCTCTCTCTCTTTCATAACTCCTTTCTTGTTTTGTCGTATGTATGTCTGTGTATATTGAATCAAATTGTGAGTTGGTAAGTTTACTGCATGAAGGTATTTATACTCAGTTTGTAAAGATTCCGATGAGGAGAATACTACACACGTATTTACCTGAGTAATTAATTTGAAGGCTGACTCATATAACTAATTTTGACAGATATCATTTTGAGAAGTAGGGAGCACGTAATACTTAAGATATTCTGATTTAATATGGTATAACATAATAGGAAAAATGGACACTATTAATCCCAACTATTCGATATTGGACAAAAATAATCCTACCTATTTTTTTGGACAATATTAGTCTTATAAATACATCATGTTTTTTCTAATAATCTTTCCCGTTAAAAAACTAACCCCGTTAGTTTGTGATGACGTGGAGGACCAATACCGTCATTATTCAAACTTTTTCTATTTTAAAAAACCCGAGGGACCAATCCTGTCAATACGTAAACTTTATTAAAATAAAACTAAAGAAAAAACAAAAAGCCAAAAACCAAAAGGTCTGGATCCTCCGTATACTCGGCGACGGTCCTCCGGCGACCAAAACCAAACGACGGCGACCTCCAACCACCCTCATCCCTTCCAATTTTTACCTATTCCAAAACAAACCTTTTTGTTTCCTCGTCTCCATAGACTCTATCAGGTTGAAGCCCTAGAGCGTCTCTATCATGAATGCCCCAAACCGAGTTCGACTCGTCGTCAACAACTCATTCGTGATTGCCCGATTCTTTGTCACATCGAGCCCAAACAAATCAAAGTTTGGTTCCAGAAGCGAAGGTTAGATCATAGATGGACATATAATGTGCATAAATTTGTTCTTTTGCAGAAGCGGAGACGGGGCTGCCGGAGACGGGCTCGCCGGCTGCGGGTTTTGCCGGAGATGGAGACCGTGTCGCCGGAGATGGAGATCGTGTCGCCGGTTGGTTACGGGTTTTGCCGGTGACGGAGATGAGCGCCGCTGGTTGCAGGTTTTGGCTTTTTGTTTTTTCTTTATTTTTATTTAAATAAAGTTTACATATTGACAGGATTGGTCCCTCGGGTTTTTTAAATAGAAACAAGTTTGAATAATGACGGTATTGGTCCTCCACGTCATCACAAACTAACGGGGTTAGTTTTTTAACGGAAAAGATTATTAGAAAAACATGGTGTATTTATAAGACTAATATTGTCCAAAAAAATAGGTAGGATTATTTTTGTCCAATATCGAATAGTTAGGATTAATAAGTAAGTATTATACTCGTATTTTAAACCCGTAAAATAATATAATATTTTATAAACGGGTTATAAAAATTCCCGAACACCTAAAATATTACAGGAGTTCAATAAATATACTCGTAAGATTTACTCTTCGGTTATAACATAAATCGGCGAATATTTATTTAACTACGCGGTAAGAGCGTGTAGCGATGGCGGCCGTTTCACAGACCGAATACGTCGTCCTGACTGAAATTATTAATAGATATTATAACAATTATTTATACTTTGCCGAAGTGTTATAATCATCTCGAACGGCTAACCAAATTGATTTCGGTTATTATCGCGTAACAGCAACGGTTACTGATTTCACCGTTTTTCGTGCCGAACATCGTAAATATATTTTATAATGATTATAAATCAAGTATTTAGCAATACTTGACATTTTACTTCTGTCTCGGTGTTACTTTAGTGACACTCGTGCTTTAATTACGGTTATTACAAACCGGGCCTAAATAACTATTTTGTATTTTCCTGCTTCGTTATAACTCGGATTTGAGATCCGTCTGCGCCCACGATCTTTATTTTTCGTTATCTATCATATTCTATAAATTCGTCTTTTGACGTTTCCTCGAATGTCGTGCCGAATATTTGTACGTGAATTGTGACATTTCTCTATTATACGTATATATTACTTCATATATATATTTTAGCTACTTAACAAATATAGCACATATATATATCTTAAGTCATGAAATTCTGGGGTGTTACAAATATACAGGAGCGGATCTTATAAGGGGGCGACAGTAACCTCGGTCACTACTAATTTTTCGTCCAGGGATATCGAGTATACGTGTAATTTGTTAAAAAAAATTATTTATTAGTCGCTACTGATATATTAACAATATGGTGTTCTAGCTCAAATGGTAGAACTCTTACTTTGCAAGCAAAAGGGACCTGGTTAGATCCTCCATATCTCCAAAACCCATTTTTTTCTAGCTTCCTTATTAAAAACTTTAGAGAACTTTGACTTAATTACTTTTCGAGGCATATTCATTATGTTTTTTTTGTACATTAAAATTAGAGTAAATTATGGATTGCGTTCCTGTGGTTTGCAAACCTTTTTGAATTAAGTCCAAAGGTTCAAAAATTTTCATCTGGAAGTCTGGGGTTTGCATTTCTTTTTGAATTAAGTCTTTCTGACTAACAGAGTTAATTTTTTCTGTTAAATGAAAAGGCACTTTAGTCAATATGCACATAAGGACCTATCATGTAAATTAACAAAATATCTTTAATACATTAATACATACAATACAGACAAGAACCCACCAAACTCATCCTTTTTTCACTCCATCTCTTTCGCTGTGCAACCATCATCTCCGACGTACATGATAATTTTCTATCCATCTCCGTCGCTCTACAACCACCATCTTCGACGTATGTGGTTAATCCAAAAATCAAACCCAATTCAACTCAAAATCCCTAAATCAAATAGGTGTGCTTTAGTTGAGTTAATAATAACCCTGTTCCATCTCCGGCCACTGTTTTCCATTGACGTATGTGGTGACGGTGACGGTTTCGCCGCCCAGCGGCGACGCTGTTGTTCCCTTCTGCTCCAGCCTCCGATTTTAGTTTGCTCGGTGGCGTGGGGGGGGGGGGGTTAAAAATCCTTATACAGCGGAGACGGAGGTGGAGCCACCACATCCAGCGACGGCGACCTATTCCGCAGCTCCGGCGACCACCGTTCGAAACAGCCATGGCATGCGGTCGTCGTTCGAGATGTCGGACACGTCATCGTCACGGCTAGAGACGGGGGAAGATGGTGGTGGAAGCAGATCGCAAATCCGTGAAAGAGATACGGCGGTGGTGGTAGTTGCTATTGCCGACGGTGAGGTCGAATTGAATGGTTTCTAGTTGTTTTGTCAGAAACGACAGCCACCATCATCAAACTGGCGAGTGTGGTGGCCGGCGTTGTTCACAACCCAACCGAAACGTTGGCCGTCGGAGGAGATGAGGTCGACGGATGCTCCTTCCGATCCTCCACCCAACCGGCGACCCACTGTGGCGACTGTGTTCAAGAGGGTGCATTTGTTTAGGAAGAAAGAGGGTTTTTATATACTTAATAGTAATTACAGAAAGAGTCCTTTTATATTTATAACTTATAAAAATACCCCCTGCATTTTTATAACCTTATTGATTTACATACCAGCCCCTGATGTGTAAAATTACTATAATAACCTTTGAGTTAACAGAAAATTTTAACTTCTCTAGACCCAGGGACTAAAATAGAAAAGAAATGCAAACCCCAGACTTCCAGATAAAAATTTCTGAACCTTTTAACTAAATTCAAAAAGGTTTGCAAACCACAGGGACGCAATCCATAATTTGCTCTCAAAATTATGATAATTTATTTTGCTCATATCCTTCGCATTTCTATTTTTTTTTTTACATTGTCTAGTATGAGTGTTACAATTTTTAGCGGCTGAAACGTTAATTTTTTTTATTGGCCTGATCGTTTCATGTGAAACGACCTCGAAACGATCGTTTTGGGTGAAACGAACCAAAGGAAATATTAAAACCGTTATATGGCAATGATTAGGTGATGATTAGGGAATGTTTGTCGGGTCGTTTTGTATAAAACGACCGTTTTCAAATTTTGATTATTTTTGGGGCCGAGAAGTCTTAAATGTTTATTTTTATTTTTTTTAAATAATTTTATTTTTAACTTATTTTTGGAATATAAGTTTTTAAATTTGTATTTTATGTTTTTTATTCATATTTCTTAGTGTTCCAAAAATCCACATAAGTTTAAAAAAAAAAACATATTTATTGATAACAGGAAGACAACCCAGATTCGTTACAAACGCAAGAGAATAATAGGAAAAACATTATGACTCCAACACTACAGAATACTTGAAATCTCATAACAGCTAATAAGACCAGTCTGAAGCTGAGTCGGAGTCACTGTCTGATGCCCAGCGGTTTCCAGATTCGACATCCACCTCCTTGGACCTACTATGTTCTTCCGCCCAGTACTCTCGAAGGACCTCCATGTCCTCTTTGTTTGCTTCATTCCAGGCATCTTCATCCTCCTCTTCAACTCCGACGAGGGGACGGGGGGGGTCGAACAACAGTGGGTGGTGGATATGGACGACGATTAACAGGGGGGGCAGGAGGTCGAGGCTGCATAACAGGTGGTGGTGGCGGCTGTTCGACCGGTGGCACAAAACCAGGCGCCGGAAGCATTGCCGGAGGTGGAGTCCATGGTTCAAGGACATCTCTAGGAGGTGTGGACGACATAGCAAGATTGTGAAACTGGTGAAGAACTGAAAGAAAATTTGGATCTTCAGACATGTACAGGGTGGTTCAAGATCAAACAAATGACCCCTATTTATAGGGGAGAAAGTTATAAAATACAACCGTTGGGTATATAGCCGTTATAAAATACAGCCGTTGGGTATATAGCCGTTGTGTGTATATAAAAATTATTTTAAAATTATTTATTAAAAAAACATAAAATACATATTTTTGTTGTAAATATTGAAGAACGTGTCACTGAGCACAACATGAGATGGTTTGTCTAATTATTCACTCAGAGAAGGGTCCCAATGCCACACATTTTTGAAACCAGGCCAAGAGAAGTTCTGAAGCTTTTTAACTCCCTGCAGCCAATATTTGGAGGATTTTGTGATTTCAAAGGATGCTATAAGAAACATAGAAGACCAACTACTAGAAGTTGCACCTTTGTTATATCACTTGAGGTCTAATTACAATGAGGTAATCGACATGCAACTCGAGAAAAATCTTCGGGCATGTAAGAATCCCATTTATGAAATTATTCTGTGATTTTCATCCATGGGTAATTTGATAGACCCCAAGAGTGAGTCTGCCCTAACACGAATAGGTCAACAAATTGGTTTCTTGGGCTTACAAATCTATGAAAGTGGACGTCTGTATTCAAGAACGTTTTTTAGAGATGTTGTAATCTGTTATGATGGAACTGTGCGACATGTTGGCATTTGCAGCCACTTTAAATGCGGAGCAAAATCGATATCATCATATATGAGGCTGTCTCTTAGTTCGTTGACAAATCGTACTGTTGGGACACAATATATTCGCGTCTGTGCGTGTCCAACTCGTATAACAAGTCAGTGCGAATCGTACGCCAGTCATGTTGACTCCGGCCTAATCCAACAGCAAGAGCACGGAAACCACAGTTCCCGTCACCTATCACGTCTGTTATGCTTGCAACGTACTTGTGCATCGTCTCAGGTATCCAACCGCTGAAGCGTTCCGCATTGTTCCTCTCCTCGTCTCCCGGCATCCATTCTTGCTCGGGATCCTTACCTTTTCTTGTCTTCTGGGTCTTTTTTGGGGTCTTTTTTGGGGTCTTGTTTGGTGTAACGTGAGAACTGTGCCGAGGAGGATCAACGTTTGTATATCCATGACCTACAGATTCCTGGGTGGCGAAGAGCTGTGATACAATGTCACTATCGGTATAATCAAAACCACTAGGAACATAGGAGCTGTGCCGAGGAGGCGTGTCCTGATTCACATTCTTGCCCTTTGGGGGACGTCCTCGAGGTTTCTGGTTTTTAGCAGGAGCCTCTTTGTTGGTTTTCTCAGGTTTAAGCATCGACCACACCCGATCCATAAAATTTTTCTGAATCGGCTTCGGTTGGACAAGTAAATGTCTTCTGACCAGATCCATCTCATGCTCCACGTCGTAGGCTTCCCCGGCACCGACGATCAATGGATGGTCATCAAGCTTCGTCCAGTAGGGGTCTATCTCATCAATAGGATATCTGTCACCTGGATGGTTTAACGTTGGGAGATTTAGCACATCAATTTAAATAGTTAAAGTCTAAACCGAAGTAATGGTTGTTCCTAACCTGACCGTATGTACTTTCCCAACTTGCATGAACAAGGAAGACCGCATGACGTCCACACGTTACAAGAACAACCTCGATTGTACTTTATGAGTTTTTCAATCCGATTGACCTCCTTAACAAGGATGTTGAGGCCGGTGTGGGACATACCGCATAGGAGATCAGCCAACACGGGTATGTTATGCTCGTTCATCCGCTTGATCTTGCTGGTTGTGAAACTCCGACCGATATCATTTTTCTGACCATCGACGATTTCGTTAACACACGTTACAAACCGGTCCAGCGTGCAGTTGGTCGCGTCGTCGAGATCCATTTTCAACCTTGCGTGCTGGCTTTCTACCCGGTTTGTAGTGTAGTTACCGAAGTTACGTTTCGTATCGGTCCAGGCGGACACAAACTTCTCCCGGTGCGGTTCAAGCCATTGCTGGTTTAGGTACGACAGAACTTCTGAGTAAATAATGTAATGGTGTTATTAATGCATATGTAACGATATTAGTACTAAACGGGGTTAGAGAAACATTACCTCTGTGATGTTGGGCGAGTTCTCGATATAGTAAGTCGTAATGAAGGTTGTAGTTTGTCACCGTGTTGGAGTTTATGAGTTTGCTCCACAGTTTCAAAAACCCCTTCCACCCATCCTTATCAAACCCTGTGTTGCAGTTTTTAAAGATGTTATTCTCTATATGCCATCTGCACAGGTTACGCGTGGCATTGGGAAAAACATTGTCGCACGCTTTGACGAGGGCAAGGTCTCTGTCGGTGATGATTACGTTAGGCTCGAGGCGGTGGTCTCCAATTGTCTCTTTGAGGCGTTCCAACATCCAGGTGAAGTCTTCCTGACGCTCTTGGCTTATGAAGGCGCTGGCGACTAGAAATGAAATTCCGGTCGATGTCACGCCGACCATTTGGACGTATGGAAACTTGTACACGTTCGTGTTGTACGTGGCGTCTATGCCCAGGAAATGCGGGAACGCCCTCCACAACTTGTAGGAGTGCTTATGGACAAAGAACACGCCATCAACTCTATTCGTCCCCGGGGACGTTCGGTCATAGTAGATGTAACCACCTTTAGCAAGCAGGGAGAAGAATACCTGCATA
>JBCNJP010000018.1:12658678-12790528 GCA_039602395.1 Deinandra increscens subsp. villosa | reverse complement strand
ATAGGTGGGTGAATTCAAAGGATTGAAGGTTTTTGAAAGATTATAACAAATTTACATAGCTAAAAGCATCTAAAAATCAATTTGTTTATTAGGCGAATCACTCTACCTGAGTGAAGAGAAGAATAGGTTGAGAAAAGTGGGTACTTTGGTTCATGATGATTAATATTTACTTGTATGTTGATCATTAACGACGATGCAGGATCCAATTGTGTTTTGTGTGTTGTCGTACTATGGTTCAAAAGAGATAGGCATATTGATAGATTTTCAGGTGATTGATTTTGGCAGCTATCATTTGTTTCTAGATGGTAGGATTGCTATTATCAGGTTCTATTTGTTAGGTACATTTGCCTCTTTGCATTTTTTTACATTTGGGTTCATGAGTTCATTTTTTAGATTTGTTTCTACGGAGGATAATTTGCACCTGAGTTCATTTTTGTTTCCTTAAAGTTTTATAAATGCATATTATCTCTGTGTGTTATATCTTATATGGGTGTTCTTGATTAGTTTTTCTGTTTTTACCATGCATCGCATGCACTTTTCTATTTGTAAGCAATTATATAGGCATTGTCTGATTATCTTTGATATGATCTTAATTATGAAGAACTCCTACTTTCTATAAACCATACCTAAAGATTGGAATCTATACTAATATTTTTGGTAATATGAGCCGAAGATATTCAATTTACAGGTCAATTGAATGTACCACCTAAAATTGTTATGTTTCAAGGTATATGTTCGAATCGATGATCCAGTTCGGGTCGGGTCAAACAAGAACAAATAATGTTTACTGTTATAGAAGTTTGTTGAAAGACGAACATTTCTTTTAAATAGGTTACTAATAAGGCCGGATTAAGCTTTTGGAGATCCTAAACTTTAAAATTGGTGGCTCAGATCTTACTTTTCTTTTAAAATTTTCAAATCACCCAATTCATATTAATTATCATATAATAAATATAAAGAGGCCAATAAAAAAAATTAACGTTTCAGCCGCTAAAAATTGTAACACTCATACTAGAAAATGTAAAAAAAAAAATAGAAATGCGAAGGATATGAGCAAAATAAATTATCATAATTTTAAGAGCAAATTATGGATTGCGTCCCTGTGGTTTGCAAACCTTTTTGAATTTAGTTAAAAGGTTCAGAAATTTTTATCTGGAAGTCTGGGGTTTGCATTTCTTTTCTATTTTAGTCCCTGGGTTATAAAAATGCAGGGGGTATTTTTATAAGTTATAAATATAAAAGGACTCTTTTTGTAATTACTATTAAGTATATAAAAACCCTCTTTCTTCCTAAACAAATGCACCCTCTTGAACACAGCCGCCACAGTGGGTCGCCGGTTGGGTGGAGGATCGGAAGGAGCATCCGTCGACCTCATCTCCTCCGACGGCCAACGTTTCGGTTGGGTTGTGAACAACGCCGGCCACCACACCCGCCAGTTTGATGATGGTGGCTGTCGTTTCTGAAACAACAACTAGAAACCATTCAATTCGACCTCACTGTCGGCAATAGCAACTACCACCACTGCCGTATCTCTTTCACGGATTTGCGATCTGCTTCCACCACCATCTTCCCCGTCTCTAGCCGTGACGATGACGTGTCCGACATCTCGAACGACGACCGCATGCCATGGCCGTTTCGAACGGTGGTCGCCGGAGCTGCGGAATAGGTCGTCGTCGCTGGATGTGGTGGCTCCACCTCCGTCTCCGCTGTATAAGGGTTTTTAAACCCCCCCCCCCCCTGGCCACCGAGCAAACTAAAATCGGAGGCCGGAGCAGAAGGGAACAGCAGCGTCGCCGCTGGGCGGCGAAACCGTCACCGTCACCACATACGTCGATGGAAAACAGTGGCTGGAGATGGAACAGGGTTATTATTAACTCAACTAAAGCACACCTATTTGATTTAGGGATTTTGAGTTGAATTGGGTTTGATTTTTGGATTAACCACATACGTCGAAGATGGTGGTTGCAGAGCGGCGGAGATGGATAGAAAATTATCATGTACGTCGGAGATGATGGTTGCACAGCGAAAGAGATGGAGTGAAAAAAGGATGAGTTTGGTGGGTTCTTGTCTGTATTGTATGTATTAATGTATTAAAGATATTTTGTTAATTTACATGATAGGTCCTTATGTGCAAATTGACTAAAGTACCTTTTCATTTAATAGAAAAAATTAACTCTGTTAGTCAGAAGGACTCAATTCAAAAAGAAATGCAAACCCCAGACTTCCAGATGAAAATTTTTGAACCTTTGGACTTAATTCAAAAATGTTTACAAACCACAGGGACGTAATCCGTAATTTACTCTAATTTCAATGTAGAAAAAAAAACATAATGAATATGCCTCGAAAAGTAATTAAGTCAAAGTTCTCTAAAGTTTTTAATAAGGAAGCTAGAAAAAAATGGGTTTTGGAGATATGGAGGAAACACTCATACTAGAAAACGTAAAAATAAAAACAGAAATGCTAAGGATATGAGAAAAATAAACTATCATAATTTTAATGTACAAAAAAAACATAATGAATATGCCTCGAAAAGTAATTAAGTCAAAGTTCTCTAAAGTTTTTAATAATGAAGCTAGAAAAAAATGGGTTTTGGAGATATGGAGGATCTAACCAGGTCCCTTTTGCTTGCAAAGTAAGAGCTCTACCATTTGAGCTAGAACACCATATTGTTAATATATCAGTAGCGACTAATAAATATTTTTTTTTAACAAATTACACGTATACTCGATACCCCTGGACGAAAAATTAGTAGTGACTGGGGTTACTGCCGGCCCCTTATAAGATCTGCTCCTGTATATTAGTACCGTCTTACTAATATTTAAAAAAAAAACCCGAAGACCCGCATCAACACGCGGTGGGTTAATCAGTGGTGGTGTTTATGCCTTTCAATTTTCTTTATTATTTTCTTTGGTATATGTGTTTGGCGTTTTATTGCATGTTGGATTTGGCGTCCGTCTATTTTGTTTTATTTTGTGTGTGATGGTTAATGAATGCTAATTGGCTTATTTAGTTTTACATTTTTTTTTTATTTTAACCGTAATCGAATAAATTTTTTTATATTGTATATATAATATTAAAATATTATTTTAAATAAAATATTATAATCATTATATTAAAAATATATAAATATAAGCAATATAATATATTATTTTCAATATTATATATTATATATATACAATATAAAACAATTATTCCTATAATTACAATTTACGAACACATTTATATATAATTATGAAAATACTGTCGTATAATTTTTCAAAAATTTATCATAGTAGATTATGATTGTATTTATATTTTTTTCTGAAAACCCCAGCTGTGTAACACACAGGATAATTATATTAAGTAAACTCCTCATTTCATATAGGGAGATGTTCAAATGAGAAGTTTATTTTGGATAAGTAGGATACAAATATTTCAGCTCTTGGACTTTGATATAATAAAAAAGGAAGAAAGATTATTTTAGTCTTAGCCATCTTTGTTGACTTTTTACTCATTTCTCTTATTTTTTTAAACATTCATAACTTTCACATACGAAATTATTTTTTTTTTTAAATTACACCATAAAAATGAGCATGTTTTATCTTTAAAACGCATATAGTGTTGCTATATAAAAAATTTAAAAAAAAAATTACTCTTTCGATTTTTGACAAAATGTTCATATCATTATGTCATTGTGTCAAAATGTTCAATTCATTGTGACATTGTGTCAAAAGTATATATAGTGTTGTTATATATAAAATTAATACACTCTTTCGGTTTTTTGACACCATATGACACAATGATCTGAACATTGTTGACACAATATGACACAATGATCCGAACATTGTTGACACAATATGACACAATGATCTTAATATTTTGACACAATGACAAAATTACCTGAACATTTTGATACAATCGAAAGAGTAAAAAAAAATAATTTTATATATAGCAACACTGTACGCATTTTAAAGATAAAAAAAACGCTCGTTTTAAAGATAAAAAAACGCTCGTTTTTTTGGTGTAATTTTTAAAAAAAATAATGTTGTATCTAAGAGTTATGAAAGTTTAAAAAATGAGGGGAATTTGATAAAAAATCAAAAATGCCCCTTTATCTTTTTTTTTTTTTAGTTTTTCCTTCTAATCTTACACAGGAAAATATTGGGTCATAGATCTTCATTTAATTGAAGATCTAATGCTATGATTCTTTTTTTTATCCAAACTAAACTTGTCAAAATAAGCTCAACCTTATCATATAAACCTTATATATACTTTTTTATAAACGATGTTAATTTAATAAAGCCTCTTATACAGATATATTATCTTAATCTAAAACACCAAAGTCGGTCAATCAAACTATCTTTTTTTTTAAAAGCGATTAGTTCACAGTTCTTAAATTTACTTTTAAATCTACACTTAATACTATTAAAGAAAAACACTTTTACAACTCCTTGGTAGTTAATGGGTTCCTCTATTCAGTGGAGACCCTGAGCATTTGCGAGAAGTGCGACGGAACAGAGCCTATCATTTTAGGGGTCCATATTTTTAAAAATCTTTTATATATATATATATTATTTATATAGTTCCGTTTCAAATAAGACTTTTAAATTTTAAAACCTAAACTAATAAAATAATCTAATTTTAAAAAAATAGTCCAATTAGTTGGGTGAGGTTATTGTGAGAAGTTTAATTTGAATAAGAAAGATAAGAAGGAATCGTGGCCATTAGATCTTCAATTAAATGAAGATCTATGGCTCAAAAATTTTCTGGGTAAAATTAAAGAGAAAAACTAAAGAAAACAATAGATAAAATGGTATTTTTGACTTTTTATCAAATTTCCCCTAATTTTTTTAAACCTTCATAACTCTTAGATACGACATATTTTAAAAAAAAAATACACCATAAAAACGAGCGTTTTTTTATCTTTAAAAGCGTACAGTGTTGTTATATATAAAACTAAAAAAAATTACTCTTTCGATCGTATCAAAATGTTCAGATTATTGTGTCATTGTGTCAAAATGATTAAATCATTCTGTCAAAATTGTTTAGATTATTGTGTCATATTGTGTCAAAATGTTCAGATCATTGTTTCATATGATGCTAAAAACCGAAAGAATATTTAATTTTATATATAGCAACACTATATATACTTTTGACACGACGACACAATGACACAATGATCTGAACATTTTGACACAATGACACAATGACCTGAACATTGTGTCAAAATTCGAAAAAGTAAAAAAAAAATCATTTTTTATATAGCAACACTATATGCGTTTTAAAGATAAAAAATGCTCGTTTTTATGGTGCAATTTTTTTAAAAAAATAATGTCGTATGTGAAAGTTATGAATGTTTAAAGAAAATTGGGGAAGTAGATAAAAAGTCAACAAAAGTGGCTAAGACTAAAATACCCTCCTTCCTTTTTTACTAGATCAAGATCAATGACTAAAATTTATTCTTATCCTTCTTACCCAAAACAAACTTCTCATTTGAACCTCTCACCCAATTAGTTATTTAATATTTGTACATTTAGAGCCTAATTTCAATTAGAATATCATTTTAAAACAATAAATTTTTTTATGTTTATAGTTATAACTTGTTTTGTTTTATGTTAGAATTTTTTCTATTTGTAATTTTTGTTCAAATGGGGCCTATTTTTTAAACTTAAACAGGGCCCCTAAATCGACAGGATCGATGGCCCTGCTTCTATTAATACATTTGCTTGGTGGTAAACAAATTGCGTTAAAAATTTGGGAATTAAATATCTGCAACCGTTTTACTAGTTTGGTACAACACATTGGCTTGCGCATGCCTTGTGAAATTCAGCTTTTTGACCATATCATATCAAGATCCCGGATCCTTCGCCGGTAACTCCCGACCCGTGCCCGTGGAGCCCCCCTCCATCGCCCTTCATAATTAAGCGAACCTCCCTTTACATTGATTCTCATGCATCCCTCCGGTCTATCTAAACAACCATCTCATCTCCACCCTTCTGTTCTGCCTTCCAAGCAAAGGAAAGAGAAGATCAACCAACCAATTGATTGGTATGAAAATGTTCAGCATTCAACAATTTCTTTCTCAAAATATATATGTATAAAATGTTAACCATTTTTACAACTACTCCACTTTTGTATCATTGTATCTTACTTAACTACCTTTCAATACTGTATCTATGATCTACTAGTTAGATTTTCTTATTACTAGGTATATATTTACAAATCTCATCTTGCTTACTTTCTAGGTTTTTGACAAAGATAAGGTTTATAATGATAATACGAGCTAACCTTCAGTGGCGTCTTATTCAAAATCATCCGTTTGGAAATCTTATATATCAACACGACGTTTTTCTAGTCTTTAAACAGGTGAGTTAGTATTATATGATTTTTTTTTGTTCTTTAAAAATAGTGATTTGGTGATGGGAAAGATGTGGAACAATTTCTTTTGAAAACTTGTATTATATAATCCTTTTATTTATAAATTAAGCTATTTTTTTTTCTCGATTTCATGAATAACAAAGTTAAATCTTGATAAAGATTTATTTTTGTCTGAAAAATTACCGCATAGGCCATTGATCATAATCAAATTAATAAAATGGCCATTGACTAGAAGGTTTTCTAAAATAGACTTTGACTTTTAAAATAAAGAGTGGGTCTAGCGAATATAATTAAAATCCAGCGAACATGGTCATAGCGAATCCAACGACTTTTTTTCTTATTTTTTTTTTAACCTTTTAATTAATTAAGCTCCTTAAGGTGTTTTTACTTAATAATTTATATTTGGTAAATTTTTAAAAAAAATCTAAATACTCAATACTTTATAAAAAAAATTTGAACATTTTAACCTAAGTTTTAATAAAAACGGAGTTATTTTTGAAAAAAAAACAACTAAGTCTCGTAACGGATTTTTTATAACTCTTAAAAATTAATGAAAGTTGATGATAATACGTAAATTGTTGGTTACAAATATTGCAAGAAGAGGAGTTCAAATAAATAGAGTTTTGTAGTTGAAGAGAATGTGTAAGTAATTATACAAATTTTTTAAAGAGTTTGAGTTCAAAAAATATAATCTTTAAACTTATAACATTTATGAAAAAGATTCTTGTTCTAAATAAAATTTAAAATGAGTTTTTCTAAAAAATAATCTTTAATTGTAAAATAGAGATTCAACCAAGAATTTAAATCTTTTAAAAAAAACATATTTTTTAAATTAAAATATATAAATATGTTTACTTGTTAAATTAATTTATAAAAACATTAATTTAAGATGAGAAATTTATTGTTGTTAAATTTCTTGTTGTCAAATTAATTTACTAAATCTCTGAAAATATAAATACCTAACTCATTGGACTTAGAAATTAATTTATAAAAATTTATTGTTGTTAAATTTCTTGTTGTCAAATTAATTTACTAAATCTCTGAAAATATAAATACCTAACTCATTGGACTTAGAAATTAATTTATAAAAATAAAATTTCTAATTTGAATGGAGAGTGGAGAATACCTAATAATTTATGGTATTCTCTAATTTTATGGAGGGTGGAGAATGGAGAATACCATAAAATTTCATAGTTGGCGAATGAGAATGGAGAATACCTAATTTTTATGATTATTTTATTCAAATTTATGGCAAATAAGGATGGAGAATACCATAATATTAGCGAATGATTATATGATTTAGAGAATGATTTAATGAAATGGAAAATAAGCCTAGTGAATACATAAAAAAATGATGTGGCAGTATCCTATTGGTTAGACATTCTAATAAACTGACTAGTCAACGACTATTTTATTAATTTAGTTATGGTCAAAGACCTCTGCAGTAATTTTCCCATTTTTGTCTCCTCTTTTGAATCAAGAAATTTCAATGAGTGAGTTCATATAGGATTTCAATGTGGATGTTCATAGTTTCTTTCATCATAAGTTATATATGGTAAGATTTTACAAAAAATAAATAGAGTTTTAAATGAAATTTGAAAATCAAGTCTTCTTTGCTCCATCGACATGGTTCCGTTAGAATTTGATACAAGAAACTAATAAACCTAAGGTACCTTTGGGCACAATGGCCATAATAGTCTTAAAATATTTTAACATCTCATGTTTGGACATGGCTAAGATGATAAACAGGTGAGAACAAGATTAAACGCCCTTTTAATTACAAAGTTGAAACAATCAATGAAGATGTGAATGTGTATTTGATCGAATGGACTCTAAACCCCAAATCAAATCTCTGTTAATTGTTTGTTTGATTCTGAACACATAATTATTTGTTTGATTCTGAACAGATAATTAAGTATCTACTCTTTTCATGATGGATATTATTGGTGTAATATAAACATTTGTTGCTAATGTGTATTCATGAATATGAATATCTCTTAGATTTCATTTTTTTTTAATTTATCATATTAAGATTAGGGGTAAAAAATTATTTGTATTCCAAAATTTATTATTATTTCTTATTGATAATTATGTTCTTAGTTTTTCTTTAGAAGTTGGTAAAATTTATGACTTTTATGGAACTTCTTTCTGGATCTTAAAAGATAACGAGTTAACATTAAATTGATACCTGCAATTATAGTAAATATTACGTGGATAGGATTTGGTAGTTCTTCTTTTTCAAAAACGTTGGATCTTCTGATAGCAAATATTACTCGGGCGGTGGATGAAGAATCGGTTAGTGTACCACTGTGTGTAAAGCTTGGGTATCATGGGAGGTAAGTAATTTTATGAAACTTGTTAACTCACCGTCACATATAATATCATAGTTCTTTATGACACAATGATAGGCTCGTGAATATCCTTATAAAAAAAGATAGACATGATTAACATAATACATATATAAACATGGTAAAAAACTTGTAACCTTATGAGTCATAGAAACATCAGCCTGTTAGTATATGTTTCTTTGTGTCAGTTTGTTTGTTTTTTTTCAAATTTCATATCAACATCAACATGTAACTGATTCTCTGTGTTGTTCTTTGTGTTTAATTCGAAGCTACCACAATGGGTAATAGATTGAGGACCGTCAGAGTTGCAAGGACTTTCGCATCAAGTTGATTTTGTTTTTAACTTCAATTATTCAGATTCATATTAGCTTCACAAACTCATCAATGTTCTATTTTGTTATTGTAGCAACAACCAGAAACATGAAAAAGTTTTGGAAGTCCCTAACCCCTACATGTTGGAGGTAAATACCCTAAACCTCTTTTGTTTCTTCATTAATGGATATTCATCTGTTTTTGTTTGCTCACCTATCTCTCTCTAGTAATTTGAGCAAATCGTCTTTGATTTGACTATAATATATACTTAATTTCACACATTTAATGAATCTAATAGATAGATAGACAATGTGCCATGTTTATTCGTTGGATGTAATGAAATCTAATAGATAGATAGATCGATCATTTGGATCCAATGTGCCATATATGTTTATTCGTTGGATGTTTCATAATCTATTCTGTTTATTGCTTCATCTATCTCCCCATAATTGAGAAAATCATCATGTGATTTTGACTTTTTCTTTTTATGTAACATACATAAACTTAACTTCATCCATCTAAATGAAATCTAATAGATAGATAGATAGATAATTGTCTGGAAAAATAATTGAAATCTAGAAAAATTAAAATTAATTCTTATAACTCGGGTGTATAGATCACTAGTTTTTTATCCCCGTGTGTTACACGGGTTAATACAAAATTTTGTGGTGATGTCAAGTTTATTTTTTTATTAATTAAACTATGATCAAACTTTTTATTTATTATATAGTATGGAGTATAGATAGATATAAATATATGTAACTTAATAAACTATATTATATATTAAATTAAGTAATTAAATAATTGGTTATTAAATAATTTAGAAGACAATAAATAAATAGTGGATATATATATCCAAAATTAGAAGATCCGCTTGTGAATGTTTATTGGCGGGAAAAATTGTTGAGGATGAATGTGGTGGTGCCACATGGCAAATTGTGGTGCCAAAAACTTTTCTTTTATTATATACTAGCTACTTACCCGGGTAAATACCCGGGTCTAAAACGTAAAAAAAATATATAGATATATATACTATCCAAAAAATTCTTATCGGTAAAACAATATTCAATAATAATAAAAAAAATTCAATAACAATTACAGATTTGAGAAGATACATTTATACACTATATTTCTTATTACATTGGTTGGACAACCGTCTTCATCCAAAATCAAAATCTTCAGACCCTAGTAAACCCAAGACTGTAATGTGAAAAACAAAAAAATATATATAATATGAAATACTGACAGAACACTACAAAGTGCATCAAGCCATCAAAAGCTTTTCTTCAAGGTTAGCAGTTGGGTTTCATAGACTTTGTAGAAAAAAGTAGGCGGTCAAGTTATGACCAAGACCAAAACGAACTCATGACCTTATGTTTGTTATAATCTGTTTGAAGACTTGAAATCACTTTAGAAACCTACAAAAACACAAATTTTTTAACTAAATAGCAAATACCTATAAAAATGAAATCCCTAAAAAAATATAAATGAATCATCCTAAAAAGAAAAGAAAAAAAATACCTAAATTTAAACAGTTATGCATATGAAGATTCTAAAATATGAAGATTTTTAACATGACTTAAAAAATGAAGCATGAAAGAAATCAACACTAAGCGGAGAAACGACCCATCTCAAGAAAAACACTGACAATAAACAAAGAGTAGGAGAAAAAGGCATATGAGGAACAATAGATGAACCAAGTAACAAAGAAATTCAGACCATACTAACCGGAAGATAACATGGCCGACCGAGAAACACATGAAGAGGAAAGCGACCCAGAAGAAGAAGAAACATACAAAAGAAAACATAGCAAATTACAAAGCACATAACTAAAAAAAATCACACCTAAATACCATATTTCACACCTGGATGCTGGATCTGGAAATAAATCGGAGTAAACCAAACTCAAACCTTATTTTGCATACCTCTTCATCCATCACCTTTAAACCATTCTTCATCTCGACCAATTCCTGTAGCAAACAACAAAAATATTAACACCTTCACACGAAATAATCAACCTACATCAAATATAATAAAAGGGGAATTTTAAGAAAAGAATATGACTGGCTATCTATCATCAATTGTTTATTTATATTCATTACACTAACCTTGGCCATCTTCATCTAAAATGGAGTCATTCTTCGCATCCTCTACTTCAATGTGTTCAGCACAAGTTCCTGTAAGCAAATCTTGATGCATTCATAGTCTTTAAAGTTATGGTAAGCAAACATTGCTGCATTCTTAGATAGAAAAAAATGATGATTGTATTCTAACAACATAGCTCGCGAAAAAGAGCCCTAATCAAGATAAACAAAACTATGAATAAAGCCACATGCTAATCATACTAAGAATAAAATTCCAGAACTATTAAAAGCTTAGTTTTAAGGGCTACTCATTTTAAGGGCTCCAGTTCTAACACACCGAAAAATACAACTTAATTCCTTATGTCCACTAATTAGAAAATATAAACATGGATCCAACGCACTGAACACGATGGGGCTGCTCTTGATATTAGTGGACATAAATACTATTCAAACATAAGTACTCACTTACCTTTGTAATGTCAAATTAATTAGGAGCCTATATTCAATTGTCAATATATTGAGCTGCGAATTCAGTTAAATCAATCTTACTATTGAATAGATTTGCAAAGGAATATATATATATTTTTAGGAGAATAAAAGTTTGATAACCACCTGATCCTCAATAGCTAGTTTGTTAGCCTCTTCTTCTAAAATTGATTTCATTCGGGATTCCACTGCATCAAAGAAGTCATATGAAAATCTACTAAAAAACCATGTCAAATGAAAGATTTCTAAAACCAAAAAAGTATTACAAATAAACATATTAAACGTCAGCGGGATTGCACTCCTTTTGACCCGAATCTTTAAATTTTTGTCTTCTTATCTTTGTTTATCTATTTCTCTTTGAATATTTCATAAACCTAAAATGATTTTCTCAACATGGCTATTAACAACTTAACCCACATAAAAATGTCATCTTCTTTTTACCTTCAAACTGCACTTAGCCCAAATAAAAAATGTCTATGTTTTTATATAACACAAATCCAAATCAATATATATTAAAAAGCATATATAAGTTTTAGAGGCACGGAAAGAGAAACTGTTATGTAAGTCTAGCAACATGAAATAAAATTTACACATAACTAACTTATGTTAAAGAAATTTGTAACAAATTTTTAGTATACATTGGTAGGAACTAATCTTAAACATCTATTTTAGGCTATTTCATAAGTGTTATGTTTGGATTTATATTTTTTTTTATTTAGTATGATATTGTTAGAAAGTCGAGCAAATCACTTAATTTTTTCTATCAAGTCATGGGAGTTTCTAATATCTTGCCAAAAATGAAAATTCATCAAATACAACTCAGAAGAATATGAAATTAAATCTCAAGCAACGGTAATCTTACTCTTCAAGAGACCAGAGACCAAACATTTTGAATGTCGATATTTCTTTTCGTTTGGCATGCTCTTATAGGACCCCATGAATACTGCAACCTGAAAAAACAAAAATCAATTAAAAGAACATGCAACTCTGTTTAATTTTATTTAAAACCTCTTAAAAATTACTTTTTTTGATGTTTAACTTTATTAATGCAAAAATTTTTTATTTTTAGAAATTCAGAGTTAACGACTTTTATGACATCTCGTAACCCTTCATGTACCAAATTCTCCATCATAGGAATCTTATCCCCTGTAAATAGAACAAAAAAACAGAGATTCAGAAGAAAAACGAACACATGATGCGGATATAGGTTCAACTGAAAACTAAAAGGATTAAATAAACCTCGAAGATCCAACTCACGTGCGAAGAACTTTGAAAAGGTGAGGGCTATCGTGTTTCCTTTTCTTCTTCTCAGACAGCAGACAATTTCTAGGATTTTCTATCGCTTCGTTCCTTCTGCATATCAAGATTCAAACGCTTCCTTCTGCATATCAAGATCACCATCTTCGTTAATTGTCCATGTACCACTTTGGTTAATGATGTGTGAAGATGTTGATTGCGGCTGAGGAACCCTAAGGAGCTGAGGAGTTTGCGTACAAGAGAATGGCCGGAGAAGTAAACCCTAGATCGGATTTGTGTAATGAGGCTTCTTTGATACGCTTTTCCAAATTAAATACTCATAAATTAGAGGAGATTTATGAAATTGTACAAACACTTTATTTGATAAAGCACAGAAGCTTACCCATGAAAAACACTTTATTTGATAAAGCACAGAAGCTTACCCATGAAATTACAACTTGAGGAAGATGATGGCTGGGTGTTGGAAACCCTAGATCTGAAAGAGGGTGCGTGTGAATGAAGCCATAAAATAAGATTGAAGACCATTTATATTTCGGATCGTAAAAAATGGATAGGAAACACCGCTGATATAAAAAAAGTGATTCAGTACTGAGATAATAAACCGCTGATCAAAAACTTGAAGAAGAAGATGGATTACTTACCGTATTCAAGAACCAATCGAGGAAGAAGATGATTGCAGCGGCGCTAAGAGAGAGAGAGAGAGGTGAAACCCTAATTTTGAACGCAACAAATGACGCTTGGTGATGATTCTCGAGTTTATATATGCGGGTCATATAAAATGGATACCAAAATGGATCCTAAAAGATCCGCGAGTTTTTTTTCTTTTTACTTCATTTTCTTTAATTAAAAAAACCACAAAATGACACATCAGCTTTTTTATTAGTAGGAGAGTGACACCTCATCAAGTGTACATGTGGACAACCTTATTGGGTGCCAAATCAACCCAATATTTTTGTTTAATATATAGGTAGATATATATATATATATATATATATATATATATATATATATATATAATAGATATAGATATAGATATAGATATAGATAGATAGATGATTACCATGTTTTCAAATATGGTTGTGAGAATAATAGGAGTTCTTATTGTTTGTTGATTATTATTATAAGGAAAAATGGACACTATTAATCCCAACTATTCGATATTGGACAAAAATAATCCTACCTATTTTTTGGACAATATCAGTCTTATAAATACACCATGTTTTTTCTAATAATCTTTTACGTTAAAAAACTAACTCCGTTAACGTGAATGACTAATAATGTCATTATCAAAACTTGTTCTATTTAAATAAACTTTAAGGGTAAATAATGTAATTTACTTAAACTTGTTTTTAATTAAAAAAAACCAAATCCCCCCCCCCCCCCCCGGTTCTTCCTCGTCGGCCATATCTCAAAAAGAATTCTGGCATTCTTTCTCGTCGGCATTTAAGTCGCCGGAACTCACAGAGACAACGCCTCTTGTTTTCTTGACCCTCGTGGACAGATTCGCCGCCTTGCAGAGACAGCATCGTCGCCGGAGCTCACAGAGACATCGTCGTCGCCGCATTGCAGCGGAACCCTAGCCGTTGGTGATGGCCGCCTCTTGTTTGCTTGACCCTCGTGAACAGATTCGAACTCGGGGCTCGCGATTTGCAGCGGAACCCTTGCCGCCGGTCGCTGTATCTCGTCCGAATCCGGTGACTCCAATGGCGACAGGTTGTGGACCACCGTTGCTTTAGCCGTTCATGAGCGAGAATCGGGGAGGGATGTGGATTGGGAGGTCGCCGCCTCTGCTTGGCTCGTCGGAGGTTAAGAATGTCGGAGGGTCACCGGTGTAGTGAACGGAGGGAGGGGGATGGTGGCTCGCCGGCCGATCGGAGAAGGAGCAGGGGGAGCTCATGAACGGCCGATCGGAGGAGCAGGAGGTGTTGTCTTATTCCCCTTTTCTTTAATTTTCTTTGTTATAATTAAATTTTAAATAAACTACAAAACAGTCCATACACTTTAGAATTTTACATATTAGTACTCCACGTCAGCATTTACTAACGGAGTTAGTTTTTTAACGTAAAAGATTATTAGAAAAAACAGGGTGTATTTATAAGACTGATATTGTCCAAAAAAAATAGGTAGGATTATTTTTGTCCAATATCGAGTAGTTGGGATTAATAGTGTCAATTTTTCCTTATTATAATTGTAATTATGTTATTGTTGTTAGCTAACAAGTGTTCTTTTATTATTTTTTATTTTAGGTTCCACAATCTTCAAGTTAGCATTGGACGGGCTCACGAAACATACGCGCTATGAGTTTCAAAAGGCTAAGCCCCGGTTTAGAATTACGCCACATTGGGATCTGAGATGGGAGGTCCCGGTTGGCGGCCTCGAAGAGAAAGACATAAAAAAGATGATCATCAACGGCGACAATGTATTTCTCTCCAAAGGAGAGACTATAAAAAATATGATCATCAACGACGACAGCGTATTTCTCTTCAAAAGAGAGACCGATGATGACCTTCCCCGATCGGACAACTTCTAGCTTCAAACCGACGTAGACTTCGAGAAGGCCTGGATAAAATATGGAAGATTCATGTGACAACAATTTGCTTTGAGAAGGAGGAGGTCTCAATTACTTTCGACTGATTTTTGTTTTATATTCCTAATATAATGTAAATAAAAGATCTTGATGGATGATAGAGATTTATGTTTTAGTATTATCATTCCTATCATTTGTTCTAATCGTACAGAAGAGGTTCAAATGAGAAGTTTGATTTGAATAAGGATTTTCAGCCATTGGATCTTGATCTAATAAAAAAGGAAATGAGGGGTATTTTAGTCTTAGTCATCTTTGTTGACTTTTACCTACTTCCCCCATTTTTTTAAAACATTCATAACTTTCACATACGACATTATTTTTTTTTAAAATACACCATAAAAATGAGCATTTTTTTCCCTTTAAAACACGTATAGTGTTGCTATATAAAAATTTAAAAAAAAATACTCTTTCGTTTTTTGACACAATGTTCAGATCATTGTGTCAACATGTTCAGATCATTGTGTCATCGTGTCAAAACTATATATAGTGTTGATATGTATAAAATAAAATACTCTTTCGGTTTTTGACACCATATGACACAATGATCTGAAAATTATGACACAATGTGACACAATGATCTGAATATTTTTGACACAATATGACACAATGATCTGAACATTTTGACACAATATGGCACAATGATCTGAATATTTTTGACACAATATGACACAATGATCTGAACATGTTGACACAATGACACAATGATCTGAACATGTTGACACAATGATCTGAACATTTTGATACAATCGAAAGAGTAAAAAAAAATTAATTTTCTTTATAACAACACTATATGCGTTTTAAAGATAAAAAATGTTCGTTTTTATGGTGTAATTTTTTAAAAAATAATTTCGTATCTAAAAGTTATGAAGGTTTAAAAAAATGGGAGGAATTTGATAAAAAGTCAAAAATGCCCTTACATCTATTATTTTACTTTAAGTTTTCTCTCTAATTTTCCATAGGAAATTTTGAGCCATAGATCTTCATTTAATTGAAGATCTAAGGGCTATGATTCCTTTTTATCTTTCTTATCAAAACTAAACTTCTCACAATAATCTCACCCCAACATTATAACATATGACAAAACAAAATTAGGATGTTTTTTTTATTAAAGGAAACAATCTTGGATGAAGTCCCCACCTTATATGTCACTGCAAGTTTCATCCTCAACCGGTGAGATACGAACACATTCCAACCAATTCCCAAAAAATATAAATGGGTTCAGAACGTCGTGAGACAGTTCGGTCCATATCCGGTGTGGGCGTTAGAGCATGGAGAGGACCTTTCCCTAGTACGAGAGGACCGGGAAGGACACACCTCTGGTGTACCAGTTATCGTGCCCACGGTAAACGCTGGGTAGCCAAGTGCGGAGCGGATAACTGCTGAAAGCATCTAAGTAGTAACCCCACCCCAAGATGAGTGCTCTCCTATTCCGACTTCCCCAGAGCCTCCGGTAGCAAAGCCGAGACAGCGACGGGTTCTCTGCCCCTTCGGGGATGGAGCGACAGAAGTTTTGAGAATATGAGTTACAATTTTGTACTTACAATTATTCTCTCTATTTTCGCAGCTTTCACAGCTTTGAACCCTCAACTTTGAGCATCGATACCTCATTCATCTTAGCTCCATTTGGGAGATGGTTTGTTACATTGGAAAGCCCTCACAACGTACGAAACAAACCCAAAAAATACCAGCTACATTAACCTCATTATATGTAGTTATTTTTGTTGAAAGTTTGTAGAAAAAACTTAATTTTCACACTTGATGAAGAAACACATTGTTCACTAATTTCTCTAAAATTTCCAAAAGAAAATAAATAGAATTTATGTAATAATTAGGTAGAGTTTTGAACGAGTTGGAACGTAATAATTAGGTAGAGTTTTGAACGAGTTGGAACGAGTTGAAACTCTGCTTTTTTTCCTTTTTAGAAAATATAGAGTTATAGGTGCTTCGATTAAGTTAATATGGTTTAAAGGTTAACTAAGCCACGATTACGTAATAATAATTGTTAAATTTAGCATGATAATTAACGAATCTTTCTCGTTCCAGCTCGATACGATTCGATACGATACTTCCCTAATTTGATACATCTTTATGACCTTAGGCACCTAAAGTAAAGCATCTCTCATGTTCTCAAATCTTACGTTAAAAAATAATGCTAATTAATTAAAAGTAATTACAAATAATGTATACATATGAATATGAACTCATTAATAAATATTCTCTTAACCTTAACCATGGCATCGTGTGCATCCTTTATTCTAACATGAAAAAAGTTATACTAATTTATTTTAATTTAATAATGTTGACTCTTTGATGCTCTACTTTAAGTAAAACAATAATATCATTTATAAATCACAATAAACTATTTTTCAATAACATTATCATTTGTGGTTTTAATTAAATAAATTACCATTTTCTCAAAATCTACATGCTTTAAGTTAAAATTTCAAAACAATCAAGTGAAATAAAATAAGAATCATTTATTTAAAAAAAAAAAGAATAATTGTTAGCAATAAATGCCTAATCTTTTTCTTTTTTACGGGTAGTTAATGTTTTGACATTTTTGTCAAAGTCAAAATGGTAGAAGGGGCCTACATTTTCAAAATATGATCTCGGCGCTACATATATATTCATCCACTATACACACACATGCCACCCTGCTTTCCATATATACATAAAAATCTCACCGGAACGCACAATTAGGGTTTCATCGCCCGAGAATTAGAGCTTCCGGCGGCTTCTTTCAACAGTTGTTACGAATGGATCAAGTTGAGGAGATGATGGAAGGTTTAGCCATAGATGATCAATCGCCATCTTCGTTCTACTGGTACGTTGATCTCGATTACGAGTTTGATGCATTTCAGTTTTTCGATTTTGCTGTGGAAGAGACGGAATTGGAGGTGCGAGAAGCGGAAAGCTGGTTCAGATATGCTCGTGATTATCCACCTGCTCGTAAGCGTACTCTCAATTTCATGATTGCATGCTGATTAGTGTTTGATCTATAGATTCGTCATGTTGAAATTGGTTATTGGTTTAATTAAATCCGTTACTAACAGAAAGACGAATTGAATTTCAGATTTTGTTTCATTAATTTCTTCAACTTAGTGCGTAAATCAGTAGAAATGTACATTCGTGTGCAATAAGACTTTAAATTATTAAAAAAAAAAAAAAAAAAAAAAAAACTGGTTAATTGTGAAAGTTTAATCTCAAATGTATATGCATGTAACATGACTAAATAATCTGTATTTGAAGGTAGAAATATTTGAATTTGTTTAATTGTTGCTATAGTATATATATTATCACTCATCGATCCCCTACCCGCCTATAAAAATTTCCCAGTTAAACGTGTTTGGCAACTGAGTGGGCCCTTGAAAAGTCCTCGTGTTGCAATCATTTTGTAAAGAAAGAAAAAAGAAGGATCTTGGAGAAAAAATGAGGTTAGTAGTTGTCATGTAATCTAGAGGTTACGAGTTTAAATCGTGAAAACTGTCTTTTACATAAATTTATGATAAAGATACATAGATTAGTGGCAAATGTGTCGATACACCTTGGTTTGCCCTGCTCTTTCATTGGAGTCTGTATGTATTCTAAAAGTAAACTAAAACCAACAATCTTCGATATAGAATTCCCATTTTATGTGTGAAACCTATTGCTATTTTTATGTTTAACTAGTCATAGTCATGGAAAGTGGCTCTTTTTTAACAGAATGTTTACAATGGACTTGTCATTTAGAGAATCAGTTTTGATAATTGTGATGTGCTTCGTGCATGGTGTGACTAGGTTGTTACAATGTACGTAATCAAGAAAAAACAACGCTAGTTTACTCGATTTGGAACGTTATTAACATCGTATTAACTTGACATGGTAACTAGGCCGCGAATAGATCCAAAAGAAATTGTTTGTTTTCAGTGATTAATGACATGTATATTTTGTTCCAAATTTAGACACTTATAGACTTTTTCTCTCATGTATTCCTATGTTTTTGTTCTGGATGTTTAGCTTACATGATGAAGATTAACTTGAAAAATGTACTAGAGAACACTCCTGCAAAAGTTCATACAAATCCCCTTAAACCAGAAGCAGTGGAACCTACAACTCCTACCACATCTACTCCTTCAGATTGTGGCATGCACTCTTCAGAAGGGAGAACTCAAGGTATGAATTCCTCTATCTATGTGATGTGAAGATTTCAATTAGTATCTATAATGGTAATAGTTAGATCGCTTAGATACGAGACATCGATTAACTAGTTCTCTATTCTTGGAAATAAAGGTTCATAGGTCACTGTTATTAAATGTGGGACATGTTTACTTTCTATATATTTCGCTATTAAACCAGCGATTATCTACGGACAGATGTTTTCGTAAAGATGATATCTATTGTGGAAACAAAAATGTCTTTATTCAAGTGAAGAGAGTACTCAGCTTAGCTTATAGTTTTGTTTATATTTAAGCACTATTTCAATGAAAGAGCAGAGTCTATACAGGGTGCACCCATTTTTATTGGTTTTTAAGCTTAACTAAATCAACTGATGTTTTACATCCAGATGGTTCAGATATGAAACTTCATAATCTCCTTGCCGATATTCAAAGTTTTAGAGATAGGTTCAAGTCCACGAGAATACTATCTAAACCAAGTCCAACTCCAACTCCAACTCCAAATACAACATTCATGAAACCCACTGCAAGTCATTTGGCCAAGAAGATTAATGCAACTGATTGTGGAAGGTGTTTATCTTTAGTTCTGTTTTTAAGTGTTCCACTTCTCCCCTTTTCTTTTTCCTGATCTCCAAATTTTTAGGTCACCTAAGCTACAAAATCCTACTGGATCCGAAACTGAAGACACCAAAAGACAGAAGTTGGAGATTGGTTTCTTGCGAAAGGTGCACTTATATACATGAATTCATAAGTATTTATTTATTATTTTAACAGATTTTTTTCTATATACTGAAGTGATATGATCATGAATGATGCATATACATCTGATCTGTGATTATGATCATGCATAATGTATATACATCTAATTAGATGCGTAGATAGTTCGGTCATGATAACCTTCTTTTTTTATTTCATCTTGCAAGGTTTCTCAACTGAAACACCAAACCTCATATTCACACAAGACAACCCCAAAGGTAAAGTTAAACTTTGAATTAGTGAAAGTTATCATCCGAATTAACGAGCAAAGAACTTAACAGAAATGTTCACACTGTTTTTGTTTACAGACTACCATCCCTCAAACGTTTAAATTAATGACAGAAGAGAGAGCGCGAATGCGTAGGTAATTAATAGTCAATATTTTTTTTTCTTTATATCAAAAGTGGGAATTTTCTTATAAATTGATCATATTGGATTGTCTATATCTTTAACGGGTCAGCTAAAAGGAGAACAAGCCAAACAGGCTAGTGGGTAGAAAGGCGACAAAGTATGTCTGTAATGCATACAGTCTCTTAAACCTTTCTATTCAAGATTTAGAATAGAAAGATAAAACATATTTTTTTTCTTATCGTAATCAAGTATCATATGTTTACAAAGAAACAAGATGGACATAAAATGTTTGCAGCCCTAATTGATCCATACTAAAATGACCCCTTTTAACATGTTACACAATCTACAAATCTTATCTCACATCATACTATGTCAACCTTTAGTGTATAATGCTGCAGAAAGCTAACAATTCCTAATATCATTCTGACATATATGTTCTGTCTTCAAGTTTTAGGTCCCAGAGTAAAGTTGAAGCAAATAATCATATGTTCAAAGCGCTACCCTTGAACAGAAAAGTGAGTAATCCATTTTTAGTATACTTTTCTTTAAGACAAAGTTAATCATAACTTCGCGTGCTACATTTATCTCGTGGCAGATACTCAAGTCTCCTTCATTACCTAGTCATAAGAAAAGCATGACCTGTTCAGGAGATTTTCAGGTTATAGTTAATTTCCTCCCATTACCTCTCTTCCTCTCTCCTTTTCTTATTGAATAACACAATATTTTAGTCCACATCTCCATATAAAGAGTATCTATACATGTTACATTTCATATATTACATCTAAACCTTTTTATTATAACTTTCATTTACAGAAGTTTCATTTCAAGTAAGACAATTAATGCACCTTTTCAGCGTCGATCTGCTAACTTATGCTAGTAAGTTGATAAAATTTTGTGACACTGGCATTTTCCTGCGTTACACATCATATTATCCATATAGACTAAAAGTTTCCTCATTTTCACTTGACAGAAACTGTTATGCTTCATTGGATATTTAACATCATCTTTCAAGAGTCAAGTTTTATAATACCATCATCATGGAACTTACAAGAATAGTAATGTGGTGAAATATACCATAAATTGCAAGGGGAGTAAAGGTTTTCCTCTTATGTTATACTTTGTTTTTTTCAACTTTGATCATCCATAGAAACTATCAATTGTGTGTCTGATATTAGATACACATCTTTGGTCATTAATGAAAGACTTGGTTATGTTACATTTTTTGGTCATTTAGCTATTGGTTGCTATTACATATGTCATGTATCATGTTGATGCGTGATTTTGTAGCGTTTTTGCTTTCTTCTATCCCAATTTTCATGGACTCGGAATAGAGGATTAACTAGGTACAACCAGTGTCAATCACACCACAAACTCACAAAGTAGGGTATCTCATGCAAAACTAACAGAATATCGAATTTTTGACGAGTGCTAAGTATTAAGCTTTTTATTGTTTTGGAGCTCTAACTTATGAGATTGAGAAGCAAAACACAATATAGTAGTGTAGCCGCATACCAGTAAGCATTAGCCTAAGTATGGAGACAAGGATCCATCGATTCGGGAAGAGTTAGACCATGAGAACTCTTACCCTGAAGATGGCAAATAATATGTTTGACTAGTATAATCTAATGTTAATGTATGCTCATGGATCCTCCATGAGCATTCCAAATTTCCAATGCATTTGAAGAATATCATGCAAGTATTGTTGTGATATTGTTGTGATAGATACAAACATGGGATTGAAGTGTTGGGGATTCTTGAGTGTGTTGGGGATTCTTGAGTATGAACACTTGGATATTCCTCAAGTCATGACCATTCCTTTTAGATCGAAATTATTTGGGTATACCAAATACTTCAGTTGAAAAAAAGCAGAAAATTGAACAAGACTCGAGTATGAGTTTTTTTTGGTTGCCATACATAGTCTTTGAATTTTGGAGGAGAGTATGTTTATCTCCGATTAGAATTTTGAATAAGTTACGTATTTGGTCCTTCTAGAATTAATATGATCCTTTTTAGACCACAATAAAATCTGATACAATTTTCATGAAGCAATTTAATTAAAATAATTTTTTTCCAAGCTCGACCTCAACAAGCGGCTCTATCTGCTGGACCCCGCCCTTCGGTCTCCCGACAGTCTTGTGAACTTCAAACAAAAGTACATTTTTCTTTGAAGATCATATGCAATATTTTAATTATCCTGCCGTTCAAAAAAAATATTTTAATTATCCTAAAATATCCAACGTAGGTCAAATTTGCCAAGGATTAGTAGCTTCTAGTAACCGCAAAAATTGGCCAGTGATTTTAATTTCAGTGTACCTGCCTTGCATCCCACAAAAACAGTGTAAAACCAAAAACCCAAGCTTGGGATACCATTATTTTTTATGTTGCCCATGACCTTTGATCACAAAGTCGTGTTTTAGTGAAATTTGATTAAAGGTGGGTGTACGAAACAAATAATAGGCTTTGTGATTTTATTTTTTTCATTGTATTCTAAAAGAGTATGTTGATACATAATTTGTGCATCGTGTGAAGTATAAAGTCAAAACTATATAAAGGTCAAGACAAAGGATAGCTGTCAGCCGAACTTGGTCCGAACCTAAGGTTCGGATCAGGTGAACCTCCAGTTCGCCTGGGGTTCAGCCTGACGACTATATATAGGAGTTTGTCTTTGTAATTCGATGACAGAACGAGTGAGATATGTGCTTTAGTATGTTTTTCACGGTGTATTCTCTGAGTCTGTTCTAAGTGTTTCTGAGTTGTAATTGTTCGTTTGATCAATAAAACAACTCTTAATTACGTGTTTCGTATCCGAATTAGCTAGATCGAGTAGACGATCCGATGTCCGCGCATTTTCAGAGATAACAAATTAGAACAAGTCGGTTTAGGAAATACTCATGGATCTATTTATTTTATTTTCGATGTTATGGTTTTTAAATATTTTATAAGTGCGTTTACATGGATGTGGTGAGATACATCTTTCACCATAAGGTAGCGTTTGGTATGCAGAGATAGATTGTGAAATATGAAGAGTTATTACGTCGAAACAAAAAATAACATGTTTGGTAATACATTATAATTGGAATGGAATTGAGCATTACTTAAGTAATATGATTCCTTTCATTTCTAAATATTTTCATTAGGGGTTTTTTTCAATTCCTTCAAAAATGGAATGGTTTTTTTTTTTTCAATTACATTTTTTTTTTTTGAAGTTTTATGGAAAAAAATAAAGAATAAAAAGTCAAAAGAAAAAAATCGGAAAAATGTAAAAAACAATATAAATTAGAAATGAAAAAATAAATAAATAATATATTAATATATAAGTAAATAAGAAACTAAATATTTTAAGAAATAAAATAAATTATTTAATAAATATAAATTAGTAAATTTAAAAATTAAAAACCAAAAAATATATTAATTTTGAATGGAGATGTTAATTAAAATGTATTTGAATATTTCGTTTTTATTAACCATCAAATAACGTGAAGTAATGATTTATTTTATTTACACATGGTAACAAACAGAACGATGGAATGGTAATGATCGATTTCATTCCCTTCTATTCTATTCTCTCACCTATTCCATTTCCTCGTAAATATAATTATATTATACCAAACAGACCCAAAATGTACACCACCATCCAATTATTCATGTTGATTCAAATCCATGCTTGTCTCTTGTCTCATTCACTAATCTTATCTATTTTAATGAACCTAACCCAAATTCAACCCGCAAAGTAAAGAGAATACATTACTAGTCATAACAACAAAAAGACGCTAAGAAACACATACACGGATACAATGCTAGAAAAACAACACACTTACAAGAGGCAAATAGGAGAACATAAAATTATCAAAGCCCAAATGGCAAGAAAAGACAAGCAACGGGGAAACTTGGCACAAGCCCGGGGGCGATGGCCCATGGGGTTTTTTCATCGAGTAAAGTCCAATAGTATATATTTTCATGATTTTTTCCCACTTGATCCTTACTCTTCTGAACCTGAATTTTGAGATACATATTAAACATATTTGTTTTTGTTTTTTCGGTTAAAAAATACGTTAATGTCATGCTAAAGCTTTTTATTAGGGTCCTGCTATTAATACACACTAATATGCAGCGTATTACTCAATACTCTGCGTATTACCCGACAATCCGACATTCTCTGCAACTTTTGACCATGACATGAGACTATATGTAGCGTATTACCCAATACTCTGCGTATAGGATTAATATGCAGCTTATTACCCAATACTCTGCGTATAGGTTTCTGGTGAAATTTTTTTAAAGTTTTGTGTTATTTGTTTTTTGGGTAAAAAGTTTTTTGAATTTTTTTTTAAGTTTTGTGTTATTTGTTTTTTGGATACAATTTTTTAAACACATACGCAACGTATTCCATTTTGTTCTGTTCAAAATTGTTAACATGGTTAAGCTAAATAAAACATCAGATGTTCATAACTTTTTTTTTTGGTTTTTAATAACTTTTTTGAGCAATGTAAGTTCATAAAAACGTTATGTGAAATTTTTATATTTTTTAAAAATACTTCAATTTTTTTCCAATTTAAAACATGCTATATTAGCTATGTTTGAGTGTTTTGTAAAAAAATAAATAAATATTTATTTGTAAATAATGTTTGTGTGTTGTTGGTGACCTATTGATGAAAAAGACATCACCCTCCATGAGTGTTTTTAATTTTTTTTATTTTTTTTTTGGTTTTTAATAAAATTTAACCCAAAAAACAAATAACACAAAACTTAAAAAATTTCACCAGAAACCTATACACAGAGTATTGGGTAATACGCTGCATATTAGTCTCATGTCATGGTCAAAAGTTGTAGAGAATGTCGGATTGTAGGGTATTTGTCAAATATGCAACATATTGCCCAATACGCTGCATTTTGAGGTGTCTAAATAGCCGGACCCTTTTATTATTGTTTTTTTTCTTGTTTAAGACTTGTTAAGGAGGCCATCACAACACACGACGGATCACACACCCTAGTTTATAAAACTTTATCAATTTTACAATTTTTAGGAAACCAAATTTATTTAACATCAATTTTCAATAGGCAGATGTGGCATGACAACCAAAAGCACCTTGATGAGAGGGGGATCAAAGAAATTATCTCTTCCGATAATAAGCGTGTGAAGGCAAAGCACGGTAAAAACTTCGTCCTAGTTAAATTCCGAACCCTAAAACAGTCGGGCAACTGTATTCTTAACCTTTGAGTTTTGGAATCAAGAAGCAAATATGCAGAGTAATTTCCCAGATGTAAATCATGAGGTCAATGATATTGCATCTCAAAATTTGTTCAATGGTATTCCTGTTGAAATGGTAGATAATGAATAGATACTAAAATAAATATTAAAAGCATCACATATTGACCAAAAATATAACCAAAGGTGTTTATCGATTAATCATTTATTCACTGAAATTTTTTTTGGGGCGTATATTCAGAATACTAATTACTGAATTTCGAAAAGCATCTAACAAAATCGAATTCATCTAAATTCAATTAAGCGTGGTTTCAGTTCTTCAGAAAGTGTATGGTAACATCTCACGCAACAAGAAAGTGTTTTCCATGTCGAAAATTGGAGCAGATTATATCACAAATCGAACTTTGACAGATTAGTTTATAAATCAACAAGACACAGGTTACCTTGCAAAACAAGATATATTAATTTCCATTGAAATACGAAAATCTAACACCATACAGTAGATAACCAATTACATCAAATCAATATTTTTCAAGCTCTCTCACCTCTAATCCTCCTAGCTAACTGCATATCCTTAGGCATAATCGTAACTCTCTTAGCATGAATCGCACACAAATTCGTATCTTCAAACAACCCTACCAGATAAGCCTCCGACGCCTCCTGAAGAGCGGCCACCGCGCTGCTCTGAAACCTCAAATCCGTTTTGAAATCCTGAGCGATTTCTCTCACCAGCCTCTGAAACGGGAGTTTCCGGATCAAAAGCTCGGTACTCTTCTGGTACTTACGGATCTCCCTTAGCGCCACAGTTCCTGGCCTGAATCTGTGCGGTTTCTTCACTCCTCCGGTTGCCGGAGCGGATTTCCGGGCGGCTTTGGTGGCCAGTTGCTTTCGTGGAGCTTTTCCTCCGGTTGATTTGCGAGCAGTTTGCTTTGTTCTTGCCATTTTTGAGTAAATTTGTTGCACGATTTTGATTGTTTGGATGATTGATGTATGATTTGACGATGGGGGATTTGGTATTTATTAGGGTTTGTGGGAGGGGTTTGAAGTTTTGGGGAAATATGAGCGCGAGAGCATGTGAAGCGTTGGATTGTGAAGTGAGAAAGAGACGGCTCGGATTGTATGTGAGGAGACAATGCGGATAGCTATCCGCGTGTTTTTTTTCTCTTGGTTTTCTTGTTTGTGTGGTGGTAAGAAAAAAACCGCCTAAAATCTATTTTTCGTTTAACGGGCTACCGGCAATTTTTAAATCGTTAACCCTTTGTAAAACATCCTCATATTTGAATAATTGAACGTCAAACAATTTAAATATTTTAAATTTAACCTAAGTTGTCACATTGGGACAATTTTTTCACTCCTAGTGTGTACAGTCAATGCTACCGAGCATTTCATAAAAACCCCATTTGTTTTCATGAAACTCGTAGAGTTGTCTGATGTCGCTTGTTGTGGGTCGACGTAAATATTTCCTCTGATACAATTTATAAATACCTAATATAAATAATTAAAATAAATAATGATAGATGATAATGAAATTTAAATAAGAGTAAATTACGGATTGCGTCCCTGTGGTTTGCAAAATCTTTTTGAATTAAGTCCAAAGGTTCAGAAATTTTCGTCTGGAAGTCTGAGGTTTGTATTTCTTTGCTATTTGAGTCCCTGAGCCTAACAGAGTTAAAATTTTCTGTTAAGTAGAAGGGTATTATAGTAATTTTACATATCAGGGGCATGTTATGTAAGTTAATAAGGTTATAAAAATACAGGGGTTATTTTAATTACTTACAAATATAAAAGGACTAAATCTGTAATTATCATTCACAAATACGGGATAAGAAAAAAATAAAGAAAGGAGAAAAGGGAAATAAGAAGGAAATCTCCGGCCTTCAGCCGGCGACCTGCGACTGCCGATCAACGCCTGGCCACCTTCGATCAACGGCGTCATCTTATACCGGCGACAATCACAGCTCCGATCCGTCCGTCCTCCAATACAACCGCAAACCAAAGCTCTCCGGCACCACTCCATTAGTCGTCGTCATCACATCCGGCAAGGGCGGTGATGTGTGTGGTTTTGAATATGAAAATATAACGGGTTTCGGGCTAAAAACGTCAAAATAAACTTGAAAATATCAAATTATATTTATTTCTGATGATTATCGTGAGTTTTCAGGTTTAAACGATGTCGGCACGGAAAACGAGGCAAAAAAACGGAGAAAATAGTGAAGTTGAGAAAACGCATGACTTGGAAGTCATGGGACCCCTTTTCATGACTTGCCAGGCCATGGGATCAGGAATCAGGAGGTCACCAGTGATCGGAAGTCATGGGACAAGCTCCCATGACTTGAAGAGTTGATTTTGGCCAGCGCACCACTTGCCCAGGCCGTGAAAGGGCCTCCCACGGCGTCCATGCCATGTGCCGACACTGTCCCACGCCCTGCAGCCCAGTTACCAGGATCAGAGCTGATTTGCCGATGGCGCACCACTTGCCCAGGCCGTGAAACCCCCTCCCACGGCTTGCAAGTGGTGCGCCGGACCAGAATTTTTTGGAAACCCTAATTCTCGAATTATTATAAATAGGGGACCTCTCCAACCACCAAAATTCGTCCAAGGAAGCAGAGAAGAAGCCTAGAGTGAAGCCTTTTGAAGCATTCGAAGACTTGAAGCATTCGACGAGTCGAGAATCTTCAATTTTCATCATTTCGAGCTACATTTCGGTATTTGTTTGAGTTTGATTATGCATTTCAATTTGAACTTTGTTTATTTATTTATGACTATGAACATGCTTGGCTAAATTCATACGATCGTTTAGGCTAAGACGAATCCAACTATGGTTTGATTATGTTTTGTATCGGTTTTCGTTTATGATTGTGTTTTCAAAGTAAACGTTATGTTCTTATTGTTTGGTTGATGAAATTGAATTCCATTTTGAATCTAGCCCACTTCTTAACCTTGTGGAAACCTAGCCTTAGTGTGCAATCCATCTTGAGTTAGGAATCTATCGTATAGCCGAATCACAGAATCTGCGGCGTACGCACGAACTAGAAATAGTCGTGATCGTTAGGAAACCCTAGTATCCAATTAGGAGTCCAACCCGTAGGGATGAGTGAGAAATCACCTACCCTCTGCTAGTAACCACCCTTGGTATTGTCTAGTAACCGATTAGTCACCGATAGGTCGGGTCTACCGCTGCTCAGTCGTATCCAGGGCCTATTAGGTCAACCTTGCAATAAGAACACAACCGCCTCACAACCCTAGAACCGTTAGGACCATACCTACCCTAACCCTTCGACCAGTTGCGAGTTGAGTCACCGATAGCTCGGGACTTAACCTAGGGCACCTTGAAACACAACCAACTTATCAGTCCTTAACCATGGAACAGTAGTAACCGTGTAGGGCGTGTCTATAACCCTAAACGTGAACCTATCCATAGGAATTAGGTAGCCTTGTCTTAGGACCCTGATTCACCATAACGATAAGGCATAAACGTAACCTGTGCGTCTATCAAACCTAGGTGGAGGAGTCAACGCCTAAGCGATCCACTCTCAAATACTGAATTTTCTCCGCTACTTTCAACTGCTTTATTTTAGTGATCTTTATTCAACTTCATTTTAATAAATCCAAAAACCCGGCAACAACTATTAATCGACTGTTTTCAACAAAATCCGTGTCCTTGAGGTTCGACAACCCGGTGTTTACCAATACTGTGCTACGCACGACAGGTATACTTGCCTTAGTGTGTTGGTATAGTCCCCCGGTGAATTACCAGTTTTATAAATTTAAAATTTGATAGTGTAGAACCCTACTTTTCATATACACTTAACAACACATCAAGTTTTTGGCGCCGTTGCCGGGGACTCGGTAACGTTTTAAATAGTCAAAATTTGTAGTTTAGCCAAAATTTCTAATCCTGCAACGCGCTGGTGTACGCGGCGAAGTTCTCAATCTGAGCTACTTATACCTTTCGACGAACCTGAACGAGAGTTTCGACGCAGACGTCAGCAGCAGAGGCAACCGATGGGCGACGCAAATCCGCCACGACGAACACTGTCATCCTACACGAAGCCGAGCTTGGCGGGAGCAAGCCCGAGCATCGCTGTTACCGCCGGGAATGAGTCATACACCATCCCACCTCAGGTCATCACGATGATCAAGAACTCAATCCAATTCGATGGATTGACAGACGAAGACCCCAACGCACATATCAGGGCCTTCATAGAGGTGTGCGACACATTCAAGCTCCCAGGCCTAAGCGGTGACGCAGCTAAGCTACGCCTGTTCCCATTCTCACTTCGATCAAAAGCCAAGGCGTGGCTCGATGGACAATCTGCTGGTTCGATCACCACATGGAACGACCTAGCAGAAAAGTTCCTCTACCGATTCTTCCCTCCTGGCAAGACAGCGAAGCTACGACTCAAGATCTACGCGTATCAGCAGGACCACGGAGAATCGTTCTTTGAAACTTGGGAGCGTTTCAAAGAACTACTGAGAAAATGTCCTAACCACGGGTTGGAGCAATATCAACAAATCCAAACCTTCTACAATGGGCTCAGCCCCCAAACCCGTCAGTTAGTGGACATTACTGCTGGAGGAGCACTCGGCGAGAAGACTGCTGAAGAAGCCGAGACACTACTAGAAGAAATGGCTCTCAATGACTACCAGTACCCCTCAATTAGAAGCAGCGTTCCACTCAAAGCAGGGGTGCATCAGGTGAGTCAAGACACAATGGTGGCCGCCCAGCTAGAGGCGTTATCAAAGAAGTTCGACACGCTTTGTCAAGTGGTCTTGCCACAAACGAAGGAGCCACAAGAGTGCGAGATATGCGGAGAATTGCATAATACGGCCAGCTGCCCACACAACACAGAGACGGTCGATTTTGTGGGTCAAGGACAGAGAGGTCCAGTCTACGGGGATCGCTACAACTCCTCCTGGAAGAATCACGCCGGATTCAGCTACAAGAACCAGGCAGGAAGCTCAAACCCACCGGGGTTTGCAGCCAAACCTCAGCAGCCTCAAGGACAGGAACGAGAACCCTACTTTTCATATACACTTAACAACACATCAAGTTTTTGGCGCCGTTGCCGGGGATCGAACCCGGGTCACCCGCGTGACAGGCGGGAATACTTACCACTATACTACAACGACCACGATGCGAGAGATGATGACAGAAATGTACTCCTACACCAAGAAAAGGGATCAAGAAATCAACTCTCAGTTCCAAAAGCACGACCAGGAGATGGCAAAGATCAACCAGCAACTGCAGAATCAACTGGCATCTCAGAAGGCACTAGAGCGTCAAGTGGGTCAAATCGCGCAATCACTCTCAGGGAGACCACAAGGCGGACTGCCATCTAACACCGAAGGAAACCCTAAGGGGTTCGCAAATGCAGTCACAACGCGCAGTGGGAAGTCAACTCAAGAAACGCCAGTGACTCAAGATAAGCCTGCAGAGGACCCAAAGGAAGCCACTGAAGTTACTCCTGAACCTGAGGAACCACAAGCCACAGCAGCAAAGCCAAAGCAAAGGGAGTACAAGCCTAGGATACCATATCCTGAGAGGCTTGAGAAGGAAAAGATGGAAGAGCAGCATGGTAAATTCCTTTCATTATTCAAGCAACTTCACATCAACCTTCCGTTCGTGGAAGCTCTGGCATCAATGCCCAAATATGCCAAATTCTTAAAAGATCTTCTTAGCAATAAGAAGAAACTTGAAGAGCTATCCACAGTAACTCTCGATGAACAGTGCTCCGCAGTCCTCCAACAGAAGTTACCTGCAAAGATGCGAGACCCAGGGAGTTTCACAATTCCCTGCCTAATAGGTAACACATTAATTTGTAACGCCCTGGCTGATTTGGGAGCCAGTATTAATCTTATGCCATATTCAGTCTACAAGAGACTGGACCTGGGGGAACCCACGCCTACTCGCATGACACTTCAGCTAGCTGATCGATCAGTGAAGTACCCCAGGGGCATAGTGGAGAACATGTTGGTGAAAGTCGGAAATTTCGTCTTTCCGGTCGACTTCGTCATCCTGGACATGGACGAGGATGAGCATATTCCGCTGATATTAGGAAGACCATTTTTGGCCACTTCTCGTGCCATAGTCGACGTGTATGATGGAAAGCTCACACTTCGAATGGGAAATCAATCCGTCACTCTCAACATCCACGATTCTATGAAACGCCCAGCCAGTCAGGATGACACTTGCTATTTCCTCGACTCTATCATGACCACCGTCGGCAGCATGCTACACAATATTTGTGGCAAGAATCAAGAAGACTCCCAGACCATCAACAACGTTTATCAAGAAGTGGAGATGGTAGCAGCAGTCAATTTCAACGAGGAAGCAGAATCAGAACAAGAGCACAAGGATACAGTCGTAGAGGAGGCGCCACTCGAGCTAAAACCACTCCCATCGCATTTGGAGTACGCCTTCCTAGATGACCAAGGAAAGCGACCTGTGATTATAGCCTCCCACCTCAAAGACGATCAAAAGCAAAATCTTCTAGAGGTTCTGAAGAAGCACCAGCAGGCCATCGCCTGGAAAATATCAGACATTAAAGGGATTAATCCAGCCTTCTGCACTCACAAGATTCTGATGGAAGAAGATTTCAAACCGGTGGCACAGCATCAACGAAGGTTGAATCCTAACATGCAGGAGGTCGTGAAGAAAGAAGTTATCAAGCTCATGGACGCTGGACTCATCTACCCAATCTCAGACTCCAAATGGGTGAGTCCAGTACAAGTTGTCCCAAAAAAGGGTGGCATGACAGTGATAACGAATGAGAAAAATGAGTTGGTTCCCACCCGCACAGTGACTGGGTGGCGAGTATGCATTGACTACAGAAAGTTAAACGACGCTACTCGCAAAGACCACTTTCCTCTCCCCTTCATCGACCAGATGTTGGAAAGGTTGTCAGGAAAGCAGTATTACTGTTTTCTTGACGGTTTCTCAGGGTACTTTCAGATCCCCATCGCTCCGGAGGATCAAGAAAAGACAACTTTCACATGCCCTGTCGGAACTTTTGCTTATAGGCGTATGCCCTTCGGGCTCTGCAATGCGCCTGCGACCTTTCAAAGATGCATGGTCGCGATCTTCAGCGAAATGATAGAAGATTCCATGGAGGTCTTCATGGATGACTTTTCTGTCTATGGGGACTCATTCGATACTTGCTTGAAAAACCTTGACAGAATGATGGCCAGGTGCGAGGAAACAAATCTAGTGCTCAATTGGGAAAAGTGCCATTTCATGGTCACTGAGGGCATCGTACTTGGTCACAAGATATCCAAAGCAGGGATTGAGGTTGATAGAGCTAAGATTGAAACAATCAGCAAACTCCCTCACCCCACCAATGTCAAAGCTGTCAGAAGCTTTCTGGGTCATGCGGGATTCTATCGCCGCTTCATCAAAGATTTCTCTAAACTCACGCGTCCCATGACCCAATTGCTTGAAAAGGATGTCCCTTTCAACTTCTCCGCTGACTGCATTCGTGCCTTTGATCTGATAAAAGAAAAGTTGGTGAATGCTCCCATTATGATGGCTCCTGATTGGTCGTTGCCATTTGAGCTGATGTGCGACGCAAGCGACCATGCCGTCGGAGCAGTCCTTGGGCAGCGTAAGGATAAACGATTTCATCCTATCTATTACGCTAGTAAAACACTTGATGATGCCCAAGAGAACTACACCACTACTGAAAAAGAGCTGCTCGCTGTGGTCTACGCGTTTGATAAATTCCGCTCTTACCTCGTGCTCTCTAAAACCAAAGTCTTCACTGACCACGCAGCGATCAAATACCTGTTCAACAAGCAAGATGCGAAGCCTCGTCTGATCAGATGGATCTTGCTGCTCCAGGAATTCGATATCGAAATCATCGATAAAAAAGGAGCTGAGAATGTCGCTGCAGACCATCTATCTCGTCTGGAGAACCCTGAAGTCCAGAACAAGGAACCTAAGATCAACGAACAATTCCCTTGTGAATCCTTGTTCTCCATCTCTATTCATGGAAGCCCTACCAAAGAGAATGGAACCCCCTGGTTCGCAGATTTCGCAAACTATTTGGCCGGGGGTGTTGTTAGGAAAGGCATGACGTATCAGCAACGCCGTAAATTCTTTACGGATGTTAAATACTACTTTTGGGAGGATCCATTCCTCTATCGCACTGGAGCTGATCAAGTCATCCGTCGTTGCGTCTTCGGAGAAGAGGCGCATAGAATTCTGCGTCATTGCCATGACGGGCCAACCGGAGGTCACAATGCCGCCAACAATACGGCGAGAAAGGTTCTAGACTCCGGCTTCTACTGGCCCACAATCTTCAAAGACGCCCATGAACTAGTGAGAGGTTGTGACGCATGCCAAAGGGCTGGAAACATCTCAGCCAGAAATGAGATGCCACAAAACCCCATTCAGGCTTGCGAAATATTTGACGTCTGGGGTATTGACTTCATGGGGCCGTTTCCGTCATCATATGGAAACAAGTACATACTCGTCGCTGTCGATTATGTCTCGAAATGGGTAGAGGCCCAAGCCCTCCCAACGAATGACGCACGAGTCGTTACAAAGTTCTTGAAGAAGTTGTTTGCGCGTTTTGGTACACCAAAAGCCTTAATCAGCGACCGAGGCACTCATTTCTGCAATTCCCAAATGGAGAAGCTCTTGAAAAGATATGGTGTTAATCATAGGCTAGCAACGCCCTACCATCCGCAAACTAGTGGACAGGTCGAGGTGTCCAACAGAGGAATTAAACGTATTCTGGAAAGGACATGCAACGTTAATCGAAAAGACTGGTCCGAGAAGCTTGATGACGCATTATGGGCTTTTCGCACAGCCTATAAGACACCAATCGGCACCACTCCCTTTAGACTCGTATACGGAAAGTCCTGTCATCTGCCCGTTGAATTAGAACACAAATCGTATTGGGCGATGCGCGCAGTGAACATAGACTTGATGAAATCTGGCGAAGAGCGCCTCCTGCAATTGAACGAGCTACAGGAATTGAGAGACGCCGCGTACGAGAGCGTTAGACGATACAAGGACAAAATGGCGAAAACACACGATCAAAAACTTAAGGAGAAGAAAGAGTTCAAGTATGGGGATCGTGTGTTGCTCTACAATTCACGTCTGAAGTTGTTTCCAGGGAAATTGCGCTCTAGGTGGAGTGGTCCGTATACGGTCACGCAGGTTTTCTCATACGGAACAGTGGAGATAGTGGGAGAGGATGGACCTCCGTTTAAGGTAAACGGTCACAGATTGAAACATTATATCGAGGGGCCCGTCAGTAGAGCTTTTGTGGAAGATCTGAGCTTCCAAAAGCCCCCTGAATAATACACAGGGGCCGAGTCTAGCTAACGACTCGTTAATAAATTAAGCGCTTCCGGGAGGCAACCCGATGTTTAATTTACTTTTTAATTTAATTTTATTTTTGTGTGTTTTGTTTTTTGTGTTTTAGTTTTCAGGAATTCGACTGCTCGAGACATGGAAAGATGAAAGTGCTAGGTGTTCGATGTGTGTGGAAGTGAGAATCATGGGCAATCACAACAATCAGGGAGTTCACTTTATCCAACCCTTTTTGCTTGAATTTAATTTTTTTCTGCATTGGGGACAATGCAATCTTCTAAGTATGGGGATGGCAAGGGTTGGCTAAGCAAATTGAACATAACTCTCTCACCACATCAAAAGTCTGAAAATCCCCCAAAATTTTGAAAATTTTTCCCAATCTCACATGACACGAAAGTACACCGTTTTTAACGTAAATCATAGATAATTTACTTGTGCCTTATCGTGTCTGCAAGTCGCAAGAACGGTTTTCCTTAAAGGTTTATTTTTATAAAAATCACATGATCAGAGTCTCTCGATCGAGTTTTGTGAACCAAAAAAAAAAAAAAAAAAAAAAAAAAAGAAGCCTTTCACCCGATTTCCCTTGTGAGACAAGCCTACAAAAGAAAAATATATATTTAGGCGAAACATGAAAAATGAAAAAATTATAGTTATGAGGGATGTCGTATATCTAAAACATGTTCTAGGTTTATGTTGAGACCGTGTCAAATTAATCGCCTTGAGTCGTTATGGATCTTCTCCGGGTCGTCAATTGCCCGAAGATACTGGACTTTCTGTATAACTCCAGTATATATATTTCAAAAAAAAAAAAAAAATATCAAAAAAAATTTAGTCTTTGATTGAAAGGTTGAAAAACCCTAAATCAAGCTAAAGAAAAAATATATATATATATATGAATAAATCACAATAAAAAAAAAAAAAATTGTGAAACGGCTGTACGTATACGCCAAGATATACGTTTAGGGTGGTAGCTCATTGATAGGGGATGTCGTGGTCCACATCAAAAACCTAAGTAACCTAGATAGCTAGGGTAAGTCAGGTATCGTATCCACGAAGAGCATGTGGTCGGTGCTATTTGTTTTATCTGATTATTTAACTAGATTAAACTAAAAAAAACTAAAAAGTGTAAAAGTTGATTTTTTTTAATAGAAAATAATGAGAATAACAATAAATAAAAAACAAGTGATCACGTTTAGGTTCGGAATTGGCAGCACTAAGTATAACCTAATTCATTCACCATGTTGAAAAAGTCACATAGACATAACTTAATTCAATGTTTGAGAAGTTACATAGACATAACTAAAATAACTTTTGCAAAGAAGGATAATCACTAGACTAAGGAATCCGGCCAAATTGACCTAACGATCCGAAACCGAATAGGAACGCGTGCTAGGATGTGTCTATATGAATATCAATTCAAACAGTATGAGACCCGTAAAACAACCGCTGGTGACTGATCATGAAAACCAAAGACTGGTGGTTATCAATAAGTTCAACAAAGACGAATTATTTCTTCTAGACAAAAGTTAACTCAAACCCTAATCACCAAAATATATTAGTGTTTAGCCCGGTTCATAAATTAGATTGAATACAAAAACATATCCAAAACCTACTCCTAACCGTGATCACAAACAATTTAGCCAATCATATTAACAAAGAAATTCAATCCTGTCACAATCAAATTCTTCACTAAAAATAATCAACAAACTAAAACTTGTTCTATGATCAAAATAGAAAAACAAAATAACTTCTCTGATTGATGGTTTGCTTGCTTCCTTGAACTCGATCCACTGGAGCCACTAGAAAAGTTTCGTCAGCCTAGGTTTGCGTGCCCAAAGGCACCTCCCCAAATTGCCGTCAGAATCCTCTCTCGAACTCCCTCGTGCCCTTTCTTTTATTATGATGCGAATTCTTTTAGCCCATTTAGGCAGCCCAGCTCCTAAGACTCATGTATGGATCCAACGTGACATAACTTTCTATTGAGAACTTGAGTTTTGGCCCACATATTTTCCTTTGTTTATTCGTTCTGATGTACTGTGAAAAGAAACACATGCAAATGAAAATTAAACCACCAACACTAATAATATTACTAGTTTTATTTAGACCAAAAGATATTAATTAATAGATAACATCTACGTAACAATGCTATTTAGAGTAACCCGATGGTCCCATGTTTAGGCTAATTACTCCGTTTTGCATTTTCTCTTCATAATATATCAAAATATTTAAACCAGTTAAAAGAGTATATTTTAATCTCACAATGGTGCATTTAGCAATAGAACTAGAACCAAATATAGTGTGTCTAGATAACGTTCATCACATTCCCCAACTTAAACCTTTTTCGTCCCGAAAAAGATATGCAATAGAATCATAATCAGTAAGTCAATCTTATCGTAATTCATTTCAGACAGGAGCATACTAATACATTAACCGTGATTGCCAATATATTTGATCCGCCTTAAACTCAACATGCCTAATCCCAACCAACTGTATTGTGCTTAATAATATACAAAGTTACCGACATGTTTAACTGTCCCCACGCCAAGCATACATAGCAAAACCTACCCAACCTCATGGTTTCTTGAGGATTCACTAACCCACACTTGAGGTAACCATGCACCACCATTATGACATAGTAAAGATTAAGTCCAATTATTTGTCCTTCTACGTGATATCCGGGACTTACCTCCCATTATTTTCTCAATTATTTTTTCTTTTCTTCTTTTTTTCATCTTTTTTTTTTCTTTTTTTCTTTCTTTTTCATTTTTTTTCTTTTTTTCACAATTTTTTTTCATTTTTTTTTTTCAAATACAGAACTACCAATTTTATTAGGTTGTGGTGTCATAAGAGCAGAAGCATGGTGTGTGAGAAAAGAATACTAGGTATAAATACCACTCGCAACCCGTTTTTGCTGGGACTCAGTTTTTTAAACCATGCATACTGGGATGAGAAACTAAACACATATATTTCAATTAAGGTCATTGCACGCACATTGGTGTTCATAAGCTTAGGTCGAGCCTACCAACATATCACAAGTTAGATGCATTTTCTGCCCTAAAATTCCATTTCATGTATAAGCATCAACCTACCAATTTTTCTATCATTTTCCATATATGCAAAAACTCTTTTTCAGGACATTAATCTTCTTAGCACATATCACCCAACTTTTTCAAGCAACAAAATGCAAAAAAATACATATGACCTAACTCAACTAAACTAACATGCAAAACACAAAATTAATCATTTTTAACCAAACTCGAAAAAGGAACGGGTTCACCTGATTTCGTAGTCATGGCGAGATCTTCAAGTGTTGAGATAATCTTCAAAGTCCATCTCATAAACCTGCAAAACTTAGCAAAGATTGTGTAGAAGCAAGCTTCTCAACGCGATTAGCACACAAAAATTTTAAAATTTTGCAAATTTTCATTATTTAAACAAGACTTTAAAACCACGAATTAGAACAAAAACTGGTAACCCCCTTCCCCAACTTAAAGCATTGCATTGTCCCCAATGCAACACTTAAGTTCTCATTCAGTTAAAAATAATTAATTTGAAATAAAAATAAAATAAAATAAAAATCCTAAACTCACTTTCGTAGGAATCACGGTTGCATTTAGCGCATGCAACAAGCCTTTTAAACCTCTCGGTAGCCCGAGTGGCCGAGTGAAGTCTCGTGAGGGTTTCTAGTGAACACACCCACAAAGTTCTCCGGGTTGCCTCCCGGAAGCGCTAAGTTTTAGGTCATCAGCCAGACCGTACCTGATATGAAGCTCAAGGTGGTCTTAGCGCACACTTTCCTACCGAATTTCCAGTGTACGCTCGGTAGCTAACATGCCACATCCAGATTTGTTTGATGATTTGTGGCATGTTCAGTGGATAAAATGAGATGCTGCTGCGGGGCCATTGCTTGATAAATTGCCCAATGTCTTGTAACCCCACCTTTCTACTCTGCGGCCTTGAGTCACCATCCCCAACTTTATTCTTTGGGATTACCTCGGTCTTTGATTCTTTAGGAAGACTTGTCTTTTGTTCTTCTTCCTCTTCATCACCCCCAACAGTCTGCTTCACCCTCATCACTTCAGCAATTGAGAGAATCATCGGTGTGGTATTAACCTCCACAACCTCCTCCCCGACTTGAGAAGGGAGCATCCTTTCAAGATCCTCCACAGATGGTGAAATAGCCTCTTCTTCTTGAATTTTCATCAATAATGCCTCACGTTTGGATTTCAAGCACTCGAATCGTAGTTGATCCGAAAGGGTGGGTTGTGATAGCAACTTATCAGCCTGGGACAAAAGTAGCTCCAACCGAGCAATGTTTTCTTCTTTAGATTGCCAAATGTAATGAAACTGCTCATCATCATGGTTAGGAACATTATCCTGCATTTGAATAGGAAGTTGGCATTGATCTTGAATATTTATACAACTTGGTTGAGAGTAGTGATTGTTGTAGCCCCTCTGGTAACCAGACTGCGAGTATCCTTGAGAGTAGAATGGAGGTGGTTCATGATGCGGGTAATATGATGGGCTCTCATCATCTTCATCTTCCACAATTTTAATCCAACTAGGAAATGTCGGGCAATGAAAAACATCGTGAAAGTAACTCCCGCAGTTGTGGCATTCATCACGTTCATCCATTTTGCAAGTAAACTAACCTGCACAAACAAGCTAGAATACCCGAGGTAAAGACGAACAAAAATAAAAATAGATAACTGAAAAAAAAAAAAAAAATAAACAAGAAGAAAAATATTTTTGATTTTTTTTTTCTAAGCAAACAAATAGAACTAAAATCGAACAAAACAAATAACACTAAGCGCACTAGCTCCCCGGCAACGGCGCCATTTTGATAGGGGATGTCGTGGTCCACATCAAAAACCTAAGTAACCTAGATAGCTAGGGTAAGTCAGGTATCGTATCCACGAAGAGCATGTGGTCGGTGCTATTTGTTTTATCTGATTATTTAACTAGATTAAACTAAAAAAAACTAAAAAGTGTAAAAGTTGATTTTTTTTAATAGAAAATAATGAGAATAACAATAAATAAAAAACAAGTGATCACGTTTAGGTTCGGAATTGGCAGCACTAAGTATAACCTAATTCATTCACCATGTTGAAAAAGTCACATAGACATAACTTAATTCAATGTTTGAGAAGTTACATAGACATAACTAAAATAACTTTTGCAAAGAAGGATAATCACTAGACTAAGGAATCCGGCCAAATTGACCTAACGATCCGAAACCGAATAGGAACGCGTGCTAGGATGTGTCTATATGAATATCAATTCAAACAGTATGAGACCCGTAAAACAACCGCTGGTGACTGATCATGAAAACCAAAGACTGGTGGTTATCAATAAGTTCAACAAAGACGAATTATTTCTTCTAGACAAAAGTTAACTCAAACCCTAATCACCAAAATATATTAGTGTTTAGCCCGGTTCATAAATTAGATTGAATACAAAAACATATCCAAAACCTACTCCTAACCGTGATCACAAACAATTTAGCCAATCATATTAACAAAGAAATTCAATCCTGTCACAATCAAATTCTTCACTAAAAATAATCAACAAACTAAAACTTGTTCTATGATCAAAATAGAAAAACAAAATAACTTCTCTGATTGATGGTTTGCTTGCTTCCTTGAACTCGATCCACTGGAGCCACTAGAAAAGTTTCGTCAGCCTAGGTTTGCGTGCCCAAAGGCACCTCCCCAAATTGCCGTCAGAATCCTCTCTCGAACTCCCTCGTGCCCTTTCTTTTATTATGATGCGAATTCTTTTAGCCCATTTAGGCAGCCCAGCTCCTAAGACTCATGTATGGATCCAACGTGACATAACTTTCTATTGAGAACTTGAGTTTTGGCCCACATATTTTCCTTTGTTTATTCGTTCTGATGTACTGTGAAAAGAAACACATGCAAATGAAAATTAAACCACCAACACTAATAATATTACTAGTTTTATTTAGACCAAAAGATATTAATTAATAGATAACATCTACGTAACAATGCTATTTAGAGTAACCCGATGGTCCCATGTTTAGGCTAATTACTCCGTTTTGCATTTTCTCTTCATAATATATCAAAATATTTAAACCAGTTAAAAGAGTATATTTTAATCTCACAATGGTGCATTTAGCAATAGAACTAGAACCAAATATAGTGTGTCTAGATAACGTTCATCACTCATACACCCGTATATGTGAGCAAACGTTTGAGTATCCCCCTCCATTTTTTGGTCGGATCCCATAACGAACTCGGCGGCACGATCGTATATATAAACCCAAGAAACACTTAGATATGCTTGACTTGAGTGTTCACTTCAAATCAAACCCATAGGCCGAGTGAATTTGTGAGATGTGTGAAAAGAAATAGAAAATGGTTCGCATTATTTGGTTGAGAGATTTTGTGAGTTTTCAAACCGCTAAAACTTTGAGGTTGTAAACCCTAGTACTGATAGTAAATCTTGCGGACCGAATATGTACACTTAAGTGTCTATGTGGTTAAGATAGAGTCGTAGTAGTGTCGAGATTAAAAAATGATTGCTTGGGGACAAGCAATGTTTAAGTATGGGGATGTTTGATGTGTGTGGTTTTGAATATGAAAATATAACGGGTTTCGGGCTAAAAACGTCAAAATAAACTTGAAAATATCAAATTATATTTATTTCTGATGATTATCGTGAGTTTTCAGGTTTAAACGATGTCGGCACGGAAAACGAGGCAAAAAAACGGAGAAAATAGTGAAGTTGAGAAAACGCATGACTTGGAAGTCATGGGACCCCTTTTCATGACTTGCCAGGCCATGGGATCAGGAATCAGGAGGTCACCAGTGATCGGAAGTCATGGGACAAGCTCCCATGACTTGAAGAGTTGATTTTGGCCAGCGCACCACTTGCCCAGGCCGTGAAAGGGCCTCCCACGGCGTCCATGCCATGTGCCGACACTGTCCCACGCCCTGCAGCCCAGTTACCAGGATCAGAGCTGATTTGCCGATGGCGCACCACTTGCCCAGGCCGTGAAACCCCCTCCCACGGCTTGCAAGTGGTGCGCCGGACCAGAATTTTTTGGAAACCCTAATTCTCGAATTATTATAAATAGGGGACCTCTCCAACCACCAAAATTCGTCCAAGGAAGCAGAGAAGAAGCCTAGAGTGAAGCCTTTTGAAGCATTCGAAGACTTGAAGCATTCGACGAGTCGAGAATCTTCAATTTTCATCATTTCGAGCTACATTTCGGTATTTGTTTGAGTTTGATTATGCATTTCAATTTGAACTTTGTTTATTTATTTATGACTATGAACATGCTTGGCTAAATTCATACGATCGTTTAGGCTAAGACGAATCCAACTATGGTTTGATTATGTTTTGTATCGGTTTTCGTTTATGATTGTGTTTTCAAAGTAAACGTTATGTTCTTATTGTTTGGTTGATGAAATTGAATTCCATTTTGAATCTAGCCCACTTCTTAACCTTGTGGAAACCTAGCCTTAGTGTGCAATCCATCTTGAGTTAGGAATCTATCGTATAGCCGAATCACAGAATCTGCGGCGTACGCACGAACTAGAAATAGTCGTGATCGTTAGGAAACCCTAGTATCCAATTAGGAGTCCAACCCGTAGGGATGAGTGAGAAATCACCTACCCTCTGCTAGTAACCACCCTTGGTATTGTCTAGTAACCGATTAGTCACCGATAGGTCGGGTCTACCGCTGCTCAGTCGTATCCAGGGCCTATTAGGTCAACCTTGCAATAAGAACACAACCGCCTCACAACCCTAGAACCGTTAGGACCATACCTACCCTAACCCTTCGACCAGTTGCGAGTTGAGTCACCGATAGCTCGGGACTTAACCTAGGGCACCTTGAAACACAACCAACTTATCAGTCCTTAACCATGGAACAGTAGTAACCGTGTAGGGCGTGTCTATAACCCTAAACGTGAACCTATCCATAGGAATTAGGTAGCCTTGTCTTAGGACCCTGATTCACCATAACGATAAGGCATAAACGTAACCTGTGCGTCTATCAAACCTAGGTGGAGGAGTCAACGCCTAAGCGATCCTCTCTCAAATACTGAATTTTCTCCGCTACTTTCAACTGCTTTATTTTAGTGATCTTTATTCAACTTCATTTTAATAAATCCAAAAACCCGGCAACAACTATTAATCGACTGTTTTCAACAAAATCCGTGTCCTTGAGGTTCGACAACCCGGTGTTTACCAATACTGTGCTACGCACGACAGGTATACTTGCCTTAGTGTGTTGGTATAGTCCCCCGGTGAATTACCAGTTTTATAAATTTAAAATTTGATAGTGTAGAACCCTACTTTTCATATACACTTAACAACACATCAGGCGGCGTCGGAAAAAAACCGCCTGCCACCGTTTACGTCACTACGCCGGAAGAAAAGAACCGCCTGCCACCGTCTGTCACTCCGTCCACCATTCCGCCTCAACCTTCTCCCGTCCACCATTCCGGTTTAGAGAGGAACAACATCGAATCGGGTAAGTACGGCGCCGGCGATTCCGGTTCAGTGCCAGAATCGATGGCTTCCAACAACGAGGATCAAGCGCCAAATCTAAAAAAATTACATAAACACCAAGTACAAAAATACCTTGCAGAAGAAATATACAACCAAATAATCCAAAGCTGAAAAAGTTTAGAAATTAAAGTAAAGAATCATTACAAATCTCCGACTATATATATTGATTGAGGTCTAGGTTCTATAGTTGCTTCTGAATGTTACAGACCACCGGCAATCCAACGTCCGGCGAACTCAATGGGGGGTTTACATCCGCCCCAAGCTTTCTCCCTTCATTCTTTTCCAACGCCATCGATTGGATGTTTGTGTCGGAGTTCGGTTGGTTAGAGATTTGGCCGCAGATTTATGACCATCGAGCACCACCATCACATTACAGATTTAGTCCTTTTATATTTGTAAGTAATTAAAATAACCCCTGTATTTTTATAACCTTATTAACTTACATAAAAGGTCCCTGATATGTAAAATTACTATAATACCCTTCTACTTAACAGAAAATTTTAACTCGGTTAAGCCCAGGGACTCAAATAGCAAAGAAATACAAACCTCAGACTTCCAGACGAAAATTTCTGAACCTTTGGACTCAATTCAAAAAGATTTCTAAACCACAGGGACGCAATCCGTAATTTACTCTTTAAATAATTATAGTAGTCATTTAGAAATAATACATTTGGAAAACTTTTGCAAACACGATCTAAGTGTGCGATCGGACATCCTCAAATACTCGTCGAAACCATCGCTCGTTGTGCCGTATGCCATCGTACGTAGGGCTGTTGTGCACTTCTGCAAAGGAGTAAAACCAATCCGACCTCTTGCGTCACTCCATTATGGGAACCATGGATGATCGCGCTCTAAATCGTTCACTATTCTTAAAAATAGTGAACGATTCATACGAAAACGTTGATGGAACATATGTGGCGGATACACACAAACGTCATTGAAATAATCTCTCATCAACATGTCTTGACCCGCTTCACGATTTCTGTTGAGACGAGCTCTTCGCGTTAATACGCGGTTCGCTCGAGCGTTGAGACGACGTTGATGATGATGAACCATAATTCGAAAAAACATAGCTGAAGCACGGTCGGATGATTCGTCCGAAGAAGTGTCGAGAATAGAAGAATTAGAGGAAGGGGATGAAGACATTTTTTTAGATGAGAAATGGTGTTTTTTAAAAAAAAAATTGGATGAGAAATGGTGATAGTGTGTGATTTTTTTGATTAAATGGGTTTAAATAGGTAAGGAAATTTAAAAAATATATTTAAATAGCCAACGGCTATTTTTTTACCGTTTAACGGTCTCATTCTCGAAAGCCACCAAAATCACGTCGTGGAAAACACCACGGCTGAACACCACGCCACCCCATAACGCAAAAGGGGGGGGGGGGGGGGTGTTTCACGTCGTGGTGACGTTAAACGCTTGCCACAACGCGATACACCGTATGGCCTTAGATTAATTTTTAAATACCCACAAGGTGCATAAACCTTTTTGTTTTTAACCAGTTCTAGTTACGATAGGTTTCGCTTATGGGTCTTGACCGGTTAAAACTGGTTAGGTGAGAAACCGAATCAAATGCAAACCGGTTGATGGCAAAGAAATGTATAACTGGTTGGAACCGGGTAGACCCCGGTTATGCCGGACCGGTTATAAAAACCTGTTTTTTCGGGTGAACGGGACCTGCACTTTTTTTTTGTTTATTCTATAAAAAAACACTACCAACTTCTAAAAAAACATAAAAAAGTTTATATTTTAATGACAATAAACCTACAAAGGAGATAAAACTCAAAACATGAAAAAACTAATTTATTTTATTTTTCGTTGCATCGCGAACTCGTTTTACTCTCCTAAACTAGAAGAACCGGATCTCAAGTAGTGGTCCCATCCGCTTCGTCATCAATCATTCCCGGGCTCAGTCCACTTGTAACCTCGTCTTTGTGCAATTGGACTTCATATCATAACTCGTCTTCAATTGTTGCTACGTCTTAAATCCTTTCCACGCCATCCAAGTAATCATTCAAGCATATTGACATCTCCACCGATGTCGGAGTTAGTCTTATTCTCCTAACCGATATAACCCTTCCACTAACATAAAAAGCAAATTTTGAAGTTAACGTGGAAGCTTGGACCGTTAGTAAATCTCGGATCATGACGGAAAGCACGAGAAAAGTATCTTTCTTTGCTTTCCACCAAGCCAACAATTCAAAGTTTTTAAAACCTTGCATCCCAATCCCCGATATAAAATTGGTCCCCACATACATTCCGAGTTCGATACTCGGAGTGTTACCCATTTGCCTTTTAACATTTGTGACTGTAAACACGTTGTACAAGTTCATATACGGATTTGTGCTACTACATGCACCCGCACCCGGATGTTGTGTTTGTTGCCTCATAGATTCATGAACTATTGACTTTTGACCATATTTAGCAACATGCACATCAAACATGCTTGAAAGATCTTGGTTTAATTTATTTTTTAAATTTGTATCAATGTTTGGTTCATCGGTATACAAATCCAAGACGAAACATATATTTTCAGTTAACGATTCGGTCCCACCCACATTTATGCAAGGGTTTAAGGCTGTGATGGGGAAAGTGAACAAGCATGAGAAAGCGTGCATGAAAAATCAACACGTGTTTGTTCCTTTTGCCTTCGACACTTTTGGGTCCCTCGCCTCTGAGGCCGTGGAAACCTTGAGTAGAATTCAACGAGTCATGCGTGGTAATGTGGTGACCTCTGGTGCTAGGGATGTTTTCACGAACCTTAGTTTTGCTATCAAGAAAAGCTTGGTGACGCAGCTTGTTGCCCGTCTCCCTTGCCTGTCGGGGTGATTGTCCACTTGTATTTGTCTTAAATATTAATATTGCCTAATGCTTCATTAAAAAAATTATCTTATTAAATGAATCTTACCCATAAAATACTTCAATCTAAAAGTGATCAAGAACAATGATATAAAAAGTGATCTACACCAAACGAAATCATAAAACCTACAAAAAAATCATAAAAACCTACACGGTAAAAGTCAATTATGTGATTCACGTGGTTCTTAATATAATACTGATTTTGAAAAGAAAAAAAAAATCCCTCGCCATGTAATCAAGCTGAAATTCACATTAGAAGGATAAAGTTCAGCCGATAAAAGATAATAGATACTAATATTCATATATCATTAGGGCCTATTTATGGGATCAAGATAAAGTTTATATGGGGCTTTTCACTGATATTCAGATAATTCCCATTCCGTTTAAAAAGATGTATTGTTTACATATACAAAATACAATAATGATTTAGGAATTGATTCAAGCATCAAAACTGGCATATTTTCAGCTTACATCTTCTAAGCAGATGTCATGTGGTGCACACAAAGAAAGACAAAACCCCCTTCATTCTTATCTACCATATGTACCTGCCTGCTAAGTTAACTGCCTGCCATACACTACTTACTCTGTCTGTGTGTCTCACCCTCACAACACTCTGTTTCGCTGTTCAGTCACTTTAATATCATTCACCAAATTCATCTCCTGCTGCAAACAAACCCGACTGTCACGAATAACTAAAATATAACACCCCCACCCACCCACCTCTAAACACACACCCACCCAAGAAAGATATAACTATATTTATATATAAGAGTAAACTTCGTTTTTGGTCCTTGACGTTTGCTCGTCTTATCCCTTTTAGTCCAAAGTTTTCAAAAACATGATTTTGGTGCCTCAAATTTCATTTTTGTATCAATGGTCCAAAATCTAAAATCCGTTTAAAAGAACCGTTAGTTAACCTCACATGAGGGGTATTTTAGTCAATTAACATCTAGTTGTAAGAGAAGCTCTCAAGAATTGGATATGATAAATGACTAAAGTACCCCTCAGGTGGGGTAACTAACGGTTCTTTTAATCAGATTTTAGATCTTGGACCAAAATTGATACAAAAATGAAATGTGAAACAACAAAATCAGAGTTTTGAAAAATATGGACTAAAAGGGATAAAAGGAGCAAACATCAAGGACCAAAAACGAAGTTTACTCTTATATATATATGTAGAGAGAGAGAGAGAGACCTCAGGTTGTTGTGTGGTTTCTGCAGGAAACCAATGCATCAATACTCCTAAGTGCATCACAGCAGGTATCAATTTGAAAAGTACAGGAGTTGTCACCTGCACTAGTTGTAGTAGTTCAATGTTAGAAACCCAGAAAAATAAAAATAAAAATCCACCTTTTTGCACGAAAAAAGTTATCAGAAACAGTACCAGACTGAGAGCCGTTGTTCCAAGAAGAAGAAGATACATCTTTCCCTACAAGACAGGTGTGGATTATCATTAATAACTGTGACTAGAAGAAAAGAACAAAAATGCGATTCAAATGAGAAGAACCTCAACAAGATGAAGATTAGAGGCACGGCTTAAAAGAACAAAAGCAAACTCTCCGATTTGAGCAAGCATAATTCCAACCTAAATAAAAAGTCATTAAACATATTATTATTTTGGGATATTCAAATTGATTCACATCCAGTAGCATTGTATAATAACTTACAAGAAATGAAGTTTTAACACTATATCCAAAGGCCTTGGTAATGAGAGCAGAAACTGTAGTCTTAACAACTATAACCAAAATAACAGATGCTAGTAGTATATCCACATGAGTATACAAGAACTGTACGTGTATCAGCATTCCTATGCTAGAGAGAAAAAGAGCAGCAAATAAATTGCGTATAGGCTCCACCTACAATAAAAGATAAAATATCAACACTTTGTGATTTTCTTGTAACAATGAGCATACATGCATGTAGCACCATTACCTGATCTAAGGTATGTTGCGCAAGATCCGTAGTTGAAATCATAACACCAGCCACAAAAGAACCCAGCTCAAGACTTAGCCCTAACTTGTCGCTGCACTGAAAATTTAAAATACAAAATTATTAAAACAAGAACTAGTTTTAGGATGAAGAAATTATTATTTAACCTACCCAAGCAGATAATAAGCAAAAGGCCACAGCAGCCAGCTGGTAGAGTTCATTTGTCTGAAATGGAATTAAGAAAACATGCAAATTGAGCAAGTTTTAGTTGACTTCAAAATTAAACTGAAAAAGGATAATAGAGTGAAACTGGCATAACTTACATGAGATGATAGTTTGACCATTAGCTTGAGGAACCTGGGCATGAATGACCATGTTAAAAGTGATGCACCAAAGAGATATGCTGATAAAGTCATCAACCTGAGGTAAACAGAAAGAAATTTAAGTTAGATGATGATTGTCCCCTTTAAAGATAACAAACACGTAAAACAAAAGTTAGCAACATTGAATCACCATTTTCAGTTTTTAATTAGGTTTAGTAGAGAAAACTTATGCTTGGTGTCCCACTCCTCACGGGCTGCCATTGTCTTTTACCTAGAAGTGGCAAAATGGGTGGTATGATAACTAGTCCAAATGGGTAACTTTTGGTACATGTTAGGTTGGCCTGCAGTACTTTTTCCCAATCATGTAACTTTTTTTGAGTTATTATGGTGTCAAGTTTTATTATGTTGGAAGTTAATCCTAAATTTGGTTCATAAGTCATCAGTGAAGTAGGTCGGTTGAGATAGAGTCAAAACTTGGGAATTAAGTTTAGGTTATTTTACTCTTTATTTGTCTGGTATGTTTTCTATTTCTGAGTCATTTAAAGTTGACTAGTTTCCTAATTCGAGTAGGATTAAAAGTCTTGGTTTGCAAGTTTATTTTAATATAAATAGGGATTAATGTATTGATTTTTTGTGTGTTGACTGTTGAGTTTTATATATATACAAAATAGAATCAATCTTTATTAAAGTCAATATCATGTTTGTTGATTACATGGCCGGATGGAATCGATTTCATGTGTGTGTGTGTGTGTGTGTTCGTGAGAACTGACAGAAATTTGTCTAAAAACATTATATTCAAATGACCCACATACATCCTATTTATAGTCCAAGATTTGGCGGTTAACAACCATCCAAATCGACAAAACTATTGGCGGGAGGTAATTGCCATTAACCAACTTACAAACTCCTAGACTTAGGGCTTAACTGACGCGACAAATTCTTGTTCATATGTCCACAAATCATAGGCTTCTAGTAATGGGTCAAGCTTATTTCCAATGTTCATGTGTGTTTGATTCTGAGACTCATTTCCAACAATTCGATTGAAAAAGCCTTGAAAGCTCGATCACCCTTGGTCCCCAAGTAAAATCTGCAAGCAGATCAATCAGAAAAAGAAAGCAGCAAATCTGTGATCAGATCAGGAAGCAAAGAAGAAGCAGATTTCAACCAAATAAAGCAGCAGCCTTCGATCTGGCTGGAATATTTGAAGTGGATGCAAGGGCTTGGGGGATCAACCATAACAAGTTGATCTAGAGCAGGCAGCACCATAAGATGCAAGGAAGTCAATCAGCAAGAGCAGCTGATCAAAAGCAAGCAGGGGAGGCAGAATTTTGATCAAATTGACAAGTTTTTAAACGTGCGTATGAGCAAGAAGTAAAGGCAAAGATCAGAGCAGCAAGAAAGTTGAACAAGAACTCAGCAGAAGCAGTGAACAGCAAGTAGCAACCCGAAAATAAAAAGCAAGAAGAAAACATTCCAGCAAGAGGCAAGCGATCAAACAACAAGGGCAGTGAAGAAGCAAAAAACAAGTGGTAAGAACCAAGAGCAAGAAACTAATTTGGAAGCAATGACAAGGAGCACAGAAACTGCAATCGAGACCACGAAAGGACAAGCTAATGTCCTAAGTTATCATCAGCAAACTACATAAGTTGGTCAGTTGTGGTGGAATCAATTTTGCAAGCTTATGGATTATCAGAAGCTGATAGATCCATTAACAGTTGCGTTTAGATACGTTTATCTATAAAGCAAACACTATATATATATATATATATATATGTGTGTGTGTGTGTGTGTATGCCACGTGGCCCAATAAATGCAAGGTACTATTCCTAACAACTTGAACTTTGTTAATAGTATAACAATATAATATAGTGTGTGTTCACTTTTTGGGGTTGATTTCCAACATATAAAACCTATATTAGTTCAAAGGTATTTTGTGAATAAACTAATGTAGGACGATTTATGCATTAAAAACCCACTTCAGGCGTCGTTCAGCCTTTTTGACCCATATGATGGGTTTCTTTCCTGTTAAGATAACCTTATCTATTTTATTCGTTTGACCCATTAACCTAAATATATGAAATTGACAAGTCTAACTGCACCTTTCTTTCTTATCCTGAATATATGAAATTGATAATTCTAACAGCACCTTTCTTTCCAACTCTAATATATATTAATTTGTTTAAACTCCATGAACCTTGACAACAATTAAAAAAATAAAATAAAAAAAGCAAGTGATAAACTTACAGTCTTCCCATTGAGATCATCCCCTGTAAAATCCCACTGTTGCCACCCAGAACTGGGAGCAAAGCAAATAGTAGACCAACAGCACAGTCCTGAAAAATACCATAAACCAAATAAAAAGGATAATAATAAAAGAAGACTTGAAGGAAAAGCATTTATTTATTTCTGATTATATATAAACTCCTCCAATAAAAGAGGGAGGGATATTTTTCCCAACCTGAAAAATGAGGGTTCCAATAGTGACTTGACCATGAAGGGCATTATTGTTGTTTTTCTCAACTAAAAATTTCACCACCTGAACATAAAGAGCAAGCATAGAAATTATTCCCAGACTGTAGCAATTAGCATAAGAGACAGTAAAAACAGTTGGCAAGTATTGATCAGGTGACAAACCACTGCCGTTGATGACATTGACAAGAAACAGCCAACAAAAACACCCTCTGATATCTCTGCCCCACATAACTGTTACCATCAATGAATTAGAACAACAAACATTCTCTAAACTAAAAAAAAAAGTTCACCACAGATATGAAGTCTGTAAAAGTACCATAGCCAATGTTCCACACAAAAACATAAGAATAAGTATTTGAAGAAAGCCTCCAAGAACAGCTACAGGACCCACAGCTTTAAGCTGCCATAGAAATAATATGCACGACAGCTTTACAACAAGATCAAAACAATCTTTTGCATAAAACATTAAAAAAAAAACTTATTGGAGTAACTATTAAACCTTTGGCATAGAAAACTCGAGTCCTAGCGCAAATAAAAGGAACACCACCCCAAACTGAGCAAATGTCTCAACCTGTACCATCTCATTAACATATTTCAAGCCACCGGGTCCAACCAGGGAACCCGCAAGAAGATACCCGACAATAACCTAGCAAAGCTCACATGAACAAACCAAGAAGTAAAATTAACTTCAGTTGGAAGCTCAAAAAAGATATTTAGAAGTGGGAAAATGTGCAGGTCAACAATTTGTTTGAGTAACGGGTCAAAAAAGGGTTTTTGGTATAGGTCAGGATAGCTCAAAACACTTCGGTTTCTCATGAATAATTAGTGTTCATTGTCAAATATTACTAAAGTTGACTTATTTCAATTATAATATAATTTTTATTAAAAAAAATTATGAGGTTTAATGCATTCACAATACACTATGGTGTTGGAGGTTCATTATAGACCCCCCTTAAAAGTGTAGACCCATAGGCCCCTTTTTTCACCATTGGATCTTTTGATCTAATTGTTGTGATTAATTCCTTCTTTCCATAATTTTTTTCTTTTTTCAGAAAATTTCGCATGTGAAATAGGGCTATTTCGCATGCGAAAGGGTCTACAATGAACCTCTCCCACACTATGGTTGACTTTCAATCAGTTTGTTTTTAGCTATTCAATTTACTCACTCAGCTTGTTTCTTTCATAAGTAAATGGATTAAAATTGTCACTCTAAACAGTGTGGTCTCTAGAGATGAACTACAAACATGTAACAGTTAAAAGACAGATATACAAACCGGTTGCCCGAGGCAGGAACAAATAATTCCACCAATAGCAGCAGAGACAATGATTACCACCAAATCTGAGATCAACCTATAGGCATGAAAAACAAATAACCTTGGTTATTATAAGAACAATATCAACTTGAAACCAAAAACAACCAGCTTCTCATCAACAAATACCTGAAACTCAAAGTATTCATTTAAAAAATGAGTGTATGAACATACAAAAGATCTGACCTTACATCTACTTGAAGTATTGGATATTTAGATTTCTTGTTTGATATTACAAACACGTTGTCCTGCAATTGTGCAGAGCATATAAATATTTAATCAGGTACCAAAAGGTAGAAAGTGAAGCAAATATCATCATTATCATGTTTTTTTGTCAGTTACCTGTTTGTCTATCAGCGTTTGTGTGCCCTCATCTTCACTATCAAGAAAAACAAAATGGAAAAAAAATTATACATGGATGAAAAATAACATGTAGAGGCATTTGGGAAGTGGAAAACCAGATATGTTCTGCCACACTAACTTTTATTGAGTGGTTATAAATCAATTGTTGCATTACATTTCTACACACGGTGACCACACCAGGATACTCACATTGCCTCTTGAGTGTCATTTGTCTTAGTCTTTTCATGAGTGATTTTAGCAACAGTCTCCAGTACAGCCTGCAAAACATCATGTTTATTAGATTTTCCAAGTTTATAACTGTTCAAACGGATCCTTGAACATATGAAATTGACTATGATAGTATGATGTTTGCACTTCTTTCAAAAAGATATTCTTACTTCTTGATCAGCGACACTGTGATTGAAGCTGCTTTGAGCAGAACCTAGCATTATAGGAAAGAATAACTGGCATGAGATACCAACTAAACACTGAAAAACACGCATACCAAGAAAACATTTGGACTGAAAAAGTGCCAAACCGCAGTGACATAATGTAGTAGTCAAATTCAATATACCCATAAATGGATTGTTCAGAATGTAGAAGTTTGAAACTTATACCTTGTGTATTTAAAATTATCTCAGTTACCTTAAAGATAATAGCAAGGTGGAATTTACGATATATTGCTTTCTCTGGGACCAGCTTGTTGCGCTAATTACTTATATGCAATGCAAGAAACATGTATAAACCACTGCTACAATAAGATTTCTATAATTTTTTCTTTAATCTATGTTTTTTTTTTGTCTAAATATAAAGATAAGATGTAGCACATATGTCAAGGCGGATCTGCTCTTTGATCATAGGCTGAGAAATCCTCATTCACTAAACTTCAGATGCAAGCATTATCTTTATATCCCAATATTAACAAGAAAGCAAATCTCTGTGCATAAATAGTATGTAACATTGTGAATTTAAAAACCCCATGGGAAGGACTTTGTGCTCATATTCATCAATCGGAGTTGCAAATGCTTATACAAACTGCTAGCGTTTTCAAAGTTCATTAAGACTAATACGTATATATTAATTATCAAACATTTCATTACTGAAAAGATAATGTATAAAACGGTTTACGGTTAGTATCTGGCGCTTCATTATCAACCATTCATCATAACTTCCAAAAGACTGTAACCACCAGAAGCGAATAGACACTGAAAGAAACCCGAACCAGTCAGTATCAACTCATGTTCAAGCATTCACAGTTGGTGATGCTAGATCAGCTACAGTATCAGATTTTTGTCTGTATTAAAGTACATTTACATCAACCAACAGGCAAGAAATCACTTAACTCCACATATAAGAACAGACTAACATTTAAGTATTCCAATATGTACCTAAACATATGAGTCTCAAAACTGTAAGCCCTTACCAGATCTATACATTCACGCATTCTGGAATAAATCAGGATAGTAACAGTTAATTTTTCCTCCACCACCATGACATTACTTATCTACTAATAAAATTATGAAAACTGGAAGAAAAAATATTGGATGCACACAAGAAACTCGTGACATTTGAATAACTGAATTAACTTGTAACACCTTCAAATTCTCATCACGGAATAACATGAATTCCAAAAATAACAGAGATCAAGTAACATAAGAAAGCAATGAAACTCATTTACCCTCAGTTGACTCGTTCTCTGAGAATTCCTTCTCCAATACGCGATCGAACATCTTGGCGATACTAGCGTCGCCGGACTCCGGCGCCGACGAATTAACTAGAGTTCCATAAAATCGCTCTCTAGTTTCCTGATCAGATCTCGCAGAGACTGAGATCCTTGCGCACAACGAGATAATTATTAAAACGGATGAGAGACGAATAAACCGGCCATCTCGTTTGGCGCAAACCCTCGCCATTGAAGCTGATTTCAGAGGGAATCAACAAGATTCATGTGAACAGAGAAGAATTCAAACCCTAATTTGATGGATGAGAAATTTAAAGTCAAAGAGATTCCAGAAGTTGTATAACCGTTTACGTAAATTGATGGCGAAAACAAATGGGGTCGTTGCGATGTAGATGATACTAAAATCGGCGATTTCTTCAGGTGGGAAGTATGTTACATAAACTTTTCCAATAACAACAATCTTTGCTTATAAATAAATGAGGGTTAATAATAAATAAATGAGGGTTAATTAATAATATAATATTTTTAATCCGAAGTTTCATCCAACTTTTTTTCACAAGGATTTTACCGTGTCTTTTACATGTTGGATCAATTTTGTGAAAGTCATTATTTTTTTATCTACAATTATCAACATATATAAAACTTCCAACTAACAAGAAGCTAACTGAAAAATTAAAAAATACACACAATCAGATTATATTAAATATGTTGTCGAATCTATACATTTTTTTCAATTCAACTCGTGAACTTTTGCTCTATCATTTACACACACATAAGTTAATGATTTGATTTCCTAGAGAATCTTCTCATCTGTTATTATTTTTAAAAAATTCCTCATTTCTTGCTCTTCATATCCACTAGCAGTAACCTTTGACAATTGCTTGAACACCTTTTTAGTTGTGGTTGATGTCTTTGGCTTCAATTAGATAATCCATAACCTCCTTGACACTCTCTTCATTCATTAGTAACAACTTGCACCAGTTCCTTACTTCCACTCATACATGTTTTGCAAGCACATGATTTCTATAATTTTTTCATAAACAGGATTTTCCCCCACATTCTTTCATAGAATTGTTATTTTTTTTTTTCATTTTAGGGATTTTCGTGGTTCCCAACCATAATTTTAGGTTCGGTATTAAGCTTGTGTATACCAAACGAAAGTTGATATTCTCAGGGGCCCATCATCTGGTTACTAACCACGAGATTCCCTTTAAAAACCTAAACCGTGGTTGCTAAAAGGGCTTTTAGTGGCATTTTTTGTGTGCCACTAAATGACATTTTTTTGTAGTGGTCTTTCTTCTGAGTTTGCTATTACTGATCTTGGTCCTTTTTCCTTCTTCCTTGGCATTGCCGCTACCTGGGATCAGTGTGGTCTGCTTCTCTCTCAAACTGCTTTCGCGAAGGACATCCTTCTGCGTGTTGATATTAGGGGTGTTCGCGGTCCGGTTTTTACGGTTTTTGGGTCAAACCGTAAACCAAACCGTTAGTTACGGTTTTTAATAATCGAAAACCTAAACCGAACCGTTAAAAATTAAAACCGAACCAAACCGAACCGTTACTTCCGGTTTGGTTTCGGTTTGGTTTCACGATTTAGGATATTTAGGCTTTCAATATAAGTTCATAATAAAAAATTTAAATTAAAAGAAAATTCGAAATCAATTTTATCAAATGTGGGAATGAGAATATGAGTTAGTCTACTATATTTGTCATCTTTTATTTGTTAATACAAAATTCACCTCTAAATACACATGTAACCTCCAAAACATGATGCAAATACTAAAGTTCATAATATAAACAATAGTATACTAGATTTCCAGGATAAAAACATGTCTAAATATCTAGATTTTTTGTTATTAAACGGTGAAACCCAAAATCTCATTATAAAAACAAGTCAATGTAATTTATATATATATATATATATATATATATATATATATATATATATTTTTATATATACTATATATTATTTATTATATGTACATGGTCCGGTCCGGTTTTTTACGACCGGTTTTTCATATAAACCGTAAACCAAACCGTTCACAACGGTTTAAAATTTTTGAAACCGACCGACCGTTCGTTAACACAAAAAACCGACCGCGAAACCAAACCGATGACCGGTTTGGACGGTTTAACGGTTTAAAACCGAACCATGAACACCCCTAGTTGATATGCAGACTTGCAATCCATGTAACGCCCCTGCTGACACTAAGGACAAACTCTTATTACATGGTAAACATGTTTGCAGACCCCACTCTGTATTGGAGTTTAGTCGGTGCCCTTCAGTATCTGACTCTCACTCGTCCTGACATCGCTTTTGCGGTTCATCAAGTGTGTCTTTCCATATGACCCTCGTGAACCACATTTCCATGCCCAAAACGCATCTTGTGTTATTTACAGGGCACTCTCTCCTTGGGACTTCACATTTGTCCCTCTTCTATATATCTTTTGATTGCTTACACCGATGCCAATTGGGTAGGGTGTCTCGACACTCGTCGCTCGACATCTGGTTTTTGTGTCTTTCTGGGTGATAATCTTGTCACTTGGTACTTTAAACGTCAACATGTCGTATCAAGGTCAAGTGTGAAAGCTGAATATCATGGTGTTGACAATGCGGTTGCCGAAGCCGTTTGGATTCGTAACCTCCTTCTTGAGTTACATTGTCCTGTTTCTCGGGCTACCGTTGTGTTTTGTGATAATGTCATCGCTGTTTATTTAACGTTTAACCCGGTAAAGCACATATTTGTTTTACTCCCTCTCTTACTTTATCTATTTTTTAATATTAAAACAATTAAAGTTAGCGTAGGATGAGTATTAAAAAAAAGAGTAAATTACTATTTGCATCCCTGAGGTTTGGTCACTTTTTGCCACCTGAGTACGAATTATAAATTTTTAACATATCCTTCCCTAACGTTTGCATTTCGTTGCCATCTGAGTCCTTGGGACTAACGGAGTTAGATTTTTCTGTTAAGTGGAAGGGTATTTTAGTAATTTTAGAGATGACAACTATATACGTTATTATACAAAAAGGATATGATAACTCTTCATTTTTAAGGGACTATTTTGTAAATTATTAACTAACAACACCAACATATTATTAAAAAGAAAAAAAGGAGAAAGAAGAAGAAACGGGAAAGAACTCCTGCCGGTGATTTTCGTCAACCTCCAGTGACCGATGGTCATCAAATCTCAATCACCACCATCGTATACCGCCCATCACCACTGTATACCACCCATCACCTCCCTCCTATTTCTCCACCCCTCTCGGACGCCGCTGTATCCGCATTTAGCTCCCTGAACCGGATCTGATCTTAATCTTCTAAAACCTATGTATCCTCGCGAGAAATCTCACCAACAAACCATACTGAGCGGTGTTCGGAGACGGATTTGCGATGTAAATCCGGCCATCTGTTCCGCACAGCCCATTGGTAACCTCCAACCGTGAAATTATCACTGGCGATGTGTTTTCCGATCCCCACGCCTTTGGCTAACGAATAACCTTTGATTACAAACTAGTGCGAGCTGTTTACCGTCTCCGTCATCGACCGAGTGGTTGTAGGTGAGTTGACAAGAGTGATCTTCTCATTTTCCGACATTCTTAAGTTTTAGGGTTTGGGGAATTGAAATTCATGGAAGGTTAGGGGTCAATTAATGATGAGAATTAAGAAGAGGATTGGATTGAGATCGTACTGAGATGTATAGGCGATGAATCTGTTAGGAGGATTTTGAGAATTTGAATCAAGATGATGACGGTGATGATGATTTGGGGGGTTTGCTTCATGCATCTTGCTTTTACTTTTTCAAATGCTTCCTGCTTTTTTTTTTCATGAATTGGAGCGGCCAGGTTTCACAACTCCGTTGACGGCGACAGCGGATATGATGACCGGAGAAAACATCGTTTGTTGCCGGAGAGTGTAGCGGCCGGCGGGATCGATGATCTGAAGGAGTTGAGTGGGTTGTAAATTGTGAGATATGAAGGTATAAATGATTGAAGGCGTGGAGTTTGCCGAAAAAAATCAAAGGGACCGTAGTCGCCGGAGCTGCAGCTCTCCGAGACCCTGCATCTCTTATTCTCTCTCTGTTAGAACAAATATGTGTGGGCTAGATATATATATTTTTCTAATTACAAAAATAGTCCTTGATGTTTGTAACCTACATAAATAGTCCTTTATATGTGTAATGACTAATATATCCTTAGAGTTAACCGAAAATTTTAACACCGTTAGTCACAAGGACTCAGATGGCAACAAAATGCTAACGTTAGGGAATGATTTGTTAATAATTTAAAAATCGTACTCAAATGACAAAAATGACCAAACCTCAAGGATGCAAATAGTAATTTACTCTAAAAAAAAAAGTACTTACACTTTTATGTCTTCTAAAAAACAATCCAACTCATTACCACGTCACATTTTAAAAAACAACTTTGCACGAAAGTACGCCACGTCATACTCGTTAACAGAAGTGGACGATAACTCGATCGTATTGTTTACTGAAAAATGACGAACGAATAACGCATTTTTGAAAATAATTCGGGGGTTTTTGAAGGTTAACCCGTTGATGAAGAAGATTAAGAGGAAAAAGACGAAATCATTAGGAATGGATGAAGACGATGACGGTGATAGAGAGAGGAATCCGAACGATCTTTCAAATTTCAGGATTTCAGACCCCTTAAGGAACGCATTGAAGACGAAGGGGATCGAATCGTTGTTTCCTATTCAAGCTCGAACGTTCGAATCAATCTACGATGGTCTCGATTTGATCGGGAAGGCCAAAACGGGACAGGTATTCGGGCTTTCAAATCCTCATTTTAACTGAATCGCGTCTTCATTGAAGCTATACTATGAAAATTAGGGTTTCTTCTATATAATAGTAGAGTTATCAGTTATGGTTTATATGTTTGTTATCCTCATTAGCCTGATTCAATTGTATTTTAGGTTATTTTTCATATTCATGCTTCAATTCATGATTGGATGATTATGTTTATATAACTAATTAAACGTATAACTGTACTATTGGTGTCTATGAAGTAAGGTAAGTTTTTTTTTTAGGGTAAGACATTGGCCTTCATTTTGCCTATACTGGAGTCGGTTACGAATGGACCGGAGAAAGAATCACGGAGGACTGGATACGGTAGAGCACCTACAATTCTTGTGCTTCTACCTACTAGGGAATTAGCTAAGCAGGTATTATATGCTTAAATTCAGTGTTAATCTGTTCTCCTTAAGGTTTTTAGACAGTTTCTGTTGCTTTTGTTATAGGTATTCACCGACTTTAAATACTATGGTGATGCGGTGGGTCTGACATCATGTTGTTTGTATGGTGGAGGAGGAGCGTCTATTTCTCCTCAAACCGTGGAATTGAAGAGAGGGGTGGATATAGTTGTTGGAGCAGTCGGCCGTGTGAAGGTATTAGCTTTTCTTTAAAGAGTTTATATATATACGTGATATATATATATACATGTGTGTGTGTATATATAGCTGCGAGTTTTGGGACTTTTATGTATGAAAGTTTTGTTGTACCAATCTGTTAAAAGTTCAAGTCTTTGTATAGAAATCAGTGTATCAGTTTGTTGATCGTATTAAAAGCCACTTTTAAACTTAATTCATCATGTAGTGTGATATTTATGTAGGATCACATAGAGAGGGGAAATCTTGATTTCAGTTCGCTGAAATTTCGTATCCTTGATGAAGCTGATGAAATGTTGAGGCAAGGTTTTGTTGAAGATGTTGAGTATATTTTAGGTAATATACCGTTGTAACTTCACTATTTTAGCTCACAAAGTTAGCTATTAGTCATTTTCTTTTATGATTCATCATCATTCGTCAAATTTTCATCAAATTTTCATCGTTTGGTTGTTGTTTTTCATTTTGTGTAACATGCATATTTTATGATTCTAGATTGTCACATTGTTCATGGATTCCTAAAGTAATATTTTAAACTCATGTCTCCTGTGGTTTTGATCTTTTAAGGCAAGGTGAATGATTCAAGCAAAGTTCAAACCGTTCTCTTCAGTGCAACTTTACCAGCTTGGGTAAACCACGTACGACTCTCATATTCTTGTCTAGATTCAGTATGTTGAATTTGTGATGTTTCTTTGACATTCAGCTCACTTGAGTTGTATATATTACCAAAATAGTTGAGGTGACAATTTCGTAATATGATTGATTTGGGTTTTCTTTTAAGTTACACTGGTCAAATTAAGAATTTAGCTAGTAAAGAAAAAATAAACTGGTTGAATGTCGCTCATAGTCTATTCATCGCATACAAACTCCTAAATCATCTAATTCAATGGTTATTTTTGTTGTAATTATATTTTTGGCAATCCTAACTAATGCATTACTAGAAGAATGGAATAAAAGGTGTTAGCAGGTTAAGCCATCCCATCCTGACATGCCCATAGAAGCTTACCCATTTAAATTCAAAGCAAACCCGTTACCCAACTCACCACCTCTATAAGATAGTATGACAAACATCATAAAATCGTTTTGTTCTTCCCTCAGATTGCATCACAATTTTTGAAAGTGAACAAGAAGACTGTGGATCTTGTTGGTGTGGAGGTGATGAAGGCCAGTGAAAATGTGAGGCATATCATCATGCCTTGTTCTAGTTCAGCTAGATACCAAGTCATTCCTGATATTATTCGCCATCATAGCAGGTTACATATTTACAGTAAATCTTTATTCATTAACTGTTTTTTCTGAAAATGTACAACGTTCTTATTAGTCGGGTGTGTGTGCTTTTAGTGGAGGACGGACAATTGTTTTCACAGAGACAAAAGATTATTGTTCAGAACTTGCTGGTGTGTTGCCTGGAGCACGCCCTTTGCATGGGGATATACAACAGTCTCAACGCGAGGTAGGCATTGTCAAAAACTCAAAATCGTTCCACTTATTAGTTTACTGTTTGTTTTGATAATGTGGCATTGTGGCCCATTAACCTTGAATCAACTCAAAAACCATGGTGGAAGTTTTGTCTATGGACCTTATAAAGATGATAATACTAGAGGTGAAGTAAAAACTAAGAAATATGAAAATTTTATAGATTGTAATAACTGTTGTTTGTGATCTTTCTAATAGGCAACACTTGCGGGGTTTCGATCAGGGAAGTTCATGACATTAGTGGCCACAAATGTGGCGGCCCGCGGGCTGGACATACATGATGTTCAATTGATTATCCAGGTTCATATAATCAAAAACCAAATATTCGATTCATGCATGCATATCGTTCTTTCCTTTATTCACCTCCATTACTTTCCAATCCTGTAGTGTGAACCGCCACGGGATGTTGATGACTATATTCATAGATCTGGAAGGACAGGAAGAGCAGGTAATTCTAAAATAACATGAGCCGATTCATTCAAATGGATCACATCACAAATTTAGCTAAAAAGAGAACATGTCAAAATGGGTTGAAAGCTGCCCTAAGTGTATTTAAATCTATAAATGTGTACAACCTCCTAAATCGTTTTATTTGAATATTTGGATATTTAAAAAAAATCCTGTTGAGTCATATTTAATGCATAATTTATTTAGTAGTCTTAAAAAAGGCACTCAAGTGTTTTTGTGTCCAACCCAACCTAACCAACCTGTAGTAAAATTGATCTGTTTATTTCCAAACCCAGTTTTACATGTTACCCAACCATTCTATTTTGCCACCTTACTTAAGTATCATAATATGTTGGTGATTTTGATTCCAATTTTCCGCTTTTGTTTATTAGGAAATTCTGGTGTTGCTATTACACTTTATGAACCTAGACGAGCTAATATTTCCAAGTTAGAGAGAGAAGCTGGTGTGATATTCGAACACGTGTCAGCTCCTCAGCCATCGGATATTGCCAAAGCTGCTGGTGTTGATGCTGCAGAAGCAATTGTTCAAGTTTCCGATAGGTATAATTGATTTGTGTAATTTATTGAAGTTTAATTCCTTAACATATTTATATAATATACAATAAAATGCAGTGTGATCCCTGTTTTCAAGTCGGCTGCTGAAGATCTCTTGAATAATTCTGGTCTCTCGCCAATTGAACTGCTTGCAAAGGCGCTTGCCATGAGCATTGTGAGTGTCGTATACTTCCCTTTTTTTTCCTTTCTGTTTTGTGATTCTAATTAGAGTTGGAGAAAATTAAGTGTGGATGATGAGTAGAGATTGGATTGACCCAAAACAAATTTTTGTCTAAAATCGTAACATTATATTATCTATATACAGAGTTACCACTTGCATGTTGGGTACTTGATCTTTGTTAATTACACTGCTTATTCTCTATGTTGAGGACTCTACATTCTTTTCACTAATTGAGGTTAAATTTATAAAGTGACCAAACTACCTTTGCTTAAAAGATTAAAACAATAATATATAAAATTAAAAGAAATGAAAGTGGGACCCAAGTCATGACAACAAGTAAACTAAGACCATCTACAATAAGGAGACCCAAAAACACCTAATAAAGTGCCACATGAGAAAAATACTAATTCGTCAAAAACATCAAAACCCACTCCAATAAGGAAACCGAAAAACACCTAAAGACATTACCACTTTTTTACAATAGAAACATCTCTCTATCTGTATTCAATATAATAAAAAAGTTTAAGGGGCCAGACATGAGTTCCGTTTTTGCTGTTCTTGCTCCTGGATGAGCGGGGGGTGGGTTGGAAGAACAAGCCATGTGGGCTCAAAAACATATACCCTTCTAAACAAATTCATTTTTTGTTATCCTAATCTTCATCTTCATAAAACCATTTCACACCATCGCCAATTTATCTTCCTCCTATGCAAACGAACATTAAAGTTCAACATTTCATCCCTTGGCAAGACGATTCTGTTTATGAAAAATCTGTGGTCACTCCCCAAAACCCTCCTTTTTTCATGATATTTGGGAATTGAGGGGGCAACTGGTGAACCCATTTCTTATGGCATTCTTGGACCTATGCTTTTATTAGACCTTCTTGGTTTTATTAGGTTAATATGGAAGCTAAATGTCGATACCGACGTTGAGCTTGAGTAGAGACGTAAATTGTTGCAAGTCCTATACATAAAGGATAAACAATAAGATTAATAAAGATTAAGATCCAATATACAGGTGGGTATATACATAAACAAAAAGTTTAATTTACTCTAATCCAAATTTTAAATTAGACAATATGCATAAATATATCTGGCCTGTTTGATCATGTTCTTTTAAGCTAGTTTTTTTGAACTTTTTAGAAAAAAACCATAACCTGGATTGACCCGTCGCTCCTGATCTTTCTTTATTGCATGCTTCTTTTTGTAGGGTTATACAGAGCTTAAGCAGAGATCTCTGCTAACGTCTATGGAGAACTATGTGACAGTACTTTTAGAGGCTGGAAGACCCATTTATACACCTTCGTGAGCATTTCATTCCATCTTTATCAACACCTGTCTTGGGTATATTCTAGAAGCTGTGAAATTGGCAGTTGGGTGGGTGGGTAATATGGGTCAAAACAAGTAATTTTGGCATGAGTTGGGTCGGGTAGATCAGAAATGGTTTTTGGTCAAAATAAAAGAAAATGTTTAAATATTTAGTGTGATAAGTACTATTAACACAAGCTGTTTTTTTTTGTAAGAATTATTTAAGTTTAACAAAATGATTTTTTAGGTTTTACTACATCAAAGTTGTTACTTTTTGGGTAACTCTCGCCTGTTTAAGCTGTTTCTTTTGGAGCTAACTCATTAGCTTTTAGCCATTGACCCGTTAGAGATCAAATATACACGACATAACTAAATGGCCCAAATTTCTCATTTCTAGTTTTGCATACGGTCTCTTGAGGAGGTTTTTACCAGAAGAGAAGGTTGAGTCTGTTAGAGGACTTGCATTGACCGCTGATAAAAAATTTGCCGTCTTTGATGTTGCTGTTGATGATCTAGACACCTTCCTTGCAGGTATCACATTTTATGTTATACTTTCTGGTTTTCAGCAGTTTTCATCAATAGTTACAAGTCCATTTGAGTAATATTATTAAGCTATCTCTAAAGGATATGATCAAAAAAGGAAAACAGATCAAGTCGTGTCAAGTGTATTCAAATGAACTAAAACCTCTTTTCGTTTTACATAATAAGTATCCATTTATAAAACTCAAAAAGTGGAAAGAAAATATGTTTTTTGGGTGTTCAACTTTTGATGTTGAATATGCATATATGCATGCAGGGCAGGAGAATGGTGGTGGTGTAAGGTTGGTGGTGGTGAAAGAATTACCGCCATTGCAAGAGAGAGAGCAGTCAAGGGGAAGATACGGAGACGGCTGTGGTGGTTTCGGTAACAGGAGAGGTGGTGGTGGTGGTGGTGGTAGAGGCGGTGGGTTCTCGCAAGGTGGACGGGTCAGTTTCTCCGATCGGCGGAATGATAGATTTCCCAGAGGTTCTGGCGGAGGAGGAGGAGGTAGAGGCCGAGGGGGCTATAAAAAATGGTAGCCAGGAGAGTGGTTATTCCCGAAGGCCTTCCGGTTGCCGCGATGGCAGATCAATTTTGATAGAAGAAGTTGACATAAGAGTATTGTTTCCTTTACCACGTTGTGAATGGAAAATATAATTATTTTTTTGCAAAAAAAAGTAAATAAATGATTATTCTTTTTGGAAGATATAAACATCCAGTACCAGTAGATGTGGATATTCATGAATCATGAGGGAATCATAGAAAATAAGATACAAGAGAAGCAATTTGTTATGTAAATAAAAACGACTAGGTGAATTATATTTAAACACATTTTGTTTATTTTAAATAGATGCAGCTTATGCACAGTTTGATACGGATTCATATAAGCGGGTGAAGATAACCTAGGCTAAACCTAGCGGCAACGACCTTGGCCAACCAAGAATCGTCGACGGTTGTGATATCCGGCTAACCGGAACTATCGATGAACAAAACCTGTTCAACAAGAAAATACTTTCTTTTTATTCAATAATCAACTCCCCAAATTATGAGATACAATGTTCTTTAAATAGACAAAACAATTAAAAGGAAACACACTTAAACTAGGAAACTATAAAAATAATAATTAAATATTAATTAAAATGATGATAGAGTAGGGAACAAGAAACCCAATTGGAATAGGTTTAGAATTCCCCAAAGGGTCGCGGGTCATGTGACCGACTGGCCGGGCCGGGCACCGGATACGGACCATCCGGATCCGTATCATCCTCCCCTTCTTTGGAAAACTCGTCCTCGAGTTTAACATCGAATCAAAACCACCTGGGTCAAACGGAACATCCCTGCGTCTTCCTCTCAACACCGTCACGAGCAAGACCATCACAACCAATTCTTTGAGTTTATCTTCACGAGTCACTCGAGTAGTCTTTAAGAGAACACCATTCGACCATGCGGGTCCCGGGCCTAGTGGGTTATCCGATCCTCCTACATCATTTTCCCTCTCCCCCTCTTCGAAAAAGACTCGTCCTCCTCGAGTCTTGAGAACGTCGAAGAGAACAACTCTTTTTTTCTTAAACTTACGTTTAATTATGAACCATACTTGACAAAACTGATTGATATTTTTGACACCACAACTTAAATAATTATAATGATTTTCCGAATATCTATTCAATCGACCAAAGTTTGTTGCTATCTCAAAAAAATTCGAACTGGTTCTCAACTCTTGCGCCAATAACTACGGATATTAAGATGTTGACTTTTCTTCCAAGAATGAATTCCAGTTTCGAAATTGCTCCATCTGTCTGGTATTCAAATTCAATGCAATAATTTCCAAATTCTATTCTTATTTTTTCTACCAGATCGTAACTTTCACCCCCATTGGTTCTAAACATAAATCCCAACTTTAGTTGATACCCCAACCATTTAAATAGGAACCCATATGTGATGTGTATCCCAAAAATTTTAAACCCATCCAACTTTTTTTTATAACTCAAAATTTTCAAATTGCACTTGACCCATCCTTCACGCCGACGTGTACGGGATTTACCAATTACCATATGGATTTCCATCCTTAATTGCATCCCACTTGAATTCCAATTGGACTCTAAAATTACTAGCATATATTCTAAGAAAATTACCTGATTGTGTTTCTAGGAATTCCAATTTGAACTCCAACATTTGAGGCAAACATTGCACAACCTTGGGCAAATAGCTTCGATCGACACCGTCTTTCTCTTGCACTTGTTCAATATTTTCTACCAATTCTTCGTCTTCAATAGCAATCCAACCCAGAAGCTTTTGTATCAACAAGCATTCATTCTTGTCGGGTATAATCCCGTCTTCATCAAATCTGGGTTCGTCTTCATACAACAACTTTATATCACGAATCCGTTGTTACAATTCCTCTATTTCAGCGATGTCACAAGGATCACGTGGTTCATGTCCGTTGCCTCCAGCGGCGAATCTACGGTGGTGATGACGACAGTCTCTCCTTTTATCAGACATCCTGCAAACCTGATGCTCTGATACCACTTGATACGGATTCCTATAAGCGGGTGAAAATAACCTAGGCTAAACCTAGCGACAACGACCTTGGCCAACCAAGAATCATCGACGGTTGTGATATCCGGCCAACCGAACTATCGATGAACAAAACCTGTTCAACAAGAAAATACTTTCTTTTTATTCAATAATCAACTCCCCAAATTATGAGATACAATGTTCTTTAAATAGACAAAACAATTAAAAGGAAACACACTTAAACTAGGAAACTATAAAAAAATAATAAAATATTAATTAAAATGATAATATAGTAGGGAACAAGAAACCCAATTGGAATAGGTTTAGAATTTCCCAAATGGTCGCGGGTCATGTGACCGACTGGCCGGGCCGGGCACCAGATACGGACCATCCGGATCCGTATCACAGTTACTTTTTAAATGACCCTATTAGTGGCTATTTTTGCAAAATGACCCAACTATAAACGACGTATATCACATTGGGGCTAAGGCTAAAGCGAAAATTCAGGGCCCTTTTTCAAATGTAAATTTTATAAACAATGACGAGCCTAAGATTTTCTACGAGTTGTAACACCCGTCCCATTTGATACGATATTGACGCTCATGTGATTTAGTGCTAGACATTTTTTTAAAGATTTTACGCTAATGTCAACCATAATTACGTCATCAAGGTTTGTATATATATGTTTCCCAACCGATATATATGGCCCTATATTCATAATAGGTTTCCCAAAACAACGCAATTCCGACAAAACAAAGCATAAGATGTTCGGTTCTTTGAGTATCCGGCTTGATCATTTGCTTGTCCTCCCATCTAGTTGTTACCTACCACAACATCAGTAACACATTAGTGATTGTGGCATTTTCAACATTATTAAGTAACAAATGATGAGGAAGAAACTCAACAAACAACAATTAAAAACAACAAAAATAATAATTTTGGGCAAAAAGATCCCTCGCATACGACGAGGGATCCTTTGCGTATCGCAAGGGTTGATGGCGTATCGTAGAGGAACCCTAAGAAGATCCGGTTTACTTATAAATAGTTTTCGTCCTCACTAGTTGAGGATTGACGTTTTGGTGGTATTTTCGAGTTCCCTAAGCATATTATGAAATCTCTCTAGCTCCATCCGTCCAAGACTGCTCTAGATCCTAATCTCCATTTTCTACACGATTTCTCCATTGTGCCCGGTTAATCAGTCAGGGATTGCACACCTAATTGATTGTATGTGAATCAAATCATTGTAGTAAATCCGTCACAGGACCTGCCTACAGTCTGGTTGGCAGTGATGCTTGGTAGCAGGTGACGATGATACCGATAACTGAGTGTGATGATATTATATTTCAATTCCTTTATTACTCCTTTATCACCAAGATGATTACAAACTTAAATTACTTAATAATAAGCTCCAATTCCCTTTTATTTCAATTCATTTTAACAAAATTCTAAATCTAAATCTAAATCATTTAAATTTCAATTTGCTTACAAAAATTCCATGGAATCAAAAGCACCCTAAATCTCTTAAAAGGTGATGCTACATTGCTACATAGATTGAAATTATGTAGTTTGCTATCTTATTGTTGGGACTTAGGCCCAGTAAGAGGAGCAGGCCCATTAAGAATAGCCCTTACCAAACCTAAATCGATTCTCACTCTCTCGTCGGTTCCAAAATCCTGACCCTAATTGTTGGAATCCGATCGCTTGTAATTGCTTCCAAAATCGAAATCCAGGTACCTAATCGCTTCAATCATGTCGTCTCTACTCAAATCGTTGGTCCCATAAAGGCACGTTTTGAAAATCGCGATCTTAATCGTTGGTTCTATGATCGCAGGTCTTGAAATCGCAGCAAGTAAGGCAGTGATGCAGGCAGAAGAATAACATAATCAAACTCCTTTGATACTCTTGAGCTTGAAGATCGACGACTCTCTTGGTACGCGATTTCTCCGGCAACCTAATCTTAATTCGATTCATTTTTGAAGAACTAAAATAATAACTGATAAAACGAGTTTGATTCACATTCTACTAAATGAATAGAATGTGTTGCTTGTTGTAATCCCTACATAAACGAGATTGAATGCAAGTCGAACTTATAATTTTTTTTCATTTCTAATGAAATTCCTACATAAACCCTAAACCCTAAGAAATTGAAAATGAAAAACACACATTTACATTGCGACTTCATAGATTAAATGGCTTACTTCTTCAATTGATGATTGATATGATTAGTTACACTTTTTGATGTAGTTATAGGTAGAAAAGTTTTATGTTAGATCTCAATGAGGTATTTGCAATCAAAGGTGACCCAAACTTATATCTATATGTAATTATGTATGTATACATATATATGTTTGTGTGTTTCTGTATGAAAGGTTGTTAGTTTTAAATTGTAGGCAATCTGCCTTGATTAACAGTCGAAGTGATGACGAGGCCATAACTTTGACCATTTTGACCTCTTTCTCAGATACCAAATGTTGGCTCCACGCCAAGTGCTTACTAGAGCCCTACTTTTCCGCCACATCAGGCAATCATCCACTGCCGCAGCTTTAGTTCAAGATAATGCTGAACTTCCGCTAACTTATCTTGAAGGTTTTCCAAAGCCTGACGTGAAGCATGCAGAGACGATAATTGCCATTCCACGTGGGCATTCTGGGAAAAATATATCTGCTAAAGAGCGCAAGGCTGGGCGGGTACCAGGCATTGTGTTTGAGCAAGAGGATGGCCAGCATGGAGGTAATAAACGGCTCATATCTGTCCAGAATAATCAGATCAAGAAGCTTGTAAATCATCTTGGGCGTTCTTATTTCCTGTCACGTCTTTTTGATCTTGAGGTTCGACCCGATGTTGAAAGTGAGGATATCATTGAAAAAGTGCGCGTCTTACCTCGTTTGGTTAGTGATATATATCTTAGTTAAGATATCGGTTTGTGATTTTAGTATAGAATAGATGAAGAAATTTAAAGAATTTGCAAATGTGATTTACACAACCTGAAATGACCCATTTATAATTAATGGGTCGACATTGCATACTCTAGTAATATATCATTGCTCATATCCCACTTTAATAGTATACTTGTAAATGAAACTATTTGTTGTACCAAGGAATATAATTCTTACAGAAGGCATATAACTTTTTAGTGGGTATCAATAATCTGGATTCTTGAAAAATACTTCCAAAGCTTGTTATAACAAATCTAATCTACACTCATAATTTATGATTTTTTTTTGGTGTCAGCTTCATCTCCATGCTAGTACAGACGCTGTGCTTAATGTTACATTCATAAGAGCACCATCTAATGCTTTGTTGAAAGTTGATGTTCCACTCGTGTTTATTGGAGATGACGTATCACCAGGCTTGAAGAAAGGTAATTATCATTTGTGATCATTCATTTTCATGATAATGAAGCTTATGAGTTGTTTTATGCTACCTTATACATCTCAAAAAGAAGCTGTGTTCAAATTTTTTTGACATCAAACTTATACTTTTCGAGTCCAATAGTATGTGAATTATGTTAATTGTTTAATATTATAGTTCCTCAAACCTTAAATGTTTTATCAAGTCCAGTTATTTAGTTAATATATTTGTAAAAATGGGTTTGGGTCAATAAGGTCGTTTTTAGTATTGGGTGGTTGTCAGATTTCGACAACCAAAATGGACCGATTCATTAATAAATGATGCTTTTAGTGATCGTAATTGAGTGTCTAATTGGAATTGATTATTTCAATACCATGTCTTAGGATAGTAATATATCTATGTTCAATTGCTACAAACTTTCCTATTGTACACGGTATGCCTATACTTCGGCCTAAAAACTCTAGTTCTCTTGTATTTCAACATGCCACAAATATCTTTAGACCCAATACAAGCAATCACAGACAAACTTAAACTCATTGAAAAGCAATGCACATGTATAGTCTAAATATTGTTATAAGTCTGTTATTTACTCTGTTATTTGTTTTCCATTTTCTTAGGACTTGATGGGAACTAAATTGTCAGAAGTTGGAATAGAACCTGGTTGTGTAATGCTTTGCATAATCTAACTTGTTAAAACACCAATCAAATGATTAATTCTAATACTTTGGTATATTGGATTCTTGATTTTCATCTTGATTAACAAAAGTATCATTTCCAATCCTATATGTTTTCTTACATTAAACAATAAGTGCACCTTCATTCACACACACTCAAAACATCTGATTATTTGATTCTGTTATTCAGTATTGCCTAGTGAACTAGTTACTTTCAAAACGCAAATCCAAACAACCCTCTTGTTAACGGTCAAATTTTGAATAATGACAGGGTCTTATTTAAACATAATCAAGAGAACGGTAAAGTTCATATGCCCTGCAGACATAATCCCGCCCTTCATCGAGGTGGATCTGAGCGAGTTAGATGTCGGGCAGAAGCTGGTAATGGGGGATCTCAAAGTGCATCCTGCTCTGAAACTCGCTCGGCCCAAAGACGAACCAATTTGCAAGATTGCTGGGGCAAGAGTTTCTGAACCCAAAAAGTCTAAATAAATAGACCTGCAGCACACATTCATAAAGATTTTGAAGTTCAGATTGTTAGTTTTCTAGAGCAGGTGGTGCTTCCAGTTTCATCTATATATTGAGCTTTCTAAAACTTAGGAACATGAGTTTTTGTTATAAAAGAGGAATTGGCGCTTATAAAAGATGTTTTTGGGCATCTTGCCAGGAGAAAGCTGGTTGGTGCTTTTAAATGGTCATTTGAGACTTACAGTTAGCGTGTTTGATTGATTGTTGAAGTAATGTATCTTTGAAGTTCTTCGTCTCTTTATCCATCACTGCAGAATATTTCATCATGAATGTATCCCCTCCATGATTAGATAAAATCATTTGAGCTCAATCAAGTTCTGTCTGCATCATGAAGGCTCGTAAGCCGTCGTACTGAGTTTGACCTTTGGCTAAGTTGTGCGAGTCTTGACGAGCCAACAAATTGAGTTTGAACTTAGGTGTTCCAGTCTTGCAGCAGTAACTTGTGATTTAAGGTATGTCGGTATTGCAAAGTGAATCTTTATGCTCTAAAATTGAACAAGGGATCTTTTAGGAATGGGGTGTTTAAGGTTTGGTAAGGTCAGCTCTAACAAATAAAACCAGTAAAAATTTCACATATATAGTTTTTTTTTTATTTTAGAACGGCAATTTTATTAAAACATTAGCAAGGAGCTAGAAAAGAGGGTAATTCAAACATATAAAGAGCAGAGTGCTGAGCAAAATACAAGGGAATTCCCACCACTTAACCCATCAAGATTATCAACTTTACAATGAAACTTATCCAAAAAAAAGGAGATAGATTTAACTTCCCCAGAGATAATATGGGCAAGGGTGTTCTGGTGATTAAATTCATTTCCATTCCGAGCAAGCCATAGATGCCACAGTGTATATGAGGTGATGACCCTGAGCGTTTTGTGAACTTTTGAGCCATTAGGAGGGGAGCTGTTGAGGTCTAAAAGCTCACGGACACTACTAGCATTGGGATGGGAGGTCAAATTTGCACCAAGATTTGATAATATTCCAGGTCTGGGAGGCCATCGGGCAGGTGAGACAAAGGTTATCAGTGGTTTCTTCGTCCAAGGGACACCAAGAGCAGCCAGAGAAGGGGAGAGAGATGCCTTTCCTGATTAGGTTTGCTTTCGATGGAATTTGATTCAGTGTAGCGCGCCAGGAGAAAAATCACATAAAGGACACAAAAACAAATAAAAAGTATTACATGAGAAATTGTTAGTAGCACAAGATAAAAGAGCAAAAATAAAAACATTTATTCCAAGTCCTAGAGTTTAACGAATATTAAACAATGTTCTCATCCTTTGCCAATTTTGGTATGTCTTTGTTGCTCCAATATGAGGGAGTCTACACTTCTTGCATGTGTTGTCATCTGTCACTTGTACAAACACCCGAGCCATCTTAATCTCCCATTTTGAAATATGTTCGAGATGTATGTACTCCTGATTCATAAAAAAAAACTGTATTTTATCCCGTTTAATCTTGTGTGTCTACACATCCATCTTAACATCCTCATATCTCTTAACATCCTCATATCTCTGCTATTTCAACATTTATGCATGTGTCTTCTTTACTTTCCATCAATAGGTTGCGTATAACATAGGTGTTCAAAGTGCAACTTTAGAATTTAAATTAAGCAATATATAATGGGAAAAATACGAGAATAGCCGTGTTGATCACGGTTGGTCGGAAATAGCCACCCTACAAGGTCGTCCTGGCCGCTCAACCACGGTCGGACGACCGTCCGATCCACCCAATCATCGCGTGCCACGTATAGAATGATGATAGGCGGCACGACCGTGCGTCTGGTATCCACGCCCGTCTGACATTCTCTCTGCAACGGTCGGGCCGACCGTCTGACACACCGGTCACGGTCGCCACGACCGTGAAATGTTTTTTTTTTATTATTTCAAAAAAAAAAGTATACATGGTCGTCCGACCGTGTATGTACACGGTCGCTCTCGAGAAAACCACGGTCGGCAAAATGCGTGTCGCCTCCGACATATGTACAACATCAAACACGAACGACTTCCTTTTCAAGCAAACTCGACGAATCACGAGTAAGCTCGAACTGTAAACATACCGAGTTAAATCTTGAGTTTTCAGCTTAGAAGAGGATATCTGATATCATGTCGAGCCGTACACGACCGTATAAAAAAACGAATTTAGAACTAAAAAAATAATAAATCTTCCACGGTCGTGGCGCCTCCGACATGTGTGTCAGACGGTCGGCCCGACCGTTGCAGGAGGAATTTCGGCACGGTCGGCGTACGGTCGGACGACCTTGGACAACTGAATATCCGACCGTGGAATGATTAGGTGTCGTCTTATGATTGGCTCAGAGGTACGGTCGGACGACCGTATAAGGGAGGTCCTAGACGACCGTGGACAAGACTATTCTGGTCCCTTTTTTTAAAAGTGGGGACATTCTCGTCCAACCTTGGTCAACACGGTCCCTTTTTTTAAAAGAGGACATTCTCATCCAACCGTGGTCAACACGGCTATTCTGGTCTTTTTCCCGTATATAATTCTAACCGTATATAATTTTGAAAAACGACAAATTAAACAAACCCATTAGTTTGTCGGGCCGGTCTAAACGGTTCAATTTAAAACTTTTCTGAAAGAAAATTACAAAACTAGTCAATTTTTGAAATGTGACATACCCTATAGTCAATTAATAATTTGTTACGGATATACTCCGAAGTTACGTGATACAATGAAATTGTATCCATCTTAACTACTCATAGATTTACATGATTATCTATCCATCTAGACATGCATAAACTTTAAGTTTAGTGTTTGGTATACGGAAATGACGTGTGGAATAAAATGGATTATTGCGTCGGAATGAGCAAATGATATGTTTGGTTGTATATCAGAATGGAATTGACCATTACATAAAGAATACGATTCTTTTTTAATTCTAAAGATTTCATTCTTTAAGGGAATGATGTTTTTTTTCTTTCAGTTCCTTCAAGTATGGAAAGGAAATTTTTATTCAATTTGATTTTTTCTAGTTTTATAAAAAGAAAAAAAAATAAGAATAAAAAGTAAAAAAAATACAAACAAAAAATGTAAAAATTAAAAAAAATAAAAAAATAGTTATAAAATAAATAAAATAATAAATAAAAAAAAATAATAAAAATAAAAATAAAATTGAAAATAAAATTTAAATTAAATTAAATATTTAATAAATAATAAAAAATTAAAAATATAAAACAAATATATTAATTTTAAATAGAAATGTTGGTAAAATTGAATTCGATTACTTTATTTTTACCAACTATCAAAGAACACGAAACAATGATTTATTTCATTCTCAAATGATAATTAAACAAGACAATGAAATAGTAATGATATTTCATTCCCTCGACTATTCAATTCCATTGTCCATTTTATTTTCTCTTTAATTCTATTACCTCATATAATAACTATTAAAACCTTATACACTAATACCAGATAAAAAGTCTCTTCTACCGTACTGACCGAGCTCATCACTCGAAGTGTTACTTCTTTATCGTTTAATATTTGAGGATGTAAACATGTTATACAAGTCAAAATAGGGATCCGAATGATTGAATCCGACAGTGTTTTCAAACCTATCACGCGCTTATAAGACTGCAATAAGACGAGAGACCTCAAACAAATTCATTCCCAAATCATAACATCACCAATCACCATACCTGTCAAGCTATGATCAGATCATATTCTTCCCAATTCCGTAACAGCGACGAAAACCCACGCTCCCTGGTTTTGTATAAGCAAATGTTGTTGGATTACATCTTACCAGATTGCATTACAATCCCTTTCATCTTGAAGGAATGTGTGAGTAGACTTGATTTTGTTGTGGGTCAAAGCATTCATGCTCATTCTGTTAAGTTTAGGATTCATTATGATGTGTATGTGGGAAATTCGATGATTAGTTTGTATATTGGTTGCGGGTTTTTGACATGTGCATACAAGGTGTTTGATGAAATGTCTAAGAGGGATAATTTGATGATTTGGAAAATACTAGGGTTCTTATGAATGAAAGAGGGCTTAAGAAAAGATATACCAGGTATAACAGCATGATTAAAGTTGATGGAATTCTTTATTGGTTTTCAGTAAAAGGATCATCTATCATCTTGATGGAGGAGATTAATTGTCCTTTTTCTAGTCATCTTAGTAAAAGCCTATTGTATAAAGTTGCTCATACTGAAGGAAGAGTACAAGCTAAAAAAGCCAAGAAGGGTCAAAATTGTCCTTTTTCTAGTCATATTTGAATGTCAATAGCTTGAGATGGCCCAAATGATTTTATCCCCTGCCGTGTTTTTACTTCCACGGCATCTAACCTATTATTAAATATATAAAGAGCCTATACACACAATTATGATCATCTGTTACTCAACCAACTGCTTTTAATTTCTAAGATGAACACTCTCTTGGTTTCTGTTATCCTCTTCATTCTCACAGGGTTTTACTACTCAATACCCTTCATGCTTACACTTATTGTGCTCCTGTTTTTGTTTCTGGCTGTACTCTTGTCCGCTTTACTCGTATCTTACTTCAAAGAATTGATGTCAAACGATCACCGGCCTCCGGTGGTCGGATCAACTTTTAATATGTTCATACACTTCGACCACCTTTTCGATTATATGGCCTTGATTGCCAAGAAGCACCACACTTTCCGTTTTATCACACCAACACACAGTGAAGTCTATATTGCGGATCCTATTAACGTGGAACATATTCTTAAATCAAACTTCCAGAACTACACCAAGGTATTTCTGATCTTGCTTAATTTTGTGTTTTTATGTTTTGGTTTATTTTGGTAATATTTAATAAGATCTTTAACTGAAGCACAGGGTGATCACAAGTTGATATTAGGAGATCTTTTTGGAAATGGAATTTTTGCGGCAGATGGAGATATATGGCGCCACCAGAGGAAGCTTGCAAGTTTGGAGTTCTCAACTAAAGTTTTAAGAGATTTTAGTACTGCTGTGTTCAGGTCCAACACTGCTAAACTGGTGAAAAAGGTTTCAGATATGCAAATTATTTCTTTACAGGTATTGTAAGCTCCTTAAAAATATGAAATGTATAACTTTAATGAAGCTGCAACAATATCATCACTTTTTTTTTCTTTTAAAATTTCAGGATCTTTTGATGAAATCAACTTTAGATTCTATATTCAAGGTGGGATTTGGGTTTGATCTTGATACTTTATCAGGTTCAGATGAAGTCAGTAATCAGTTTATGACAGCCTTTGATGATTCAAACTGTATTATATTTTGGCGGTATGTTGATTTGTTATGGAGGGTAAAAAGGTATTTCAGCATTGGATCAGAAGCTGCTCTTAAGAAAAACATTAGAGTGATCGACAACTTCGTGTATGAACTGATAGAACGTAAGAAGGAGCAGATGAAAAATGCAAAAGATGATGTGAGTATCATAAAAAAAGTTAAATTTTCTGACCCTCATTAAATTTTAAATGCCTTGACAAGTTTCTTTTTTTTTTCAAATTAGAGAAATAAAGAAGATATATTATCAAGATTTCTGATCGAAAGTGAGAAGAATCCGGCGAATTTGACTGACCAATACTTGAGAGATATAACACTCAGTTTCATAATTGCTGGGAAGGACACAACAGCAAACACACTCACTTGGTTCTTTTACATGCTTTGTAAAAACACACTAATTCAAGAAAAAGTTGCACTAGAAGTGAAAGAAGCCACTGGAGCTGAGTATACATATTCTATCAATGAATTTTCCCTCAAATTAACTGAAGCGGCCCTTGACAAAATGCATTATCTCCATGCAGCTTTAACGGAGACTCTCAGACTTTATCCTGCTGTTCCCCTGGTAAGATTGGACATATCAGTCTATACTCATTCTTAAAGATGGCAAAATGAACAGGAAAGGCGGGTTGCAAAAGGGCCAAAATATGTTTAGGTTAAAATGGGTAATTTTTTTCAGGGAAATTACTAAAATTATAGACATTTTGACAAACCAAATCACCAATATAGACATTGAAGGCTTAGCTGGCCGGCAGGTAGGTTTAGCCTATGCTTTTGAAGGCTTTTGCATGCTTAGTCCTCGCTTTTGAAGGTTTTCGGAGGCTAAGCCCCCCCCCCCCCCCCCCCCCCCCCGCGGCTAAACTTTTGAATGTCTATATTCGAGATTTTGATGGTCAAAATGTCTAGTTTGGTGATCTCCCTTATTTTTTTAATGGGTTGGGTTTCTTGACCGGTCAAAATACATTTTTGTCCTTTTTTATTATATTTTTTTGGAAAATTGGATTTAAATAATCCCAACTTTTACCTATTGGCTGGCAATAATCCCACATTTGGAAATCACATCCACCAGTCCCAACTTTCATCCAATTTTTTTCTAATGGACCCGTCGGTAACTTTTTTAACACCGTTAAATAAATGATGACGTGGAATGCTGACGTGTAATACTCCTTTTATTTTTGTAATTCCTTAATCCACCTCATATTCCATGTCATATCTTCCCTTAATAATGAATTAAAAAAATTTAAGTCAGATCCTCCAAATTAGAAACAACGATGTCAAATCCCTAATTCTTTAATCGATCCTATCCAGCCAATTCATACATACGTAATCGATCAATCCAATCCATACATACGTAAAATCAGACCCCAGATCTCATTCTTCTTCTCATACCCCAGATCCCATTCTTCTTCTCATTCGCAAATCGTTTCCTGCCTCACTAAAATCCCAGATCACATTCTTCTTCTCATACGCAGATCATCCCCAAATCGTTCCCTCAAAACCTTAACTTCTTATCATACAATGTCGGATTTCATCTGTGTAAACTTTCACTTTGGATTTTTGTATAGTTGACTGATATGGATTTGTGGATTTATGAAAGTCATCTTTTGTGTTTTGTTGACTGATATAGATTTGTGGATTTGTGAAAATGGATTTGTGGATTTGTGGATTTGTGAAAGTCATCATTTTTATAGTTTGACAAACAGCAGGATACAAATATGTGCATTCTTATAGTTTGACTTTTGGTCAATGATATCAATCAGGGGATTTAGAAAAAAAACAATGACTTATATCATTCTTTTAAGGAAAATGATGTCGTCGTTTTTTAAGGATAATACCATTTCATAAGGGTATTTTTTATACTTTGACTTTATATGGGTAGTTCTAAAGTGCATAAGGATAATTGCACACTGTACCATTTTTTAAGAATAATACCTGCAGCTCGATTTTGCTAGAAATGGTTGTATTATAAAGAAAAATGTAATCATTTACTATTCAAATGGATTTTAAAGGTGATTGCATACTGTACTATTCAAATGAATTTTAAAGGTGATTGCATACTCCACTATTCAAATGAATTCTAGAAGTGCAGTTGACTTTTTTTGGTCAAATGACCATTTTAAGTGGTCAAAACAGTAGCGTAACATATAACAAAATTTGTTTATGCTTCATTTATGTAGTAAATGGTCAAAACAGTAGACTAAATTGGTCTAAGAAAGCAGAATTCAACCAAAGTTGATAATTTCACAATAAGCAAATGGACCACAATTCAACCAAAGATAATGATTTCACATTAAACACTTGAAAACTTTGATACAATAGTTTAACAAAATAACTTAACCAAATGAACCAAAACAAGACAACTACCAAAAAGTACAGCTAAACCATCATCAAACCATGGACAGTAAAGAAACTACGATTACAAAAGAAACAATTTCAATCACATAGTGTTTGATAGAGAAGAAATTCCTCATTGCAAGTTTCATCTTCAACTTCTTGTTCTCTTCCAATAGATCATCTTCTCTACTTCTCTACTTATTTTTCAATTCATATAGTTGAGCTATTAGATGGCTAGTAACTGCGTATGACAATGACCCAGGTCTGGACACATTATTCAAGCCCAAAGTAATAAAGAATCCCAATTTTAAACCCAACAAATATTCCAGCCTTTGTTTCCATTCTTTGACCTCTTACACTTCAAATAAGACCATGTAAAATTCTATGTAATTGAAGTCACTAATGTTGCCAGAACCTTCAAGCTGCAATAACACAGACCAAGATCCGAATCGGTCTCTGATGTTGGTATGCGATCATGCGATGAACTGGTATGCGATCATGCAAAGGGATTTAAGAAAACGAACATTGGGGAGAATCGGTCTCTGATTTTAGGAATTTAAGAATCGGTCTCTGATGTTAGGGATTTAAGAAAACGATCATGCGATGTTAGCGATGAACTGGTATGCGATCATCCGAATCGGTCTCTGATGTTAGGGATTCAAGAAAACGAACTTTGGGGGGAAGAGCTAGAACTGGTATGCGATCATGCGATGAACTGGGTTATGAGGCAAGATCGATTTTAGGGATTTGAATTAGGAGTCTGATTGTTTTTTCTTATAAAGTGATGGATGGATACAATTTTTTTTAATCAGGGATTGATGGGTCGAATATTTTTATTCATTATTATATTAATGGAAAAGGTGATTTGTAATATGACTTGGATTAAAAAATTAAAAAAATTAAAAAAGTATTACACGTCAGCGTGCCACGTCAGCATGCATCTAACGGTGTTAAAAAAGTTAACGACGGGTCCATTAAAGAAAAATTGGATTAAAGTTGGGACTGGTGGAGAGGATTTTTAAATGTGGGATTATTGTCGGCCAATAGGTAAAACTTGAGATTATTTAAATCCAATTTTCCTATTTTTTTTGCATTAGAAATAAGACTTTGGGAGACTTTTAGTTTGTTTAACATCTTCAGTTATTTCATCCCTTTTGAGATAAACAGAATCCAATCCCATGTAAATGGGCCGAAATTGACACCTCTAATTCTGGTAAACCATTATTCAGGATGGGAAGTATTCAGAGAAAGATGACATATTACCGGATGGTTTCAAAATAAAGAAAGGCGACCATATAAGTTACATGCCGTATCCAATGGGAAAGATGACCTACATTTGGGGCGAAGATGCAGAGGAATTCCGACCAGAAAGATGGCTCCATGATGGTTTTTTCCAGCCTGAAAGTCCATTCAAGTTCACTGCTTTTCAGGTAACTAACAGAAGTGACAAATTTGTGTTTTGAAACTACTATTTATGGGTTTACTTATAGCTAGACTATATGATTCTAGATATTCAAAATCACATAACCATTTTAGATATTAGTTATTAAGTTTAAATGGAATTATTTAGGCGGGACCAAGGATATGCTTAGGGAAGGAATTTGCATACAGACAGATGAAAATAATGGCAGCTTTTCTTGTGTTCTTTTTCAAGTTTCATCTGGTGGATGAGAGCAAGGAAGCTACATATAGAACCATGTTCACCCTTCACATGAACAAAAGACTCTTCTTATATGCGTTTCCTCGTTCGAAACCATAATCCAAAACTTGTAATTATATTTACCATGCATCCATTGTTGACTAAAATTATCTCATTCATACTATGTTTATCTTTTCTCTCGCATTCATACGTTTCAATTGCAATGTTTAATTCCCATGGAGATCTATAGAGAATATAGGGGTTAGATCTTTTTGAATGACAGACATCATCAATCATTAAGAAGGATGACCTTTTTCAAGGTAAAGGAAATTTTTTTTTTGAACAGCAAGAGAAAATTGTATTAAAACCACCACTAGCAAGAAGCTAGCGGAAAAAGCATTACAGAGTACATAAAACGAAAATTGAACTACAACCAATACAACGGGTCGCTCATCCAAACATTCCAATCTAGATTTTTAATTTTTGCACGGTTGGTTAACCCAAAGTAAAGTAGGTCTCTGATTTTATTTCTCCAAAAATTATTCCGGGATGTGTGTTGCGACTCTCGAGTTCTTTTTTGGTTCTGGCCTTCTGAAGTTTCTAAACCGTTGTCGCCATGATTGCTTTTAGAGTTTTGTATAGATGGGGGGAGGGCCCAAGGACAGAGGCTTGGCTAAAAGCTTGTTCTGAGGAGGTTGGTTGGGTGATGTGATGATTTAACCATGAACTGACGAGATCCTAAGTTTTTGAGGTGAATGTGCATTAAAAAAGGAGTAGATGGTTTGTGGACTCATTGGTGGCGAAGCACCAAGTGCAAGATGGATGCTATAGAGTTGTGCCGCGTTTTAAAACTTGAAACTTGAAGATGGTTCAATAAAGATGGTTCATTAAAGATCCATACTTTTGGTTCAAGAATTTCAAGTCAAGGGCATTCGAAAAAAGTTCACTATTTTGAAATTTTGACCACATGTGAGCAAAAAGTTCATGGTCCTTTTTATTTATTTATTATTTATTTATAAAATACAGAATACACAAAATAACGTTAAGTTTGCAGTTAATCTTGACGAGTTGGTTTTTATTAATTAGTATTTGTCGGAGAGGGGTCAACTCGTCGTTGTGTTATTTTTATTCGTCATCCATGACTTGAATCACACCTCATGTAATTCTCCCTTTCGGAATCATCATCGATCATTCGGGGTGTGAGTCCACTGGCAAACTCGTCTTCATACAATTCTCCTTTGAAATATATAGCGCCTGCATGGGCGGCCCCGAGCAAGGGCAGGGTGTGCGACCACCCATGGCCCGGTTTTTCGGAGGACCCAATATTTTTAAAATGTTCTAATATGATTATATGATAAATGCTATTTTGTTGTTACAAACCTTTCAAGTTTTAACAAATAACAATTAGATCAACTAGCAAGGTGGAAAGTGCTTGAAGTTCACATGTGCTTAACAAATAACAACTAGATCAACTATAAGGTGGAAAGTGCTTGAAGTTCACATGTGCTTAACAAATAACAACTTGATCAACTATAAGGTGGAAAGTGCTTGAAGTTCACATGTGCTTGGAAGTGGAGGGACCAACATTCGAACCCACCGTCTAGCGTTTTTTTAGGATGGTTTTTTATTTTATAAGCAAATTTAAGTAAAAATATTATCAAAAGCAAGTTTTGAACTTGTGACTTTTACATAGTTGAAAAACTTAAGGTATAAGTAATTGCCAATTCAACTATATGAAATGTAAAATATGAAATGTATAACTTTGATGAAGCTGCAACAATATCATCACTTTTTTTTTTCTTCAAAATTTCAGGATCTATTGATGAAATCATTCTATATTCAAGGTGGGATTTGGGTTTGATCTTGATACTTTATCAGGTTCAGATAAGTCAGTAATCAGTTTATGACAGCCTTTGATGATTCAAACTTATTAGCGTATATTTGATTATTGTAATAGTTGAGGTAGTCAAGTGAAATATTATTAGATTAGGGTTTTCCTTGTACCCTATATATTGTATCATTCGTGATTAATGAAAGGCATGCAAATTTACACCAATCAACATGGTATCACGAGTCCAGCAACCCGAGCCGCCCCCCTCCCCTCTGCCATCGTCCCCCTCTTTTGCCGTCTTCCTCCTTCACGTCGGAACTCCCATAACCGACGTCTCTTCCCTTCTTTTTCATTATGGGTGACAAACCGGTCACTCCTTCATCATCGCTACATCCGGCGGTGACCGTGACGAACATCAAAAACTTTGTCCCGGTTACCCTTGAGATGGATAGTGGCCAATACACCTCTTGGGCGGAACTCTTCAAGATCCACTGCCACGCTTTTCAGGTTCTTGATTATATCATACCTCCCAAAACCAAATCTTTTACCACTCGTTCCGATTCTGATGCTGAACTCTGGGCCCGTCTCGATGCTATTGTTATCCAATGGATATATAGCACCATATCGAACGATCTTCTTAACACAATTCTCAAAGTAGATGCTACTGCACAGCAAGCTTGGGAGTCCTTGGCCAGTATTTTCCAAGATAATCAGAACCAGAGAGCCGTCTATCTGGAGCATAAACTCGTCACCACCAAGCTCTCTAATTTTCCGAACTGTTCGGCCTATTGTCAGGCTCTGAAGATGCTAGCCGATCAGTTGGCTAATGTTGGTGCGAAAGTTTCTAATCAACGTCTTGATTTGCAGCTTATTGCAGGCTTGCCCGAATCCTATGAAGGAATTGCTATGATGATTCAACAAACGAACCCGTTACCAACCTTTTATGAAGCACGCTCAAAACTGATTTTGGAGGAAACATGGAAACAAAACCAGGCCGCCGCCGCCGCCGTTACTGCTGGCGCGACTTTCGCGGCTCAACCACAGTGGGGTCCGGATAATTATCGAACACCCGCTCTCGGTTTTGACTATGGCAACAATCGGGGTCAATAGTTTCGTGGTCGTGGGAATAATCGAGTTCGTGGGAATAATCGAGGTCGTAGCAGACAACGTTCAAATCAATCTTCACGTGGTGGTGGAAATATGAATAGTGGCTCTCAGTCTCGCAACAACTGGAATTCCGCCACTGCCGACCCAAACTGGGTCCATCCGGGCTCCCCCTGGTCGACGCAGCCACCCACAGCAGCCCAGTATTGGGCCCAAATGCAGCAACAGACCGGTCCGTCTTGGGCCGCCCAGCCCCCTTGCCCCTATCCGACTTATCTGCAGGCCCCGATCACTCCTAGGCCCAATTCTGCGGGTATTCTCGGTCCCAGACCGAATGGTTACCAGGCCCAATCATATGCTGCTTCTGACGCGGGTTATAATCCTACAGACGTTGATCAAGCGTTTGCTTCTTTATCACTTCAGCATCAACAACAAGATCCTAACTGGTATGTGGATAGCGGCGCCACCTCACACATGACAAACAATCCAGGTACCTACTCTTCTTATGTCAATAATGATATTGGCGATGAGGGGAGACTTGGGGCTGAAAGGTCACAAGTTCGATCCCTGAGCTCCCAGGTTTTACCACCCGGCCGCTCGCGGAGGTGGATTTTCCCTGGAATGAGCTCAACTGGTGTAAATAGTCCCCGGGTTTTCCGAGGCATTCGTTGGCCGTTCAAAAAAAAAAACATCAAAATATAAATATCACCCATTGGTATAATTAATCTATTTGAAATCAACCTTTTATAATCTTTTTTACATAAATAGAATAATTACCATAACAAATCCCTTGAGTTTGAAATCCAACGGCGGTTGGAAGTTGGAACAAATCCGCTCACCAAATGTAGACGCACTCATCATTCATATCGTTACTTCAAAAATTCTTCTGCGTTTTTTCAGTGTGTGTGTGCAGTTTCTTCTACTCGAAGAAAGCAATAATCTCCATTTTGTTTGAGATCTTGAACGTTTTGAAGATCAGATCAAGCAATCGAATCCGAACTTCTGATATCTCTCGGTTAGTTACGCATTTCTTACTTACAATCGATATCTCTGTCATCGTTCTACGGAATTTGCATTGGAGAAAAGAATATCAAAACGTAAATTAGGTATTAGGAATTTCATACTGAAAATTGATGTATTCGTCATAGTCGATTTGTATTTCTGCTTCGCAGCTGATACGGAATTTGTTGCGGAAGAAAAGATAAGAGTGATCTACGTAACGGAGTCAAATTTTAAATTAGGTGAGAATTTCTGGCTATTAATCGTTCGATTTGATTTTAAAATTAGGTCGGATCCAGATAATATATGTTCAATCGATTAACATTTGCCATTGCTGATGATTTTGCTGCCCTCGAAATTTCTTTAACATGAATGCCACAGTTTCAACGTAGATTCAATTTTGTCGTGGATTCGATTTTGAATTTCTGTTTTCATAATTCAATAACGAAATGTAGAAATCCGTGGAGAATAAGAGAGATTGTGAAGGAAGGCAATTAAGTGAAAATGTCAATTATGTCATCCTCCTCCTCGTCTGCTTGTATGGAATGCCAAATTCTCCAGCAAAGTTTAAAGGAAATAGAGTTCGAGTTAAAAGCCATCAAATGGCAGTTGGCTACTTACAAGGTTCGTCGGGCTTGTCGGAAATTTCCAAGAGAGCTTGATTTGTTAAGGAGTTTGGAGCGGTATCAGTCGATGAGGTCTAATCGACATCTTGAAGGTGCTAGGCGTTCCCATAGCGGGTTGGCCCACTTGGCGGGACCAGAAACCCTGTCGACATCTTTAGCATTGGGTGGGCCGGTGGCGTATGATCATAGCAATGTGTGTCAGTTCCTGCAGTGGCAACAACAAAAAGATGCATGATAATCATCGATTCATCAGCCGCTTCTTCGAGGACAAATACTTTTACGTGCAGTCGATGGAACGAATTCCGCAGCCAGCCAGATCAATCAGGGGGATGGTATCTATCTGTCTGTCTCACCATATCATTCATTTGTGCAAATACTTTTACGTGCAGTCGATGGAACAAACAAACAGTCAGTCAGTAATATTCTTTTTGGTTTTCTCTATTGATATAGAAAAGTAAATCAATAGGTTTTCTTATTAAGTGAAGGGATTAATTGGGTGTATGTCTTTATCATCTAATAGAAGATATCTTATCACACAAGTATATAAATCACCTTATAGGCTATTAAAGTGCCTAAGCTATCATTTAGAAAAGTACTGAACTTTTCGGCAAAGAAACTTTGGTTCCTGATGTTTACTATGCCCACTTTTTTATTATTTGGATAAGTGAAAAATTGTTAAGAATGAAACAGAAATTGAACAGAAAGGAGAGTTTAACCAACAATCGCATAAGCTTTCTCATTAATCACAACAGCTTATAACGACTAATCTCAACTAACAACTAATTAGTTGAGATGTTACAATATTGGTCCTTGAACTATGAACAACTATACAAACAAAGCTTATTTCCTATTTTTACAATTCAGCCCCTCATTTATTCTATCTAATACATTTCTTATCAATACTCCCCTCATTTTTTTAAAAATTCTTGTCCTCAAGAATCTGTGAATGTCGGAAACCTTAGCTGTAAGTCTTCAGCATCTTCCCAAGTAGCATCAATAATAGGTAAATTTTTCCACTGAATAAGCCATTTAACTCCAACCCGATTCTTTTTCTTATAAACTTTCTTATCCAATACCTTCAATGGCTGCAAAAGGAATCTGGGTTCATTGGGTATTGGGACAACTTCCTCAGGATTAGGGGGACCAGCAGCTTCTTTTAGTAGAGACACATGAAATGTTGAATGAATCTGGGCGTCATTAGGTAAATCCAACTTGTATGCAACCTCTCCCACCTTTTCTAAAATCAGAAATGGCCCATAAAACTTTGGTAACAGCTTATTAAACTTCTGCTGCCTCATGGTAGACTGCACATAAGGGTGTAACTTCAAATAAACCCAAGTGCCGACTGAGAAATTTCTCTCAGTCCTGTTGGCATCAGCCAACTGCTTCATTCTATTCCTCACTGTGCACAGAGAATGCTTCAACTGTTGAATCATATGCTCCCTATCAGTTAACATCTCATCCACTGCTGCGACCCGAGCATCTTTAGGGACATAAGGAGTAAACAAAGGGGGTGGAAACCCATATAAAGCTTGGAAGGGAGACATGCCAATACTGGTATGATAGGAGGTATTATACCACCAAGCTGCAAGTGACAACCAGCTAGCCCACTTCTTCGGATTATGCATAACCATACATCGCAGGTAAGCCTCCAGACATCGATTAACAACCTCAGTTTGGCCATCTGTTTGAGGGTGGTAAGCTGTGGACATATTCAAAGAAATGCCATGCAATTGAGTGAATTCTTTCCAAAAGGCACTAAGGAAGATGGAATCCCTATCAGAGATGATAGTATCTGGCCAGCCATGATGTAAAAACACATTATCTAAGAATAGGTGAGCCACATTAGCTGCTGTATAAGGATGGGATAAACCCATGAAGTAAGCATACTTAGTCAACCTATCTACTACCACAAAAATAGTATCTTTACCACTGGATTTAGGTAACCCTCCAATGAAATCCATTGAGATATCTGAAAAAATATGAGTGGGGACAGGTAGTGGCTGTAAGAGACCAGGTAAAGCTACAGTTTCATACTTAGCTTTCTGACAAATGGTACACTGCCTAATATATTCCCTCACATGTTTGGAAAGGCCCTTCCATGTGAACAAACTCCTGATTCTGTGGGTAGTGGCTAGGACACCTGAATGGCCCCCAGTAGGAGAATCATGGCATAAAAAGATAATATCTTTGTGTAATGCAGCCACATTTCCTACCACAATTTTGTGATTCTTAAACAAGGTACCATTAATCCAATCATATTTAGGCACTGACTCTCCCCTTTGTACTTGAGACAATACAATTTTAAGCCTCCCATCTTGCACCCAAGAGTCCTTGATCCTTGTAAACAATGCTGCATCCAGAGTAGATAGAGTCAAAGCCAGCAGAGAAGAGCCTTGAACTCTGGATAAGGCATCAGCTGCCACATTTTCCTTACCTTGCTTGTACACAATCTCAAAGTCATAAGACATGAGTTTAGATAACCAAATATGCTGAAGGGGAGTAGAAATTTTCTGTTCTAACAAGTGTTTCAAACTTCGCTGGTCAGTCCTGATGATAAAATGCTTGAGATTCAAATAATGGTGCCAATGTTTCACAGCAAAGATTATAGCCAAAAGTTCCTTTTCATAAACTGACCAAGTTTGTTGCCTAGGGGACAAAGGCTTGCTAATAAAAGCAATGGGATGGTGTTCTTGCATTAACACAGCTCCAATCCCTTTTGAAGAAGCGTCAGTCTCCAAGATGAAAACCTTATTAAAGTCAGGTAAGGCTAGCACTGGAGGAGAACTCAATGCAGCCTGCAACTGACGAAAGGCAGATGTAGCTGAATCATTCCAATTAAAAGCATCCTTTTTTAACAGGTCATTTAGAGGCCTGGCCATTAAACCAAAATGTCTGATGAACCTCCTATAATATCCAGCCAACCCCAAGAATCCTCTCAATTGCTTGATATTGGTAGGAAGTGGCCAATCTTTAATTGCTTGAATTTTACTGGGGTCAGTAGCCACCCCTTGACCTGAGATCACATGGCCTAAATACTCCACAGAGGGTCCAGCAAAGCTACATTTAGACTTTTTAGCAAACAAGGAATTTGATCTCAGCAGTAATAAGACTTGCTTCAGGTGACTTAAGTGTTGTGACATATCAGGGCTGTAGACTAAAATGTCATCAAAAAACACCAAAACAAATTTCCTTAAGAAATCATGAAATGTATTGTTCATGAGAGATTGAAATGTGGCTGGAGCATTAGTCAACCCAAAGGGCATGACTCGGAATTCATAATGTCCCTGGTGAGTTCTAAATGCTGTTTTGAAGACATCCTTCTCACTCATTCTAATCTGATGGTAGCCAGACCTTAAGTCTAGCTTAGAAAAGACACAAGCTCCCACCAATTCATCTAGTAGCTCTTCAATCAGAGGTATGGGGTAACTGTTCTTAATGGTGGCATCATTAAGTTTCCGGTAATCAATACAAAGCCTCCAAGTCCCATCTTTCTTTTTTACTAGTACAACAGGTGCAGCAAAAGGACTTGAGCTAGGCCTAATGACCCCGGAGTCCAACATTTCCTGCACTGATTTCTCAATGATGTCCTTTTGAAAGGACTGATACCTATAAGGCTTTTGACTAATGACCATAGATTCATCATGAAGTTGAATTGTATGATCAAAAGGTCTAATGGGAGGTAAGCCTACAGGTACTTGGAAAACATCAGAAAATTCTTCCAACAACTGGTGCAGTCCATCATTTGGCTCACAACTATCCACCTTAGGAGAATACTCAAACTGCTCAGCCCCATCTAAGCTTAGTGACAACAGATGAGCCTCTGAAATTTTCTTAGAATTCCCCAACAACTGACCCATCTTCTCAATAGAACACAAAGACAACTGATTAGAATCACTGCCCTTTAACAAATGGACCTGATCCCCAACTTGGAACTGCATTGTTAACTTTTTAAAGTTCCAAACTATATCATTTAGGGTAAATAACCACTGGACCCCAAGCACCATATCATAATTCTGTAATTTCAAAGCCCACACATCTGCTGTAAACCATAACCCCTGCATACACCATTGAAACCCTTTACAAATCTTGGCACAATCCAGCTTTTCTCCGTTAGCTACACTAACCTTCATGTTAGCTACTTCCTTAAGAGGGCAGCCCAACTTCACAGCTAATTCCTCATTAATGAAGTTATGTGTTGAGCCAGAGTCGATCAGAATATGCAACTGTCTAGTTCCAATTGTGCCCAAAACCTTCATTGTGGAAAAAGAAGGTAGACCCATAATAGCATGGATAGAGATTTGGGGCTCTCCATCACTGTCATGGTCATGTTCATTTCCAAACTGCCCTTCCTCTTCACAGTCACAAATTTCTAATGTATACAGTTGTTTATTGGGACACTTATGGGCCTGAGTATATTTCTCATTACACCAAAAACACTCACCCTTAGATCTCTTATCCTCAATTTCTTTACTAGTTAACCTCTTCACATTAGACAATTTCTGATTAGCAGGTGGGGTGGGTAGAAGAGGTAATTTGGCAGCATTACTAGGGCCTTTAAATGAGGACAAGGGAGTAGGATTCTTGATAGTGGAGTTATAGGTATGAGTAGGAGCATACCTATTGAATCCTGTGGGTTTCACTCCCAACGTGACATTGGCCGAATCTTGCATTCTGGCCAATGCATATGCCTGCTTAAGTGATTTAGGTTGAAACATTCTCACAGGGCACCCAATTTCAGGTTTAAGCCCTCTCAAGAATATACTTACAGCATATTCTTCTGATATAGAAACCTTCAACAAACTCTCATCAAACAATTGACAAAATTCCTCTAGAGTACCTGTCTGAGAAATGGAAGTCAGATTCCCCATTGCATCTTCAAACATCGTAGTAGAAAATCTTGCTGTAATTGCCCCCGCATACTCTTTCCAATCAACATTAGCTACCGGAATTCTCTTCAATTTCATGAAGTTGTGATGCCATTTCAATGCCTTCCCATCAAGATGAACAACTGCGTACCTCACCTTGAAATTGGCCGGAGTATCATCAATGCTGAAGAAGTGGTCACACTTGCACACCCAATCTTCCACATCCTCGCCTGAGAATCGAGGAAATTCCACCTTTCCCAATCTCGGCATCCTATCGTTCTTTGCTGTAACTACCCTCGAAGAGGTACCTTCATCATCTGAATTGTCTGTCGACTTTTTTAGCAGTAGCTCCAATGTCTTCTGAATCGCCTCGATGTTCTGCGCCATCACTTGATTCTGTTGAGCCGCCGTCTGCGACGCCCGATCCAACCGTAACAAGGTATTCTCGTGCTCCTGCAGAGTTAACTCGATTTGACTGGAATTGCCGTTCGTACGAGTCATCTTCGCCGCCGTAACGTTCGCCGGAATGTGGTGGTAAGAGGTCGGAAGATCGACGCTCTGATACCAATGTTAAGAATGAAACAGAAATTGAACAGAAAGGAGAGTTTAACCAACAATCGCATAAGCTTTCTCATTAATCACAACAGCTTATAACGACTAATCTCAACTAACAACTAATTAGTTGAGATGTTACAATATTGGTCCTTGAACTATGAACAACTATACAAACAAAGCTTATTTCCTATTTTTACAATTCAGCCCCTCATTTATTCTATCTAATACATTTCTTATCAAAAATAAATCAAACAAATGTTTGTTTATTTTGAAGTTGAATCCGAATCTGATTCAAATAAATAAGATGAAAACAATGGGTTGAATCAAGTTTCCGATGATGATGATGATGATGCACTGAAGATTAGTTCATACGTGAAAACGCTTTATTTACAGGCTTCTTTGATCATCTTCATCAAATTTCAAAGGAAGCAAATGCAAGTGTCGATAATGTCACTCAAGAAGTTTGTAATCATGGAAAACAAGTGGAGGTTGAAACCAAGGAAGAAAGCTCTTCGTTGGATAAGTCCATTTATCCCATAACATTTCGTGGATCTATATATATAATTGTGTTACCAAGATTTTAAATTCAAACTCGATCTATTATTGTCACTTTGGTTAAAGCTCAGATATAATTATAAGAGATAAAAATCTCTGAAATCCACCCAGGCTTGATTCTAATAAGCAAAGTTGTTTAGGATGAGTGAAGCAAGGCTGAAAGCAGTTGCCAGCAGGATGCATGGCTGTTACTATTTGAGTGTTTGGTACGAGACTACTTCATACGTGAAATTGTGAAAACGCTTTATTTAGAGGGTTTCTTTGATCATCTTGATCAAATTTATTAGCTATCCGATTATTTGAATTCATGATCAAATCTTTCTTTGATATCTTACCTATCCGATTATTTTATATTGTTATGGATGATTGTTAACGAAAAAAAAATGAGGACCTTGTATATATGCTCAATATGATTTCTGTTTTCATTTGCAAATTGAAAATAATAATAAATAATAATAATCACACGCACGTCAAACCCGCTAGCCGGATTGGGATGTTACGGGGAGACTCTGTGTCCTATTGAAGATCTGTCCATAGACATAGGTAGAAAACACGGGTAACTGGGCAACCTTGGATGATCAATATAGTCAAGAAAATGAGGAACTAACCATAGGTCAAGATCAACTTACTTGTTTTTAACACGAGAAAGTTTAAATTAAATGAAAACCAATATGTTTTAGCATGTATTTCTTAAAAAGTAAGAAGTGAATGATCTCTAGTAACAATGGGAAGAGAAAAGAGTTAGGGTCTTGGTTGTGATAGACCATTAGACCACAAGCGAAGAATTAAGTGACTTGATTGTTGGGAGAGACCGGATTAACCCAGAACTTGGTGGGTCATCAATTTGGATCAATCGGGTTAGCATGGAGTTTACGCCGGCCATGTCGGCCGAAGTCCACGCGAAGACGCCTGTGCTATTTCGCAGAAGACTATTCAGCTTCTTCCTCACCCTTTTTGTTAAGTCAGGGCTGACGAAAATTGTTTGTTCTTGATATGAGTCGTTGATCTTCAACTTGCTTTGTGTTGCTTCTTCGATTACATTGGTGATAAGGGTGTGTTGCCTTTGTTGGGAGTTAATGGTTGCAACGCCGACATTAGTTGGGAGTTTTAGCATTTCGTGCGCCGTAGAGACGACCACGCTGAACATGTAGATCGTTGGTCAACCGAAGAGTGTGTCGTAATTTGAAGGGCGGTCGACCACAACGTTATCTTCTCTGTTCTCCGAGCCCTTCCCTCGGTCAGTGTTACTGTTAGTGAGATCTTCCCTTTAGGGAAGACTCGTTCTCCGCTGAAGCCAACCAAAGATGTTTTGCAAGGTTTGAGGTTTGCTCGGATGTTTTCTGATAACTTGGAGAAGAATTATTCATACACGATGTCCGAAGCGCTTCCTCTGTCGATATATACCCTGTGGATGGTGTAGCCCTCTACCACGACGAGAATGACCATTAGGTCTAGTGTCGATGCCACCTGTCCTAGGGGTGGAAATGTGATTTTCGCATTGGCCCACTGGTCCTCTCTTAGCTTTAGCTTCTTGTGGAGTCATCTTTTGGTCATGAAGACCACTTTCTCTTCTTTTTTCACCTTCTGGCTTTGGTTCTTTTGATCTTTAACTTCTCACACGAGATGAGCTAGTTCACCTGTTTTTACAGCCTTATCAATTCCTTTCGTATTTGATGACACTCATTTGTGTCATGGCATTTATCTTCATGAAAGTTGCAATAAAGCTTCCTCTGTTTGTAACATTTCTTTTGGGTTTTTGAGCAAATTGCTTTAGCTTTGTCCTCCTTACCCTAGTCTTCGCGAAATGATGAGTGCTCGTTTGGTGCAAATCTAGAGCCTCTTTTGTCTTGGTGTGGCCGTCCGAACCGGATTGCCATGGTCGTCTTCTGTCTTGGTTTCTTTTGGTTGAGGAGCGGGAGTTGTGTTGCTTTGAATGATCGATGTCTCTGGTGTCCCTTAGGTGTGCGACCTCTTCGCCTATGATAAACACTTCGGTTCGTTTAAAAGCTTATTGTATCGACTGCAGTACTCTTGCGTTCAATTCCTTGACCAACTTCTTCATTCGAATCCCATATATGACTCCTGAGATCTTTTATCTTTCATCGACGTTACCGATATGTAGGGATTACTTTTTGTACCGGTCGAGGAGGCTTTTAGGCGGCTCGTTATCACCTTGCCGGATATTTTGCAGTTTGATTGGATCCTTGATGCGCCTTCGTTTTTGTCCGAAGTAAGACAAGAAACGTTGCCTAAGATTTTTGAACATGTCAATACTCACATAGGGCAGAGCGTTGAACCAAATCCTCACCGCACCATATAAGGTTTGGCCGAACATCACGCACCATATGGCCTCGACCCAATTTTCTATTGTTTCAACCAATTCGAAGGTATGCACGTGATCCTTGGGGTTTGTGCTACCGTCATATATTTGTACTGCCAAAGGAAGCTCTGTCTTGGCTGGGCACTCGAAGTTCTCGATCTTCGTGCTGAATTTGCTATATCTTTTCGAAATGTAGGGTTGGGCCGAAGGCCCCTAGGTTGCGATGAGCTGGAAGATCGATAATTGGAAGGGATGGAATTGTTGTCCTACTGAGTGTAACATTTTCAAATTACCCGGTTGTGAAACCCGACCCATTTTGAAACTTTACGATTGATCGATTTGCGATATATTAAGTACTGAAAGAATTTTCGGGTAATTACACCCAATTAATGGTTCTAAATGATTTATAATCATTTTTTAAACAAAATACCTAATTACAATCAATTGGATTTAAATTGGATTCCTCATATTGAAAATAAAGCGAATTCTGGTTTTTACGTGATTTCGGTACGCGATTCGTCGTTTACTGGGAATCTCGTATTTTAGTATCGTATCAATTCCAACATATTTATGAGTCTAATAATCACGTATCATTTCACGTGTCATCACACACTAAATCGAGTCGCGAAACGTTGGTGAATTGACCAAATCGATACGTAGGTTAAAACCGGCCAAAAACACATAACTTGATCCTATTTGTGCTTCTTTGAGATATGTGGCATATTTATAGTCATTTTTAGTGGATTTAATGTGATAAACGTGTTGGTATGATTAAATGGGTAATTTGGGAGAAAAAAGGCTCGAAAACACCAAATAAGGAAGAACCAAGCACGGAAACGGGAATTGACCGGAGGAGGTCCATCCTGGGCGGCTCACGTACCGCAAACCTGCCCAGGGAACCCCCTCGCGATCCGCGACTGTGTCAGAAGGGCAAAAACCCTATTTGGCATCTTATAAATCCATCTTAAACTCCATAGCCCCCATTCTTCCCACTTTTATGCACACATGCACCCTAAATCGACTGACCTTGATCTATTCCTCCAAGTTTGAAGATTTAGAGCCTTGTTTTGGTGAAATCGAGCATAGGAAAAGTGTCGGTTAGTCGTATATTTGGTGCATCTTCTCTAACTCCATTCCCATCTTCTTGTTTTCTTGCCATGCCATGTCCAAGATCAGATTTTTATGGCTATTTCATGCTAGATCTAGGTTATGCATGATGTTAGAAGATGGATTTAGTGATTAAATGATTAAAAGTTAGGAATTTTATGGATGGCGTGTAGGTTTTATTGATGTTCATGAATTATTGATGATGGATCTTGTTAAAGCTTATGTTTTTGTACATAATTTCTCATAAAGATATGATCTTCGTAGTAGATATAAGGTTTTACCATGGAAAGTTGCATGCTTGAAGACTTTAGATGATGGGTGTTGTTATTGATGAAGGTTAAATATATGTTTTGTGCATGCTTGCTTAGATTGCTTGAAAATGATGGTACTTTATCGATGATGGATGATAGATCTAGGATGATCAAGCATGTTTAGTCATAATAAATTGGCCTTGGATGGTTTTCATGGAAAAGGTTGAATTTTGGATGTTTATTTTGTTGGAATAATGGTTAAATTAGGTTAACTTAAAAATAAATATTGTTAAATGTATAAATATATTTTAGGGTGAAATCATGCTTGATCTTGCTTGTACGACGGAATTATATTGGTTTTTAGGTTTAAAAAAATTAATTATCGTGTTGTGGGCGCCCCATGTGATTCCATGCAAATTAAATATATATGTTTTCGACGTCATGAGAATAAATAGTTTTATTAATAATGAATTGACGTCGCATGTTTAGTTTTAGGAGTGACATATCTCATGACCATGGACGTACGTTATCACTACAATTGAATCACCAATAATTTGTCGAGTCGATTTTGTATTGAATTTTAATTATTTGTTTATTTATTTATTTATTTATTCTTCCATCTCGTTTAGTCGTCAAGGTCACTTTCAGGTCTAACTGTTCCATTACGTGGTGTCATTTTCTATTCGTGTCTCCTTCGCCAGGTGAGTATTCATAATCCCTCTTTATTTTGAACGTTTTGGGGTGCAACATGCACCGTATTCAAATCTCATATTCAATATACTTTACTAAAAAACTACAATCGAACTCTATGTGCTATGTGTAGAGGCTAGATTATGAGGCTTGTAATATTAAATAAGTTGGGCTGGGCTTAGAGGGTTTCATTAGAATAGTAGGCTAGTTTTATTATGTTTAGGCTAGTTTACTATTAGATTGGGCATGGGCTTGGGTTTATGATTGGGCTTATTGGGTTTATGATTAGCCCATTAGGTTGTAAGAGGTGGTATAAATACCACCTCATGTTTATGATCAAGTAAGCTTTTGAGGTTGCCATTTACGCTTTCTTCATACTCTTGGGTGTTCACGACCGGTTTCTTCAAGCTTCAAATAGTAGTTGATTTATCATTCAAGACTTGATCTTTATCATAGATCTAGTCTATTCTTCTACTATTTCTCTTGAATCGAGCTTGTACGAGGATTCCGCACTCGTATTTTGCTAAATATCGTGTAGGTGGTTTGATTTCGGACCTACAATTGGTATCAGAGCCAAGAAACAAGTGTTTCGAGGTTCTCACGATATTGGATTCAAGTATTTTCTGGAAAAAGCTCGAGTATTTGAAGATTTGAAGGCTGTTTGAGGGTTTACGATCGTTGCTGCTGCTGTGTTCATCGAGTTTTGGCTGTTTACGACTGTGGTTTCTGGGCTGCTGTTGAAGATTGCCTGTTTACGACATCAAGACAGCATTTTTAAGTGTTTACGACCCGCAAAAAGGAGATTACGATTGTACTTTTTGGTTGTACTTGAGTTTACGATTTTCTCTAATCGTAAAGGGTGTTTACGACTATTTCGAATCGGAAACAAGTGATTACGACTTCCGGGATCGTAATCAGGCATCGTAATCGTGTTTACGACTCGTTGAGGCGGTTTAAGTGTTTACGACTGAAGGTGTTTACGATCCACAGGGGATTACGATCGTAAACAGTGATTACGATCGGAAACGGGGTTTACGATCGGAAACAGGTTTTGCGGCAAAAGTCATTTTTTCACACTTTCACGGAAACGGACGTAACTTTTGACTCGTTTGGAGTTAGAAGCTCAAATTTGAACACGACGTTCGTGACATCAAGCCCCAGAATTACCCCAGACTAACGTCCAGGGGAGCTCGTTTGGACGCCCAAATTCCACTCCGAAGGCCTCCGTTTTTCAGTTTTAAGTTTTTGACACTATTTTTTGAATAGTACTTTTGCCGATTTTGCCGTTTTTGCAGATTTTTTCAAGATTTTCAGAAGCTGCAAAATGAGTTCAGTGGTTGAAGAAAAGAATATACTTGAGGACGATGATGCTGAGATATGCCCCAATCCTACTTGTGATCGATTAATTCCTGAACTTAGGGAAATCTGTAAAAATTTTCAGTCAGAATTGTTTGAGACAAAGTGCGAGAAGAGCTCATTTAAAGGTAGATGGCAAAAGAATGAAGAAAAAGTTAAAGCCCAGAAATTAGATATAGCAAAATATAGGAACCTTGCAACTGAGAACGCCTATCTGTATGACAACGCTAAGTTAGAAATAGCTGAGCTAAGTAAGCAGATAGATGACCTGAAGCATAAGAACAATGAGATGCAGGTTAAACTTGATATGAATCAAATGAGGAGCAAAAGAATGCTTGATGCTGGAAAGGAATTGTCACATGCTGTTGTGACTGGTCAAGTTGGGAAGCACACACCTGGATTTGGATCAGAAAAGACTGATAAGGCCTTGGCTGCAAACAGCATTATTCCTCCACCAGTTCCCAGAGACATTATAGGAATACTTCTTAGTGAGGATCAAGTTGAACGAACCAAGTCAGATTATAAAGAAGCTGCTCCTCCTATTGATAGTGTCTTGGTTGGAACTACACCATTGACTCAAGAGGAAATAGACAACGAGGCAAACATGACATATGGTGAAGGGAGAATAGAGGACGTATCAAGAGATGATGCTGAGTGCCAGGAGTATAACAGATGTCATAATTCCAAGTCTGATGATGTTGGGGTAGAGTTGAAACCATACCCTAAAATTGAAACCCCATGCTTGAAAGTTGTTGACGAAGTAAAAAGGGAAAAGGTGATCTTGACGACACGGCCTGGGGGGAAGATCTTTATGACATCTGGATCTATGTTTGACCAAGAACCCGATGTTGGATATGAATTACCATCCTTCTCCTCCAAGTTCAAGGGACTAACTGATGGAGTGATCGGTGAAGCTAAAGTTGAGAAGCCAAAGATCACCATCAAGCATCCGAGTATGAAGCCAACAGCTGGAGTGAAGAATGAAAAACTCAAGGGAGTAGCTGTGTCTCCCATTTCTTCAGTTGGATCATGCAGTTGCTGTTGTAATTGTAAGGATGGTGCTTCAACGTCAAAGAATCAAGGAAGCGCAAAGACTGTAAAGACAGGTTCGACACAGGCTTCGAGGAACCAGCCAAGAGTCAATCTTGGATCAGCAAATGGACCAAAGAAGCAGACACAGAGCAAACCAGCGCCATATCAGCCACCAAAGACAAATGGGTACACGTCTGACTTCTATCTAAAGAAGCAGACTTGCTTTAATTGTGGCATCGCTGGTCATATTGCTAGAAACTGCCTGTATCGCCCCTATGAACCCTATTTTCCGAAAAATCAAAAGGTTTCATCTCAGGAGTCTGTGAAGTCTAAGCCGATGATGGTGCAGAAACCTAAGGCAATGAAGACTGTTACTCCCAAGCTTAAACCCTCTGATCAACATTGGGGTGCTGCCAAAGCTGAAAGAAAAACTTTAAATCAAAACAACAGCTTTCCAAGTTACCAAAGTTTTCAGAAACAGGTGAAGAAACCTTTTTCAAAGCAATCAAAATTTGAAAAACCCATAGTTACCCCTCACAAGGTAACTAAAACTGTTTTAAAAAATGAATCTAAAACGAAGAAGGTTGAAATACCTAAAGTCACAACTCCAAAAGTGACTAAAACAAATGTTAAATCACCTGGAATTTGGAAACCAAAAATCAAGACAGCTTCATCCCAACTTCCTGATTTTTCAAAGGGGACGTTCTTACAAGAAGTATCCTTTATTGATTCCTCAGGTGTACCCAGAAAAACAATGGCCTGGGTACCAATGGCTAACTAATCTCTCACTCTGTGCAGGAACAGTCAAGGAGGATTATCACTAACGGTTTTATTACTAATTTGTTTGTTGATAAGTGATTGTTCCAGGCACAGTTTAGGAGACGTGTCTTCATGTCATGTCAAGTAATCTATACAATGGAAGGTATGTCTCTTTGAGAGGTAAAATGTCAAAATCAGCATGAAAGGTACTGTTCTTATCTTGGTTGTGTGAATGAAGCGGGAAATGGTGTTTTGAGTCAAACCAAATTTCCTAAAATGTTCACTTGGTGATTGATTGTTGAAGTGTTTGACTTCAAATGCAATGAAGTGTGCATGTCATGAAACCCAATTTACTAAATTTTTCAAATCAATACTTTGAAAGTTAGCTTGGCCAGATATCTTCAAAATTTTGTGTTTTGTTCTTTTAAGTGTGTTTGTGTGTTTTGTTTATTTGTCAAAAAAAAAAAAAAAAAAAAATGAAATGATGTTCACAAGTTTGTGACATTAAAAATCAAAAAGCAAGGGGAAGAAATGTAAAGATGAAGAAAAAATTGACCCCTAAAAAATAGTGTGCTTTTCAATTTTTAATTGTTTCTTGTTTTTGAGAAGTTTAGGGGAAGTATAATGAATGACTGGGTTGGAGATGGCTGACACGCGTAAGGCGGAAGTGAAAGGCAAGCTCCACGGTGATATGCTCGGTAGGCTCGACCTAAACTTATGACCTCCAATGAAAGTGCAGTGAACTTAAAAGATATATATGTTTAGCTTCCCATCCTAGGTTGCATGGTTTAAAAGACTGAGTCCCGACAAAAACGGGTTGAGAGTGGTAATTATACCTAGTATTCACTCTCTCACACGCCATGTTTATGCTATCTTGACAACACCACAGAGCAAAAGAAAATGAAAAAAAAAAAGGAAAAAGAAAAAGAAAAGAAAAAGAAAATGAAAAAGAAAAGAGAATAAATAATCACTCAGTTGGTCTTCTTTGCGTGCTTAGCAGCCGACCTGATCACCAACTGATGGTTAATGAAATAAGTGGTAGTCATAACGGTGTTGCATGGTTCCTCAAGTTGGGGGTTTGTGAATCCTCAATAAACTCTGAGGTTGGGTAGGTTTTGCTGTGTACACTTGGGTGTGGGGACAATTAAACATGACGGTAATATTGTACCATATTAAGCATGACGCATTCGGTTGGGATTAAAGGGGTTTGAGTTTAAAGCAGACAAACATACCGGCAATCACCTGGACTAGTTGAGTAACTGAAGCTGAAAAGGGTTCCTCAGTCAGATTCATACGGTTTGATCCCTTGTAAACTTTCTCATGTTTGGTTTGGTAAGTATTTGTTTAGTTTTTATCTTTCGTGTGTGAGTCGTTAAGTTCTTTTTGGTGTGTTTTTGTCTTGGCCAGGTTGATTTGAGAAGTCAAAATATGTTTTTCAAGGGTTTTAATGCATGACAATATGCCCCCGACAGATCTTGCCAAATTTTTAGGGGAAGGAGTATGGGATAATAAGTATTATCCGAAGGGAACTCGAGGATGATACTTATTATCTAATGGAAAAGACTTCCTCCGTCAGATCTTGACAAATTTTTAGGGGAAGGAGAGGGGATAATAAGTATTATCCGAAGGGAACTCGAGGATGATACTTATTATCCGAAAAGACTTCCATAATACATAGTATCCGAAGGGAACTCGAGGATAATATGTATTATCTCAGGGGAAGTCCTTAGCTGAGGGGAAGTAATCAGCTAAGGGGAAGTCTTTAGAGGTCTTTGGGTTCAGGGGAAGTTTTATAGAAAACCCGTAATCTATATTAGGGTTTTTGGTTAAAATAATGTTAATTTGAATCAACTGAACAAATGATAATTACCTCCTAACCCAAAGACCAGTCATCACATGTCTGGTAGTGTATATTTTTTCAAATGTGTGTCAGACAGGTTGATGATAGAAAAGATGTTGCTGCTGCTCAAGTTAAAGAACCAACCGGACAAGACTTCCATCTGAAAAGCAACTGTTCAGGGGAAGTTGTTGGTATCTTTACAAATATCCAAAAGCTTCAAAAGTTTTTCAAAGAAAATGCTCACAAGTTTAGGGGAAGCTGAAGATTTCAAGTCAATCTTTGAAAAAGAAAGTGATGCAGAGAGCAGTCAGAGATCATAAAGTTTGAAGATCAACAATCAAGTTCTCCAAAGTTAGGAGGTTTTCAAAATTTACCCTCTAATTTTTGGAGATTCAAGACAGTTACCGAAGATTCAGCAAGAACCAGTGCTTTCAAAAGAAGCAAGTCAATGAGAATCCTCCTCTCATTAACTTGTTCATTTCAAGAAGTTCAAGCTGATGCTGATCAAGAGGAAGTCCCAAGTGCCCGTCATGAAGCCCATTGAAGATTTTTGCGGAAAGAATCTTCATCAACATCTATGCCAGCCACTCAAGAAGAAGAAGTTCAAAGATCGAAGACATTTAATATCACAAGCCTAGGGGAAGATTGTAGAGGCTAGATTATGAGGCTTGTAATATTAAATAAGTTGGGCTGGGCTTAGAGGGTTTCATTAGAATAGTAGGCTAGTTTTATTATGTTTAGGCTAGTATACTATTAGATTGGGCATGGGCTTGGGTTTATGATTGGGCTTATTGGGTTTATGATTAGCCCATTAGGTTGTAAGAGGTGGTATAAATACCACCTCATGTTTATGATCAAGTAAGCTTTTGAGGTTGCCATTTACGATTTCTTCATACTCTTGGGTGTTCACGACCGGTTTCTTCAAGCTTCAAATAGTAGTTGATTTATCATTCAAGACTTGATCTTTATCATAGATCTAGTCTATTCTTCTACTATTTCTCTTGAATCGAGCTTGTACGAGGATTCCGCACTCGTATTTTGCTAAATATCGTGTAGGTGGTTTGATTTCGGACCTACACTATGTGTGTTCTTGTATGTTAAATTTGTTGGATTATTGCTATGAACGATTGAACGATGTGAACGATTGAACGACCTCGTGTGACATTAACCATAAAAGGCCGGGTTTACGGTAATAAATCTATTGGCTTGACAAGCCCACTTGGCCTGCCTTGGCTTGGGCGCCGGGTTATTGGAAGCCTTATTGTTAAGGTTGGATCATACATACTTATTTGCTTTATTTCATATCAAGTTTATTGTACTCGATTGTACTTAACTCATGGATCACATGTTTTACACTTACTATGTACAACCTATGTTTACTCACCAACTATTCGTAGTTGATCCTTATTTTATACATGTTGCAGCCTTTGCTGTTTGATGTTGATGTTCTCGTTGATGACACTTTAGGATGCATGTGGACTTAGTGAGACCTAAATTAAACTAGTTAAATTGTATCATTTGTTGTTTTGTTTTCGAATTATCATGTTATATGTAAATGTCATGAAATATGTTGATTAAAAACATCACAACATTTAATTAGTGTTGTGTGCATCTGGACAATCATCGCACCTCAACATTTTCCGTCGTTGGTTCAGAGCCACGGCTATAGGGATCTAGGTTATTATAACCGACTTCACATAGACTTATGCCTTAGGTGTCTTGCATGAGTGCCTCATGCATAGCAAGCCTATATAATTTATATGTCCTATAATTGCTTCTTAATTATATCTGTTTCAATTGTTGACTTTGTCGATTAGCACACAACTGAACACAAATCACTTGAGGCTCCCTAGCCTCTTCCCTTAGAAATGGTGCCTTACGTACCATCTATGATATTGATTTCTGATTTTATGATCTCGTCAGAAATTAGGCCTTAGTGATTGACCTGTAGTAACTGGAAGGGCGGAAGCACCGGTAGTCGAGGTCACTGACTAAGAAAAGCGTTGCGTACAAATTTGAATTGATGGACCCGGACGCTCATCTGGGATGTCTCGATGAGAGTGCTGAAACCTATTAAGCCAAAGCATGTCAATCACTAGGATCTTACTCTGATTAGTCACGGTTGTAGTTTTTCACTAGGGAAATGAGGGTCATTCCCTATGTTTTTCACTCATTTGGTTTCATGATTTACGCATTATTATATTAATTTTCAATAATCTATGATCATCTGAGTCACACCACCTCACGGCCACACGAGTTTTACACTTAATCTTTTGTGTCCTAAACGGATTTTCAACCTAATTTCTCGTTTTATGTGTCAGTGATTTTTTGATTTTCCCTTATGATCCTTGGTATTATATGATTTATTATATTCAGTCGCATCGTGATACTCCAGTTCGGGTCTTATATATGATATTTCTCACTCTCGTGATTCCGGAGAGATCATTCACCCTGTTGTACCCTTTGTTTCATGATCGCTTCTCTCTCATATTCTCAGCTTGGGTTGCGACAATCGTCGCCACATCCATCAGGTGGCCCCGAAAATTACTTGGCAAGTGACGGCTGCCCTCTCCAACCTAACATAACGAGCCCTCGATGCTAACTCTATCATCAATATTAACCGTTGCTAAGTCGCTCGCTCTTTCAAACGCCATAAGGCCTGTAATCCTTCTAAGTGCAAAGGCTTTGGGAACACTATCCACCTTCCGTGTTGGCAATGCACGAATTGTGGCCTCCTCGGTCATCACGTGAGTATCTGTCGCCAATCCGGCCATCTCATGAGCACCTATCACCAGCCAGCTCGAGTTTAACCTCCAATGTTTCAACCTGTGGTGCAAATGCCTACTCGGGTCCCTGCTGTTCACCTGAATGCCTTTCTCTCCTCCTTTGCTTGCTATTATTATTATGGTACCCTTGATCGCATTCTTCTCGTGCGTCCCTTGTTAGCCACCGTTAACGCCCCCATCAACGACAATGCTGACCGTGGAACCCATGCTGGAGCTCCCAACTCCGATGTTATTTGATGAATCTTATGTTAATGCTTTGTAATCGTTTGCAATTGTTGACATTCTATGTAGTCATTTCCCTTATTGTTGTTGATGTTTAAAATCTTTTCGTTCTATGTCATTTATGCATTTATGTACCCAGATATGTGTTGTCTCTTTTTGATTCTGAATCATTTATTCCTTATATCACCTTTATCGTTGTGTGTACGTTGGGTGATTTCTCGTTGATGGGTTCACGAGTTTACAGGTTGTGTGGTTACGGGATTACATGCATACATGCAAACAAGTGGGATATTAGCAGATTACGAGCCTATGCACATAACTCCCTTGTTTTGTTAAAAATTTCAAGCTGACCATTTTAAACATCTCCTTTTTGATATTTCTCACGTATCTCCTGGGTATGTGTGTCGGGGAGTCTACCTGTTTGGAACAAGCACGTACGTGAAACTCGGGTGATAAACTTAGGGAAGACATGCCCCTAAATAAAATATAATAAAAAACTAGGGCGACAAACTTAGGGAAGACACGAGATTAATGTTGTCTCTACACTATGTCCGATTTGTGGTGATCTTGAGGAATTGGTGGAACACATCTTTATATCTTGCGAGTTTGCACAGTTAATTTGGGATGCTATCTCTCAGTGGTGCAAGATTCCACGTTTTTTTTTTATATTTGGGGTGGAGGACTTACTATAATTGCTTCAACATATGAATGGATATTGGAAGCAAAAAAAGGTTGTCAACACCATCACTCAAACGGCGATTTGGTGCATACGAAAGATGATGATTGACTCCGTATTCAATCAAGTTTCAGTCTCGAAATCAAAAATAAATGAAGAATATCAAAATCCTGAGCTATCTCCGGTTAAGAAAACCGGCTAGAATGGTTATTTCTTGGAAGTAATGGTGCGCGTTTACACTTCGTTCGCGGGTTCACGTAAGGAGAGAAAAGAAATGAAAAGAAAGAAAATGTAAACATGTTTGTCTTCCCGAGTTTCATTTGAGGAAGGAAAAGAGAAGAAAATAAAACATGTTGCTTATTCCCGAGTTTCACTTAAGAAAGGAAAGGAAGGGAAATGGAAGAAACCTTATGCCATTTTCTTGTGTTCTCTTTTCTTTCCGATTTGGAAGGAAACAAACGGAAACGAATCATTTCATTTCCTTTCTTTTCTTTCATTTCGCTTTTTTTTCTTTTCCATCCTTAACTGAACTCGGTACGGAGAGTTCATAATTGTGAAAATTCCCTACAATAATCTGAATTATCAAGGTATTAGATTCCATTGCACCTCCGTTAAAAAGTATCCTAACACCGTTAGCTCTTTGCTGATGTGGCAACTTATGTATTTTTTTTAAACAAGTTATTAAATTAGAGGGACCATTTTTGTAATTCCTTCAAAATATTATGTGAACCATTGACGACCACCCATCACCGATACGACACATCGCCGGCCACCCATCACCTCTCTTCCACCATCTGCCACCATTCTCCCCCGTTTGTCACCATCCTCCTCAACAATTTTTTGAACCTGGATCAAAGCTGTTCATCATCTTCTTCAAACGAGCTCAACGTGTTTAATTCCGATCTTAAATCTTCCCCGAACCATATCAACAATGGATCTAGATTAGATCCTTGTTCCATTTTGATCGCAACAGTGTGATCAAATCATGATCGAATAAAGTTCTTGTTCATCACTTTTGTCTAAGTTGCTCGATGTGTAGAAAATTCTTCCAATTGTGATGAATCTGAATATTTTTTGTTTCCTCATGATCGATGTCTATTTGCGAAATTTGTGACACACTCAATTTCGAAAATTGGATCAAAGTAAGATGGAAATCAACAATCACAAGTTCTTTGTGTTCGGACTGTGTATGCTTTGATATTGCGATTCCAATGGTATCCTTAACTGTGAGTTCTTCACATCAGATCCACCACTCAGCCATCTCGTTCCCATCGGATATAGGGAGATAATGAGTCGATTCCGGCAGATGGGTCAAAGACGAAGACTGATGAGTCGATTCTGGCAGATGGGTAGGTTCGATGGAGCCGCGACTGATGTTCAAAATCTTGTATCGGAGGTTTGATGGTGGCCATGGATGGTTGGCGATGGTTGGCTGTGGTATCCTCAACTGTGAGTTCTTCACATCAGATCCACCACTCTACCATCTCGTTCCCATCAGATGTATGGAGATAATGAGTCGATTCCGGCAGATGGGTCAAAGACGAAGACTGATGAGTCGATTCTGGCAGATGGGTAGGTTCGATGGACCCATGACTGATGTTCAAAACCTTGTATCAGAGGTTTGATGGTGGCCATGGATGGTGATGATGGTTGGCGGTGGTAGTGGCGGAAGTATGAAGCTCGATTCTGATCCGACAAAGAAGAAGATTGGTGACGATGCAGGTGAGATTCCGACTGATAGTTTATAAAGATAATAATTTTATAGAAATTACAAAACAGTCCCTGCATTTTAAAAAATTACAAAACAGTCCCTCGTCATATGCCACCTCAGCAAAGAGGTAACGTTGTTAGGGTTGAATTTACGGCGATACAATAAAATCCAATATCTTGATAATTCAGATTATTATAGGAAATTTTCATAACTTAAATTTTTATCAATAAAAAAAACACAACTTAAATTATTAAAATCCAATAAACCTCTCCAAAAAAAAATTTAACTTCGTTTTTGTGTGATTCTATTGGGATGTAATTTTGCTATTCCTGTTTGTAGCGTGTTAAAATCTTTCTTTCCCGTTCAAAATAAAAAATTCAACTGAAATCTCGATTTGAAGTTTGAACGATATCAATGACGATGATTGAATCCCGCAGTGTTTTCAAATCCATCTGGCGCTTATTAGACGACTGCAATAAAATCAGAGACCTCAAACAAATCCATTCCCAAATCATCACATCACCATACTTGTCAAAATCCCATCATCTCTCCCTCATTTCCCGCCTCCTCTTCTTCTGTGCAGTCTCCGATTCCGGATCACTCGCCTACGCTTCTCGAGTATTTCAAGTTACAGATAACCCCAATCTCTCTATGTACAACGCCATGATCAGAGCATATTCTTCCCAATTCCGTAACCGCGACGAAAACCCACGATCCCTGGTTTTGTATAAGCAAATGTTGTTGAATTACATCGTGCCAGATTGCATTACAATCCCGTTCATCTTGAAGGAATGTGTGAGTAGACTTGATTTTGTTGTGGGTCAAGGCATTCATGCTCATTCTGTTAAGTTTGGGATTCATGATGATGTGTACGTGGGAAATTCTATGATTAGTTTGTATACGGTTTGTGGGGTTTTGAGATTTGCATACAAGGTGTTTGATGAAATGCCTAAGAGGGATATTGTGTCTTGGAACTCGATTATTATCGGGTGTTTGAGAAGCGGGGAGCTTGATATGGCACAGGATTTGTTTATGAGGATGGATAAGAAAAATATCATTACTTGGAACTCTGTAATCACCGGAATGTGCCAGGGGGGTAGGCCAAAGGAGGCGATTGAGTTTTTCCGTGATATGCTTTCATTAATCGAGGATGATGTCGTTTACCCTGATAAGATCACCTTAGCTAGTGTAATCTCAGCTTGTGCATCATTAGGGTGGCTTAACCATGGGAAATGGGTGCATAGTTACATGTTAAGAAATGGGATAGAGTGTGACATGGTGGTAAAAACAGCAGTGGTGGATATGTATGGCAAATGTGGGAATGTGAGCATGGCGAAAAGGGTTTTTGAAGATATTCATAAAAAGGATGTTTTAGCGTGGACATCGATGATCTCGGTGTACGCTCTTCACGGGCATGGGAACGAAGCTTTTGATATTTTTGACGAGATGGTTGCGTGTGGGGTGAGGCCTAATCGAGTAACATTTGGTGCATTATTGACAGCATGTGCTCACTTGGGTTTAGTAGAAAAGGGCCGTTGGTATTTCAACGTTATTAGAAGTGTTTATATGATCGAACCGACTGTCCAACATTATGCTTGCATGGTTGATATTCTAGGTCGAGCTGGACTTTTTGACGAAGCCGAAAGGCTTATTACTGACATGCCGATGGATCCAGATGTTTTTGTGTGGGGAGCATTACTTGGAGCATGCCAAATGCATGGGAATGTAGAGCTTGGAGAAAAAGTTGCCAAACATTTGATTCATTTAGAGCCCTTAAATCATGCTTTTTATATTGCATTATGTGATATACATGCTAAGGCTGGTAAATTTAATGATTTGGAAAATACTAGGGGTCTTATGAATGAAAGAGGCCTTAAGAAAGATATTCCAGGTAACAGCATGATTGAAGTAGATGGAATTCTTTATGAGTTTTCAATAAAAGGATCATCTAACATCTTGATGGAGGAGATTAAGAGTCTATTGTATCAGCTAAGTAAAGAGATTAAGGTAGACCAGGATACGTTGCTCATATTGAAGGAAGAGTAAAAGCTAAAAAAGCCAAGAAGGGTCAAAATTGTCCTTTTTTGTATCATCATCCACACAATTTTATAGTTATCTTTGAATGACAACAGCTTGAGATGGTCCAGATGATGTTGACTCATGCCTTAACTTCCACAACATCGAGCTGCCCAGCACCCACTATGAATAAATCAAACATGTCTTTGTCTTCAAATCTTTCGCTACAAATCTAATCTATTATTAAGTATTATAACACTAAGGCAATTGTCAACAAAGTCTACCTCCTACTGATTCAAAGAACTTATAAACACAACTATTATCATCTGTTCCTCAACCAACTGCTTTTAATTTCTAAGATGAATACTTTCTTGGTTTTTTTTATGTTCTTCATTCTCACAGGGTTTTACTACTCAGTACCCTTCATGCTTACAGTTCTTGTGCTCGTGTTTTTGTTTCTGGCTGTACTCTTGTCTACTTTACTCGTATCTTACTTCAAAGAACTGATGTCAAACGATCACCGGCCACCGGTGGTAGGATCAACTTTGAATATGCTCATGCACATCGACCACTTTTTCGATTATGTGGCCTTGATTGCCAAGAAGCACCACACTTTCCGTTTTATAACACCAACACACAGTGAAGTTTATATTGCCGATCCTATTAATGTGGAACATATTCTTAAATCGAACTTCCAGAACTACACCAAGGTATTTCTATCTTGGTTAGTTTTGTTTTGGTAGTGCTTTCATACTGACCGATTCAGAGGCTAATATTTAATATGATCTTCAATTGAAGCACAGGGTGATCACAAATTGATATTAGGAGATCTTTTTGGAAATGGAATTTTTGCAGCAGATGGAGATATATGGCGTCACCAGCGGAAGCTTGCAAGTTTGGAATTCTCAGCTAAAGTTTTAAGAGATTTTAGTACTGCTGTGTTCAGGTCCAACACTGCTAAGCTGGTGAAAAAGGTTTCAGAATCAGCTGTTGATAAGCAAGTTATATCTTTACAGGTATTGTAAGCTCAATAAAAATATGAAATGTATAATTTTGATGAAGCTACAACAAAATCATCCCTTTTTTTTCAAAATTTCAGGATCTTTTGATGAGATCAACTTTAGATTCCATATTCAAGGTGGGATTTGGGTTTGATCTTGATACTTTATCAGGTTCAGATGAAGTCAGTAATCAGTTTATGACTGCCTTTGATGATTCAAGTTGCATTATCTTCCGGCGGTATGTTGATTTGTTATGGAGGCTAAAAAGGTATTTCAACATTGGATCAGAAGCTGCTCTTAAGAAAAACATTGAAGTGATCGACAACTTCGCATATGAATTAATAGAACGTAAGAAGGAGCAGATGAAAAATGTGAAAGATGATGTGAGTATCATAAAAATATTAATTTTCTCACCCTCATTAGATTTTAAATGCCTTGACAAGTTTCTTTCCAAAAAAAACAGAGAAATAAGGAAGACATATTATCAAGATTTCTGATCGAAAGTGAGAAGAATCCGGCGAATTTGACTGACCAATACTTGAGAGACATAACACTCAGTTTCGTAATTGCTGGGAAGGACTCAACAGCAAACACACTGACTTGGTTCTTCTACATGCTTTGTAAACACAAACCAATTCAAGAAAAAGTTACACTAGAAGTGAAAGAAGCCACTGGAGCTGAGTACACATATTCTATCAATGAATTTTCCCTCAAATTAACCGAAGCCGCCCTTGACAAAATGCATTATCTCCATGCAGCTTTAACGGAGACTCTCAGACTTTATCCTGCTGTTCCTCTGGTAATATTGGGCATATGGGTTTATACTCATTCTTAAAGTTGGCAAAATTTGAACTGGAAAGGGAGGTTGCATAATGGCCAAAACATGTTTAGGTTGAAATGGGTTATTTTTAGGGTAAATTACTAAAATAGACATTTTGACCAACCAAATCACCAGAATAGACATAAGGTTAGCCTGCTCTTTTGAAGGCTTTTGCATGCTTAGTCGTCGCTTTTGAAGGTTTTCGCAGGCTAAGCCTTCAATATCTATTTTGGTGGTCATAATGTCTAGTTTGGTGATCACCCTTATTTTTAGAACGGGTTGGGTTTTGTGACGGGTCAAAACACGCTTTTGTCCATTTTTATTATATTTTTTGCATTGAAAATAAGACTTTGGAAGACTTTTAGATTGTTTGACATGTTCCTTTTTTAGTTAATGTCCCCTTTTGAGATGAAATAACCTAAATGGACCCATTCCTAAGTAAATGGGCTGAAATTGCCACCTCTAATTCTGGTAAAACGTCGTTATTCAGGATGGAAAGCATTCAGAGAAAGATGACATTTTACCGGATGGTTTCAAAATAAAGAAAGGTGACAGTATTAGTTACATGCCGTATCCAATGGGAAGGATGACCTACATTTGGGGCGAAGATGCAGAGGAATTCCGGCCAGAAAGATGGCTCCATGATGGTGTTTTCCAGCCTGAAAGCCCATTCAAGTTCACTGCATTTCAGGTAACAAACAAAACTGACAGATTTGTGTTTTGAAACTACTATTTATTGGTTTACTTGTAGCTAGACTATTTGATTCTAGATATTTAAAATCACATAACCATATGAAATACTAATGATCAAGTTTAAATGGAATTATCTAGGGTGGACCAAGGATATGCTTAGGGAAGGACTTTGCATATAGACAGATGAAAATAATGGCAGCTTTTCTTGTGTTCTTTTTCAAGTTTCAACTGGTGGATGAGAGCAAGGAAGCTACATATAGAACCACTATCACCCTTCAAATGGACAAAGGACTCTTCTTATACGCGTTTCCTCGTTCAAAACCATAATCCAAAACTGTTGGCCCACGAGAACTAATTCCCGAGTGTCGGTGGGTCGGGTAGCCCAAAAGCAAGTTGGTTTTTAGGGTGATATTATTAGGCATATAAGATGTTATGTTTAATAATTATTAGAAGAGGTGTTATAGTCTAATAAGGATGCTTGTTTATCAAGCAAATTTAGTCTATAAATAAGGTAGTGAAGATTAGGGTTATTCCTTGTATCAAGAACAATTTGAAAGGTGAGGTTTGAGTGATTTCCTTTCCTAATAAAATTCAAGAGTTATTTGAGTTTTATATTTTGTTTGATATCCAATCATAAAAAACTTGTAATTCCATTTTCCATGCAATCATTGTTGACTACAATTATCTTATGCATACTATGTTTTTCATTGTCTCTCGCATTCATATGATCATGGAGCTTAAAACCTGGTTTGAAAAGTTGAGATATTTATACCACCGGTGATAAGCTTCATGTATGGAGATCCATAGAGAATATAGGGGTTAGATCTTTTTGAGACATCATAAATTATCAAGAAGATGACTCTTTTCAAGGTAAGGAAATATATTAAGAATGTAAAACTTGAAAATGATTCAATAAAGTTTCATACTTTTGGTTCAAAAGGGCATCCGAAAAAACGTTAAGAATTTTGAAATTCCGACCACATGTGAGCAAAAAAAAAAAAAAAAACATGTGAGCAAAAAGTTCATGGTCCTTTTTATTTATTTTATAAAATAGAATACATCAGTTAAAGTTAAGTTTGTTATGTAGTGATTTTAGAAATTTAAAAAACATAAATGGGAAGGCATTACAATAAAGTTAAGTTGTGTTTAATAGTTGCCGTCGAAACCTGAGCTAGGTTGCAAGTCTTGGTACAAAAATCATAAGTGGGATCGTAATTCTTTCTTGCATCTCATCTGTATATCTTACCTCTTACAGATTTTCGTCTTAAATTGAAGACATGTTGAACTTGTTTCGCCACATTCAAGTAGTCTTTTAGGGGGATGTACATTTCCATTGATCTTGGAGTGAACCTTGTTCTTTGTAGTGATATATTCGTGGCACTAACCACTAACCAAAAGATTTTAACACTACCATAGAAGTTTAAACGTTTAGTAGATCAGGACCATAGAGAATAGAATCAGAAACTGGTCTTCTCTTCCTTTCTAGCAAGTCAAATTATCAAAAAGTTCAACATCATGTAGAGTTATTGTTACTCCGTTCCCATTTACTATCTTCACTTATTAAAGTATTATATAACTTATATTTTTGAATTTTGGTTACAATTTGCACCCGATCATGTCATGTTTGCTCTTGTATCATATTTTATTAGATGGATATCAAACATACTTGATAAATCTTTCTTGAATTTACTTTTAAACTTTGATAAATAAAAGGGTCAACACCATGTAAATCCATTGTAAGTTATTCTTTCAAGTAAAGTCAATAGCAAGGGACATTTCTTTAAGATAGTTTGTATTTTTTTTTTCTATCAGTGGTATTCTTTTTTTTTTAACGGTAAATTTGAATCACTGACGGAGACATTACACCATCCACCCGATCATCTCCAATCCCCATCAGGAGGAAACTCACCATAGGTGAGAAAACCCACTGGCCCAACCTGTAACCCCCATTTTTATTTTTTTGTTACAAGTGGGACTTGAACCCAAGACCTCCCATTTATAATGTCTTGGGTACCTCCCATTCATCAGTGGTATAATTTGAAAAATATTGGAACTAAGAAAAACCATTTAATTCGACAGGAACATTTGTTGAATAAACCGAGTCAAACACTTGTTGAATAGTCGAATCACAAACTCTCTTGAATCATAAAGCATGCCACCCTCTACTGAACCTCATCAACATTGCAATTTCAAATATTTTCATCGTTTGTCATTGTTGTTTAACTTCTTGCCGTTTGACCTTTTAACGCCCTGTTTAACATCGTGTTTAAAAACACCATCACACATGATGCACAAGACCTTGTTCATTCCGTTTGACATTTCACACATATCAAAATATACCCAAGTAGTGGGGTTTCTCGTTCTAGCAACAACTCACACACCAGTGTTGCTTGAAGAGGAACAACACCAACAAAAAATTGCTCACTTTGTAAAGCCATTTTTTTCTTTCTTTTAAGTTCTAAAGAATATGTGAGTGTAAATTATTCTTTTAGAGCAATCACGGTAGGTTCCTTAAAAAATATGTGAGTGTAAATCTGTATAATTTAAGGTTTGGTTGTGAATGGTTGTGAGTAGAGGAGAGAGAAAAAATTTACAAAATCTGTATATTTGACAAAAAGTTTGATGATTTGCTAAAATTTGGAGATTGGAAGAGAGAGAGAAAATGTAATGATAAATGTATAAAATGTATTATTTAATTATGGTTGAGAGTGAAAAGAGAGAAAAATAATAATAGAGTATAAATTATAAGGATAAGGATAAGGAACCTGCTATGAATGCTTAGATTTAAGACACACCAACAACAATTTTTAAGTATTATGATTAAATCAAAACATTCACAACCTATTTATATAATAAGCAAAATTAGAGGTGAAAAAAAAAACTAGTTGTAGGACCGGTTAGAAGTTAGAACTATAACCGGTTGTGGTTTCAAACCAAACCGACGATTACACATAGGTTACACTTCTTTGCCTCCAAACTGGTTACTAAAAAACCGGTATAAAAACCGGTTACAACCGGTTTGTAACGGTTAAACCTTTTTTCATCATGAACCAGTTTCGCCCCTAACCGGTTTTCACCGGTCAACTCTCCTAACCTAACCGAAACGATTTGTAACCGAAAGTTACTAAAAAAACAGTTTGTGCACCTCTAAGCAAAATAGTAACGAAAACTACACAAACGGCTAAAAAAGGTCAGTTTCTAAGTCCAACAGTCAAAATCAGTTTGATAACCGGTTTCTAAACCGAGTCGGTAAAAACGGTTCTGGTATGAGTAAAACGGTGTTTCACACGTCAGATCATGTTGCGTTTGAAACCGGTTTTATTTCCAATCCTGCTTTTTTATTTAAATAATAATAACTAGCTGTTCCCAAAAAAAATAAAAAATAATAATAATAATAATAATAATAATAACTATGCCGTCATGAACCAAACTTTTTTGAAAAATAAAATTTTGACGTGGTAACCATGCCCCACATCAGACTCTCAACATTAGCTCCTCTCAGATTTCATCTGACACGTGTCACTCCTCACCGATTTCCAATAAAATCAACTCCCAAAATCCGCTATCTGTCCACCCTCTCATTCTTCCACGACGGAGCAGCCAAAATCCACCACCTCTCCTTCATAAATAATATGACGGTTTAAAAAGTTTGCGGCTCTTGGTTCGTTAAAAAATGATTTGAATTTTTAAAAGAGCTTGCTCGAAATCAGGTCGATCGGTACTAAACGAGTCGAGTCGAGTCGGCGTGATTTATAAATGAGTCGAGTCTGAGCTAAGATCACTTGGTTCGTGACTTGCTCGTTGACTCACTCGTGTAGGTTGTATAAATTAATGTATAATTAAAAAATATTTAAAATTAAAATACAACTATGTATGCATATTATATTACTTGTACGACTTATCTCATCTCCCTCCTAAACCTATTTCCCTTAAACCCCTAATTTCATTTTCAATTTGCAGATCCATATTCATAACTTCCGCCCCACCAATTCCCCTTTTCATTTCTACTTTCCCAAAACTTCATTGCTTCACTTCAAATATTGTCTAGTGTCTTTTCGATAACATCGTTAAACCATCCGTCACACATGATAGATCTATTTCTTTCGTTCTTCGATTGTTTCCACTCATTTATCTATATTTTTATAAATTTACTACCAATTATTATTAGAATTTGGTTATGTTTTAAACTTTAAATCATAAGTTTTATGGTTTATAAATTTTTCATTACATTAAAAAAAGTTAGTTTTTGTTTCTTTTATCAATTTATGTTAAAAATATAAAAAAAAAAGTAAACGAGTCACAAGCTTGATCGAGCTTTTAATGAACTGAACCTAAACTCAACTTTTCAGCTCGTTAAAATAAACCAGTTATCAGTCAAGCCGGCTCGACTCGGTTTTAAAAAAGTGACGGCCGCCCTAATAAATAACGCCCACAATATCTCCAATCAAGTTTCACTTCCTAGATATGTTTCTTCTTCAAGTGTTTAATATAATTTCTCCACCGCCGGAATGAAGCGAGTTTACGGCAGTCCCAAAAGCATGAACGTTAGCGAGGAGAAAGATGAGGATTCGACGGTGAAATGCCGTGAGCGGCGCCGGCGGAGGATGGCCAAGAGGAAGATGAAGATGGCTTCCGTTATTGCCGTTACGAGAGAAGAAAAACACAACTGTGGGACCAATAGTACGGAAGGAGCTGCGAGCATGAGTTTGAATATTAGCGTGGCGGAGACGCCGCCGGTTTACGGAATGACGTCGGTGATTGGACGGCAACGTGAGATGGAGGACGAGGTTTCTGTTCGAACTAGTTTATGCCGGCCGGAGATTAACGGATTCCGTCCGGTGCATTTCTTCGGGGTGTTCGATGGTCACGGCGGACGTCATGTAAACCTCACATCTTTTCTTACATTTAAATAAATTTTACTATTTTTTATGTTATTGTTTTGATATCTAAAATTCGGGTATCTAAATCTTTGGATTTGGATATGAATATTCAAAATATTATATTTAACTTTGTTTTTTTATTTAAAATGTGTAGTTTTATTTGTTTTTAACTAGATATAGCGACCGTGTTTCGCAACGGGCCGTTTGATATTTGCTAGATGTAGCAACTGCACCTTGTTACAAGGATAACGCAAGTAAAAAAAAGTTGAACTGCTATAACACAACGTAAAGAGGACGAAAATTAAAAAAATGTGCAACAACCAAAAAGCTTAAAATAAGAAACTTTGTTACACACAAATAAAATACCAATCGCTTTATCAAAATAATTTGGATAAAATAAAAATTAAAAACTTAAAAACCGATTTTTTTATTATTATATTGCTAAATATTTAAAACTATTAAAATAATACAAAGCTATTGACAACATGAAAATAATAATATATGCAATAAAATAATGCTAAATAATGTTAAAAAAACTTACATTTTGTTAAGATAGGAGAATTTAAAGTTAAAAAATGTAAGAAAATTAAATCCAAGCCCAAAATTTTATATTTTATATTTATATATAAATTTAATTTTTTTCTATTTTCTTTATGTTTTGATAATTTTAGATAGATTATTTATACTTATTAATATAAGATTTTTGTTTTTTTAAGTGATTTAACTATTCTAATTTGTGATTCAAACTATTATGAGCAGGTGTCGGCATTGTGTAAAGAGCACATGCACGTTATCATGGAAGAAGAGTTGATGCGTGTGAAAGTGGACGGCGGTGGAGGCGTAGATGAGATGTGGAGGGCGGCGATTAATCGGAGCTTTGAGAGGATGGATGAGATGGCTATTGGACTTTGTGTGTGTGGTGCGGCCGGTAGTAGTGGTAGTAGTTTCAGCATTTGCAGATGCAGCACGCGTTTTTCTTTCATGGGGTCGACGGCGGTGGTGTCGATGGTGACGAAGGAATACGTGTTTGTGGCCAATTGCGGTGATTCGCGAGCCGTCCTCTGCCGCAACGGTAGAGCCATGCCGCTTTCCTTCGACCATAAGGTGAGTAACAGTTGTGGAACAAGAACATTTCTATTGGGTCCTAATAGAACTCTTTAATACACTAGAATAGGTAGGTAATTCAACTTGCTCTTTTTTTTTAACGACCAACGAATGTCTCGAAAACCCCAGGGACTATTTACACCAGTTGAGCTCATTCCAGGGAAAATTAACCTCTGCAAGCGGCCGGGGGGTAAAACCTAGGAGCTCAGGGATCGAACTTGTGACCTTTCAGTCCTAAGTTTCCCCTCATCGTCAATGCCCTTCCAAAGTGTTGCCCGTAAGAATCGAACATGTGTCTCAAATTGGTCCTTATTCGACTTAATTGGTCTTCATTAACCCTAAATGAGCCTAAATGACCGTAATTGACTATAATTGGTCCTCATTGACCCTAATTAACTATAATTGGTCCTCATTGACTACAATTGGTCCTCATTTACCATAATTGATCCTCATTGGACCTCATTTACCCTAACTGGTCCTCATGGACTTAATTGTTCCTCATTGACCCTAATTAACTATAATTGGTCCTCATTAACCCTAATTGACTACAATTAGTCCTCATTGACCCTATTTGATCCTCATTGGCCCTCATTTACCCTAATTGGTCCTCATGGACTTAATTGGTCCTCATTGACCCTAAATGAGCCTAACTGGCCCTAATTGGTTGTAATTGACACTAATTGACTATAATTGGTCCACATTGATCCTAAATGAGCTTGATTGACACTAAGTGGTCGTAATTGACCCTAATTGACTATAGTTGGTACTCATTGACCCTAATTGACTATTATTGGTTCTCATTGACCCTAATTGGTCCTCATTAAACATAATTTGTCCTCATTCACCCTAAATGAGCCTAATTGACCCTAATTAACCATAATTGGTCGTAATTGACTCTAATTGATTATAATTAGTCCCAGTTGACCCTAATTTACTATAACTGGTCCTTATAGACCATAATTGACTATAATTGGTCCTCAATAACCCTAATTACCTATAGTTGGTCCTCATTAACCCTAATTGGTAGTAGTTGGTCCCCATTGGACTTAATTGGTCCTCATTGACCCTAAATAAGCCTAATTGGTTGTAATTACCCTATTTCACTATATTGGTCCTTATTGGTCCTCATTGACCATAATTAGTCCTAGTTGGTCCTCATTAGACTCTAATTGGTTCTCATTGACCCTAAATGAGCCTAAATGGCCCTGATTGACCCTAGTTGACCCTAATTAGTTATACATGGCCCTAACTAATCCTAAATTAACATTAATTGACCCTAATTAACTCAAATTGATACTTAGGCTGTTTGGGTTGACCTGAATAACATAAACCTAACCCTATTACCGACCCATGAAATTATATTAGGTTCGAGTCTGAAGCTAAAACATGTTTGGGTCAATCGGGTTATATTTTTAGTGAATATGATTTATGTCTTGATCTCGAATAAACATTAAATAAAAACCTAATATCCAATATATAATACTACGGTAATAACATATATATAACATAAACATACAAATATATAAATATATGTCATACATAAATATATGTCATACATAAATATATATACATACTAATAATTCAAGATTAGAACTTTTATAATATTTAAATGAAAACACCCTCATTAAAGCAATTCACTCAACAAATCAAACACCCTCAATAAAAGAGTAAAAAACACCCTCAAGAAATCATAAACACCCTCAACAAATCAAACACCCTTAACAAATCAATGATTAAATGAGGCTAATGAGGGGATTAAAAAAACACTCTCAACAAATCAAACACCCTCTCAACAAATGGTTAAAAATAACACCCTCAACAAATCATAAACACCTTCAACAAATCATAAACACCCTTAACAAATCAAAAATTAAATGAGGCTAATGAGAGGGCTAAAAAACACCCTCAACAAATCATAAACACCCTCAAGAAATAACTTTAATAAGGGGGTTTCACATACTAGCATCAAAAAACTATTTATTGATGCTATTAGGTCAAAACACCCACAACAATTTAAAACTAATAGCATAAATAAATCACTTTTGTACTAGTGCAAGTAGAGAACATAGGCTTCCTACCTCTACATTTGCCTATCAGCGACATGAACAGCGTCAGTATCGCCATTGCATTAAATCTCTCTTCCCCAACTCGCTGATGTGTCTCTACTGCCGGCTAAGGTGGACGTCAATGAAGTCTAAGTTAGGGTTTGATTCTCACCAAATTAGGCTAAATTAGGGTTTTCAAACTTGCATGTACATTAGTACTGATCGAGCAACTAGATTCGTTTTATCAGTCAAATTTAGGGTTTGTTTAGAAAATGAAATTTGAGGACTCATTTCTACCTTGGCGACCCTGACACCGGTTCCTCAAACATCCCTAATTTTGTTAAACGATGAGGTTAAAAAGAAAGAAAGAAGGATTTGAAGATTGTTGATGGATTTTTGGATTTTAATCCAAGTTTGATGGAATTTTAAATTTTAATTCAAGGTTGATGGTGGTGGCGGTGAGTGGCGATAGTGTGGTGGTAGTAGTGATGGTGGTATGGATTTTAATCAAGTGTAAGGAACTGACAGAATGGATTTTATCAGTGCAAAATTCATCAGGTGTGTATGAACTGACAGGACCAAATTCATTAGGTGTGGTTGTGGTTAAGGAACTAACCAAATCCATCAGGTGTTGATTTTAATCCAAGGTTGGTGGATTTTTGAACTAGCGGTGATGTGGTGGTGGTGGTGGTGGGGGGTGGGGGGGTGGGGGATTAAGGAAGATATGGCTGTGTTAGGGTTTTCTTTGAGAAAGAGGAGTATCTTTTAAGGGTTTTTTTTAATAAAATGTAATTTAGGGGTAATTTAGTCTTTTCATCCAAAATTAATAGAAATTCTGGTGGTGTTAACTTTTCGTAGTTGATTGGGACAAATTGAAAACCACAAGGATGAAACTACCATTATTTGGACAAAACCACAGGGACCAAAACTGAAGTTTACTATTTTTTTTTCACTTTTACTGCTCTATGATATATATTCTGAAGGGTCAAACTATAACAAGGTTTCTAATGTGCACGAAACGGTACCTAAAAATGACTACTTAAACCTAGACCTAGACACACTAAGTTTTACCAGAAATCCTAACTAAACCGATCCCTCAGGAAAGTGTACCTATCGGATGTAGTAAAGCTATAGAAGGTTGGATATCGAACCCAAAGGACACTAGAAAACAAGACTCAACCTAGGACTTAATGAGCGAAAATTTAAGTGATTTGGTTTGTGAATTAGTTTAACTAAATTAACTAAATTAACTAATGAAACTAAAACCCCGACAACTAGGAAAACTTTAGGATGAAATCAAGAATGAGAAATTAACATTAACGACCTCACTCGGCTATGACAATCTGATGGAACCGGGATCTTGACAAACAACTTATAGAAACTCTACGAGCCCCTGAATCACTCTCCGGATGTCACTGATAGAATACCTATAAAGTGGATTACGCTCACCGGTTGGTTAGTTCACCTTCCCCTCCTTCCTAACTGACAGCTCATAACGCTCGAACAATTGGTTCACCTTCAAGTGCTTTCCAATTCAACTATCCTAACCACCTTCGAAACAATCTAGGGTACCTTAAGATAGCCGGAGCTACCACTAATCTCCACAAATGACACGACTAGCAAATTAGCTAAAAACCTAGGGAATTTCTCTCCTGAGACAATTTTGACCTAAGCAATTAACTAACCCGACTACCTGATACCTTTATCACCTCCCGGATTGTCTAAAGATATCAGAACATTAAACTCACGATAATGATAATTAGTTAATTCTATGATCACTAAAACTAGCAATACATAATCAATAGCAAGCACAAAACCTACTATTAAAATGCATAGCTCAAACCGAAAGACATTCACAAGCCAAATATGAATCAACTAACAATCAAGATCATAACTTTAATACTCATACGAACACAATTACAAAAATTAGCGGAATTTAAAGAGTAATCATTCCATCAACGCATTGTCATAAAACCGAATAAAAGTAGAAAACATCAATTAATCATCAATTGGCCTAGGTGGCACTATTAACTTAGCAAACAATCTTGTCTATTGCAGAAACATACAAAAAGTATGAAACTTTAATAGAATTCATGTTTGAACAAAGTAAGTAAACAAAAATCAAATGATAGGAAAACTGGAAATTGAATGAATTCGGTTGAATGATTTTGAATTTCAAGCCTTCCTCTTGATCCAACCTCTCCTAGCTCTCTAATTTCGTCTATAATCGTCCTTGGTAACGATAAAAGTGAAAACCCCCGAAAATAACCCGTCAATTTGCTTAAATACTTGAAATTAAGGGTTTCTCAGAAAAACAAGCTCCAATTAAGCGTATTGCTTGGAGAAACCTTCAAAACATGCGATACGCATAGAGACAAAATAGTCGGTCAAACCGACTTTGACTTTTTAGCGAATGATCACCTCAAGTGTATTGCTTTGGGTTTCCTCTACTCTAGGCGATACGTCTACTTCTTCTTTTTCATCACTTATTCTTTCTTTCTTCTTTAATTCTTCTTCCAACCTCAACCAACTTTCGGTTTGCCTCGGGATTTCAACCAATACCTACAAAATGAACCAAAATACTAATTAAGACTCAAATAAATAAAAGTAAATCAAAACCAAATGAAAACAAGCTAAAATGACTCAAAACCGACTATATTACTATACAAATTACACGGAAAAGCTGGATGTGTTTGACACACACCAATTTCTCTCTTAGATATATTGGTTAACCTGAAATATGGTCGACCGGAGGGTCAACGTACCCCCGGACCATCCCGTGGTTCCATAGATGGTTGGTAACTTACTCGAATAGCAAGGCATATTAGTCTAAAATAGTTTGGTATCCTACGGACTAAAAAGTAGGTTAGAAAACGATTTATTACACAAATAGAATTAAGAAAATAATAAATAGTTTCTAAAGAAAAGTTAGAAATTATAAAACAGTATCTTAAGATAATATACTAATACATAGTGGGGACAAATTTATAAATTCTTTAAAAAATTAAGATCTTTAAGGGGTAAAATAGTCTTTTAAATAAAGAATAAACAAAATTATCTTTTTAATGGAAACTAAAAATTAAACAATCTATTTAATAATCATTGATATTTAATGATGTTATATAAGTAAAGTAAATAATAAACCAAATACAATAAATTGTGTTCTATACCGCAGCATCGTACAAGTTTCCGACTATTGTGATTAAATGAGTTTACCTAAAATAAAGCAATAAGAATGATGATTGAGATATGAGAAACTAGAAAAAATATCTTAACTATTAGAATTATGACACGTTACATAACCACTTACATGTTTATTATGTATAGATTAACATATCTTAGTGATCATATATCAAAAGTTAACAAATTTTGGTGCGTGTGACTTCAATACACCTTGATGATCCTTCCTTGGTTCTTTAACGATTCAACTAAAATCACAGCCCACAGTTAAACTTAGAAGCTATTTAACGATTCAAGCTAAAAGTTGCAATGATTTTGTACCGAGGCCTTTGAGACAAATTTTTTTTTTTTTTTTTTTTTTTTTTACTAAAATCTATGGGTGTTCATTGTTACATGTCCATGAACGTATTAATTTGCAGCCTGACAGGGAAGACGAGCGGGGAAGAATTGAAGGTTGTGGTGGGAGGATCATGTTTTCTAATGGAGCTCGAGTTCAAGGAATCCTTGCTGTGTCCCGAGCCATAGGTTATTTCTTACTCCGTATCATAACTAATTCATAAAAATGTTTGTTTGTTTGGTATCATGAACGCGACATATATGCATTTAACCGGGTAATCTTTTCAATGGTAAGTTGACAAATAATAGAAGTGAAATATTAGTTTTTTCAACATTTCGGTTGTTTTTTTTTTCTTCTAACCTTTTGGTTGTGACACAACCAAAAGGTTGAAAAAACTAATATTCTCCACTTATACTTGCAAGGAACATCCTGTGAGACATAGCAGTCTACCACAGGATGTTCCTTGCGGGTAGAAATGGAATATTAGTAGCTCAATCTAGAAGCATATATACCTATGAGAACGATTTCTTAATCAAATGGTGTTATTTTTTTTTATTGAACAGGAGACAGGCTTCTAAAGCAGTGGGTAACATCTGAACCCGAAATCTCAATCACTAAACGGGAAGCAGAGGACGAGTTTCTGATACTAGGTAGCGACGGTTTATGGGATGTTTTGTCAAGTGAATTGGCATGCAACATAGTACACGAATGTCTCCAAGAAAACAAGAATCCAAGTGTGAAGGCTCGGGTTGAAGGGGCGAGTAGTGGAGGAGCGTACCCCAGTAGAAGCGAGCTGGCAGCAACGTTACTGGTACGTCTTGCTTTGGGGCGTAGAAGTACCGATAATATGAGTGTTATAGTTATTGATTTGAGGTGAAACAGAAAAACAAACAGAAACATTGGATTTTTATATGAAGTGTAAATAACGGTTAGGGTTGTGGTAGTGGTATAAGTTTAATATCCATTTCTCTACATGGAATGGCTGAGTAATGGCTAGAGTCGAAATGGGTCGTTTGGACTCGGTCGACCTGTCAACTTCTCTTTTTCCTTTTTTAATTTTGTTTTACTAGGCTGAATTTGCTATTTTAAATTTTAGTTTAGAGTTGATTAAATAAATAAATAGTTAAGTGTTATATTTGTTTACTGGAGTCATCTTTTTGAAGTCCTAGTTTTAAAGCTAAATGTTTGCAATTTGTAACATGTTTCATATCTAGTATTAATTTTTGTTGAATTTTTATGTTAAGTTTGTTTTTTAATGAAAATTTTATTACTTCTCGGTTTCATTAAAATTTACACTTGTAAGGATTTAATCTCTTTATTTTATCCAGCTTTGTAATGCTTAATACCATTATGTTCATCTTTGACTCTTAAAACCCATTTGTTCTTAAGAGTTTTCTTCTCAGCTGGAAGCTTAGTAAGAATTCAAGTCTTGTTTTTCTCAAGCGATTTCATCTTGTCTTTCATTGATAGCTCTCAATGCAATGAATCTTTTACACTCATAGATTCAACATAACATATTGTGATTCTTCATTTTCAACAACAAAGAATTGGCAGGTGAAGCATATCTTTTAGTAGGTCTGTTGACTCTTGTTAATCTTCTGAGTTGAGGAGTGATGGATGAACTTTTCACTTCCTCTTCTTCCGAGTCTTTTTGAACCTCTACCATAGATTCATTTTGAACTTCTGTCTTTGAACTAGCTTGAGTTTGTGCATCGGAGCTCTCACTGTTAGTAGTATATGTGGGAGTTTCAGTTTCAACCGACTTTCTTCTCTTGTCTTTCTCTATCTCAAGTTGTTATTTTTTCTCTTTTTGAGCTCTTGACTTCCAACAAGTCGGCATTTGTACATCTCTGTCTCATTGAAGATGATATATCAACCTATGATCACTTTATTAATTTATTGTTCTAAAAACCCCATAGTCTTAGAAATGTGTTTTATCATGATTGTTTTTGCGACTTTTTATCTCTTTATATTGGACGATATTGTTTACACCTTACCCTACATAAAAAATTTACTCTATAAAGCAATAATTACTATCTTATAATTATAATTATTAACTTAATCATTAAAAACACTCTAATTTTTTATTAATTATTACCCAAATTAACTTTTCTAATTATTATTTTAAATATTGTTTATATTTTACTACAAACTTATTTATTTTATATTTATCGTTTACCAAATTTTTATTGTTTATTGATATTATGGGTTTATATATATATATATATATATATATATATATATATATATATATATATATATAGGGTAGGGTTCTATGGAAAACCTTATTTTTTTGGAAAACTTAGAAAACTACTTTTTAGCCATTGATTAAAAAATTAGTGGTTTAGATTAAGTAGGGACTTGATTGTAAATAGGTGTAACATTTTCAAATTAATGAGGGGCAAAATAGTCTTTGAGAAATTGGTCAAACACATTAATGAGAGAAAAAAAAGGAAACCTTAAATTTAATTATTAAAATAACTCTCCCTCTCTCCTCTATCCTATCTCCTCTCTCATCTCTCCTCTATCTTCTATATCTCTCTCTCGATCAAATACTAGATTTTACAAAACTTTCAAAACCTAATTTACAAAAAAAAATGTCGTAACATAACCATCAGCGTTATGTTACATTGGTGTAACATAGCGCTATATTATATTCTGTAACATACACTTGTGTAATCAGAAGTTTTCAAGTTCTAATTTTGAAGTTCTGAATTGATTACACTGATGTAGCAAATTTTGTTTAAAAGTGGTGTAACTTTAGTCCTAAACATGTGATTACGCTGGTGTAACTTTATGTCTTCAACATGTGATTACACTGGTGTAACATAGGTTGTATCTCATCTACATCTCAATTTAAAAGTGGTTACATAAATGTAACTTTAAAAATATGATTACATTGATGTAACAAATTATTTTGTGTAACTTTAGTCTTCAACATGTACACTGATTCTATCTCATCTACATCTCAATAAAAATGGTTATATAAGTGTGACTTTACTCTTGAACATGTGATAACACTGGTGTAACAAATTTTGTTTCATTTCAACTTCTCATAACAACGTTGAAAACATGACCATAAGACCATACACCATGTTGTATTCACCTGTTACCTCTGTCTTTTTTAAACCCCTTTAATAAATATATTAAAGCATCGCATGGTTTAAATGAACATTTGTTTCAAATTTATATAAGCATACGACTCATATTTAAATTTTATAGTCTTCAACTTATTTCTTTAAAAATTATTATAATTATTTTAATTCTTATGAATGAGAACTGTAGACAATATAATAAGAACCATATGTATATTTTCATGAAGAACCAAAAATTTTAATAATAAAAGATCGAGTAATTATATCAAATAATATAAACTTCATAAAAACAAATATTCAAATTAGGTTAATTGTATTTAATTTTTGAAAATACTTTACTAAAATAGAATTGTTAAAAATACTTTTATGCCCTTTCATTAAAAGAAAGATAAAAAATTAATTGAAATGATGTGATTGGTGGAGAGTGGTTTTCCAAGTTTTCCAAAAATTAAAGGGTTTTTCAATGATCATTTTCCTATATATATATGTATATATATATATATATATATATATATATATATATAGGATTGGGAACAATTAATAACCCCTTCCTATAGCATTAACCAATTAACCACATCTGGTTCATCCATTTTTTAATCCAAGAGCTGTAAATTAATCTTACTTTTTGACAAAAATCTATGGCTCACATTAAAAAGGGGCCAAATGGTAATTTACACACCCCACATATCTGACTTTGTTTCTCTCTCTCTCATATCTTCTCCAAACCAGATCTAACCCACAATTATACGTTGCAAAGAAAAGGGGAAGAAGAAGAGAGGAAGCCGGCGTTCATTCCTCTCATTCTCCGGCGACCTCCGATCAACCACAACTTCCGTTCGTACGAATCCACCGCCGCTACCTCTCATCAGCTACCGAAAAAGCTCTGGCCAGTCGAACCAATCAACAAATCAGAGACTGTTTTTGTATCTAGCCACCAAGGTAACTCTCCGCCGCCGTTCTAAAAACACATCCCTTTCTTTCCGATTTCGATTTCGATGCAGTGACCGGCGTTTTTGTTTTTTGCTTGTTTGACCACCGATCTGGGCTACATCGGCGATTTCGTACGACGATGTGGAGATCGAGGACATGTAGTGGAACGAACTCGACCTAGCCTCACAACCGATTACAATTTCCGGCGAAATCAAAGATTCCGGCGATGTCGTACGATGATGTGGAACGAACTCGACCTAGCCTAGCCTCCCCTGATTCCGCCGCTACTCCTCCCGTCGCCTCCTGCCGCAAGTGTTTCCGATTCAACCCAACATCATCATCGCTTGTCTTCGCCGTCAACATCCATCGCACATATTCTCCTCGTCACAACTGCGTTTGTCGATTTCTCAGTTTTGTGGGGTTTTTAAAAATGTTTGGTGACCTTTGTTTGGCGATTTCTCAGTTTTATGGGTTTTTATTTTTATACATTTTTTGTGGGGTTTTAAAATGATCCAGATGATTCATGTGTTCCTAATGACAATTGTTTTGGAAGTTTTCATTTGTAATTAATCTCAGGTTTGGAAGTTTCAAAACAATTCAGAAGTTTCATTTGTAAATTGATTCATTTTGTGGGGTTCGACAAATGCTAGTTTTCTAATGATTTTTAGTATATTGGTTTCTAAAATATCGGTGCTTTTGCAGTTTGTAATGTTTGTAATGTTTGTATATTTAGTTGTACATTTGGTAATTTTAAGTATGATTACTATATATAACACTAGTGCTAGTTGTTGTAATATTTGAGTTTAATTGTACATTTGATGATTTTAAGTAGTAACATCATGGATACTGATCATCACATCGTTGTTAATTGTTATAGCATCAGTTATGTTAGTAGTTGTAACACTAGTGCTACATACTATGTCTGAGAAAACGGTAATAAAAAACGTCGAGACTATAATGAAATTAAAGATAAAAATGCGACGAGTATAATGGTGCAATTTTTATAAAAATCCGACAATGTATAAAAAAGTTATGGCTTTTTTAAAATGAAGGGGGGTTTTATGTGGTTATGTAAATTGACAGATTTACCCTTTTGAATAAAAAAGAAAGAAAGAGACACATGGCAAAATCTGGTGGCTTCTTGCTTTTCTCAACCATTGGATGATGGTTATTTGGTTAATTCTCTAAGGTGTGGTTAATAATAATGCCTTCCCATATATATATATATATATATATATATATATATATATATAGAGAGAGAGAGAGAGAGAGAGAGAGAGAGAGAAGAGAGAGAGAGAGAGAGAGAGAGAGAGAGAGAGAGAGAGAGTTAGGTTCAAATGAGAACTTTTTGTTTTGAGAACTTTTGAGAACTAAATCTCCACCACTAATTTCAGTTGGGGACCACTACAATTCATGGGAGGGGGTATATGTAAATATAACTAGTGGCTTAAAATGGTTTTCAAAAGTTCTCTTAACCAATTAGTTCTCAAATGATCCTCTCCATATATATATATATATATATATATATAAATATATATATAAAGTTATTGTTAGTATATCCTTTACATAGTTTTCATGAAAATGTCACATTTTAAATGTTATTTTGTTATGAAACTAAAAAGATAAAAAAAAAAAAACTGAATCAAATATTGTTGTTAGTTTTTTCCATTGAAATATTTTTAAAATATAACATCATTAAGTTATAGAAAATAAAATCATAAATATATTTTTCTTAAAGAAAAAAAGTTAAGTAATAGGTATTCTGCTAAAGAATAAAATTATATATAATGATAAATAAAATATAAATAGTAATTATATATTTAGTTAACTTTGGTAAAATTTTATGTTTGTTGACTTTATTAATTTTCTTAAAATTTTTAAGTTGTTTGACCATAATTTGATTGACAAATAAACAACAAAATCAGTGAATTTAATTAATGGAGTCGAGTAGGGTTTAAATAGAGTTAAAACTAGAGTGTATTTAAAAATATCCCCTCCTATTTTGTAGGTTATTCACTATACAATATGCATTTGTACTGGGATGTATGTACTCATAGTTGACATCGATGTTGGGATCTTGCAGTTAATACAGCCGTTATAGCGGTGCTATAGCGGATAGCGGATCCTATGCAAATTATCGATCTCATATAGCGGTTACAATATCGGTTTCGCATTTATCTGCCATAGCGGCCCATATAGCACCGATATTGGTCTCATATAGCGGTGCTATAGCGGTTATGAAGGATTAGGGCTGCACTAACTTATTTCAAATTCCGACCAATGTCATATTAAGCCATCTTCGCATGCATCTATAAACCCTACAAACACTTTTGCGCATTAATGTTTAATATTACTATTAAATGTTTGGTGTTTATGTTTCTTATATATATAAATATATGTGTATATATAGATTTATATATATATATATATATATATATATTAATATTATCGCTATCCCACAGCTATATCACAGCGATAACCTAGATCTCGTATAGCGGTCCTCGACCGCTATTTGATTTTGGACCGTATTAACTGCCTATGTTGGGATCTATGAGCCAGACTGAAGGGTGCAAATGAGTCAAGCCGAACTCGAGAGCTCGGTTCGTTTAGACTTAACAAAGCTCAAGCTCGGCTCGTGGAAAATTATTTAAGCTCGATCTTGGTTCGTTATTTGTATATTTTAGAATTATACTTTTTATATAGAAAATAATACATATTATTTACGTATTTTATCATAATTATATATAATAATTAATTTTCTAAAGTATATTTAATAAATTAAAAATATCTATATTAATAGAATGCTCGTTAGGGCTCGTGAGTCGGCTCGAGCTCGATATGTAAAGCTCGGACTCAGACTCATTTATTAAACAAGCCATATTTTAAATCTTGATCTTGGCTCGTGCTCATTAAGGCTCGGCTCATTTTGATCTTTTTATCGATTTGATATCGAGTAGCTCACGAGTAGCTCAATTCGTTTGCTCCCAATTTGATATCGAGCAGCTCAGCTTATTTACTCTCATATAAGACTATGAGCAAGTGAGGGATTTATCCAATTCTCACATCTTCACAAGAAGATGATACAAGCATGTATAGGAGAGATACAAAATAATCCTATATACATGGAAAAGATACATGAGAGTTATACATGAGCCAACCAAATCAAATTTAAAATTCAAACTCTTAAGGCCATGCGGTATATCATCGTCAAAGCCTTTGTGGGTTGAGCCACGCAAGAACCACGCTCCAAATGCCACCCCATCTGCGTGGGTGGGTTACGCGACTTTGGTCCATGAGAATTGTAACGTACGTGAAATAGAAGAGGGTCCATTGAGGTGTTGCCATTTAGTTTTTAATTAATTAATAATTTTATTTTAACATTAAAATAACATCAAAATCACACAACTAAACCCACATAGGGATGCCTCTCCTATCAAATATACACAGATCAGTCCAACACTACCTGTGTGGCAGACCCACATAACCAAACCCACATAGGCATACCTTATGCCCTGATGTGCTCGAAACTATACCTAAAAATAACTTATTAAACCTAGACCTAGACACACTAAGCTAAAACCCAATAATCCTAAAACTGAACCAAGCCACTAGGCAAGTGTACCTATCGATTGTAGTAAAGCTTATGGAAGACCGGGGTCGAACCCTAGGGACACTATGTAACTAGACTAACTAAGAAAATGAAATAGAAATCTGAGTAATTTGAACAAAAAGTGAATTGAGAATTAAATTAACTAAATTAACTAATTAACTACCGGAAGAAGGAAAACTGAAGACGAAACCAAATGAGAAAAGGTACCACTTAGACCTAGAATCCTAATTAATATTAACGATCTGTCAAACAAAGTTGGTGTAGTGGTTAAAATTCTAATCTTGTGGTTGAAGAGATCCAAGTTCTAGTCTCACTCACACCACTTTGTGAGATATTGGTGGACAATGAAGGATTAAGCTTGCTTGATCCTGAGTCACAAGGGAGGGTTTACGGGCTTGCCCGGTTCCCGCCCGATGGTGTAAATGGGGGGGGGGGGGGGCGCTCCCGGGTTCCCTCGCTATGAGGTTTGGACTCGGGACAGTGGGTAGGTCCAGGGTAACCAGTCCCGATACACCGCTGAGCCATATTGCCGTTCAAAAAAAATATTAACGATCTCACTCGGCTATGACAATCCTGATGGAACTGGGATCTTAACACACAGACTATAGAAACTCTACGAGCCCCCGAATCTGTAACATCCCAAAATCTAAAGGTAATAAATATATATATTTTTATATATATTTTTTTTATGTGAGAATATGCGTCGTATATGTGTTTATGTGATTAACATGTTAAAATGTTAAGAAATGCGTATTTGAAGTTATAAAAATAAAGTATGCATAAGGTAAGTGTTTATCGGGTTAGATTATTAAGAAAAAATTTCATGTTTATATAAATATATGTTATTTGAATGATTAGTCACCATGCTAGGTGTCAATTCTCATGATTAGTCACCATGCTAGGTGTCAATTCTCATGCTTAGTCACTAGGACACTTGTAAGAAGCATGTGAGACACTCTTGGCTATAAATAGACCATGGATCCATTCATTTTTCCTTGCTTATTCACCTAAAATCAACCTAAAACCTCTAAGAAACCTCAAGAACACCAAGAACACTCTAGTTTGCATTTTTGAAGATTCAAAGGAAGTTAGGAGCCCATCTTCTGGAATAGATCAACTTAAGGTATGTTTAACATAATCCTTCAATTAGTTTCATGATTCATAACACTTAGATATGCCTTTTAAGAATAATGCAAGATTAAGGTTCTTGAACATGTTTTGTTGAGATTGGGAGTTCTAGTGGGAATCATGGGTTGAAATTTGGTATGAAGCCTTAGAATAACATGTTTTAAGAAATCCTTAAGTTAATTTCATGTTTAAAGAAGGGTTGGTATGGTTTCACCACGTTCGTTTATCAAGAACAAGTAAACCAAGAACAAGAACATAAACATTGGTGTTTTGATCATAGTAATCCCGCCTCCTGGTCGTGATAACGCCTATACGGTCGGTCATGATCATCACCAAACTAAAACACAAATATGGGTGATATCTCATAGTAATCCCGCCTCCTGGTCGTGATAACGCCTATACGGTCGGTAATGAGAATCACTCAACAAGGGCATAAAGGCTTGGGCAAGGGTAATAATATTCAACAAAAGAATATAATTATATATATGTACTAAGTATATATAAGTTAAAACATGGGTATTATTGAATGTACCGAGTTACTCGGATATCTAGAAGTTGGTGCGGACTGGAAGGGTGGCGCCTGTACACTGGGGTTTCTGGCATAGTGGCGTTGTCGCATAAATTCCAACTGGGACATGGCATACGCTTCACTGGGCGATCCCGGAGTGAGCGTTTACTTATAGGAATGCACCTCTTCATAAGTATCACTAAAAGAATACTTATTCCCATAATGGGTAAAACGGTTATTTAGACAAATGGATGTTAAACCAACAAGGGATTGGGTTTAGGATAAAGAGGTTAGCCTTAATGACCGCTTGTAACCTCTAGGATGTCTTGCTAGGGACATCACGTTAAAGCACGTTAGTTTCACGAAGGAATA